>JAUIMM010000312.1:7655000-8277500 GCA_031769625.1 Taudactylus pleione | reverse complement strand
CAGAAAATGCATGTAGCCATAGGGATCATTGTGCCTTATACCCAATGCAGGGAAATGATACTAATGATCCCATTTGAATGTATATATCTCTGTTATTTTAATATAACATAATGGGGGTAAGGTGCAATCAGGGAGATTTCTAGACTCTTCAGGGAGTCGGGAGATTGTTACTATTTCTGGGAGTCTCCCTGACAATCAGGGACAGTTGGTAAGTATGGTGTGCAGCCTCCGTGGGGACCCCCTCCTCCCTGGAAGCTCTGTAGACTCTTGTATTGTGCCAGAGTCTACCATGTATGTGCAGGTCTCCAGGAACATGGCTGCCTCTTTTCTTGCAGCCATGTCCTTATGCTAATGCAGCGACAATTCTGAACTTGCCCACGTCTGCCTAAACAAGCTCCCCCGTTACTTCCCAGGAACACCGACTGAATCCTCGACTCTTGCATCCAAATTCATACTGCATCTCCCGGCAGTAACCATCGGGATGCACGCGGAGTACTTCCAACATCGGACAATTGCATGGATACCGGCATGGCGTGCAGTTAGCCTGCACCTCTGATTCAGGCCCTAAATCTTTTTGTTTTGTTTTTGGCAGGGTGGGCCAAAAGCTCGTTCCCCAATGGGTCTAGAACCAGATCTGAGTATAGGTGGTCCGCATAGGATCAGCTTTGGTTTCTTGCAGACATCAGAATATAAAGATTAGTTTTGTTAAAAAAATATAAACAGTAACAGTGTTGGAGCTTATCCACCAACCCGCTAACATTCCAAGATATCACCCGTAAGTGTTTATCTGCCACTACTCATACAAACCATCAAATTTGGAGAAAAAGGTAAATCCTGTCTTAATAAGGCATTTCTGTCACAGGGCTTCCGGCACGTAGGGCCTGGTTCACAGATGCAAGCTACAGCATGCCGACACCGCACGCAATCGACTAATGTTTTCAGCCTGCGCAGATATCTGGGAAAAGACTGCCACACCATTTTCCTGGTGACTTCAGCACCGGTGCAGGACTCTGTACAGGTAAGTATGTAATATGGGTGAAGGGTGTGCGGTGGCCCCCCTGGACCCAGGGACCCATGATCACTGCACAGGCTGAACCCATTATAGATACGCCAATGCCTGTAGAGCTTTGTGTTTCTAAAAAGAAAAAAGAGATACTGGGTATTCTCAGCACTTCAGAAACAGCGTGTTTATGTATTCAGCCACCAAAGATAAAGTGGTAAGTGGCCTAGTTGCCCAATGAGATACAGGTGATCCGAGAAGTCAGGTGGCGCTCTGAATGGAGGTTAGGTGTTTGGGGGGGTTTTTGTTGCTTTTAATGAAAACCATTAATTTTACCTTTTATCCTGGAACTGATTAAAAAAAATAAATGTGCGTCATTTTCTTTAAAATAATGTTGAAAGACGTCATCAATTTCAATACATGAAATTGTATTTGTAATTATCATGAAAAAGAGGAACGTGGTTACATTATAATTATTGAATCAATCCCTGTATAGTATATGAGAGGAAAAGATAAACATATAATAACGGAAATAATTAAAAAAAAGAAAGTTACAGTAAAAGAAAGCAAAACATTGCTAGACCTGTTACATTAGACACAAGCGTTGGATCTGTGGGGGGGCAAGGGAGCAGCTCCCCCCCCCAAAAAAAAAAAATCATATGAAAGACGCCAGTGGAGCCGCGGTAGCGGACGGTCAGGGACTGTGCATCATAGCTATAGGCTGCACAGACCGTGCAATGCACGGAGGGGGAGGATGTGTAATGTGCGGCCATTAAGTTAAAACACAGCACATTACACCTCCTCCTCCGTGCAGTACAGCGGCTGTGCAGCCTATTGCTATAAAGCACAGCTTATGACGATAATTAAAGAAAAAAAATAATCCATTTTAAAATGGCGCTGTGTCAATATCTCCCTGCAGCTGTGAATGAGGATGTGTGCGGCCCCCTAAATGTGGTTTCCTAAGAATCCAATAAACAAATAGTATAAGAAGACACAGCGCTGAATGCAATATTGAACGAATTGTAAAAAAAACTTTACCTCCACTACGAGTACCGCGATTAGGCATTTTTAATTGTGTTGGAGAATTCTCGGGTGCGCGCATTCATCCAAAGTCATTGAGGTTCATTAAACAAACTCGCTACTCACAATTCTCACCTAATTGGATTGACCCCTAAATCCAAGATGAGGTGTTCCAATATAGGGCCATATTCAATTTAGAGTGAAAAGTCCGTATCGGCGATAATTTATCGCCGATGACGTCATTTTCGCTATTTTGACTTATCCCAATATTCAATTCCAAAGACTGTTCGCAGCCCCCCCAACATAAAATTGTTTTTCGACGCCCCTGACAATTAGACTAAGATGAAATATAGGTCCTGATGCAGAGTTACAAGTAGAAAATACAGGAGGTAGCTCATTTTCAGATATTCACAATGTAGACAAACCGTACTATTGTTCCTTAAACCGCTGTAACCGTGACAGCAGAATAAGTTTAAACCTAAGGGTCCTTTTATCAACCAGTTTTATCATACGCAATGATTAAAACTGTTTGTATATGATAAATGGTGCTCCAGCCAATCAGCTCCCAACTGTCATTTTTTAAACCTATGACAGTTGGGAGCTGATTGGCTGGAGCACCATTATCATATGCAACAAGTTTTAAAACTCGTTGCATATGATAAAACTTGTTGATAAATGGGGCCCTAATTCTTTATTGTATATTGTTTACAGGGGCAGCAGTCGCAGGGGGCTGAGTAGCTGTAAGGAGGGCCAGCCTTTATTATGTTTGTGGACATTTGAGGAGAAAGATTTCATGTAAGGTCAGCTGTAATGCAATTTAAATAAAGCTTTGTGTTTTATTGATAATCATATGAGCCACACTATTCGCAGAGTATAACAGCAAGGCTGAACCGAAATACAGCAAACATTTACCTCAGTATAACGACTTCACACCATGCTGGCTTCTTCAGTCAAGTGCAGCAGTACAGTGTCCGGGCAAGATATCGTTCGTAGGGGTTAATTTACTAAGAATCCAGTTTGGTCGAGTTTTTTTTTTTTAATCTCGATTTGCATCGCTGAATCTCCGGTGATTTTCCCGCTTTTCATCTTGCAAATTTACTAAGAAGTGAGTTTAGTTGAAAGTGAGTTTTCCGATGGTGAAGCAGATCGAGATATCTCCCCCGAGTTGCAAGTTTAGATGAGATTATTCACCCGAGATTGCAGTGTTTTCTCTCTGCAAATCTCTCCCGAGCTAGCAGCCTGCACATATCAGTGAGATATGTGAACGCTGCTTGTGTGTTAGACCTGTAAAAGAAGGGTTCATTTTTATTAAAAATAACGTAGGGTCCCCCCGCAAAAGCATCACCATACCCGGACTGGTCAGGCAGTCCTTGTTCAAAAAATTACGGGGGAACAAAACGAGTAGGGTCCCACTGTATTTTAGGAACCAGCACCTGGCTGCAGGACCAGTGCTGGTTTTAAATATAGGGGGAAATTGCGTAGGGGTCCCCCTATATTTAAAACCAGCACCGGACCCAAACCGACCGGGGTGAATGCCACAGCCAGGAGACCTTCTTACTGGGTCTCCATGGCCAAAGCACTGTCACCCCAAGCCGGTCAGGCCAAGCCGGGGATCTCAAGTGAAGGGGGGACCCCCCAAAAAATGCGTCCCCCCCTCTCCCGAAACCCAAGGCTTGGTCTGAAGCCCGGGGTTCTTCCCCGTGCCCCTGGAGCGGTGGGTATGGGGGTAACAAAGTGTAAAACGAAAGAAAACTATTGTATTTTACAGTGGAACTACAGGTGCCAGCATGCCTGCCCTTTGGCACTTGTGGAACTACAAGGCAACCAGCACCCGTACTCTGTAAAATAAATAATTTAAAAAACACGGAACAGTACCCACTGCTCCAGGTGTGAGGGGAAGAGCTCGGGCTTATATTATCATCTCCTTCCCACTGCCAATCCCTTGGGTTCTGCTGTCCTGCTCCTTTTTTGATATTATGACTGCTGATGCAGCAACGTTTATAAACTATGGGCCTGATTCAGACCCGCTTGCGAGCGCATAGCGCTCGCAAGCGGGTCGATGGTGCGCCAGTCGATGGTGGTCCAGTGCGCACGTGTGGCGTGCAGAAGCCCCGTAGCGAGTGAGAAATCACTCGCTCCGGGGCTCGCAACAAAATGGGGCAGCTCGCCCCGTTTTGTAGGCGGGGAGGGGGGGGTGGCTGCACAAACGGAGGCATTCCCGAAGGAACGCCTGCCGTTTGTGGGCGGCCCTACTGATATCACGAGTGATGTCAGTAGTGGACTTCCTGCTCTATTAGAGCAGGAAGTTCACTTGGGCTTGAGAGACCTGAGTCCCTACCACAGGGTCTGCTCGCAAGCCCGATGGTCGCCATAATTGCGACCATCTCCTGCCCACTCGCACTATCTGTGGGTGGGCACCCACAGCTTTGCGAGCAGACTGGAAAAAAATAAAAAATCCTCCCCACCCTGAATCAGAGCCTGTGCTCGCAAATAGCGAGCACCTCTGAATCAGGCCCTATGTCCATGTTCTAGTATGTTCTGTTCTGTAAGTCACCTTTTTCATGTTTTGTTCATACTGTTTCTGTTTATGTACTTTGTGAGGCACTGCACACCCCTTGTGGCGCCATATAAATAAAGGATAATAATGATAATACACATTCCCTTCAGCACCCCATGGGAACATGTCTGTCGGACTGCCACTCTAATAGGGCGAAAGAAATGCTCTTACCTGTGTCGCCCACCTTCACCTTCAGGAAGCTGCACCTTATGGTTAGTACTGGAGATGGGTGCATCACACCTTCTTCTGGACACTGCCTCCTTCTGGACACTGCCTCAGGGTCAGTCCGGGAACCAGGTCCATCATGAACCTGAAACCGTATAAATGCCTGTCAGCATGACCTAATTAGGGTTGGAAATATGTGTGTACAGCTACGGTAGTATGGTAAAGTTATGTACACACCAGCAGAATGCCTTAATATTACAGACAGCTCAGTTGCTTAACTAGTTGAATTGTTTATTTGGAGATAGGTGATGTACAGCCATACTCACTGTGATACACTGGTTGATATAAAGCAGAGCTACAGCAGTGGTGTGTGATACAGCTCACCAACAGATGAGTGTATAGCTCTAGCAATCTCACTTATCAACACATCTCCTCAGTACAAGGTTCTCCATGTTTACAAACATTTAATTTCAGCTTCACTGTAGCCACCTGAAAGGGAAACATGTTTAAACGCATAAAAAGGTATCAACATATCACATCCTCATTTCTCTAGGAATGTAGTAAGTGAAAGTGAGGTAACATCCTTTGTAAGCACATCTGCTGGGTTCTCTTGATGGGATTCTCTTTACAAGCTCTTGGATAAAGTGGTGTCTAATTTTGATGTGCTTAGACTTCCTGTGATGCATGGTGCTATGAGAGAAGTCGATAGTACCCCTGTTATCACATTCCATATTTATTGTATCTTCTACACTTGCAATACTCAGTTTGTAAACAAAAAGTATGGTGGTCGCTCCTATCAGCTTAATGACATTGTACAGGTGCTTGTAAAGGGCGGGGTTTACACTGAACCACAGAGAAAAAGATTCCCTCCAGCTCACTGCAGCAATGTCAACAAAAAATACTTAAATCCTACATGATAATAGATAATAGAACATGATTCAGAGGTATTAGTTACATACATTTGCAGATATATGAATAAGCGCCAGGCGATCATCAAGGCTCCTCTACACTTCACTATCACCTTTTTTCCCCTTTTTGTGTGATGCCCTGGGGATGGTCCTTGGCTGGAATTTTTTGGGGTAGCTTGCTTCTACGACGTGAACCCCTTAATGTTAGGGATGCCAGTATAGAGGAGCCTTGACGATGGCTTGGCGCTTATTCATATATTTTGCAAATGTATGTAACTAATACCTCGGAATCTCTATTATCATGTAGGATTTAAGTATTTTTTGTTGACATTGCTGCAGTGAGCTGGAGGGAATCTTTTTTTTCTGTAATACTCAGTTTGTGCAAAGTCTATTTTGAATGTAAGGCCTCATTAGCCAGTTCAGTCAAGGCCATGTACTCTGCCTCGGTAGTAGACAATGCTACAGTGGGCTTCTTCAATGTAAGTTTGTTGATCAACAGATATGATACCTTTTTCAAGGTCTCGATTCCTAGATCAATTAGGTAATGTGCCAGACCCAGGTCTTCACCTCTTTGTTGTGCTCTTCTTGGTCTGTCAATAGCAAGTCGCCCACATATACAACAATGAAGAGCTTCTACTGTATGTGTTTGGGCAGTGATTCATCTTTGACCACTCAAAACCCATTTTTCAGACCATATAGTGCCCTTTTAAGCAAGCAGACTTACCTTCATTAAACATGTTTCCACTATAATGCTCTGGCGTCTCTATGTATACTTCTTCTGTCAGTTCACCATTTAGAAAAGCCAAATCAAAATCCACCTGGCAGAGCAATATATTTTGTAGGGCTGATATAGCCATAACCAGTTGTGAGCTATTTTGCCACCAGAGAATCTCACCATAATCAATCCCTGATTTTTGCGTGTAACTCTTTGGTGCCAATCAGGCCTTGAAGCATTTAATTCTCCTATCTGCTTTTACTTTTTCTGTAGAACACCTATTTACTTTTGACTGTTTAACAATGGCTTGGTCTTTGAACAATGATCTATGTGTCATTGTCATTAAGCGATTTTATTTCCTTATCTATTGCTGACTTCAACTCATTCCAATCAGATTTTGACTATGCCACTTGAATATCTAGAGGCTCACTGAATGCAATATTTGCTAATGCCTCATCATACCTCCTAAGTGGTTTGCCGATATTTAATCTTGCAGAAGACCTTTTCTGTGGTTGAACTTCCATGGTGGTAGCCTCTGGTTCAGACACATCTCCAGCTGCTGGCATGTCCAATGACACATACTTGTTCTGCATACGAACTTCCAGCTTTTCTTCACTTGTGCTGTTTCTTTAAATATAACATCTCTGGACTTGACACATTTTTTGGTATGGCAATAGCCAAGCATGATGCACTTAATTGACTTTGAATACAGCTTGCGTCTTCTCTGTTTTGGTATGTGTACTTAGGCAGTACTTAGTTCTGAGATGCCTTGTATTTGATTTTCTCTTTCACCAGGCTTCAAAAGGTGTTACGTCCTTTATGGCAACTGTAGGAGAACAATTTTTGAGACAAACTGCTGTGGACAAGTCTTCCACCCAAAACTGTCTAAGTCTGCATTCTTCACAGGGGTGTAACTAGGGGTTTTGGCACTCAGGGCAAGTTGAAAATTCGCCCTGCCCCCCCATTTATGTGACCTGGGTCACTTACAGGAGCACAGTCCTAATGCCTGCCTATCAGTGGTCTAGGGAGTGGTTAATGATGGGAAGGCCTCATAGAAGGCCTACCTGTCTGATGGGAGAGGCTGCAGTGGGGAGCTTCATTATCTCTTTTACTTTCCTACCACTGCAGCACTCTCCAGTCCTCAGACACATTGTCTTGCTGCTGGCCCATCCTGGCCAGCTCCGTCACTGCCAGAACTCTCCTCTCTTGAGCCTGGAGTTTGCTTGCCTCTTCCGCCGGAGCTCTTTGTGCAATGCCCCTCTCCTTCACTGACCGCCGCCGAACTGGCTCTTTCATCCAGCGATGTCTGACGTCATCCGCCACAGGCAGGGCCACTTTCTATTGGCTGCCGGTCCACGAGCCATGATTGTCTCACTCCGCGAGCTGCACCCAGCTCATGGCCGGTGCCAAAAGGTACCCACTGCTGCTCCTTGACCAGTGCAGGGAACAGGCACACTGTCCCAGTGCTCACCACTGATGTGTCCCGCTGAGAACACATCTGACCAGCCTGCAGGACTTCTGGTGCTGGGATCAAGTCTAGTGCTGGCTGCTACAGTGTGGAGCACATCTCCACACTGTACATTGCCCTGGCTGGTGGCACCCTACTCTCGCCCAATCCTCATTATGTCACTGATTCTTCAGCATACATATTACTTTCTCCACTAATGTATGGTTTGCTCGTTCACTCACACCGTTTTGCTCAGGAATATAGGCAATAGTCAACTAATACTCTATTCCATATTTTTCTTAGGAAAGATTCCATTTCTTTAGGTATTTTCCACCATTATCAGATCTCAGTATCTTGAGTCTGCGATCTGTTTGGTTTTCTAACAGTCTCTTGTAGTCTGCAATTTTTTTTTGCTACTTCAGATTTTTCTCTAATGAAGTATATGTGTGTCATTCTTGTGAAGTCATCTATGAATGTTACAAAGTATCTGTTTCCACTTACTGACTTTAATTCCATTGGACTGCATACATCTGACTGTACTGTAGCTCTGTTTGTTAATTTGGGAAATGGTTGGTGACTTGTTTTCCTGCTATGTAGCTCTCACATACGGGTTTCTTTGTATTAGTCACTGACATTCTTGTGACCATCCTGTGCTGTAGCTTTTGAAAACTGTCATATCCAAGGTGACCAAATCTTCTGTGCCAGAGTTCCAGTGACTGTAACTCCGTTGTTATCATTGCGTAACAGTGCTGTCTATCTAGGACATACAATTGCTGATACCTGCCTGAAGCTATTACTGTCCCTATTCTGTTTCGGACAATGCACTTTCCTTTAGCAAAGTGAACTCTGTGGCCTCTCTGTACTAAGACACTGATGACCTTTAAGATTTGTTCCCATTTCTTGTACATAAAGCACATCTCCATTGTCTGTTATCTTAATTCTTGTCTGAACTTTCAAACAGGCTTTAATTGTTAAAATTTTTGTAGCTGTAAGCACCTGATTGCCAACCCCTTTGATTGTGATAGGGTCACATGCAACTAACTTGTGAACCATTCTTCATTGCAGCTGAAATGCCTTGTTGCACCTGAATCAATATACCATCAATCCTTTATGTGGTTATCTGTAACACTCAGGGCTGACTCATCTTTGCCATTGCATTTCTTGCTTTGCATATGATTCATACTCTTTTGCTTGCACTCAAATCTTTTGACAATTGTAATACTTAAACTTGAATTTTTAGATATTTCACTCTTTGAGTGTAATGCAGTTGTTTAAGCACTTGACTCTCATGATACTTGTTCCTGGAAGTGCAGTAACTTTGCTGTGACCATGTCTGTGGTTAACTTTTCTGTGTTTGCCTCCAACACCACAACTAGGAAGTCAAACTCTGGTGTCAAGTTTTGTAACTTTGTTTTATCAATCTCTACAGCATCTACTTTCACTCCAACAGACAATAGTTGCTGAGATACAGACTTCATTCTGAGAATGTAATCACTCATACTGCTTCATTCACATTACTTTATATTGTATATTGCACATCTTAAGTTAATTTTTCTCATGAGACCTCCATCTTGGTACACTGTCTGCAGTGCTATCCACATGGCTCTCTCTATGTCATCTGTGCTTGGATCTGCACCTGGGTCTACTGTGACCTTCCACAACCTTTAACGCTTTAATTGCATTTCCATATCAAACTTCCAGGTTTCATAATTTTTTGCACCTTTCAATTTTATAAACCTTATCATGTGTGTAGCTCCTGTGTGCATGCTACTTGCAGCCATATCTGTGCAGCTGCTGTACACTAATCAGTCTCTGTACTGATATGCTGTGCTCGAAACACTCTGTATTGTCTTCACTCTGTGTTTCATGCAGCTAACGTGTACTGATCAGTCTCTGTACTGACACACTATGCTGGAAACACTCTGTGTCCTGTAGCAGTCTGTGTCTTGCATGTGTGTATGATTGTGCTTGTGTGCTGCTGTGGGCTTCTTAGTAGCTTGGGGACTGTGGACCTCATTCAGAGTCGGTCGAAGCGGCCGCACGGTCGTACGGAAAAAGGGGCCGGATATTCAAATGATTCCCTTGCAAGTTGCGTCCCTAAGTTCGGATCGGTAGTTGGCCGACCAAGGGGAGGAAGCGGTCGGATGACAAAAAAATATGCCCCCTTCTCGTACGCATTGCACGTCATCTCCGGGCATATAAGGATTAATCGAGACCATCGGGAACCATCGGAACTGGTTGTAGAGCTTAAGGTTGACCATACCCTCTCTTAAGCTCTACGATCATGTCAGTGTAAAAACCTCAAATGTCACATGTGCCATGACGCTACTTTGTTAATTATGCACTCCCATAATCCGTATGCACTCCCATAAAACGCTGTTCGCATAATGAGGTACGCCTGCGTTCGGATCTCCACTGCCCCGTTTTCAAGCACCTTCCCCTGTTACCACCCACAAACGCCTCCATCTGTCACTCAAACTACCGACCTGGTTGTGTTCAAGGAGAGAGAAATTTCTGATCGTAGCGGCTAGTTTGCGCATGCGCATTGCGAACTTTACGCATGCGCAGTATAGCGAACATCAGTGGCGTACGACCGTGCGGCCACTTCGACTGACTCTGAATGAGGTCCTGAATGCTTTATACTTGTGTGTCTGGGCCCATATTCTGTTGGAAATGCATTTGTACAGGTACGGTGGATGCCTTATCAGTACAGTCAGCCCAGTTGCTTAACCAGTAGGATGGTTTATTGAAAGATATGCAATATACAGTCATACACACTGTAATACACTGGTTATGATGAAGCGGAGCTTGAGAGGAGCAGGATGCTGGAACAGCAGTAATTGCAGGATAATACGCCAGGTCTCTCAGAGCTAAGTGGGAGACATCTGTCTTCCAATGTGTCGCTCTCATGGTAAAGACAAGATGACCCCGCACATGCTCAGTAGTAACATCAGTGGCCATCTTTGAACAGGGAATGAATCCCTGGAGAAACAAAATGGACTTGGTGCAGTAGTGCACTCCCTTATCTACACCACCCACAGCATTGGGAGGCTAGTCTAGTATTCCTGAAAACAATATCCTAAAGTCTCTTGGACATTCCGGGAGTAAGTAATTATGATTAACAGCAGTTTAATGTGTATTGTGGGAAGGGGAAGGATGAGAGGTGAGAGCATACTTGGCAACTTTCTGACTGCCCCTCTAGGAGGGGGAAGCCAGGTTAGTGCAGCAGGGGGCGTGGCGGTGGCTTAAGTGGGCGGTGTGGGGGCGTGGCTGTGCAATTGTGTCATCACGGCCAGGACCCCCACTTTATAATGCCGATATTACGGCATTGTAAAGCAGGGGGCAGGGCTATAATGACGCGATTCAGCATGAATCGCGTCATCTGGCTGCCGGATAGCCCACTTTCGCTCAAGAAGACCAGGCGCAGGGAGGCAGCAGCCAATCCAGGAGAGTGGCCTTCTCTTGCGGGGGGCCGGCTGGTGTAACAACAGTGAAGAGAGTCAGAGTTGTGTGCTATTGCATTCTCATCAGTGTTCACGCTCGCAATGTATTTGCGTAAATATGCTAATGGCTGCTAACAGACTCCTCTCCTGAATAGCGTGCGACAGACTTTGCAAAAGTTTCTACACCAACTTCCCCTATCTGTGTTGTGTGCAGATCCTCCTGTGGTGGAGAATACATCACCATTGATGCAACATTGGACGCACATCGACTACTCGTCCCAGGCTGCACTGATTCCAGGTCAATTATTTCTCTTAAACTGGCCTCTGAGACTGCGGATCTGCGTTTGGGAACGCAGCAGCAAGCGCGGATGCACCCCTTTTTGCAAATACTTTCAGACACCTCCCTGACTTCACCCAGAAACAGCCATGGATCGCAGTGGTCAGCTCAGGATTTTGCGGCCATGGAAACATTTAGTTTGCGCATGCACAGTGAGACTTTTCACTGTATTTCATGAATGTGCAGTAGCAAAAAATTCACTCAATTGCCTGCACTTACAACTTTGAATTAGGCCCCTAAATCATGAGATAATTAAGAGCAAAGGCCCTCATTCAGAGCCGCTCGTTAGCGGCAGTACGCTCGTTCCGAGCGATGTTTGCACATCTGCGCATGCGTACGGTTTTTAGTACGCATGCGCGAACCAGTCAGTGCGGCCGAAAATCGTTTGTACGCTATATAGCGAGTGCCTGCTATTTTGAGTGACAGAATGAGGCGTATGTGGGTGGTAACAGGGGATGGTGCTTGAAAATGGGGAGTGGAGATCCGAACGCAGGCGTGCTTAAAGGTCAAAACGGGCGTTTTATGGGTGTGTATATTTAAAACAGCAGCGTCATTGACCACGTCACTGGGTTATTTTAGAGCCAGAACTGCTCGCAAATTTGTGGTAGCAAACACCAACCACAAGAATAGCGAGCAGTTCATACGCTGGTCGATGTACTCGATTAATCTAATAAATAGCGGACATGACGTAGGATGCGAGCGGCCAGGGGGCGTTTTTAACAAATAAACGAGCGTATGTTTTGCACGCTCGTTCAGACTTAGAGGTGTGAACAGACTGCAATGTGCGTACGGAACATTTGAATAGCCACCCCTTGTTTTTAAACGAACGACCGCAAATAGCGAACGGCTCTGAATCAGGCCCAAAGTCTATTAAGTGTATTCATTCCACTAGGTGGCAGTGTTGCATTTTTTTGCTTTTAAATATTTCTATTGCTGTAGTTAATCTTTCACTCCACAGTCCTCACACACACTGACTGTACATTATACACTAATAATGAGTAGCTGACATTTTATCAAGGTTTTCTGACTGGTCATAGGTGCAAATGTAGCAGTGACAGTGGCAAACGCAGGATTTTCAGAGGGGGGTTTCCAAATGCCTAATTTTAGAGTGAGTGTGGCCTGTCAATGAAGAGGGCAGAATTGGTACTTAACCAGCTTTAATAAGCATCATACAAAGTGTATTGTGTGTAATAATTCCAGCATATACAGGACCAGTGATCACAATAAGCCATTAGATGCGGCAGTAGGCAGTCCTGCCTGAGCTGAATGTATTTATTTTAGATGTGGGCACCATTCCAGACTATTGGAGTAAGTCCGGGAGCCTGGAGGAGCAGCAGAAGAACATAGCACTGCACTGGACATACAGAATATGTACATATTGGACTCTATAGAAGTACATCTCTAACAGTGCATGTTTTTCAGATCTCCTAGTTGGTGCACAGGTAATTTATTACTGGCTGATACATGTTAAAAGATCCACAGGTGGTGCTAATTATTTAGTTTGTGATACTGAGAAGAACATGCAGCGATAGTAACATTCTATTCAGTGGCGTCCCTCCCCGCGGTGACACCCGGTGCGGGGAGGGATGCCTTGAGCGCGGTGGAGCCGCGCACTCCGCCGAAAAGGGGCGTGGCCTCGATGGAGGAGGCGTGGCCTTTGGGAACGGGGGCGTGGCTTCGCGTCCCGAGACCGCCAGTACTTAGTTATCAATGGGGGGTGCCGGAGGTGCGGGCAGTGCAGGCTCCCTCTCTGTGACAGGAGCCGAGTGCTGCACATGATGTTACAGTGCAGCGCCCGCCTCCTGTCACCGAGGGGGAGCCTGCACCTTGGTGTCACCCCTCGGCGGGTGACACCCGGGTGCGGCCCGCACCCCCCGCACCCCCCTTCTGACGCCAATGATTCTATTATATTACTATTTCTATTGCGGTCATGGTGTGGTCTGGGGAGGGGGGTTTCCAGGCAGACGGAAACCCCCCCTGCGTTTGCCTATGAGTGAGAGCACCTATTTCACTGACAGGAACCGTTCAGACTGCAGTGATAATGTGCACAATTGAGATTACTGTGACAAATACAGAGATTCAATTGCTGAGTAAAGAATTGGATAATGGTTTGGAGGTGTTAGAGTGTGTTAGCTCGTTTTTAGTTCTTGTACATTCCAAGGTCTACATGCTGTGCTGGTTTCATGGAGTAAACATACTTGTCTACTCCCCCGGAATGTTCGGGAGACTCTTGAATTTCGGGGAGCTGTCCTAGAATTCTGAGAGAGCAGACCCCAGACACTGTATCCACATATTGTTTTCTAAAATAAAGTTGTTTAAAAAAAAAAAAAAAAGGTTAAGGCTCCTGAACTAACCCCAGAGAAGTGGTTAGTTCAGGAGCCTTAACCTTTTTTTTTTTTTTTTAAACAACTTTATTTTAGAAAACAATATGTGGATACAGTGCCTTTACATACAATAGTGGATGAATCAGTAATATCAAATTAACTCAACCACACCTGTAGTCAATTAAGCAACACTTGCCCAAAGATGATGGGGGTCAGCCTTAAGTCAATAACTGTGAGCTAATGGTGTTTAATTACCAAAAAAAATAATGAAAAAATAATGTGATTGACACATGGGCATCTAGTTTGCTAAAAGTGCTAGTGCATAAGATAACTTACAAGCTAGTAAAATATATTAAACATAATTGATAATACAGTGATTAAAAGAGTAAAGTGCAACAGTGAGATGTGTACAAATCTATATATAATTTATTCTATAGACAATAAATAAAAACAAATAAATGCACAGAAGGTACTAATCACATAGTAATACAGTACATGGTTCCATATAATGTGGACATAATGAGAATAAATAGGATAAAAAATAACATATAAATAAGAGGAGGGTGTTAGCTGGATGAAAGGAATCAAAGTTCATGGGGTAAGAGACTGCTACACCCAACGCGTTTCCCCTTGAAGAAGTCTCTTGATGAAACGCGTTGGCAGTAGCAGTCTCTTATCCCATGAACTTTGATTCATTTAATCACTGTATTACCAATTATGTTTAATATGTTTTACTAGCTTGTAAGTTATCTTACGCACTAGCACTTTTAGCAAACTTTATTTTAGAGTTTACAAAAATAAAATAGTACAACAATACATCCATAGGCAAAAAAGATATAAGTAATATACAAAATATGCAATTGCATAGTAACGTATAGGCTCATATATAACAGTAAACTGATCTGAAAATAACAAAACATAAGAAGAGAGCAAATGTAAATTGCAGGAGCATAGAAAAGAGGAAAGGAGAGAGAATAAAAAGAAAGGAAGAAGAAAAGGAAGAGAAGAGGGTGGTGGGGGGTGGGGAAGGGTAAGTAGGAAGGAGGCCAAATCCGGGTCCATATTGCACTTTGAAAAAACCTAAACGATGGCAAAATGAGTAAGAAAAAAATAAGTAAAATAAATAAAGAAAATAAAATGAAATAAATACATTGTAATTGTTAAAGCAGGAGATCTGAGAAGAGGGCAGGGTCCCATGTGGCGTGCTGCTATTATATAAGAACCAGTCACACCAAACCATAAGAAACTTATGAGAGGTATTGTGGAGATAAGCCGATATGTTTTCCATTGCCGCCATGTGCCAAATTTTATTTATAAGTTGTTAGCGAGAAGGAGGGTCACAACCCTTCCATTCTTTAGCAATTAGACATCGAGCTGCATTTAAAATATGTGAGGAGAGTTTATCAGCATGTTTGTTAAGGCCCTCAAGTGGACAGCCAAGGAGGAAAGACCAGGGAGACTTAGGGCTTGATTCAGACCACTCGCGAGCGCACAGCGCTCGCAAGCGGGTCGATGGTGGGCCATTGCGTATGCGCGAGCCCCGGAGCGAGTGAGAAATCACTCGCGTCGTGGCTTGCTACAAGACGGGGCGGTTGTCGATGTTGATCGACAGCTCGCCCTGTTTTGTAGGCGGGGAGGGGCGGTGGTTAGGCAAACGCAGGCGTTCCCTTAGGAACACCTGGCGTTTGTGGGTCGGCCCTACTGACATCACTAGTGATGTCAGTAGTGGACTTCCGGCTTATGGAAAACATATCGGCTCTATTAGAGCAGGAAGTCCACTTGGGCTTGTGAGACCTGAGACCCTACCACAGGGTCTCCTTGCAAACCCACAGCTGTGCGAGCGGCCTGGAGGCCGGTCAAAAAAAATAAATAGGGATGCCCTGATTCAGAGCGAGCGCACGCAAATAGCCTGCGCCTCTGAATCAGGGCCTTAGTCAGTGGTACTATAAGAACTTCTAGCCCCAACCTCTTTTGCACAACTCCCGGCATCTCACTCTCGGTCCTCCCCCTGCAGCATCTCATATGCGGAGTATCACATTTGGGCCCACAACCCAATCATCATAAACACATACTTGCCTACATTTTTTTAACTCCTTGCTGGGAGAACCTGGGGAGGAGACAGATTGGGTTGCGATGAGGAGGGGTGGGGCCTGACATATCGTGCCATGAAGCCCCGCCCCTTCACTGTAAATTACTGTGATTGGCACAAATTGACATAAGGGCAGGACTAAATGACGTCATTAAGCCCTGCCCTTACATGGGGACCCGCGATCACCACAGAGGTTCTCCCCATTCTGCCCACTTCACTAAGAAGTGGGCAGAAAGCGGGAGAAGTGTCTACCCTTCCGTTGGTGCGGGGGGTTACCCGCAAAAATCGTGAGCCTCCCACGAAAACTGGGAGGGTAGGCATGTATGCATAAACAGCTAAAATAAAATATCAGTTTTGATAAAATATCACAAACAGAGCCCCAGCCTAAAACATTAGAGTCAGATCATAAGCATAGACCACACCAACAGTGGCATAAGATGATCACCGCCATGTAAATAATCTTTTTTGGTCTATGGTGTATTTATGATGTTACACCCAAAACCAAAAAATGCGGTCGTATTGTGCACATGCCAAGGTACCTTTGCAATGATGCTCGCAGAGAGGATTCCTTCGCAAAGTGATTGACAGTCAGGGACCATTTGGGGGAGGTAACGGGGAGTGGCGGCAAAAAGCGCAATCCCGTACTCAGATAAAGTGGTTCCGACTTTTCAGTGCAGGCGGCCATTCTGCATGACCATTGGGCTACTCAGATGGGCGATTATCCAGTGGTCCGCGAAGGCGACTGCGTATTTGTACGCACTCACTTGGATCCGCAAAGCCGCAGGTGGGCATCTCAAATACATTTCCAGACGGCTACAGCGTTACCGTGTTTTCACACAGCGGCTGTGTGCGGGATCGCAGGTGTGAATGCATTAGCCTGGGCCGCAACTAGGGGGGGGGCTGGAGGTGCACGTGCTCCGGGTGCGCCGCTGTACCCGGTGCCAGTGACCTCCAGCCCGGGGCTGCAGAGAGGCTCCAAGCCGGACATCCGCTGGTAATATTTATTACCAGCGGGCGCCCGGCTCCTTCTCTGCAGCGACCCGGTGTAGCCGGAGCCGGAGGCTGGAGTCCTCTCCCGAACTCCAGCTTCCGGCTGTCCCCATGGGCACTATGGGAGAGACGTCATGACGTTTCCCCCATCGTTCCGAGGAGCAGCCGGCGGACCGGACGCAACGCTGGATGCAGGAGCAGGGTTCAAGGTAAGTATTTTTTCTTAATAAGCTGCACTACAGGGGCATTATTATGGGGGTATGGGCATTACCATGGGGGCATGGGCAATAATGGGCATTACTAATGGGGCGTGAGCACTACAGGGGCATTACTATTGGGGCATGGGCACTACAGAGGCATTACCACAGGGGCATTACTGTGGGGGCATGAGCACTACAGGGGCATTACTGTAAGGGCACTACATGGATATTACTATGGGGCATGGGCACTACAGGGGCATTACTATGAGAGCTTGGGCACTACAGGGGCATTACTATGAGAGCATAGACACTACAGGGGCATTACTATGAGAGCATGGGCACTACAGGGGCATTACTATGAGAGCATGGACACTACAGGGGCATTACTATGAGAGCATGAGCACTACAGGGGCATTACTATGAGAGCATGGACACTACAGGGGCATTACTATGAAAGCATGGGCACTACAGGGGCATTACCACAAGGGCATTAATATGGGAGCATGGGCACTACAGGAGCATTACTATGAAAGCATGGGCACTACAGGGGCATTACCACAAGGGCATTAATATGGGAGCATGGGCACTACAGGGGCATTACTATGAAAGCATGGGCACTACAGGGGCATTACCACAAGGGCATTAATATGGGAGCATGGGCACCACAGGGGCATTACTATGGGGGTATTAACATATGGGCATTACTATGGGGACATTACAATATGGGCACTACTACAGGGGCATTGCTATGGGGGCATTATCATATGGGCACTACTACAGGGGCATTACTATATGGGCACTACTACAGGGGCATTACCTCAGGGGGCATTACTATAGGGGCACTGCTGCAGAGAGAATTACCAGGGGGGGCGCCAAATTACTGTCTTGCCCCTGGTGACAAAAATCCTAGTTTCGGCCCTGCATTAGCGTCCACATTTCTGGACCAGGCCCAGAAACAACTAGTTGTAAGAACCTGTCAGAGATATATGACAAAAAGGCGAGAGTAGCCAAAGTCCAAAGATCAGGAAGAAAATGCCATGGTCTGGCAGCTGTCCAGGCGCTCAAGTGCTTTGGTGAACGTACAATCGAATCCTTCTAGTGGGACAATATATTGTTTGCATACATCTTTGTCAGCTAGTTGCTGTTGCATAGACTGTATGTCACAGAATACCCTCACTAGGTTGCAGAGGAGATACAGGTCATATAATGGGACTTCAGTGGTGTCACGGGTTCCTACCCAATTGTCTGCACTCTCATGGCTATTGGGACTGGCGAGAGCTGAAAGCGTTACAGTAGATTAGAGGGCCCGGTTGTAGTGACAGCAAGTTCATCGGAAAAATTATTCATGACATTTCATTATTGTAAAAAATAGACAGCGATCTGTTTCATCATCACACACATTCGCCGGGCTTTAAAAACACAAATTCTGCCATATTTAGTGTTCATTCTAGCACCCTGCACCTGTCACAACCCGTGCAGTTCCTCTTTCCTGCCTGGGGTGTCACTGTCCACTCTGGTGCTTCTAGCACACTCAGCAGATGCAACAAACTGCTGAGATACAGACCAGAGTGTGTTAGTAGCACCAGAGTGAAAGAGGAACTGCACGGGTTTTGACAAGTGCAGGGTACTAAAATGAACACTACATATTTACCATAGAGAGTGAATAACATAGATTGTTGACACACCTGCTGCACATAATTCATGTTTTTCAGTCATTTTCAAAACTATGGACACTTTCATAGAATTACAGGAATATATCAACCAGAATAGAGTGTATGTGCTGTGATAAGATCAAGTGAGGGGTGCCCTCTCCTGGGGTAGATGGGAACTTCCAAACACACAGCAGCCAGGAAACAGCACGCCAGGCCAGGGTTTCTGTGAAATTAGCCGAAGCTAGTTTATTGTGCAGAAAAAGAAAAACATAAAATACAATCCTAACCCATATGGGCTATAACTAAACACAGATGTTCCCTCTCTCATAAGTGTTAGGACCTAAAGCCCCTGTCACAAACATAGGCATATGCACAGTACTCATGGTCATATGAAGCTCTGGGAAGTGATAAAGTGGAGAATGATAAACCACCAGCCAATCAGCTCCTAACTGTCATTTTTCAAACACAGCCTGTAACATGACAGTTGGGAGCTGAGTGGCTGCTGGTTTATCACTCTGCACTTTATCACTTTCCAGAGCTTCATACAGCTGCCCCTGTACAGTCTGTAACATGACAGTTAGGAGCTGATTGGTTGGTCATTTATCACTCTGAACTTTATCACTTTCCAGAGCTTCATACATCTGCCCCAATGTCTCTTAACAGGCCTGTTGCCTCTTTCCCCCAGGTAGTGAGACACTGAGTAAAACCCCCTGACACACATTTATCAGCCTATTACAGGTGCAAGTACTAATTAGCATGTTCTCAGGCTAAAGACTTGAAGACCCAAAATGGGCCTGATGGAGCCAGCCCTCACTCTCCATCCATAACCCCAGTAGCCCTATCTAGCTTTTACTAAAACCCAAACACAATCAAGTCTAATTTGCAATCACAGACATTTTCCTGGGGTTTTAATACATATAGGTCAGAAACCTGGGACAAATATATCTCCCGTGTATGACCTTACCAGTGCTTTTGTCACAGCGCTAATAAATAGAAAATAAAATACCTGGTAATAGAGTTCCTGAGAAATTGTCTTAAATTTGAGAAGTAACAACAACATTCTGTAAATATCAGATGGTGTTAGTAAGTCTTAATTGCGGCTTCTGAGTGGTCCTTCAGTCTACACCCCGGGAAACAATTGTGTGGCCCTGTGGAAAAATTCTGCATGTATCAGTCCCGAGGCTTCTGTTAGGTTAGGTGGTTGGGAGTTGCTGCCTTAGGGTAATATTTCCATAGGTGGTAGCTCAGAGTTCCTCTTTGCAACATGGTTCAATCCCCAGAATTCCCAACATTCATTAGATTCTTAATCTTGCCAATTACAATTTCTCTGTCATATCTGTGTGCCCCGGAAATATAATCCAGTATGCAGGGCTGGGCCTGATTCATAGTTAGATGCTAGTGCCCCCACTGCTGCAAATTTGTATGCGGGGGGCTGGAAAATGTGCAGATGTCTCAGCCGCCTGGATTTGTATCGAGATGCCCGCCGGTGGCTTCGCAAATCCAAGCGACTTAATGCAAAGACTCAGCAGCGGTAACGAGTAACCCCATTGTCGCGCATAATGGTTGTGGGGGCTGAGATGCTGGACTATTTGTACTGTGCATGGGATCTCAATCACAAATTGAGACACGCCCCAAAAATGGTCACGACACGTCAGCGTTTGTGTCGTCCCCTCACCCACAAACGGACCCTGCCTGTCAATCACTTTGCAAATAAATCCTCACTGCAAGCGACAACGATATCGAAAGTTGACACATGTGCATCACGACTCAGACGTGTGCGCAGATTATAAATAATAGATAATTGCTCAACTGCATTAACATCGGCACCATGTCCATCGCTGAATCAGGCCCACAGTTTAGAGGGCCATCTGTGGTAATCAGAGCAGTGTAAAGGGACACATACACCAGCAACGGATCGCCACAATGTTGTGATCCTGCAACCCGGCATCTCAGAATCGGTGAAATCCAACATCTTGGATCTCGCTGATTTGCCGATCACGATCAAAATATGATCATGATTTGTAGATTGGTGAAATTTAACATGGAGAATTTCACTGATCCTCCGATGGATGGTGAAACATCGATGGCCAATGGTCGGCGTTTCCGAACCCATCTCAGGATCCGGTAATCCGTCAGATTTAGTTCAGTGGTCTTGTGACATGTAAAATGTATAGCTGTAACTCATCCTAAAACATGAGCACTGCAATAATTAAGGTGCTTCTTTCACCTACACACAGTGGAAGCCGCTTATGATGGGTGTTAATGACACCTTAGAGAAATATGGGAGAATGCATCATTATGCAGTGCAGAAACTAGTTTTTATTTGTCTAGTGAAGTAAAGGTGACGGCACACTGCAGGTGTGCTCCTTGCCATGCCTGGGCAGTCATACTCCACAAAATGACTTCTGTTCTGCACCAGCTCCGAACTAGCTATGGTGTACAAGTCATACTGGCCAACTCTCCCAGAAGATTCTAGAAATATCGGGTCACGCTCTCGGCCTCCCAGCAGAGTGAGCAAGTCTCTCGGAGCCGGCCCACTTACAGAGTACCGATTCATGCTGAATTGTGTCATCATGACCCCACTGATTTACCGATCATGATCAAAATATGCAAAATATAATAGTGATTTGCTAGTCGGTAACATTTTTAACATTTATAATTTCACAGATCCTCTGACGGATCACGGAACATCGATGGGCGATTGACGTTTCCAATCCTATTGCAGGATCCGGCAATCCAGCAGTAGGTGTATGGGGGCCTTATGCTGAGCAATTTCATTTTTTGACTCGTTAGGATGGATAGCAGGAGTAACAGGGACTGCAGGTGCTACCAGGCCTCTTAGCACTTCAAAATAGTCAATATATTTCTAAAGCATATATTTTATTTTACAAGATAAAGCATGTTATATGTGTTACTATTGTATACTTTAGTTTAAATTGCATCTATTTATCTATTAGATCTAATTTGCCATATTTCGTTCTTACACCTAAGATTGATGTATTTTGCTCTTAACTCCATTTTCTTCTTTATTATTTTTTTGTCTTTGTTATCCAAAGAGATGCACTACATATACAGCAAATTAGATGCTTATCCTTTAGGGTTCATAAACTTCAGGATTCTTCATCATTGGGAGCAGTGTATACAATGTATATGGATATATTTGCACAGTAATGGGATGGTTTGTACAA
This sequence comes from Taudactylus pleione, assembly GCA_031769625.1. Taxonomy (NCBI): domain Eukaryota; kingdom Metazoa; phylum Chordata; class Amphibia; order Anura; family Myobatrachidae; genus Taudactylus; species Taudactylus pleione. Next base: position 8,255,465 of record JAUIMM010000312.1, on the reverse strand, counting down.
TGGGCCTGATTTATTAAGGATCGCTATTGCTAAAGCGTACGCAGACGGGCGATTGTTGCATACTGCGCAAGTGTATGCATCACAGTGCGCATGCGAGAAGGCACCACTGCCATCGCATTGCGATCACACAGACCACGGAGCAGAGGCACTTTAATCGAGGAGGGGGCCGTGTGCAGGCTCTGATCAGGCCCCCTCATCTCCGGCGCCGCAGTATACTCTGGCATTGTACCAGAGTCTACTGCGCATGCGCCGGTCTTCGGGAACATGGCACCCGGAAGAGCGGCCGGGACTCAGAGCAGACAGCGGCGGTCACGTCAGGAGCGGGGATCAGGTAAGTTGTTACTAGGGGGCACTGTATAGGAGTGGCCACTACTGGGGGCAATTTATGGGGGTGGCCACTACTGGGAGCACTGTATGGGGTGGCCACTACTGGGGGCAATTTAGGGGGTGGGTGGCCAATACTGGGGGCAATTTAGGGGGGGACTACTACTGGGAGCACTGTATAGGGGGGGCTACTACTGGGGGCAATGCAGCATTGGGGGATTACTATTAGGGGCACTGCATAGGGGGGGCGCCAGTCCATTACATTGCCAGGGGTGCTTGGATCACTAGATACACCCCTGACGAAGAGCCATCACAGAGTGATTGACAAGCAGTGAGCGTTTGGGGGTGGTGACGAGGGAGTGGTCAGAGAAATGCAGGCGTGTCTGTCCGTTTGAACGCCATTGCATGGGCGTGCATAATTTAGCCAGTGTGATTGCATATGCAGCTTGAGTACTCACTGCTTGCAAAAAGGTTAGCAATTTCTAAGTAAGGTCAGGGCTGCTGGAATTCTGTGTGAGGATGGTACTTGATGTTAACGATGTTTATGGAGGTTTGCAAGGTATTATGGATGTGAGATAGCGGTAGTGGGAGGCAGTTGGTGTCTCTATGCTGGCAGTGTGACGGCATTGCGATAACAATCATTAGCATATTTTCGCAGCAGTCCTGCGTGTGATTACGGTGCTGCGATCGCAATAGAGATCCTTAATGGATCAGTCCTAATGTTCTTACACAGGTACAGTAAGCAAATTAGTAGTACATTCATCAAAATATAGCCTAAAAAAATATTTGGTGGAGTTACAAAAAAAATGATCTATATATATTATCTATATTATATACGCATATATATAGTATTTAGAAAAAAAAAGGCACTCAAAATGGACTTTAAAGTTCAGAGGTTCCTGCTGAAAAATAGCACAGTATATATTTTACCTTTGTTGCTGCGGGACAGGAATCACAGCTATCCTTGCTATAGGCTTTCTCATCTTAACACCTTGATGTATAGGGTGAAGACTTAAGGCTTTCTTCCCTTTAATAGAAATGACCTATGGCCCTGATTCAGAGCCGGACGCTCTGACCAGAGCGCTCGCTCTGAATCAGGGCCCACCTCCATAAATATGGAGCGTCTTCCTGGACGCTCGTATAGCTGTGGGTCACCACCCACAGCCTATACGAGCGTGCAGGATGATGGTCGCGATGGTCGTGACCATCGCGACCATCGCCAGTGCGAGCAGAAGCCTGCGGTTGAGTTTCTCAACCGCAAGGCCAGGAGTGATTTTGGCTCTATCAGAGCCAAAATCACTCCCACTGACATCACTAGTGATGTCAGTGGGGCCGGCTTCTGACGGTAGGCGTTTCCTTGGGAACGCCTCCGTCTGGCAGGCACGCCCTCGGCACGCCCACCAAAGGGGGCGTGCTGTCAAACAACATCGACAGCACGCCCCCTTTGATCAGACACAATGAGCGAAGGAAAGTCCTTCGCTCGTCGCGTCTCGCGCATGCGCACGACGGAGCTCCCTCCGTCGTGCGCATGCGCAGTGCACACCATCGACCCACTTGCGAGCAGACAGCCGCTCGCGAGTGGGTCTGAATCAGGCCCTATATTCTCTAGACTAAGCCTGGACAAACCCAATGTTCTGGAGACTCCCAAATTTCAGGGATCCCTCCGGATTCTCTTTCTTCTTAAATGGGTGGGGTCATGATGAAACAATTTGCATTGCATCAGAGCTCCTCACATGTAATCAGACCTACTCTTATGCCATCAGACCTCCTCACATGCCATCAAATCTGCTATCATGAACCATAAATGTCTCTCAGACCACCCCACATGACCCTTAATTGTCCATCAAATCTCCACCGCCACATGCCATCATATCTTCTACATGCTGTTTAAATGCCCCTCAGACCTCCCCACATACCATCAGACCAACTTCACTGCCTCAAACACTACCGCAAGATGCCCCAAATACCACCTTAGCCCCCCCATCACTCAAACATTTGCGACCTCATCACAGGTTTATAGCACGCACTGAACACACATTTGCACAGTCACAGCTCTGACTGACCTAAATAACTCACTGCAGGGAAGCTATTTCAGCTAGTTTGTGAGGTAGCATCAGTGTCAGCCCCCTGCAGCTACAGACATCAAGCTATTTATCCATTTCAACAATACCTCAGCATGTCCTCCCAATCCTGCTCCTGTATACTTGCTGTAAATGTGCCCAACCAGCACATCTGTATTATATGGTGCCACAGTGCTGGTTTTGGTGGAGGTGGTCTTATTACTGTGGGTAGAAGGGTGTCGCGTGGGGGTGGGTCACCGTGGGTATAAGCAGAAAAGATCAACGCAGCCACACTGTAATCATGGATATCGATACTCAATGGTTCTCAAACATCGATTATTTATTTATTATTTTATTTTACTTTCAATGTTAGTATTTTACCATTTTGCTGGTTGCTTTCAGATGTGCGCTGCCTTTGAATGGTGTGGAAGCGATGGTCTTCCAATGCTAAACACTGTAAAAAAGCAGCTGTGAAATATTCGGACTGGCTGCAGCATGACCACTGTTCTGCGCATGCACAAACCATCACAATGGTTCTTCCATCTAATGGTTTTCATGGAAGCTTTGTGCAAGCAGCGCTTGTTGAGTAAAGATCTGCAGCTGCTGCCAGCATGAAATAAAACTATAATATTATGAATATCTTATCCCAGGCCTCAGTGTCGCCCCCAAAGACCCAGCCTGATGACAGGCCGCCGCCTACAGTATTTTTATGAGGATGCCTAGGGCCTGCGGCTGCAGTCACATCCGCCCCACTGTTAATCCAGCTCTGCCCTAAGGAAGTGGACAAAATACCATTTGTAAACCTCTGTCCTTTCAGAAATGTATGGAGTCTGGCAAACAAGTATATTTTCCCTCTGGGATTTTCCAGCTCCTGTGTTGGAGAGGAGTCATAATATAAGTCCACTTTCCCTTTCAATTCATGTCAACTACAGACCAACCTAAAAGACATACATAGCACTGTACAGTATGTCATCCTATTTAGAAACCCGACAACTGTAAATAGAACGGTGTGTCTAGGCGTCTGTTCCCAGGAAGGTACTTTCCGTCTTTGTAGTTCAGATGACCTTGTGGGGCTTCCCCTCATAGCTTTCAATGCTCCAGGTTATTATTACTGTTGGCAGATGCTAGAATACTTAGTGCATAGTCTATTTCCAGACTTGCTGCATTCCTGTATGACATGGAGCTGTTAGATGGTGGTCCTGTATATTCTCATTATTCTCAGAATAACTTGTATTGTTATGCATGTAAAAACAGTAACAAAGTAACATTCACTAGCAAAGCCAGAGCAAGTGTAAATGTAAATAGCAATGGGCTCTATACGCATGCTTGGGAACATCCGTGAGACTGACAAATTATTGTGGACTTCCACGGACATCCAAAAGAGTTGGGCACCCTCCTGCAAACTTCACCCCCACCCTCACTTCATAGTAAAACGGGCAAGACGAGAAGGCATCCCCCCTACCTTCATCTCCCCCACCAAAAGTCTCTCAGAGGGCACGTCTAAAACATCGGCAAGAATGTATATGTAACAATTTCGAACAGCAAGGCTTAGACAATGCAGATGTTATGTCTAAGGGTGAGATTGCCTATATTTTCCTGGTATGCGCTAATACAAGGGCACACCTGTCCTGAGATGCTCATTGCCCTCCTGATATGAACACATTCTTGCCGACCTTCTAGACATCAAATCCGGGAGGAGCCCTGAGAGCTACCACAGGAGGCTGTTCGGGGGACGGACACGGACTGATGACGCGATTAGGCCCTACCCCTTTCCTGGAAAAGTCAGCAATTGGCGGACTCGCGGGGAGGGGGCGGAGCTAAATGACGCATATCGCACCATTTAGCCACACCCCCTCCTCGCGGACCCGTGAATTCCCTATTAAATCTCCCCATCCTGCCCGCTTCACTAGGAAGTGGACAGGATGCGGGAGATCTGCCTACACTTCCGGGGGTGCGGGGGGGTTACCCGAAAAATCAGGAGCCTCCTGAGACTTCCGGGAGTGTAGGCGAGTATGCAGTTATTGTAGTTTAAAGGTAGGACTCCCCTCTCAAATTTACATGTATAGCTGACTGTGGGCCTGATTCAGACCCGCTCGCAAGCGCTGAGCGCTCGCAAGCGGGTCGTTGGTGCCCTAGTGCACATGCGCACGACGGAGGGAGCTCCGTCGTGCGCTTGCGCGAGACCCGCATAGCGACGGCCAAGCCGTCGTTATGGGTCTCGCACCAAAGGGGGCGTGCTGTCGATGGTGAGTGACAGCACGCCCCCTTTGGTGGGCGTGCCGGGGGCGTGGCTGCCCAGACGGAGGCATTCCCATGGGAACGCCTACCGTCTGGGTCCGGCCCCACTGACATCACTAGTGATGTCAGTGGGAGTGCTTTTGGCTCTGATAGAGCCAAAAGCACTCCAGGGCTTGCGGCAACGAGACCCTACCGCAAGGGTCTCGTCGCAAGCCCGATGGTCGCGATGGTCATCATGGATGCTCGCATAAGCTGTGGGTGGTAACCCACAGCTATGCGAGTGTCCAAGAAGCCGCTTCGCCAAAAAAAAAAAACGCCCTGATTCAGAGCGGGCGCTCGTTCAGAGCGTCCGGCTCTGAATCAGGCCCTGTAACCCTTCCTTCTATTCTGCATCCTCGGAAAGGGTGTTACAGCTTTCTCATGTGTGTGTGTGCGATGCCCTCACCTTATTTGGCGCAGTGCCTCCATCTGAGCCCTCGCTTCCTTCTTGTGGGCATGTGTATTCTTCCATCAGGGGCGACTCAGGAAACCCTTGTACCTTGTATAACTTTACCTGAATATACAACCACACTGGCACAGGGAGTTCTATGCCCCTTCTGCACACAAATCACATCACTGGTTTCCTGCCTACTTGACCTGCCCTCTGCTTTGTCCCCGATTAACCTACTATTGTGCGCCCAGGACACCACCTCAATAAGCCTGCCAATAAATTGGTTCTTCATATTTCTTGTGCTACGAAATACCAGATAGCACGTTGTAGGAGGGGACCCGGTGCTCCTTCACTTCCGGAGACTGTGAACCACAGTTGGTTTATCTCCAGAATGGAATACATTTCCAGCCTTCAATACAACGCTATTTACAAATTCCACAATACCTGGGAAAACTGGTATACAAGGTATAATGTCACCCCTGGGCACCGGGCACTCAGACAATTCCCAGTTGGGCTTTGGTCCCTCGGCTCACTTGATTCTCCATCTACTCTTTCTTGCTCCTTCCTTGATTTTTATCTCCCCCATCACTCTTATATATCTTATATATAAATTTCTAAGGTCAGTTTATATATACACTAGTATTATGGACTCGGGATGCTAGCTGTTGCTTGCTCTCTTTCCCCAACTTTTCACATTTCTCCCCATCTACCCACAGTCTCTCTTTTTCACTGCCCCTTTTATCCCGCCTTTCTCCCATTTCTGTTTCCCTCCCCAATTCCGTGTCTGTCTGACACCCCTACCTTGTTTTGCACCTTCCCTTCCCCTGTCTCCCCCTTTCATTTCTCTGTTCCCTTTTTTTAAAATCTTACCTTGTTTTTAATGGATCCCGCAGAGGTATGAGTAAATTTTATAGGTGGGGGGGTGGCATTGCTTGGTACACACGACTGCTGGTGTCACCAGAGGTACTCCCTGCACATGTCGGGTTGTACGGTGGCCAGGCGTTTGCAGGGTAGGGTAGGGACGGCCTGTGTTCCCGGAAAAGGGGGCGCGTGGCCCTCGTTTTCCAGGAGTCCCAAGGCCAGGGTCTGTGCAGCTTTGCAATTCCGTCGTCTGCTAAATCAGGCCCTGTGCCCCATGATCTTAGGCATAGCAAACCAATTGTGAAAATCATTCATTTAATAAATGATTAGCATGATGTATAGTACTGGGAGCTTTAATATATTGTTGGACCAAAGGGATGACCAAATCTTAACCGAATCCTATCAATGGACTAAAAAATAAAAATTAGTATTTCATCAGAATAATTATAGCAAAATCTGAATATAGAGACACGTACTGAACGCTTCCCGATGCTCCCACATCCTCAGTTATACGAGTCATGAGACGGTGCTCCCATCTAATCCAGACACATGCTATAAAACATATATCACTCTCATAAAGAGAGGTTCATTAAACTGTATCCTTCTGCAACGGCTCCTCTAGTGTAACAAAATGTAATTCATCTCAGGCCATCGGATACTATTTATTATGCGCCAAATGCAGCAGCTCGTAAAAGTGTGCGTAAACTCGATTACTCTCCTAGCTAATTAAAATTATTTTATTGCTGCAGATTCCTGCAACAGGAGTAATATAGGAAATTACATTTCTAATGCTACCAGGGACCAACACTCTGCAGTGCTGCACACCTTAAACATGAGATTTAGGACCTCATTCAGAGTCGGTCGAAGGTAAAAGGGGCCGGATATGCAAATGAAGCGCTCGCAAGTTGCGTCGTTAAGATGGGATCGTTAGCTGGACGAGCGAGGGGAGGATGCGGCCGTAAGACTAAAAATACGCCCCCTTCTCGTTCGCATTACACGTCATCTCCGGGCATATAAGGATTAATCGAGACCATCGGAGCTGCTCGTAGAGCTTAAGGTTGACCATACCCTCTCTTAAGCACTACGATCAAGTCATTGTCAAAACCTCCCATGTCACATGTGCCATGACACTACTTAGTTAATTATGCACTCCGATAAAACGCCGTTTGCATAGTCAGGCACGCCTGCGTTCGGATCTCCACTCCCCCGTTCACAAGCACCTTCCCCTGTTACCACCCACAAACGCCTCATTCTGTCACTCAAACTAACGACCTGGCTGTGTTCAAGGAGAGAGCAATTTCTGATCGTAATAGCTAGTTTGCGCACGCGCATTGTGAATTTTACGCATGCGCAGTTTAGCGAATATCGGTGGCATACGACCGAGCGGCCACAACGACCGACTCTGAATGAGGTCCTTAGTGTGTACATGCTGTAAGTGTATTATTAATATTATTATTTTATACCTCGTCACAGTCTACGAAGTTTAAGGTAGCCTGAGAAACACAGACCCACCCAAACGGACAGCCAAAGTAATGCGACAATCAGGAATTCACAAAAGTAATAAGTAGAATTTTTTTTTATCAACAAAAAAAAACCCAATAATTAACATCCGAAAAGAATGTAATATACACTGGTGTGATTGAAGCCAAAAATCTAGTGGCTGAAGCAAAGTTGAATGTATGCCCATATGCAGAGGGTATTTTGTGTGTATTTGTACTGAACATGCTCTGAAAATGGGCACGTGCAGATGCCGGCTCGGCAGAGTTGTACACAAGCGTAGAAACGCCTGCTAGAAGGTGTGTGTTTTGCACCTAGTATAGTGCAAGTCCGCACTAATGATGGTGTAGTAGTAATAGGTGTATAATAAATGTGGTCGCACACCCCCATGGGGGGTGCTGCACTGTGGGAGGGGTGGCGGCGCCATGATGGGCTCTGGCAGCGGGCAAGCTAGCTAGATGGCACCGGCGGGGACACCTCGGCTGCGCCCCGGGCAATAGCCCTGGTTGCCCGCCCCTAGAACCACCACTGTACAGCAATGCATGGAGTGTACTAAGGGCTCAATTCAGACCCGCTCGCTAGATGCATTTGCTCACTAGATGCATATGCAAATTCAGCTAACTGCAAGGTGTGCGATAGCATGGCAAGGCATTAGCACGCCTACCATGTATTAGCGTGCGATCGCATTCTGAATGCAGACGCCCACAGCCTTAAGACACCCACTTGCGCATGTCATCTCCAGGAAGTGTATGCAACCATCGGTAACATCGAGTACCATCGGATGCATACGCAGCACTTGTGGCTGACCATACCCTACCGCAAGCACTGCAGTGTAAAATTCAGCCAAGTGACATGTACTATGACGCTGCCTCTTAATTATGCACGCCTCTGTAACGGCGTTAAGACGCTCAGGCACGCCTGTGTTCGCACCTCCACTCCCCTGTTTCTAGCAGCCTGCCCGTCACCACCCACAAACGGCTGCTCCTGTCACTCAATCAGTCAGGATGTCTATGCGCAGCGAGCGAACGCTTTCCGATCGATTGGACAGGTTCGCGCATGTGCACTGCAATGCATATGCATGCGCAGAATGCATACATCGGCTGGCTGCGTGCACACGCATCCTAGCGAGCGGGTCTGAATCGGGCCCTAAGGACGATCCAAGAGGCTGTACAGACGGCAGGGTTCCTGCTTGGAGTGTCTAATGGATGCTCCAGACGGCAATGCAGCAGCGATCTTATCTGCATGGTCCCATACCAGTCACCCTGCTAGCCAGAAACAACGGCCGTGGGGCAGCATAGAGCTGCCCACAGATCCCTGCGCTCTGTGCGGTGGCGCTGCTCGTCTCCCCCTAGGTACGGGCTTGCCTTGGACGACAGCCTGTGGTCAGAAGAATTGCTGCAGTGCTGTTGGAAGTAACCAAAGCACATTCCGGGCACGCATACTAATGTGTATAAAGCCGCCCGAAGCCTTCAGCAGGGCCGCAACTAGGGGGGGGCTGGAGGTGCAAGTGCACCGGGTGAGCCGCTGTACCTGGTGCCAGTGACCTCCAGCCCGGCGCTGCAGAGAGGCTCCAAGCCGGACGTCCGCTGGTAATATTTATTACCAGCGGGCGCCCGGCTCCTTCTCTGCAGCGACGCGGTGTAGCCGGAGGCTGGAGTTCTCTCCCGAACTCCAGCTTCCGGCTCTCCCCACGGGCACTATGGGGGAGACGTCATGACATCTCCCCCATAGTTCCAAGGAGCAGCCGGCGGACCGGACGCGACGCTGGATGCAGGAGCGGGGTTCAAGGTAAGTATTTTTTTTTTTAATAAGCTGCACTACAGGGGCATTATTATGGGGGCAGGGGCATTACCACAGGGGCATTACTATGGGGGCATAGGCAATAAGGGGCATTAATAATGGGGCATGAGCACTACAGGGGCATTACTATTGGGGCATGGGCACTACAGGGGCATTACTGTGGGGGCATGAGCACTACAGGGGCATTACTGTAAGGGCACTACAGGGATATTACTATGGGGGCATGGGCAATACAGGGGCATTACTATGAGAGCATGGGCACTACAGGGGCATTACTATGAAAGCATGGGCACTACAGGGGCATTAATATGTGAGCATGGGCACTACAGGGGCATTACTGTATGGTGGGCACTACAGGGGCATTACTACATTACTATGGGGGTATTAACATATGGGCATTACTATGGGGGCATTACAATATGGGCACTACTGCAGGGGGAATTACATGGGGGGCGCCAAATTACTGTCTTGCCCCTGGTGACAAAAATCCTAGTTTCGGCCCTGCCTTCAGGCAGCTCTCCACTTTCTCTTGTCGGCAGCATCACCGTCTCACATGACGTCACATGTTCATGGCACAGTAAGCCCTGGTCCGGTGCTGAGTACACCAGGGAAATTTTGTACATATACTGTACCATAGTTTTGTTCATAAACATCAAAATTGTGTTGTGGTATTTGACAATAGGGCCTCATTTAGAGTTAGAAGTAAATGCGGCTAGATGGTGCAGTTTTCGAGAGTTTGCTGCATTCTCAATATGCATAAAAGTGGTTAGAGATATCTGCTGCTGCTCACTGACACTGCAGTCCCTATAGAATGCTATGGGGCTGCAATGTGCTGGTATGTACCAAGCTCCAGAAACCCAATAAGCAACGCCTATAGAAGCCTATGGGCCTGATTCAGACCCACTCGCGAGCGGCTGTCCGCTCGCAAGTGGGTCGATGGTCTGCACTGAGCATGCGCACGACGGAGGGAGCTCCGTCGTGCGCATGCGCCAGACACGACGAGCGAAGGACTTTCCTTCGCTCGTTGTGTCCGATCAAAGGGGGCGTGCTGTCAATGTTGATTGACAGCATGCCCCCTTTGGTGGGCGTGCCGGGGGCGTGCCTCCCTGACGGGGGCGTTCCCACGGGAACGCCTCCCGTCAGAAGCCGGCCCACTGACATCACTAGTGATGTCAGTGGGAGTGATTTTGGCTCTGATAGAGCCAAAATCACTCCGGAGCTTGCGGTTGAAAACCTCAACCGCAGGCTCCGGCTCGCAATTTCGATGGTCGCGATGGTCACGACCATCGCGGCCATCAAAATGCACGCTCGTATAGCCTGTGGGTGGTGACCCACAGCTATACGAGCGTCCAGGAGGACGCTCCATGAAAATGGAGCCCGGCCCTCATGCAGAGCGTGCGCTCTGCTCAGAGCGTACGGCTCTGAATGAGGGCCTATGTTCCATTTTGGAAAGAGTACTCGGAGAGGGATCTGAAGGATCTCTTCCGGATAGTGCTCACTAGTGTATGCATGGCCGCGTATGCGCATTACTTCACCTAAGTCATAAACCCGGATGTGAAGATATCGCCGGGACAGCTGGGTATTGTGGAGCTGTCTCAGCAAGAAGATGTTGCATACCGGCAGAAGATTCCTCAGGTAAGTGATGGTGGCGATTATTAATGCATCTCAGCCTCAGTCTTGAAATATACCCACATAAATCCCACTGTAACTTATAAATTCATTTGGAATTTTCCCTCAAAAATCCAGAGCTGGCGTCCTTCGGCGTCCTGGTTCCGGGATTTAAATTAGGCATCGGTATTTCTACGCCTATCTTAAGTCCCCGCCGTTCTCATAACTACATCCTGGCGGCAGCAACTCTCAAACATGTGTCCTATATTAACCGCTATCATAGGCATTTTTTTCCAGTATATTCTTCCATTTATGCTCAAATGACAGCATTGTCACATTATTATTTTCTATAGTTTTGTATATACTACAGATGAAGCTGTCATTGCATTTGTTCACCAGTCTAAATAATGTATTCTTTAGTATATGTGTGGGAGGTCCGGGGCTGCGCGCCCCTCTTCCCACGAAGACGCGGAGGGACGATGACGCCGGTAAGGACCGGACCCCGCATTGCCGGACGCGCCCACGTATTGGGGCACGTCATCACCTGGCGGCGCGACGGGCCAATGAGGGCCCGCCGTGTCATCAAGCCCAGAAGCCCGTGCGGGAAATTTAAAACCCCCGCATGCGGCCCGGAGGGAGAGTGCGCAGGAGCCTTCGGAGCAGGCGGATCGTCGCTGGACAGAGTACCCACTGTACCACCACCGTGCGGCGCTAGGCCGAGACCACTGTACCCTTGTGTTAGGTTATTGTGCACCCACTGTACCACCACCGTGCGGCGCTAGGCCGAGACCACTGTACCCTTGTGTTAGGTTATTGTGCACCCACTGTACCACCACTGTGCGGCGCTAGGCCAAGACCACTGTACCCTTATGATAGATTATTGTGTACCCACTGTACCACCACCGTGCGGCGCTAGGCCGAGACCACTGTACCCTTGTTAGGTTATTGAGTACCCACTGTACCACCACCGTGCGGCGCTAGGCCGAGACCACTGTACCCTTGTGTTAGGTTATTGTGTACCCACTGTACTACCACCGTGCGGCGCTAGGCCAAGACCACTGTACCCTTATGATAGATTATTGTGTACCCACTGTACCACCACCGTGCGGCGCTAGGCCGAGACCACTGTACCCTTGTTAGGTTATTGTGTACCCACTGTACCACCACAGTGCGGCGCTAGGCTGAGACCACTGTACCCTTGTGTTAGGTTATTGTGTACCCACTGTACCACCACCGTACGGCGCTAGGCCGAGACCACTGTACCCTTGTGTTGGGTTATTGTGTACCCACTGTACCACCGCCGTTCGGCGCTATGCCGAGACCACTGTACCCTTGTGTTAGGTTATTGTGTGCCCATTGTACCACCACCGTGTGGCGCTAGGCCGAGGCCACTGTATCTGTGCTAGGTTGCTGCATATCCACTGCACCATCACCGTATGGTGTTAGGCTGCAGGTATTGTTCTTGCACGGCGCCAGGCAGCCGTGCTCTCTTATAGGAGCAGAGACCAGGACCACTCGCCCAGCAAAGGGACAAGGGGTATACCCGGTGAGCGCATTCTGTGTTTGTGTGTCGTATCATTGTCGTGTGTCATCCCCTCTCCCCTCTCCCCTTTTCGGGCGTTTCCATTCAGGTTGCACCCATGTGCCTGGCACGCGGGTGTAAACCAGTCTGAGGCCACAAGTGCCAATTATGACCATCTTCCAGTCCCCGCACACCTGTCCATCAGTCAGTCCTGTGGCACCAAGGTCCAGTCCATAGGCTCAGCGTGTCCGACCTATCTTACAGGTTAGACCATCCCCGGCTGTGTCGAACCGGAAAGACCCAGGACCGTCGGTAGAAGAAACCAAGGCGGCCTGACGGTGAGAGCCATGGGGTGTGAGAGGTAAGTGCCCCGCCACACCTGCACGGCAGCAGGCGCACACAGCAGTCCACCCCTTTCCCCTCTTACATATGGTCCCTTCCAAATCCTAATAGCAGTGAATAAGATGATCCAAGTAAGCCAGGAGATGTAATTTTTGTTTACTGTGTTTAATATGAGTCTTCTGTATTTCATAGATCTTGGTACAGAACGTCCCCCGTTGTAAACATCAGTCTTCCGGATTTCATAAATAATGGTACTGAACGTCCCCCCGTTCAGAAGGAAGTGTACAGTGACTGTGCCAGCTACACTGAGTACGGCAACCTGATGCCAGGCAGCCGCAGAGTCAGCCAGGCCAACCCATCCTCCTTCTCACTGCAGTGTTTCTAATGCTATGTACAGGGAAAACCTCTCTCGCACTGACACTTTACATGTATGGGGATAAACAAGTGAAAAAAAATGTTGCACAATCACATAATATTCTGCATGCAGCTGTTTATAAAGCCCTGTAGCAAAAGATCAGGGTGCTTTATGGGGATTATTACTGTAATAATAAAACTGTACATGGACTATTGCCAGGGTACATAGAGGCAGAAGAGGTCACCGGTCTCAGATAGACATCATGATAAGCGTTGTTATGTGGAATGAACGTTACGTAGTGGTAGGAATAGGAACCTCACTTACAGGGCCATAGGGAGGAGTGTGCCAGCTGTCACCCACAGTGCTGCCCCATGCTGTAACTTCCCCAAGTCTCCTGCAGCTGACTAGCAGGGTGCCTGGAACGGCCCCCTGCGGCCAGTAGCGCTGCCTTAGTCTTGTGATGCTCCGGGCGCCTCTACACACTGTAGGGTGCATGCCCGGAGTGTCCGGGCAGCTCTCCACTTCCTACTGCCGCCGGCACCACCCTCACGAGATATCATGGGTTCAGGGACAAGGCTGGCACCGGGCGGGGGTGAGTCCTGCTCACCTGGTACTTCTTTGAAGGTTGGTCCTATTTATAGTTTTTGATTTAGTGAAGATATAAACTGTTTTAAAATAGAAAAACGTATACGTTATTGGCACACAACGCAGGGCAGAACACCATCAAATATGAACCAGTCATACATTGTGTAACTGAATTCCAGTGTGTGAAGGCAAAGAAACCCCCGAGATGGGGGCTTTCATCTGAGTGGAGTGGAACTGTGATTGGGGTACTTAGCGTATCTGATAGAATATGCACATGCCGCAGCGGCCATCTTTTGTATAGAGATACCCACCACCGGCGTCTCAGATCCTCCGCTTGCGTACATAGCGCAGCATCAGGTAACAACAGTTACACTAGCGGACCTCTGAGAAACCCTATGATTGCTGAATGTCCATCGCAGTGGCACTACATACGAGGACGCAGTCGCTGGCTGTGACATGCCCTTGAAACGGTCGCAACACACCTGCGTTTTGTTCGTCATTCCCCTAGATTGTAAGCTCCTAGGAGCAGGGTCCTCCTCCCCACTGTCTCACAGCTAGCACTTCTATGACAGCCTTCATCTTCAGAGCTGTACTGTGTATGGAGAATTGTGTTGCTAATTGTTACTTGTGCTCTGTTTATATTTTGGTTACTGTATTGTAATTTAATGTTCTGTGTACCCTATACTGTATGTACGGCGCTGCGGACCACTTGTGGTGCCCTATAAATAAAATGTAATAATAATAATAATAATAATTCCCTTGTTACCTCCCCCACACAGTTGCTGTCTATCAATCACCCTGCACCCTAATCCACACTATGGGGGTCATTCAGACCCGCTCGCGAGCGGCAGTACGCTCGCAAGCGGGTCGATGTTCCCCACTGTGCATGCGCACAACGGAGGGAGCTCCGTCGTGTTCATGCGCGAGACCCGGGGAGCGACGGGCTTCTCATCGCTCCAGGTCTCGCACCAAAGGGGGTGTGCTGTCGATGTTGATTGACAGCACGCTCCCTTTGGTGGGCGTGCTGGGGGCGTGCCTGCCAGACGGAGGCGTTCCCATGGGAACGCCTACCGTCTGAAGCCGGCCCCACTGACATCACTAGTGATGTCAGTGGGAGTGATTTTGGCTCTGATAGAGCCAAAATCACTCCAGGGCTTGTGGCAGGGAGACCCTACCGCAGGGTCTCCGTCGCAAGTCCGATGGTCATGATGGTCAAGACCATCGCGACCATCATCATGGACGCTCGCTATAGCTGTGGGTGGTCACCCACAGCTATACGAGCGTCCAGGAGGCCGCTCCATTTTCATGGAGGAGGGCACTGATTCAGAGCGAGCGCTCTGGTCAGAGCGTTCAGCTCTGAATCAGGCCCTATGATCGCTGTGGCAAGACCATCTCAGCACATGCACAGACTCATGTGCTGTACAAAAAAAAACATTTGCGAAAGCATCGGAATTACGTCTGCCTCTGAATCTGATCCTCTGTGAGCTTATATAAAGGGCTGAGGCCACCTTGTCGGTCTCGGCTGCCCACTCTCTCCCTGCCCTGTTTTAGGTTTCCCTTCCTGGCAGGTTAACATGGCAATCGGCCACGTTTTAAACTACACAGTTAAGAGCACCTTACTGGTCTGTGGGGATTTCATTGACTACAAACCATATGAGGGGGTTTGGACACCACCCTCCCGGGGATACTAGCAGGAGTTTAAGTAACAGGAGGTGCCACCTATGTTTTCAATCAGGGGGAGCGATAATGGTGTTGGATACATGATCCCAGCGGTCAGAACCCGACTCCGGAATCCTGACAGTCAACATCCCAACGCATGTTGGTGAGTATTTTAACTCTTATCCTAACTAGGGGTGTGCACCGGCCACTTTTCGTGTTTTGTGTTTTGGATCTGGATCTTTCTTCGTGTTTTGGATCTGGATTGGTTTTGCCAAAACCACCCTTCCGTGTTTTGGGTTCTGGGTTTTGTGTTTTGGATCTGTATTTTTTTTAAAAAAAGCATAAAACAGCTAAAATCACAGAATTTGTGGGTTTTTCTGCTTCTATGCTATTATTAACCTCAATAACCTTAATTTCCACTCATTTCCAGTCTATTCTGAACACCTCACACCTCACAATAGTGTTTTTATATCCAAAAGGTTGCACCGAGGTAGCTGGATGACTATGCTAAGAGATATGAGTGGGCGGCACAAACACGTGACCCATCTAGGAGTGACACTGCAGTGGCAGACAGGATGGCAGTTTGAAAAACTAGGCCCCAAACAGTACATAATTCAAAGAAAAAAAGAGGTGCAAGATGGAATTGTCCTTGGGCCCTCCCACCCACCCTTATGTTGTATAAACAGGACATGCACACTTTAACAAACCACACATTTCAGCGCCAGGGTCTGCCACACGACTGTGGCTGAAATGATTGGTTCGTTTGGGCCCCCACAAAACAAGCTGGCAATTAATCTGTCCCTGCACAAACTGGCTCTACGGAGGCAAGATGTCGTCCTCATCCTCCTCATCCACCGATTCCTCACCCTCTTCAGTGTTGTGTACATCCTCATCCTCACAGAGTATTAATTCGTCCCGGCTGGAATCCACAACCACAGGTCCCTCTGTACGTTCTGGAGGCTGGTCTCCCTGGAAGAGTTGATAATTCATTTTATGAACATCATCTTCTCCACATTTTGTGGAAGCAACCTCCTACGCCTTTCGCTGACAAGGTTCCCGGCTGCACTAAACACTCTTTCGGAGTACACACTGGAGGGGGGGCAACTCAGGTAAAATAGAGCCAGTTTGTACATGGACCTCCAAATTGCTTCTTTTTCCTGCCAGTACAGGTACGGACTGTCTGACATGCATACTTGGATGCTGTCACCGATGTAATCCTTTAACAGACAGACGCACGCTTGTCGCTGCTGCTTTAAGGATGCAGGTGCGGCTACAGCCCACACATTTCACAAAGACAGAAAAAAAAAGAAGAATATTTTTATTGTTTGTGGAGCACACTTTGAGGGTGTCACCACCCTTTAACAGACAGATGCACGCTTGTCACTGCTGCTTTAAGGATGCAGGTGCGGCTACAGCCCACACATTTCACAAAGACAGAAAAAAAAGAAGAATATTTTTATTGTTTGTGGAGCGCACTTTGAGGGTTACACCACCCTTTAACAGACAGACGCACGCTTGTCGCTGCTGCTTTGAGGACAGTATCATATGCAGTGACAGTAGACTTGTCAGAAATTGTTGGCACGTCCTTCAGTCCGGACCAGATGTCCAAACCGGCCCTTGACTTATGACACAGGCGCACGCTTGGCGCTGCTACTGTGTTGATGCACGTGCGGCTACATCGCACACAAGTCACAAACACATAAAAAAAATAGTTTTTTTATTTTTTGGAGCACTTTGAGGGTTACACCACCCTTTAACAGACAGATGCACGCTTGTCGCTGCTGCTTTGAGGATGCAAGTGCGGCTACAGCCCACACAATTCACAAAGACAGAAAAAAAAAGAAGAATATTTTTATTGTTTGTGGAGCACACTTTGAGGGTGTCACCACCCTTTAACAGACAGACGCATGCTTGTCGCTGCTGCTTTAAGGATGCAGGTGCGGCTACAGCCCACACATTTCACAAAGACAGAAAAAAAAAGAAGAATATTTTTATTGTTTGTGGAGCACACTTTGAGGGTGTCAGCACCCTTTAACAGACAGACACACGCTTGTCGCTGCTGCTTTAAGGATGCAGGTGCAGCTACAGCCCACACATTTCACAAAGACAGAAAAAAAAAGAAGAATATTTTTATTGTTTGTGGAGCGCACTTTGAGGGTTACACCACCCTTTAACAGACAGACGCACGGTTGTCGCTGCTGCTTTGAGGATGCAGGTGGAATCTACACGGGATTTGGAACCGGGGACACACTACCTCCATCAATTGTCTAAATCCCACTGCACTAATGGCGGATACCGGACGCACGTCTAACACCAACATTGCAGTCAAGGCCTCAGTTATACGTTTTGCTTCAGGATGACTGCTGTCGTACTTCATCCTCATCGCTAGGGACTGTTGGAGGGTCAATTGTTTAGTAAAAGTAGTGGTGTTCCTACTTCCTCTCTGGGATGATGAACAACTCCCAGCAGCAGCAACAGCACTAGGAGGAAGTGGTTCTTGATCTTTCCCTATTTTATTTTTATCGGAGAAAGTTTGGTCCTCCATTTATGTTATTTTGATATATACGTGCGGCTAAGGCGCACACAAACACAGAAAATATTTTTTTTTTTTTGCTGGAGAGTAGTGCACTTTGTGGGTTACACCACCCTTTAAGAAATGAGCCAGCCGGCCCTTTACTTATGACACAGGCACACGCTTGGCACTACTTTGTTGATGCACGTGCGGCTACTGCGCACACAATTCACAAACACAGAAAATATTTTTTTATTTGGTTTGGAGTGTACTTTGGGGGTTACAGCACCCTTTAACGGTCAAGCCAGCCGGCCCTTTACTTATGACACAGGCGCACGCTTGGCACTACTTTGTTGATGCATGTGCGGATACTGCGCACACAATTCACAAACACAGAAAATATTATTTTATTTGGTTTGGAGTGTACTTTGGGGGTTACAGCACCCTTTAACGGTCAAGCCAGCCGGCCCTTCACTTATGACACAGGCGCACGCTTGCAACTACTTTGTTGATGCACGTGCGGCTACTGCGCACACAATTCACAAACACAGAAAATATTTTTTTATTTGGTTTGGAGTGTACTTTGGGGGTTACAGCACCTTTTAACGGTTAAGCCAGCCGGCCCTTTACTTATGACACAGGCGCACGCTTGGCACTACTTTGTTGATGCACGGCTACTGCACACACAATTCACAAACACAGAAAATATTTTTTTATTTGGTTTGGAGTGTACTTTGGGGGTTACAGCACCCTTTAACGGTCAAGCCAGCCGGCCCTTTACTTATGACACAGGCGCACGCTTGGCACTACTTTGTTGATGCACGTGCGGCTACTGCGCACACAATTCACAAACACAGAAAATATTTTTTTATTTGGTTTGGAGTGTACTTTGGGGGTTACAGCACCCTTTAATGGTCAAGCCAGCTGGCCCTTTACTTATGACACAGGCGCACGCTTGGCACTACTTTGTTGATGCACGTGCGGCTACTGCGCACACAATTCAGAAACACAGAAAATATTTTTTTATTTGGTTTGGAGTGTACTTTGGGGGTTACAGCACCCTTTAACGGTCAAGCCAGCCAGCCCATTACTTATGACACAGGCGCACGCTTGGCACTACTTTGTTGATGCACGTGCGGCTACTGCGCACACAATTCACAAACACAGAAAATATTTTTTTATTTGGTTTGGAATGTACTTTGGGGGTTACAGCACCCTTTAACGGTCAAGCCAGCCGGCCCATTACTTATGACACAGGCGCACGCTTGGCACTACTTTGTTGATGCCCGTGCGGCTACTGCGCACACAATTCACAAACACAGAAAATATTTTTTTATTTGGTTTGGAGTGTACTTTGGGGGTTACAGCACCCTTTAATGGTCAAGCCAGCTGGCCCTTTACTTATGACACAGACACACGCTTGGCACTACTTTGTTGATGCACGTGTGGCTACTGCGCACACAATTCACAAACACAGAAAATATTTTTTTATTTGGTTTGGAGTGTACTTTGGGGGTTACAGCACCTTTTAACGGTCAAGCCAGCCGGCCCTTTACTTATGACACAGGCGCACGCTTGGCACTACTTTGTTGATGCATGGCTACTGCACACAGAATTCACAAACACAGAAAATATTTTTTTATTTGGTTTGGAGTGTACTTTGGGGGTTACAGCACCCTTTAACGGTCAAGCCAGCCGGCCCTTTACTTATGACACAGGCGCACGCTTGGCACTACTTTGTTGATGCACGTGCGGCTACTGCGCACACAATTCACAAACACAGAAAATATTTTTTTATTTGGTTTGGAGTGTATTTTGGGGGTTACAGCACCCTTTAACGGTCAAGCCAGCTGGCCCTTTACTTATGACACAGGCGCACGCTTGGCACTACTTTGTTGATGCACATGTGGCTACTGCGCACACAATTCAGAAACACAGAAAATATTTTTTTATTTGGTTTGGAGTGTATTTTGGGGGTTACAGCACCCTTTAACGGTCAAGCCAGCCGGCCCTTTACTTATGACACAGGCGCACGCTTGGCACTACTTTGTTGATGCACGTGCAGCTACTGCGCACACAATTCACAAACACAGAAAATATTTTTTTATTTGGTTTGGAGTGTACTTTGGGGGTTACAGCACCCTTTAACGGTCAAGCCAGCCGGCCCTTTACTTATGACACAGGTGCATGCTTGGCACTACTTTGTTGATGCATGTGCGGCTACTGCGCACACAATTCACAAACACAGAAAATATTTTTTTATTTGGTTTGGAGTGTACTTTGGGGGTTACAGCACCCTTTAATGGTCAAGCCAGCCGGCCCTTTACTTATGACACAGGTGCACGCTTGACACTACTTTGTTGATGCACGTGCGGCTACTGCGCACACAATTCACAAACACAGAAAATGTTTTTTTATTTGGTTTGGAGTGTACTTTGGGGGTTACAGCACCCTTTAACAGTCAAGCCAGCCGGCCCTTTACTTATGACACAGGCACACGCTTGGCACTACTTTGTTGATGCACGTGCGGCTACTGCGCACACAATTCACAAACACAGATAATATTTTTTTATTTGGTTTGGAGTGTACTTTGGGGGTTACAGCACCCTTTAACGGTCAAGCCAGCCGGCCCTTTACTTATGACACAGGCGCAGGCTTGGCACTACTTTGTTGATGCACGTGCGGCTACTGCGCACACAATTCAGAAACACAGAAAATATTTTTTTATTTGGTTTGGAGTGTATTTTGGGGGTTACAGCACCCTTTAACGGTCAAGCCAGCCGGCCTTTTACTTATGACACAGGCGCACGCTTGGCACTACTTTGTTGATGCACGTGCGGCTACTGCGCACACAATTCACAAACACAGAAAATATTTTTTTATTTGGTTTGGAGTGTACTTTGGGGGTTACAGCACCCTTTAATGGTCAAGCCAGCCGGCCCTTTCCTTATGACACAGGCGCACGCTTGGCACTACTTTGTTGATGCACGTGCGGCTACTGCGCACACAATTCACAAACACAGAAAAAATATGTAATTTTTTAGCACTTGGGGGGAGCACCCCTGACGGACAGAGCGCCCCCTGGATAACACTACAGCACCCCTTTAGGACTGGGACACTGCACAGGACTTTGGAGTGGACACCTGACTGCACAACACAGTCCAGCCAGCCCCTATGGACTTTGAAGTAGTGGACACAGCCCCTATGGACAACAGCAGCACAACACAGCCAGCCCCTATGGACTTTGAAGTAGTGGACACAGCCCCTATGTACAACAGCAGCACTGCGCAGGACAGCACAGCACAACACAACTCTGCACTACACTACACTACACTACACAGCCCAGCCAGCCCTAACTCCTTAGTACATCTCAGGGTTGCCTACCCCCCACCGATTCGGGCGGGAGCCTCCCGATAAACGGGTGCTGCTCCCGCCCCCACGGAAAGGCAGACAAACCTCCCGCCTGCCTGTACTGCACCATCCATTCATCACAGGAAAAATACATAATTTTCAACAATTGACAAGTGTAGTCACAGACCTGAAGCTTTATTTAAACTCTGGTACATGGCAGGGAAAGGGGGAAAGGGAGAGATGTGCCCAATCCTCTTCTACCTCAGGACTTTCTATGATGGAAAATTTTCTAGAAATAGGCTAAGGGTTGGTCTGCAGAGTCCTTAACCAACCTCTTCTCCCTTTACAACACAAGGTAATTCCTGACAAGCCACAAAGTGTCCTTAACACAGTTCATAATGCACCAGGCCTCCTAGATTGCAAATAGGTATGAGTGCCAGGAATGAGTCCATCAAACATAGAGTAGTACTCTGTCTCTAAGTTCATGTTCCAAGGCATCTAACAGTGGCTGTACAGAGGGCAGTCCCAAAATACATGTATAGAGATGTTTTGCTCAAAGATCTTTACTTGTTACAGGCATCTAGGATAATGGATGTGTCAAGGAGAAGATGGAGGTCTTTGGGAGAACCCATCTATGCCCAGGGGCGATGAGAGAAATTGGGGAGCGGATATTAATTACCTGGGCTTGTTGAAGGGGCCAGGTCAGCTGCTGAGAGGGATAATGTCCCGGATTTGGCCACACAACACTAGTATCCGGGACCGTGTGAGCACTAGATGGCCCTGACCATGCCAAGTGTTTGTGTGTGGCAATGAGCCACATAGAGGCCACATTCTCCTTGACATTGCTGTGGCAGCAGGGACCCTGGAAATTACTCCACTGTGGCCTCAGGACCATTGAGACAAATGGGGATGTGGCCAAATCTAGGAGGCCTAGGCCAAGCTCCCTCCAAACAAAAAATACTATGTCCTCCTGAGCAGCTAATGTGGGCCCCCACCATTCCCCACCAACAAGATTTCACCTTCATCCGGACACCATCTCCTCCACTGTCTCCTTCACTGACAGTAGTCACACAGGAGGATCAGCTGTGGTCCAGAGCAGGGCTCCTCTTTCCCACCAAGGACTCAGGGTAAGTCACAGCACGGGATGCCATGATTGTACACACCTTCGTCAGGTGTAGACACACGGAAACGCGTTGAGCAAATACAGCTGGACTTGTGGCATCTGACTTTCCAAGCCATAATCTTTTCACCCTGAGCAGACCAAACATCCAATAGAGGGATTCCGGTCACCACACAAACCGGCACGAAGCCCTTATCGGGAACCACGTCTATCCACTGTGACTGCAAAGCACCCGCTCTCAAGTGAGTGTATAGCCAAGCCGGTCGGCGGCTCCGTCAGCAGCTACACAATACCTGACACTGAACAGAGCAACACCACTGAGAGATCCCGTGTTGAAAGGGAGAAAGTCCTCTATTTACTAACGGGCACATGAAGGTATATGCTGCAGCCACTGGGATATATACACAGCAATATACGTGGAATTTTGACTTTTTTGATCTGCAGATCACAGACTGACCTACCAGCCAGGAATCGGGTGAGCTTACTGCATGTTGCAGAAACTTAGCAACAATATATCAAACTGTTGCACATTTTTAAACAAATTTCCACAGATACAGCATATCCAAATATAAGAGGAACACTTGTTTTTCACCTGATACTAACCTAATCAGGAAAATTGACTACACCCATTAAATCTTTTTCCTTTTTTTTCCCGATATTAACTATATGTTTTATATATATATATCTGTATTTTTACAGTAGGAACAAATATATGTTCCATACAGGTATTATATATTTGTATGAGATTGTTTGATTAAAATATTTTTACATTATATACTCAAGTATGATTTATAATATACATATCAAGTGTGATTAATTGAGCGCAGCCAATTTTGTTTCTATCAGCTTTAGAAGAGATGTTGCCCATAGCAACCAATCAGATTCTACTTAACATTTAACTAGCACCTTCTAGAAGATAATAGCTAGAATCTGATTGGTTGCTATGGCAACATCTCTTCTAAAACTCACTTCTAAAAACTCTCACTTTCGTAAATTTACCCCCTAGGGGTCTGGAGATATTCTCAAGTTGTGTTTTTACACACATTTGTGGTGCAGGGTAACGTAGGAAAAGCTATGGATAGAGGCTCTCTAAAAGAGCTGACTAACCTCCCGTGCCACACATCGGTGCAGTCCCACGTGGCACACCTTCTACCATTATTTTCATTGGAGTACTGTGTCTGCCGTTTTTTCCAATAGTAGTGAGACATTTTTCATTCATTCATTCATTCATTCATTCATTCATTCATTCATTCATTTTTGGGACATACATGAGCAACATCACAGTGGGATTAATAATTTTTATGTAATACACATAGGTGAGCGCTCTGTGTACATTCTCTTTGTACTATATCGATATCCAATAAGAGACTGGGCATCTCTTACACATAGCAGCTCCCGACACAGGGTAGTGTTGTAGCTGCACGCTTATCACACCTTTCCTTTTTACTTAAGCCCAGGTAATCAGTACCCCCAAAAAACACACACCTCTCAGCGCTCCAGGTTAGCCCTGTTGTGCTTGTGGATAGTATTTGGCTCTCAAAAGTCTGGCTTAACACACTCACAAACTTGCCACATCCAGCAAAACCAGGGAGTGTCCCAGTGGTAAGAAAAGGCACTGTCCCATTTGTCTCAGCCAAATCCCCTACAGAAGAATAGTGGGAAACAGCGAGACAAGTAGTTCCCCACAGAATCGTTCTTCCGTTCAATCCTGGACGCAATGTCGATGTAGGATACAGTGGAGCATTATTTTGCCACTGTATGCGTCAAAGCCACAATGCATATGTGCGGCGATGGATTAGCGACGCCAGTCACAGAGAGAATTACTTTGCAAAGTGAGTGACAGGTAGTCAGTGTATACAGGAGGTAATGTGTGGGAGGGGGTTAGAATAACACAGGTGTGTTGGGACCATTGTCTGGGTGTGCTCTAGTAAGGCTCTTTGAATTCGTTCCATCTGCAGAGGCTCCGGCATCTTAGGAGATCCGCTCTGTCTGAGACAGCATAGGCTTACTCAGAAGTTTGATGTGCGGCCGATGTTCCAGCATTTGTGCTTGAGCAGTGGATTTCAGACAACGAAGGGGAGTGTCCCAGTGCACGAAATGGCATTTGAGTCATTAGCATATTTTTGCAAGTTCGCTGTGTACAGAATCACAGTCGCGACTGGATTTGCGTCCGTCTCTGAATCAGGCCCAAAGTCGGTTTGTAGCATGCTGAGCATATATGGTAGATCCCTTTCCTACCTTTGAGGAATTTCTGATCTGTCCATTTTGGAGCTCCAGGTGAAGTTGAATACTGCTCTTGCGATGGGCTTGCAGAGTGCGAACAGAGGTAGTCAGGCCTGGGACACTTACAAGAAGAATCTTGTTGCACAACACCAGTGATTTCCTCTGATTTTAAGGTGTCAGAGACTCTAAAATCTAATTTTCTCTTTGTCACCAGTTCCCCCATCCCAACATTTCAGGCATGTACCATCTTCACTGAACAAGGCTCCCAGGATCCTAATGAAGTCTGACAGCATTGTGAATGGGAAGTGAGAAGAGGATGACAGGTGCCATTACTCAAAAAGCTTCGATCATGACTTCCCGCAGTTGACCTTTGTCCCTGAAGCTCTATCCAGGTCATATCCTCTCCTCGGTTTTGGTCCTTGTATGTTGAGCCTTCTGATCTCTCTGTTCTGCCTGATACACCGAAAGAAAAGGTGAAAGAGAGAAGCCTTTACTGACTCCAGATAGAACAAGAAAGGGGTCAGTATTACCAATATCTCAGTCCTGAACTGTAAATGTAATAGGGTTGACATGTAAACAATTTTCCCCAGCCCTAATCACTGTAGCACCCTGCAAATTAAATGCTGTCTCCTATTTAAGGCTTACAAGGGCCACATGTGCACTCCCTGTGTAAACCAAGGATGTCTGCATTCCTGATGCCTGGAATGCCACTGGTAGCCTTTAGCCGATTAGCGAGTCCTTGGCAAGGAGAGATGGACTTTCAATTTTGGAGATCACATCTCTCCGATTTCACTTGTACAAGATTGGGATAATTCCATACCTCTGTGCCAAAAGCATTATAATTATTATTATTTATTTACAAGCAGCCACAAAGTAAACACCTGGAGGCCACCCACCACTGCCGCCACCCATTCCCAGGTGCAGCGAGCGATTCCAAAGTGGTTTGATGACACAATAAGCACCACCCAATTGCACCCTTGGGACCTCCCACCTGGTTGCCCCCTAACAGAGGGGGCAGTCAGGATATCGACATTTATGTATATATATTTGTATACATCTATCAGCCATAACATTTAAATCACCTGCTTAACATTGTGTAGGTGCCACTTGTGCTGCCAAAACAGCTCTGACCCATTAAAGCATGGACTCGACAAGACCTCTGAAGATGTCCTGTGGTATCTGGCATCATGACGTGATCAGATCTTTTAAGTCCTGTAAGTTGCAAGGTAGGGCCTCCATGGCTCAGACTTATTTTTCTAGCACATCCCACAGATGCTCAATTGAGATCTGGGGAACTTGGAGGGAAAGTCAACACCTTAAAATCTTTGTCATGTTCCTCAAACCATTCCTAAACTGCTGAAAGAGGCCACTGCCATCAGGAATACTGTTTCCATGAATGTGTGTACTTGGTCGGCAACAATGTTTAGGTAGGTGGTACATGTCAAAGCAACATCCACATGAATGTCAGGACCCAAGGTTTCCCGGCAGAGCATTGCCGGAGCATCACACTGCCACTGACTGCTTGCCTTCTTCCAATAGTGCATCCTGGTGCCATCTCCTCCCCAGGTAAACGACACACATGTACCCAGCCGTCCACATGATGTAAAAGAATATGTGATTGATCTGAGCAGGCCACTTTCTTCCACTGCTCTATGGTTCTCACATGCCCATTGTAGGCGCTTTCTGCAGCGGACATAGGTCAGCATGGAACTCTGACCAGCCTGCGGTTACTCTTACGCCATATGCAATGCACTGTGTGTTCTGACACCTTTCTATAATAGCCAGCATTAACTTTTTTCAGATATTTGTGTTACAGTAGCTTTTCTGTGGGATTGTACCAGGCAGGCTAGCCTTCGCTCCCCACGCGCTTTGGGCAGCCCTGACCCTGTCTCATTGGTTGTCTTTCCTTGAACCACTTTTGATAGGTACTAACCACTGTACCCCAGGAACGGTATCCAGTCACATGGTCAATAGTTACCATGTCAACATTCATAATTTCTACAGCACAATGATGACTGTAGAATGTCGACATGGCACATATCGACAGATACTGTGTCGACCTTCTCAGAATGTCGACATTTTCCCAATGTCACCATGTGAAATGTTGACATTCTCAGAATGCCGACGGTTAGGGGCCACCTTGAGGTTTAGAGTTAGGCACTAGGGGGAGATTAGGAATAGGTTTAGGGGAAAAATACTCACCAGAACGCTGCTTCATCAGAGGTCTGAGCCACAACTGGTGGTCACATCACCACCAGGACCCGGAAGACAACGTCGGAGATGTTGCTGCCACCAGGGACAGGTAAGGGACTGCTGGGCCACCAGGGACCTTAGGCTGACATTCTATCATTTCAACATGTTATCCGTGTAGACATGATGAATGTCAACTATATATATATATATATATATATATATATATATACACCAACGTTCTGGGGTATTTTGCTCAGTGGAGTGATCGGAGGTGCAATACATGGGTGCTCAAATAAGTGTCTGGGTTTAAATAAATAAATGATGCTTTAATGTCGACAGTATATATGACCGGTTAGTAAAAAACAGCCTAGCCCCCACTCAGGGTACTACCTCACCTCAAAAGGCAGTTGATCTGCAAACAACTTCACATAAAGTCCTGCCTGCTACTTGCAGGTATGGCCACTGGCCTGGCTGCCTAAACCCCACCTGGACTGTATCCAGGGTTGGACTGGCCCACAGGATATTTTTTCATCACCTTTCCATTTGTTTGTTTATTATTTATGTAATTTTAATTATTTCTTATTATATTAACACTTATTGATTATCTTGACACATCTATACTTTACACTTCACTATCACCTTTCTTCCATTTTTCGTGTGATGCCCTGGGAGTGGTCCTTGGCTGGGTTCTTTTGGGCTGCTCTGCATCTCGGACATGAACTCCTTAATGTTAGGGACTCCGGTATAGAGGAGCCTTGACGCTGGCCCGACGCTTAATCATATATTTGCAAATGTATGCAACCAATACCTCTGAATTTCTATTATCATGTAGGATTCAAGTATTTTTGCTAATATTGCTGTAGTGTGCTGGAGGGAATCTTCTTTTTTCTGAGGTATGGCCACTGGCCTGGCTGCCTCAGCCCCACCTGGGCTGTATCCAGGGTTGGTCTAGCCCCCAGGGGTACAGGGGAAATCCCTGGTGGGCCCCACCACTTGCTCTAATGTCAGGTTCTAGACTGTGCACTTAAATTAAATATTGTTCCTCTATTAAAGGTTCAGTTCCATGGAATCTAATGTCTGCCCACGCCTGTAGGGGCTTGCCTCATCCCCTGTGGTAACTAACTACACCCCAAAGCAAGGGCCCCAACCACTGCATTCCACTGGTGGGCCTTTCACGCTTCAGTCCGACACTGGCTGTATCCTCAGGGCAGCTGATAGGTGTGGTCGCACCCTGTTTTAAACTTATGTGAGAGGATCTACCATCACAGCACAGATTCATATATATTTGCTATATAAAATGTAATTTTATTTACACAGTAAGTATTCACATATAATATGAATATTTTTGGCATAGGTAAAATAAAATTTTCTACTTGAAAATCCTGCACTTACCCCTGAGGGAGTTGATCATAAAGTGGGAAATTCACTTCAAAAGTACAGTACAATGAATACAGGGGCGTTTTAAGAGAGGAGGGGGCCCGTGTGCAGCCTCCGTTTGGGTCCCCTCCTCTCTGTCAGCGTACTGAGCGCGGTAGATTCTGGCTTCATGACAGAATCTACTGCGCATGCGCGGGTCTCCTGGAAAATGGTGTCCACGCCTTTTTCCTAGGACCATTTTTTCTGCGCATGCGCGGGTCTCCAAGAAAATGGTTACTGCACCTGTTTCCCGGAGACATCTTTTCTGTGCATGCGCAGGTCACCAGGAAAATGGCCGCTATTTTCTCAGTGATTTTTTTGCTGCTCTGCAGTGCCGGTCTGGAGCTGCGGAGCAGCACACCGAAATCTGCGGAGATGCAAGTATTATTACCTATGGGTGCAGGGTGTGCGGGGGTCCCGCGTGCACCGCACACCTTGCAACCATTATAAAGACGCCTATGAATTGATAGTAGAACACTTCCTGGAGAGATTACGCACCTCGCCATAGCACAGTATGAAAATGGTACTGTTACCTGGGTGCTGAAGGATACCATTCATAATAAAATAACATTACATAACTGTAAGAGGTTACTTACAACTGATTAGTGTGTAGTATTATGATAACACAAAATTCACTTTAATCTCACATGTACATTTAATTAGCACTAGGGTGGTCTTACTATAACATCCGTGAGCCGCCACAATACATTTTTGTATTTGGGTTGGGTGGGCGGGGTGCTATGTCACACGGGAATCAGTATGTAAAACCGCCGGCTGCATTACCGGTGGTTCTAATCCCGACAGCGGAAGCCCGGCATGGGTGAAGATCCCGATCGCTAATTTAGGTAAGTACCCCTAATCCTACCGCCTACCCTAACCCTCCTTTAGGTGTGCCTAACCCCAACCTACCCCCTAGTGCCTAACCCTAGCCCCCTCTAAGTGCCTAAACCTAACCCCCCCTTCCCCGCCACCTAAACCTAAGTCTCCTGGGGGGGTGCCTAACCCTAAGTCCACCCATGAGCCCTAAAACCTAACCCTCCCCCTACCCCTCCCCCCCGCGGCTTTCCGGGCCCAGCTTACCTTTGTTCGAGATTTCGACGCTGTCATTAGTATCTTGCCGGGATTAGACAGTCGGGAAGCCGGCGATCGGCATTTAGACCGTAGGCTTTCTGACTACATCCCGCGGTGTGCTATGTCACACGGTTTCCCTGCACTGTGAGGTACGTGCAGGCAGCTTACTCACCCTACTGCTTAAATATAATATCTTTTGCGCGCTATATATGATAGTGGTGAATGACCCTGACTACCCTACTGATCATGCCGGGGCAGAAATAATCACATGCCCAGGATCTAAGAAGCGAGGGCCAGAGAGATATCCGCTGATTGATAGATCTGTAAATAGCATCTCAGCCCCATTCAGCGGCAAGGCCCTCGGTTAGCAGGAACTCACTTTCTAGGAACAGACAGACATGTCAAAACAGATGTTTGTTGCTACATGACAGACATGGACACGCATCATTGGCAAATGGGGGAAAATAGTTTTTACGGATATAGACAGTAACACATCAGTTTGACTTCATGCTGTACGTGAGGTTTCACATTTCACAACAAGCTTGTGTTTTAAGGTATGTGATGAAAGGCTTTAGCCCAAGGAAACGGACCGACGCAACCTGTTCTTTGGATTTAACTTTTAAAAACCCTAACCCAGGGGTTCCCAAACTCGGTCCTATGGGCACCCTAACAGTTCTGGCTTTAAGGATACCCATGATTGTACATAGATGGTATAATCCAGTGGTCGCCAACCGTAATTGGGATGTGAGCTACTTGAGAAAAATGAAACCACCTGAAGGGCTACTAACATTTTGGGGAAAAAAAAATTCTGACTAATACCACTTTCAGACAGAAAAATCCCAAAAACCCGGGTTTTTCCCGTATCGTTCAACCCGGGAAGGACCCGGGAATTTGCTCCTAACCCCCTTTCACACAGCACATAATTCCCGGGAAATTCCTGGGTAGACCCCTTTCACACAGAACCCAGATTATCCCTGCAATATACAGTGTGTCATAATAAATGGACTGCTTTTATGGCACACAGAGATGAGGTCATGAAAAGTGGGTGGTGTCTGCTCACTGCATACATACAATGACATAGTATAGATGACACAAGTCTTGTTTTGCAACCAAATTTTTTTTATTTGAAAGCCTCATGTTATGTACATGTTATGTCACATGTAACACCTGCTGTATTAGATTTTTTAAAGTGCTTCTTTATATTTTTCAACAAATATGCATTAGCCATTAACAACATGGCCTTAATGCATTCAACAATTTAAATATATATATCTATATATAAAGACAATAGAAAAATAGGTTGTGCTGTCATGGAACTGAAAAATATAATAGGGGCGGCACCCCAACTATTAGAACTGTGTCAGGGCCAGCCTTAGAAACAACACATATACAGTATACATTTTGTAATACAGCGGCCACACATGGGAGAAAGCTCACGACTGGCCTGTTAAGTGCAGTATAAAAATGTTTAAATACAAAAGAAATGGAGGTAATGTGTGTACATTCTAAATTATGTACACTCCCATATATACACGTAGCTGACTTAAAGGGCACCCACACATTGCCCTAAGCTCTTGCCAGGCCTGTTAACGACAGGATAAACAATATTGTCAAAAACAACAAGCTTCAACAAAAAAGAAATATAAAGTAGACAGCAAAATGTAAAACATCATACAAGTCTACAACTGTCTGTAGGCAGTGCTGACAATAGTGCTAAGTGGAGTGTTATGATGAGTGCCATCTGAATAACTATGCACTCTGCCATCCTGTGTATTAATCCCCGTGCCATCTGCATAAGTATGGACAGTGCCATATTGATTAGTATTTCCTGTGCCGTCAGGACTATTATGCACTGTGACATGTGGAGTGCTAGGCACTGTGCCCTCTGGACTGGTATTGGCATGTGGACTGCTCTGTACAGTGACATGTGGATTCCTATTCCCTGTGCCATCTGGATAACTATTCCCTGTGCCATGTGGAGTAGCATGAGGTGGATTGGAGGGGTTACTTTGCAGAAATGGTAGCCCTCTGCTATGCTGTTGGTAATTTCTAACAGGACCCTCAGAGTACTGAGGAGGATACGTTACATAAGGTTGTGGAGTGTGTAACCTAGACACTAGACCGTTAAGGAAGGACATCTGTGCCTCTCTGTTTTCACGTGAAATTCGTTCGTGTAGACCAACAAGCTGACTGACAAATGAATTTTGTAACTCTCTTTCATTGTCAAAGAAGCGCTGGAGTCGGGCATCCTCCTGTGCCTGGATTTCAGCATCAGAATCTTGCAGCTGATTTACCAGGATTCTGGTCATTGTGCGCGTTGCTAGCTCCATCTTGGAAGTTTTTTTCTTCCGCTCTGGTACTTCAAAGACTAGGAATAGAAGAAAAGAAAAAATACATTTACAAATGAAATCAAAGCAGTAATGTCAACATATACAGTCAGGTCCATAAATATTTGGACATTGACAGAATTTTCATATTTTGGCCTCTATTCACCACCACAATGGCTTTGAAATGAAACAAACAAGATGTGATTTAACTGCAGACTTTCAGATTTAATTTGAGGGTAATTACATCCAAATCAGGTGAACGGTGTAGGAATTACAACAGTTTCTATATGTGCCTCCCACTTTTTAAGGGGCCAAAAGTAATGGGACAAACTAAACAATCCTAAATCTAACTTTCACTTTTTAATACTTTGTTGCAAATCCTTTGCAGGCAATTACAGCCTGAAGTCTGGAACGCATAGACATCACCAGACGCTGGGTTTCATCCCTGGTGATGCTCTGCCAGGCCTCTACTGCAAAAGTCTTCAGTTCCTGCTTGTTTTGGGGGCATTTTCCCTTCAGTTTTGTCTTCATCAAGTGAAATGCATGCTCAATTCAGGTCAGGGGATTGACTTGGCCATTGCATAACATTCCACTTTTTAACCTTAAAAAACTATTTGGTTGCTTTTGCAGTATGCTTCGGGTCATTGTCCATCTGCACTGTGAAGCGCTGTCCAATGAGTTCTGAAGCATTTGACTGAATATGAGCATAAAATATTGCCCGAAACACTTCAGAATTCATTCTGCTGCTTTTGTCAGCAGTCACATCATCAATAAATACAAGGGAACCAGTTCCATTGGCAGCCATACATGCCCATGCCATGACACTACCACCACCATGCTCCACTGATGAGGTGGTATGTTTTGGATCATGAGCAGTTCCTTTTTCTTCTCCATACTCTTCTCTTCCCATCACTCTGGTACAAGTTGATCTTTGTCTCATCTGTCCATAGGATGTTGTTCCAGAACTGTAATGGCTTTTTTAGATGTTGTTTGGCAAACTCTAATCTGGTCTTCCTGTTTTTGTGGCTCACCAATGGTTTGCATCTTGTGGTGAACCCTCTGTATTCACTCTTGTGAAGTCTTCTCTTGATTGTTGACTTTGACACGTATACATCTACCTCCTGGAGAGTGTTCTTGATCTGGCCAACTGTTGTGAAGGGGTTTTTCTTCACCAGGGAAATAATTCTTCTGTCATCCACCACAGTTGTTTTCCGTGGTCTTCAGGGTCTTTTGGTGTTGCTGAGCTCTCTCCGGTGCGTTCTTTCTTTTAAAGAATGTTCCAAACAGTTGAATTGGCCACACCTAATGTTTTTGCTATTCTCTGATGGGTTTGTTTTGATTTTTCAGCCTAATGATGGCTTGCTTCACTGATAGTGACAGCTCTTTGGATCTCATATTGAGAGTCGACATCGACTGATTCCAAATGCAAATGTCACACCTAGAATCAACTCCAGACCTTTTACCTGCTTAATTAATAATGAAATAACAAGGGAATAGCCCACACCTGTCCATGAAATAGCTTCTGAGTTGATAGTCCCATTACTTTTGGCCCCTTAAAAAGTGGGAGGCACATATTGAAACCGTTGTAATTCCTACACCATTCACCCGATTTGGATGTAATTACCCTCAAATTAAATCTGAAAGTCTGCAGTTAAAGCACATCTTGTTTGTTTCATTTCAAAACCATTGTGGTGGTGAATAGAGGCCAAAATCTGAAAATTCTGTCAATGTCCCAATATTTATGGACCTGACTGTATGTGCTTGCGGCCTACTGCACACTAGCTTCACATTGCAACAGATACATTGAGTTTAGATTTCAGCATAGTAAAATCAGCATAGTCATACTATAATGACAAGTCAATACAGGACAATGTTAACATCCCAAAAATAGTGGGTGTATAGTAACTTACTGTTCCTGCGCAATGTCGGAGTCTCAGTCTGTGCAGGAGTCGGCGTCCCACTCGTACTGCTTCCACTCGCCTCAACCACACCCTCAAGTGTATTGGTGTCTGGGACCCCCGTGGCAGCCATCGGATCTGTGTCACTTATCTCTGTGATGTCATCAAAGAGTACTGGTGGTGTCATTGGGCAGGATTGGCCGGGGTAACACTTCGTGAAGATGCACAACTAGTCAATGATATGGCAATAGGATTAACCAGTGCAGAATTGCCAAAGACTTCATTACACTGATCGTAGTAAACCCATTCCATTCTGGCAGCACCACTTTTACGCCTGTTATGGTCGTGAACTTTGTTATAGTATTTGCGTAGAGTTTTCAGTTTGTTCACTACCTGCTGCTGGGTCCGCACAATGCCCCTTGAGGTGAGGACCTTAGCTATGTTTGTGTAGACTATCGCATCCTTCACTGTGCTGCTGATCTGTTTGCGGATCTCCTCCTCCCCTCTGACTGCCAGCAGCTCACGGATCTCCTCATCCTTCCAGTGCGCCATGCTTCTCTCTCTCTCTCCTTTTCTGCAGCACAATTGTGACATCAGACGCCAGCGCCACTGCCCCGCCCGCTGAGCCAATCAGGGAAACCCAGCCGCTCAGCCAATCAGCCTGTGCACCGCCATCTCAGCCAATAAGCGCTGTTTACTATGCCCGGAGTTGAAAACCCGGGTCGGCACCTTTCAGACAGCCGCCAACCCGTGTAAGACCCGGGAAAAACCCTGGTAAATACCTGAGTCGAAGTACCGGGAATTAGGTCCCGTTTTGACCCTTTCAGACAGAAAAAAAACCCGGGTCGACCCGGCAAGAGCCGGAAAATTACCGGGTTCTTTTCTCTGTCTGAAAGGGGTGTAATAAACGAAAAATTAAAGATCATTTAATGAAAATGAAAAAAATGTTTTATAGAAAACAACAATGCATTTAATGAATATAGTGATATTGTTGCACATTTCACTTTTGATTACCGGCTCCAAGGAGGTAAGTGCAGTAGAGGAGCAAAAGATATAGGCAGGGCTGCTGTGTGATTTTTCGTCAGGGCTAGGCAGGAGTCACTCACCCCAAATGTAGTCGACTCCTGAGATGTCCAGATGGTGTCCGTCATGTATTGTGCCGTCCTACGGCAATCACCTGATGCGCTTCCCTGTCGCTCCACCAACGGCTTTGTCAGAGGTCACTTCCTCATAGTTGACTGAGCAGTACTGCAGCTAGACGAGCTACCCAAATTACGCCCGCAAGCTACGGGTTGGAGACCACTGGTATAATCAAACTGACTTAGGTACTAATTAAGTCACATGTGCTTTAATATGGATATCCTGAAAACATGGACTGTTAGGACAGTGGTTCCCAAACTTGGTCCTCAAGGCACCCTGGGCCTGATTCAGAGCCGCTCGCTACTGGCGAGCGCTCGCTCTGAATCAGGGCGTGTTTTTTTTTTTGTTTCGTTTTTTCTCGAGCCCTCTCGCAAAGCTGTGGGTGACCACCCACAGCTTGTGCGAGCGGCCTGGAGTCCGTCATGATTATCGCGACCATCGGGCTTGCGAAGAGACCCCGTGGTAAGGTCTCGGCTCCCGCAAGCCCGAGTGGACTTCCTGCTCTAATAGAGCAGGAAGTCCACTACTGACATCACTAATGATGTCAGTAGGGCCGCCCACAAATGGCAGGCGTTCCTAAGGCATTGCCTGCGTTTGATAGGCCACCCCCCTCCCCACCTACAAAATGGGGCGAGCTGTCAATCACCATCGACAGCCGCCCCGTCTTCTAGCGAGACACATAGCGACTGAGCTGCAGTCGCAGGACGGGTCTCACGCATGCATACGCCAGTGGCGGTGCATGCGCAGTGGGGGGACCATCGGCCCGCTTGCGAGCGTTGTGCGCTTACGAGCGGGTCTGAATCAGGCCCCCTGTCTATAAATAACACAACACATTTAGGGGCCTATTTATAAAACAATATTTGTGGGTTATATACCCCGAAAACACCCGTTTTTGAGGGGCACCTGCAAATATTAATGATCCTTGAGATTTAAGGAGGGACTGCAGCAGATATCGCTGGTATCTGCAGCAGCCACTCTATTTCTGACTGCAAAGCGACCCCTATAGGTTTCTATGGGGGCTGCTATGCAGTCAGATTTTTCATTGCATTCTGGAGCTTGGCCCGGCCTCTAACGTCATCGGGCGTTAGCCTATGGGCTACATTAACCCTGATCCCCCCTCTGTCGGCCCCCAGGGATGCATGCGCCCACCGACGAGCAAGCACAGAGCCAGATTATGGATAAGGCAGGACAGACGGCCATCTTCGGCCTGGAGGGTTTTGTCTTAAAACAAATAGCTTCAAATCTAGCGGCTACATCGCCAATATCTCACTGCTTCCTGCGTCTCACAGACGATTACATTTGGGCGAGGGGCGTACCTATAATGGGTGCAGGGTGTGCGGTGCACATGGGCTCCTGGGTCCATGATTGCCCACACTGCACCCATATAGTCTTAAAATCACTGGAAAAATGATGGCAGCGACCATTTTCCCAGTGACTCGCGCACTAAACCAGAATCTTCACCGCGGCACCGCCGGAGAGAGGAGGGGGCCCGCACTGAGTCTGCACACAGGCCCCCTCCTCCCTTAAAACACCCCTGATTTGGGCCGTCATCTATTATTGCCTTTTCCCACTAAAACGTTGTGAATGAAAAAAAAATGCATCTTTTGGGTGGCTGGGATGGGGGAGTGTTGTCTAATTCCCAGGAACACATTGGGGAATCTTAATGCAAACTTGTTCATGTACTGTATGTTGCCTTACATTTGCACCTCAGACTTCTGGTGAATAACACAATGAAATGTAATTCATCATATGCACACTGGGTTAGTCCCAAGCAAGGCCGTAACTAGGATAGTACGAACTGTGCCATGGTACAGGGCAGGGGGCGCTGTTTGGGCCTGTCAGTTTTCCTGTTTATTATCATTCTCACTTGTAGCTTCCTCTTTTTTTTTATCCCCAGCATCTCCTGGCCTCCCCTATCTCTTCCCCATGAGGCCATGGCCCTTTTTCGGGTGCGCGTCAATGCTTTTTCTGGCACAGGGCGCCAAAAACTCTAGTTACAGCTCTGGTCCCAAGAACAATCCAATAACTACTTGATTAAACATACAAAGTACTTGCACTCTCAATACTTCAGGTTGTAGACCATACAAGTACCCATTTATTTTGTACAATGTCTACACATAAGAGCCAGGAACATTACCAGATCCCGTCTCATGTAGTCTAAAATGAACAAAACGTTCTAATAAAAGAGACATTGAAATCAAACATTGCGCAAAGCATATATACAAACCAATTCACTATCAAACATAAACTGAAAGACAAACAAATAGAGGGACATTACCAGCTCAATTTGTGCCCGTCTTTTCTGATAGTGGATTAAAAAGATCTCTGTGCTCCCTGACACATACAGGAAACGAAAAAAGGCACATAGAGAAGAAGCTGGGAATATGGGACTGAGGGCCTGATCCAGAGCTGGACGCTCTGACCAGAGCGCTCGCTCTGAATCAGGGCCCTCCTACCTAAAAATGGAGCGGCCTCCTGGCCGCTCGTATAGCTGTGGGTGACCGCCCACAGCATATGCGAGCGGCCAAAAAGATGGTCGCGATGGTCAAGACCATCGCGACCATCGGGCTTGCGACGAGACCCTGCGGTAGGGTCTCGGTGACCGCAAGCCCTGGAGTGCTTTTGGCTCTATCAGAGCCAAAATCACTCCCACTGACATCACTAGTGATGTCAGTGGGGCCGGACCCAGACAGTAGGCGTTCCCATGAGACCGCCTACCGTCTGGGCAGCCACGCCCCCGGCACGCCCACCAAAGGGGGCGTGCTGTCAGTCACCATCGACAGCACACCCCCTTTGGTGCGAGACCCGGAGCTTGGCTGTCGCTGTCCGGGTCTCGCGCATGCACACGACGGAGCTCCCTCCGTCGTGCGCATGCGCATTGAGGTAACATCGACCCGATTGCGAGCGTCCTGCACTCGCGAGCGGGTCTGAATGACCCCCTGTACTCAGGGACTGATTCAGGGATGTACGCTATTCCGATATTTATGCAGTTGAGCGATTATCGGTCGGATGCGCATGCGCCACGGTCACACTGCTCACGCGCCAAGGTACCTCTTCAGCGCGGCTTGCTGTGAGGTTTCCTTCACAAAGTGACTGACAGTAAGGGACTGTATGCGGGAGGTAACGGGTGGCGGCGGCAAAGAGCGCAAGTGTCACAACCATTTTAGGGGAGTGTCATAGCCTGCGTCTGCAATCCCATACGCAGATAAAGTGGTTCTGGGGCTCAGCTCAGGCGGCCATTCTGTGCAGGCATAGGGCTTCTCAGGTGGGCGATTATCGAATGATATGCGATGGCGGCTGCGTATTTGTACGCACTTGCTTGGATTTGCTATGGCCTTGGTGGGCGTCTCAAGTCATTTCCAGCCGGCTACATCATCAGCATATTTTCACATAGAAATTCCTGCGCTGAACAACTGAATCCCCCCCACTGTGAGTACAACAGATGGGAAAGAACACAATAAACAATTCATACTCATTACAGTAAATGGCAGAAAGTGCAGACAAGAAGTACCGGAATCGCATGGCTCATGTGAAAAGCGAACTAAGGGCCTGATTCAGCAAGGATCGCTATTCTGCTTATATGCACGCAAGGCAGTTGCTAATATTAGCGGTGATATGTAAACGTTTGCATTCGCAACCTAACATAAGGACACCCACATCCCCTTACTCATATACGTATAGTTTGGCAACATAGCAAAATAATCAGTAACATCAAGTAACATCGGACCCATATGCACAGTAAAGGCAGGTCAGACCTCACTCAGGAAATGCTTACTTCAGCGCACGCTATGAGACCTCAGGCTGTGTCTGGTATCGCAGTGGCTGATTTATGCAACGCCGTTGAAACGTACTGGCACACCTGCGTTCGCCCGACCAACCGTCACCACCCACCGTTTGTGAGTGGTGACAGGGGGTGGTCAGGCAAACGCAAGCGCTGTAACGCATAAGTAAGGCAGTGCGGTGGCATACGCAGCCATACCATAAGCTGTACACAGGAAGCTGGAAAAATCCTGCGGCAGGTCAGGTCAAACACTATTATGGTAATGTGTCCGATGGTTCTCGATGTTACCGATGCTTACACTATCTTGCGTGCTGATCAGGCTGTGAGTAAAGGGAGACGGGCAGCTAAATATGGGGCTGGGCGTTTGCATCTTGTGCTGCGATCTCCGTGCATGTGCATTGATTAGCATATTCTCGCAGTGGACGGGTGGGTGGGTGCGTGCGTGCGTTTTTTTAAATTAAATTTGCAAAAATCTAAAAAAAAAAAAACTTTTACGCGTCGTCATTATGGGGTATTGTGTGTAGAATTTTGAGGACAAAAATGAATTTATTCCATTTTGGAATAAGGCAGTAGCAACAAAATGTGGAAAAAGTGAAGCGCTGCGAATACTTTCCGGATGCACTGTGTATTGATTGGGCGTTTGGCGATCTGGGCCCTCATTCAGAGCCGGACGCTCTGAGCAGAGCGCACGCTCTGAATGAGGGCCGTCCTCCATAATTATGGAGCGTCCTCCTGGACGCTCGTATAGCTGTAGGTCACCACCCACAGCCTATACGAGCGTGCAGGTTGATGGCCGCGATGGTCTTGACCATCGCGACCATCGCCACTGCGAGCCGGAGCCTGCGGTTGAGTTTCTCAACCGCAAAGCCCGGAGTGATTTTGGCTCTATCAGAGCCAAAATTACTCCCACTGACATCACTAGTGATGTCAGTGGGCCGGCTTCTGACGGTAGGCGTTCCCTTGGGAACGCCCCCGTCTGGGAGGCACGCCCCCGGCAGGCCCACCAAAGGGGGCGTGCTGTCAATCAACATCGACAGCATGCCCCCTTTGATCAGACACAACGAGCGAAATAAAGTCCTTCGCTCGTCGCGTCTGGCGCATGCGCACGACGGAGCTCCCGCCGTCGTGCGCATGCGCAGTGCACACCATCGACCCACTTGCGAGCGGACAGCCGCTTGCGAGTGGGTCTGAATCAGGCCCCTGGTCTCCTGATTTTTCAACAGGTTTAAAAATCTTTTGACAAAACCAGATTAGCAGGATTGGATGAAATCAGAGATCGTGTGAGCGTACACACTCTACCAATTGGTAGGTCGGCCAGGGTACGTGGTGCAGCATAGCTGGGCGGTGCGGGGGCATGACGGCATGATTGCATCATAGCGCTCATGCCCCCCCCCCGCTATACAATACTGAAATTACGATCATCAACCACCTGGACCAGCCACTTTAATCCAGAAGTGGGCGACACCGGGGGGACGCGGACAGCTTCATGTGATATGAATACTTTTGTGGCCGGCCAGGATGCCCCTCCCCCCCAAGATTCGGGAACCTCTCGGCCATTCTGGTAAATTAGGCAAGTCTGCTGCAGTGTCGTTTTCCATAAAGATCAGGGTTCTATTTGTGAACTACTCTTTGTCCTCGCAGGGACAGAAAATCGAAGCAATACTCAGCTTCCTGGGTATATTGCCTGGTAATGGTAAGAGGAGACTTTGGGCCTGATTCAGAGCTGAACGCTCTGACCAGAGCGTTAGCTCTGAATCAGGGCCCTCCTCCCTGAAAATGGAGCATCCTCTTGGACGCTCGCATAGCTGTGGGTCTCGCTGCCGCAAGCCCAGGAGTAATTTTGGCTCTATCAGAGCCAAAATCACTCCCACTGACATCACTAGTGCGCAGTGGGGGAACATCGACCCGCTTGCGAGCGTACTGCCGCTCACGAGCGGGTCTGAATGACCCCTTTAGGGCTTTGCCAGCCAGTACTGCATGCACTGCCAGATCACACATGCACAGAGGACTGGAAGCCCAGACTTCTGCACTTTCCACTTTAATCAACCACAACAATAGAAAATGGAAAGAAAATACATCCATTTCCAAAAATGCTTTATTTAAATAATAAGCCATTTTTGACACTGAAGATCTTCTGTGAT
This sequence comes from Taudactylus pleione, assembly GCA_031769625.1. NCBI lineage: Eukaryota > Metazoa > Chordata > Amphibia > Anura > Myobatrachidae > Taudactylus > Taudactylus pleione. The sequence continues at coordinate 8,215,011 of JAUIMM010000312.1, read as the reverse complement.
AGCGATAGGACAGCGGCGCCATTATACTGCCATTGTCCTTGGTAAGTAGGCTTCCATATGCTTTGCATGGAAAATCGTTTGCCAGAGATACTTAGCGAAAGCAGGGGGCAGGAGCTGAATAGTGCACTGCCAGGTCCAATAGGAAAACTTAAGTGCTATGCAAAGAGCCTTCCTGAACATGCGCGGTCCCCCTGAAATGCACAGCTCAGAAGAGGATCACTTTATGCTAATGTGAGAACCCATAGGGATAATGGCCCTCATTCAGAGCCGTACGCTCTGAGCAGAGCGCACGCTCTGAATGAGGGCCGGGCTCCATTTTCATGGAGCGTCCTCCTGGACGCTCGTATAGCTGTGGGTCGTGACCATCGCGACCATCGAAATTGCGAGCCGGAGCCTGCGGTTGAGGTTTTCAACCGCAAGCTCCGGAGTGATTTTGGCTCTATCAGAGCCAAAATCACTCCCACTGACATCACTAGTGATGTCAGTGGGCCGGCTTCTGACGGAAGGCGTTCCCGTGGGAACGCCCCCGTCAGGGAGGCACGCCCCCGGCACGCCCACCAAAGGGGGCGTGCTGTCAATCAACATTGACAGCATGCCCCCTTTGATCGGACACAACGAGCGAAGGAAAGTCCTTCGCTCGTCGTGTCTGGCGCATGCGCACGACGGAGCTCCCTCCGTCGTGCGCATGCTCAGTGCAGACCATCGACCCACTTGCGAGCGGACAGCCGCTCGCGAGTGGGTCTGAATCAGGCCCAATGAGTGGACCCGAAGTCTTCAAACGGGAAGCCGCATCGCCCACTGTTTTTCCTATTGCAGCCGCAGCCATCATCATTAGCATCAGTGCTTGTGCCAGCACAGTGCTGAGTGCAAGAGGTCCGTCAGTAACAGGCTCCCCTTCCCCGTACGCACCACTCAGAACAGCACGGAGCACTAGCTACATGCCCAAAGTACACCTAAGAGACGGATTACTTGCGTGTGACTGCAGTGTTGCCGCCCATTGCACACACATATAGATCCAGACAAGATCCTCCAGACTTGGCCGGAGATCTGCAAAAACATGTAAATTAATTTCTGCGTGTGCGCCTTTATGCTAAGACCCGCTATTTGCGGCCATATAACAAGCTGCGTCTGAATCCGGATCAGGCCCTAAGGGGTCTATTTGCTATGCAGTGTAAGGAGACGGAGGGAAAAGTGATAAGGTGCCAGCCAATCAGCTCCCAACTGTTATTTTTCAAACACAGCCTGTGAGATGGCAGTTAGAAGCTGATTGGCTGGCACTTTATCACTTTTCACTCTCCTAACACTGCTTAGTAACTAGACACCTTATGAGGGGAATTCAATATGAAATGTAAACTTCGCTGTCGAAGTTTACGTTTCATATCGGAGCTTTTACCTGGGATAAAGTATCGGGCGCGCGCCCGCTTATCCTCGTATTCAATATGAAATTAACGAAAACGGGACCTGGGGAAGTGGGATTTGCGGAAAGTTACAGAATTTTCCTTAAAAAAATTGTAGGACCTCCCTAAAGTTGTAAAAACATGGGGGGGGGGGGTCACTATGGGTACCCCCGTTTTAGCCTGTAAATGAAAGTCGGGGATTTAAATAGCCGCAGCAGGTGTTTTTTTCCTGACATTGAAGAAGTGTTGCAGAAGAGCACTTAGGTTAATTTTTCATTTTTTTAAGTGGTCCCATCAAATTTGGGGTACATGAAAATGGGTACTAGCATATTTTGATGTCCCTAAAGTAGGTTTTTAAAAATTCTGCATTTGTGCACCTGCCGCTATAAATCTATTCTAGAAAACACCTGCCGCATACTTGCAGAATAGCCCTGAACCTATTTCCCTATTGATAAACAATTTTTTCCCATTTTTTTTTTTTCACCCCAATTTTTAAAATAATTTTTTGGGGTGTCCCTATTTTTTTTTAAAACTTTTTTTGACAGTTATTTTTTAAATGTCATTCCCAGGGGTGCAGGCTATTTTTTTAAGCCTGCGCCCCTAAACCCCAATTCTGCACTTTTTTTCGCCACCTATTCAGTGGTGAAAAGTTATCCCCGTTTTTTTTCAAAGACTTTTCGAACCTGCGAAAAGTCTTTGAAATTGAATACAGTGTAAAAGCAAAACCTGCGATAATGACGTCATAGGTGCGATATTAACGCAAAAACGATATTTTCGCTCCCATACTGAATAGCCCTATATGTCTGTTAACTACCAAAACACCAGCCAGCCTGAATAACACAGGATATGTTTACTCTCCACAATTTGTTTTTGTTTAATCGTGCGTCCTATTTGTTAATTGGTTCTGAAAAAAACAAACGGCAGCACTCCACGTATTCCCCCAATAACACATGGGGCCCAAGCAGAGTTGAGCGCAGGTCGGTTTTGCAGACATAACCTTGTGTGTTTCTGCACTGCGCACGGTGCACTGAGAACAACTACATGCGATGCTGAGCTGCACACAACTCACTTGCATCTTTCTTCTGCGTCTGAAGGGGGCGTAGCTGGGCTGTAATGGGGCGTTCTCAGGTTAGCTAAATTCAGTGAGGATGTGGGCTGACGCAAATGTGGGCTATGTGGAGGTGTGCATATTTCATGCGCATGTTTTCAGTCATATCTTTTGTACCAAGGATAGGGGGGTGAGAGTGCGCACCGATATTGATGACAGCTATGAAACCCAGCCTATGGATATGGGGCGGTTCGACGACTCTGCATACAGGCGAATACATACACATTTAGGGCTGGTGCAAGCTTAGATGGAACGATCGACGGTACACCGCGTCGTCGTCGTCGTCAACCTTCTGCTGTTGAAATTGAACATTGTGCCATCTTGCCTGCATACCATGTGATCTTGCCTTGCAGCCAATGACAAACGTCACCAACATAGTACATCATGGATGGATCAGTGCGTAAAGACAATCTGAATTGACTTTATTGACATATTGGAGACTGAACTAAAGCTTCCCACACCTCCAAACTATAATGACTGACACCATAAAATAATAATTTAACATCAGAGTTTACCCTTCTATAGTAAAAGTTTGAGAGGCTCATAAATCGGTCACTAAATGCAGAATTAGGGGTCTATTTACTAAACAGTGTATAGGTGCCCACACACATAGCGACATGATTTGGCCGATTTCGACGAATCGTGACGACAAATCAGGTAAAAAAAAGTACAAATCGTGAGTTTATACTCACGAGCACGATGCCGATGCGCGGCCCCACTCGTCGTATATCGCATCTTCTGATCTGCCGTGCTGTAGGGCAGATTAGCCAACCATGAACCCGATGGACGCCGATCGTGAGGGGTTTTTTCCTCACGATGAATCGTACGATTCATCACACAATGCAGAATTTGACTGACAAAAGCCTGGACACGCCCCATCGCCATCTTGTGCAGCATCGTGTATGGAGCAAGTCAGTCGCACTTTGGGAGCCTGCACACTGCATTTTTGTTTTGTTGGATATTTGGTGAGTATTTGTACAGTTTGCAACCACATTGACCACCAATATGTGCTCCCCACTGCCCACCAATGTGTGCCCCCAGGCAATAAATGCATGACCCAGCCACCGCCCGCCGTATTGAGGCGGGCGGTGGCTGGGTCATGCATTAAGCTCCCCCACTGCCCACCAATGTGTGCCCCCCGGCAATAAATGCATGACCCAGCCACCGCCCGCCGTATTGAGGCGGGCGGTGGCTGGGTCATGCATTAAGCTCCCCCACTGCCCACCAATGTGTGTAATACCTCAAATAAATAAATAAACACGTTTTTTCCAAAAAAACACCATACATTACATTTAAAAACACACATTATTTCAAGCTGGGGGTCTTCTACCTTTCGGTCTCCAGCTGTTGTGGAACTACAGATCCCAGGATGACCTGCCACCCACCTTTGAAACTATTTTTAGGGCATCCTGGGATCTGTAGTTCTACCACAACGACAGGCCCAAAGGTGGAAAACCCATATGGTCAAAGAAAAACATTATATTACCAAGCAATAAACACATAACATTCCTGTAAAAGAAAACATGATTAGAATACCATAACAAACCTTTAAAAACCTGTAAAAAAGAAAATATTAAAACATTAAAAATGTGAACTATAACAACATTACATTTTACAAAACTATATACACAAATATTTAAATGTCCTTTTTTTTCTTATTCATAGATAATGTCCATGGATTCAGAACGTGAATTCGTTAAAGGATTCATTGAAATCCTGCACTCGAAAGACTGTCTGTGGAAGATCAGTTCTCGGAAGTACCACAATAAGTCGCAGAAGTTGGCCGCACTCGAGGAACTGTTGGTGTATACAAAAAAATACATATCTGATGCAGACCTGAAAACTGTACGGCAAAAGATACAAAATCTCAGGACAGTGTACATCAAAGAAAAAAAGAAGGTGGATGACTCCAAAAAATCAGGAGCGACTACAGATGAAATATATACTCCTGCGCTGTGGTACTACCAAATGATGTCATTCATCAGTGAACAAGAGCCTCAAAGGGAATCAATCATCTTGATGTCTGAGCGTGAGGGAGATGAGGAGGTTGCAGAAGTCTTGGTAAGTAGTTACACAGTTTAAACCAAAATCCTTAATGTTTTTGTTGTTAAATCCCAAATGTCCAATTTAGTCAGTAGTTCACAGATTGTCCTCCTGCCATGGTACAGCACCTGGTCCATTGAAATAGGTCATGTACTCCTCCCTCACTTCTTTGGCACGTGCGGTGGATGTTGTTGTAGTTGCTGGTGCAGACACAGATGTCAAATGTTCAATGTCCTCCAGGGGTCCTACATCTTCTGGTCTAGCTGGGACTGGTCCTCGTTGAGTAGATTTTCTTCGCAGAAAGTTGTGCAGCACACAGCACGCCATCACGACCCAGTCTATCTTCTCCACATGTAGATTGATGGTGGTGTGGAAAATGCGGAAGCGGTTGCTCATTATTCCAAACGCATTTTCCACAATGCGCCGTGCCCGGGATAGAGGGTAGTTGTATATCCTTTTCTCTCTGGTCAGGCCCCTGTGTGCAAATGGCTTCATCACATGTTCATGTAATGCAAAAGCCTCGTCTGCAACGAAAACGTAATTTAGGCCGTGCTTTGTCTGGTCCAGTGAGGGCAGGTTGAGGGTTTTGTTGGCGAGTCTCTGGTAGAAAGCCGTCTTTTTGAAGGATCCACCATCTGAAGCACGCCCATTCTTGCCGACATCCACAAACAGAAATTCGTAGTTGGCATTCACCACTGCCATGAGAACGATGCTGAAGAATCCTTTGTAGTTGTAGTAATATGATCCGGTGTTGGCAGGTGGGTTGATGCGGATGTGTTTCCCATCGATGGCTCCTCCGCAGTTAGGGAAATTCCAACGTTGTTCAAAATCTTCCGCGATGCTAGTCCACTCCTCCACGGTGTTAGGAAACTGTAAAAATAGGAAAAAAGATGTTAAAACATGACTATAATATTTTTTATATCTTTTTTCCCTATATAGACTCCCACCCAAGACCCTGATTTAACATCCACACCGGACCTCAGTCTGCTCGGTGGCGACAGTGATCCGGAGAATAGCACACAAGTGGAAACTCCACTTCCACCTGGACCCTCATCTTCGCAAAAAAACCCCCCCCCCAAAAAAAAAAAGGCAGAAAGGAGAATTTTACAGAACGAGAGGACCATTTTTAACAAAACGCAGAACGGCTGCTGCAGAAACCCCCAGATGCAATTGATGATTTCACAGCTCATGTGAACAGCACATTGAGAAATGTGGATGCAGATATCCCAAAAAATTTTTTACGGTTAAACTACGACCTCTTGAGTCGCTGTATGAGCAAAAATATCTCAAATTCGACATACATTGCAGATCCAATGCTATTTTCCCCTGCCCCAAATAGGTATGTCCGCCCCCCCCCTTGCCCAGTTAGATATTACTCCCCCACCAAGCACCCCAAGCACCAGCACCACCTTGTATAATGCTCTGCTGGATGCAGCAGATGAGTCGCCCCAATATACAGAGATGTAAATTTGTTCTATATTGTAATATCACCAAATTTTATGAATTCCAATCGGTGCTGCTGCATGGGATAGGGTGGTGATGACGCCATTTGAACAAGGTCACTACGCACATGGCACAAGTACACATAGCTGGAAGCCGGGGCCACAATGTGTACTTGTGCCATGTGTGTATTGGCCTGTTCAAACTGGCGTCTGACCCACCCTATCACATACAGCCGGCTACCTATTGGGATTCATTAAATTTGGTGATATTTAATTTGGTTGTTTTCTTGTCTTGATTTTAATGTCACCAAATTTTATGAATTCCAATCGGTGCTTGCTGCATGGGATAGGGTGGTGATGACGCCATTTGAACAAGGTCACTACGCACATGGCACAAGTACACATAGCTGGAAGCCGGGGCCACAATGTGTACTTGTGCCATGTGTGTATTGGCCTGTTCAAACTGGCGTCTGACCCACCCTATCACATACAGCCAGCTACCTATTGAGATTCATAAAATTTGGTGATAATGTTCTTTTGTAAAGTTGTAATAAAAAAGTATTTTGCACACAGTTTAGTGCACACTTTCAGTTGCCTGCAGGTCAGTGCACATTGTATTAAAAGAAGGCAATTTCTTGCTTTATATGTTGAGTAAAAAATAAATATAAAAATGTTTCTTTGCACAAGAAACCAATGTGTGGTGTTTTTTTTTTAACTTACCTTGCAATACTGGTACTGTAGCACTTTTACGATGGCTTTGCAGGTCTCCGGAATGATGACGCCCAAAGACTGAGGTGAGATGAGTGTCCCAAACTTTAGGTCTTCCAGTGACCTTCCTGTAGCCAGGTATCTCAGGGTAGCCACCAGTCTGTCTTCAGCAGGGATTGCCCTCCGCCACCTTGTGTCCTGTCTCTTGATGTGGGGGGTCACCAGATGCAGCAATTCTTGGAAGCTGGCGTCATCCATGCGCAGGTAGTTCCGATAGTCCTCCGGGTTGTTCTCCTTGATCTCTATCAGCAGGGACATGTGAGAGCGGGTATCCCTTTGTAGCAGCCACTCCTTGGTCCAGCATGCTCTCGTCCTTCTTCGCTGGGCCCTCTTCCTAATCTCCCGGACCCCGGCTTCAGCGACCAACACTTTATACTGATAGGGACGCATCAGTACAGAATTCAGGAACAGGATAGAATGCAGGTAGGTAGCACACACTTGCAGGTAGAATAAACTTTGTATAAGGCAAGCCAAATACAAAGAGCACAGTAGCAATGTACAGGATTCAGCAGGAATACACCTAGCCTCATCTAGTAGCAGAGCAGAATGTACACAGAGTTTAAAGGGTTCCTGCTGTTTATACTCCCTAGATAGCCCCTCCCATTGTTATGGCTATTTAAATTTCCCACCAATAGTCAAGAGCCTGTTTTTTTTTTTTTTTTTAAACTCACGATTTGTTATGTCCAATCTCACGATGCGTACGATCCGATAGATCGTGAGATCGTAAGACAGATTGGGTGTCTTTTTTCCCAAATCGTGATCACGACGGCAAGGGAGCTCCCGTGAAAGTTCATGAGGAAATTGGCCATAAAATCGTATCGTGAGCACATCGGTATATGTGTGGGCACCTTTAGGAGTCAGAGTGAAAAGTGATAACAAAGTGATAGCCAATCAGCTCCCAACTGTCATTTTTCAAACACAGCCTGTGAGATGACAGTTGGGAGGTGATTGGCTGGCACCTTATCACTTTTCACTCTGTCTCCTAACACTGCTTAGTAAATAGACCCCTCAGTGTCTATGCCACACACCACAGGACAGCCCGGGCTTAAATGATGATGGACACCTATTCCAAACCAATTCAGACAATGGAACATCTAAACTGCTTACTAGAGCTGAAGGCAAACTCTGTCCTACTATGTTAGGGAATAGGGCTGAATAGAACGGGATGTAGTTATCACACCGGCAGACGGCATGCCGCCGGTCTGAATCTCGACACTGAAAGTCCGAGACGGGACTTAATATAGGTGTCGAAATACCAACGCCGGGAATCCTGAAGGACGACAGCCCGAAAAAGGCATGTCCGGGGCGCCCTTAGCGTTACCCACGCCGGGGGGGGGTTGAGTGGTAGGTTTAAAACAGCGTAGTGGGGTTAGGCACCCCTAGCGAGGAGAGTTAGGTACCACTGGGGGGGTTAGGGTTAGGCACGAAGGAGGGAGACTTAGGTTTAGGCACTAATGGGGAGGGTTAGGGTGCGGGGTGGGGAGGGAAGGTTTAGGATTAGGTTCTAACAGTATATATACAGAGAAACTTGCGCCTCAACTCAGTAGTGCTGCAACAAATCCACTGGAGATGGTCACACACCCCAGAAAAGTTACACAAATATACAGTACTTGCGGTAGTGCGCACTCTCCAGGTTCTGGTGATCTTCAGAGTATCGATCTATTATGTGTAGTTATAAATATCGGCGGTCTTTCCAGATTCTTCCACCTTCATGAGGCCTGGAGTTGAGAACCCCTGGTATAGATCACACATTGTGAAGAGCTTCTGGTGTCCTGCATCTTTGTTACGAATAAGGAAATTACATGCTTAAATCACTGCAAGTTCTCCCTTAGAAGTCACTTGTTATTTATACACCTCACTTTGTTAATATTCAGAGGTTAAGCGTTTTAAGAAATAAAAGAAAAAAATCAACATCTAAAAAGGGGAGTGCACTAATTGTAAAGGAGAGATAAGGGAAGGTACAACCTATCCTTTAATCCAGGGATGAGGAACCTCAGGCCCGGGGCCCGTATAAGGCCCTCAAAATCATTTGGTCTGGCCCTCGAAGCTTTATTCTTCAACTAGTCTCATCTGGCTAGCAGGGTGCCTAGAATGGCACTCTGCAGCCAGAATCTATGCAGCAGCGTCCTTAGTATGCTTCAGATTGTCACACCGCTGCCCTTACAGCTCCCCGGAGCATCCTCAGGATTAGCATGCCCCCAGTAGTATGCCCCCCAGTAGTAGTGCCCCCATTAGTATGCCCCCCAGTAGCAGTGCCATTAGCATGCGCCCAGTAGTATGCCCCCCAGTAGTGCCCCCATTAGCATGCCCCCCAGTAGTAGTGCCCCCATTAGCATGCCCCCCAGTAGCAGTGCCCCCATTAGCATGCACCCAGTAGTATGCCCCCCAGTAGCAGTGCCCCCATTAGCATGCCCCCCAGTAGCAGTGCCCCCATTAGCATGCCCCCCAGTAGCGTCCCCTTGAAAACACACACATAAAAAAATAAAAAATAAATAAACTTACCTGAATCCCCGCTCCTGCGGCCGTCCGTCCCGCTCTGCTGCTGTATTACGCGCGGAGGGAGCCGGAAGACGGAGCTCATGAGTGAGCTCCAACCGGCTCCCTCCGTGCAGCAGCCAATGAGAGTCTGTGTGACTCTCATTGGCTGCTGTTACAAACACACAGCTGCTGCTGGCGGCTGTGTGTTTGTTCTGTGTAGGGCAGACCGCTATCACAGCGTTCTGCCCTACCCTAGATGTCACGAGAATCCGACATCAGGAGGCTGCCGTTCGGCCCCGAACGGGGATCCGAGTCAGGCGGGGAACACCTGAACAGGATTCGGGTGGACTCGGATCCCCTATGTTCGGAGCGGTTCGGATTCCACAGAATCCGAACCGCTCATCTCTAGTTTACATGCAGCTCAATCTGGGGATATCGTGAGCTCTCCCATGCTGCCCTATGGGTCACCGCAGCCGGCCGATGGTACGCAGATTAACCGATGCAGCGTTGAACAACGCAGCTCGGTTAAGTAATGCACAGGGGGCGTGATGCCTCCTGCTGCATTACCATATCTGCAAAGGATCGCAATTGCAAAGCTGCCTGCGTGCATACATCATATATCTATAGCCTGAATGCAGCTTTGCAATTACGATCCTTACAGAATCAGGCCCAGAATCCCTTCATTTACTAACAAACATTCGATTTGCAAATCAGAAGTAAAAAGAACTCCAAATCCCCCAATTAATTTAAGTGCTTCTTGCTTTCGATTTTAGCATGAGCTGTTCTATTTGACAGAGATGCATGCATATAGTACATCAGTGAGATGCTCTGAGCCGGTCCTGTTCTGGAAATACAGGGGAAAAAATGCGTAGGGTTCCCCTGTAATTTCCATAACCTGGCTATTTCTAGCGGGAGGTTAATGCCACAGCCAGGAAAACCCCATCACCGGGTTCCCCGCCCAAAGCATTACCCCTGACCGCCTGGAGTTGGTTGTGCGAAGTACAGCCGAACCCTACGCATTTTTTCCCCTGTATTTACACAACCAGGACTGGCTATGAAAAGTCCGGGGCTGGTTGTGCTTTTAAGGGGGGGACCCCCAAGTCTTTTTTTTTTATAAATTAACACAATAAGTATTACACACTAAGGGCCTGATTCATCTGGGTATTCCATGAACACTGCGAGAGCTTTCTTAATGAGGAACAAGAGCTTACGATTGACGCCTGTTTGAATATTGATGCAGCAAATGCAAGCACAAAGCGGAGGCACTGGTGATGGTTTAAGAGGTAAAAGTTTTTTTAAATTACACGTGGATGCTAAAGGGGTTATTTCAACTGAGGGTCGATGCCAGCAATCTAATGCTCACCTCTGCCGCTCTTACGGTAGTACTGGGTTGCAAGGTTTAATACCCACCACTATGGGGATGCAAAAAAAAAAAAAAAATTCTAAATTGCATGGGGAATTGGTGTGCAGTTACTGGCAATCCAATGACACATCGCAGGCATCGCCCACAACTTGTCCCTAACTGAACTGACCCCCATGCTTGAGTGGTAACACTATACTATGGGGGAGATGTACCATAGCGGCACTCATCAGGCTGCTATTTCTCGACAAGAGAAGCAGGAAGCAATAACCCCAAGATGTATTAACACTCCCCCCTCCGGAGACTCGTGCAAGACCGACACATCAGTCTACCTCCTGTCCGGCCCCACTGAGCACGTGCAAGATCTTGCAAACATCGCAGCATCATGTGCGCAGCAAAACTCCCACACAGAAGCCGCTGCAGGTTTGTACACATAGCAGCACGTAATCCTACCGAAATGTGAAAAAACAATAAGCCACAAAAGTGTGCTTATCATTTTTTTTTTTATATCGGAATGATTTTCCGTTGCCATACAATAGTTTGCTACGGCAAAAATCATTAGATATTTGCGGATAAGGTAGAGAAATTTGTTTTTTTGTTTTGCTTTCATACATACCGAAGTTTGCTGCGTCAAATGGCGCATTTCACAAGTGCCATCTCTTACATCTCCCCATGTTTTTCTCTATTCTTTACTGTGCTTTTGCGATACGTTGAACAAATTTATAGTGAACTGTATATTCTTATTGTTAATTTCAATTTACCATATTAAATCAAAAAGAAGATATACTGTATGTTCTAATATATGAAAGCGCCATAGGTTATATATTAGTATCTTTTCACAAGTCTGGTAACACCTGAAAGTGTTTTCTAGGGTACAGTAACAGCAGTGATTTAGGGGGGGTATAGATATCATATACAAGTTATTTTAAAAAAAATTCCTTCATTATAGGAAAAAAAAAAGGAAGTACATTAAAACATTTGGCTATATAGTTTTGTAGTCCCTCAAGCTCGCAGTAATTCTGGGACTTCTAGTTCCACAACAGCTAGAGAGTCACCAGCTGACTACCTCAGTTCTAGCCTGACAAAGGGAATATGAGAATGATATTATTTTCTCAATGTTTTTCTTTTAGACTTTGAACATATCCCCCGGGTGAAAATAAAAGGCTGCTGTTCACACGCAATTGATATAAAATTGTTCTTTAATTTTTAACGTGTATAAAGTAAAACATATGAAATGCTGTGCAAATATATGTATATATAGAAAATGAACAGTCACAAAATTCCTCTTACGTTAATGGTCAACATTAAACCTGTGCACACATCAGACATGAGAACGAAGAGTTAAAGCTTCAAAGCATCCAACAGAAACATTGGATGACTTGTAAAGTGTATCCGTGGCCGACGCAACAAGTAGCCATTCCGTACACCTGATAAATAGCTGTAAGGACGCAGACCATCACTTTACTAGGAATTGATGACATCATGAGCCCCAAAATCCTTAGCAAATGTATAGGATGCATACTAGACCAAAAACTTGGCTGCATCCACAGTGTGTACAGTACTGTAGGTTATGGGGACACGTACACAACAGTAAATATCCATCTGTGTATTAGCTGAACTCATTTAATAATATAAGGCTTTATTTATAACATTCCTCTGTCCACATCTTTTTAAAGATTTGTAACCAAAGTGCAGCTGAAACAGATGGGGGACATACAAGCACACAAATAAACCTCTATGTTACAAAGAAAGATGTACTTTTTAGTGACTGAAACCTGCAGCTTATTTTCTTACTTTTAGTACATCAGATTAAGTAGTAATGGTTTAGTAAACATTGAGTAAGGAGGTCCAAAATTTTACCTTTACCCCTGCAAGAGGCTTCACTTACAAAACCCTAAGCAAATACTGCTATCGCCAACATGCACGTCTCCCTTCTGAATACAAATATGCAGGGATTATTATATTTCATACTGCATCAGAGCATTATAACTAAAAGAAAAATTCCTATTTGATGAGCGAGATATTCTGGAATATGAAATATTGCAAGCGACACTTTAATGAGAAACCTATCCAAAACAGAAGCTCCTTATTATGCAAAAAGTTCATTTTAGAATAAAATGACAGAAAAAAAGAGTGGGCATACAAATTGCCAACTTATAAAACGACAAGTGAATTTCAACTAACAGTGTGCAAAAAGGCATAAAGCCATTTTCCTTCACATTCCCTGACGGCATAGTAAACAAGGCAGGAAATTGCGTTATAACGTAAAGAGTGCTCAAAAGAAAAAAAAAAAGTTGCCACAAACTTTTTAAAACTGTTTTCTCCGGGGATCTCACCAAGGGACGTTTTCAATATAGTAATGTGTATTTCACAAAATGGCGAATCCTTAAAAAGAATTGTTGTCTGCTGCAATACCCGTCTCTGTGGGTTTTGGCGACGTTTACTATTACTGTCCTTTGCTTACCAACGTCAAAAGAAACCATTAATAAATCAGTTAATGGGTTTTCCAAATGAAATGCATTGAGAGACCCATGGTATTGAGTTACTAGTAATAGGTGTATGTAAATCCAACTTTCATGGAAACTAAAAAAAAATAAAAAAAAAAATAGTAATATGAGTAACCTGCATTTTGTTCTGGAGAACTGGCACAGGGAGGATAACATGAAAAATTACACAATTTACCATTCCTGAGAAGTATTATGAAACCTATAAAACAGTCCCATATTAATAAGCAGATCAGGTCAGCCCCTCGCCGCTGTTACATATGAGGAAGAAGAGAACCCTTACTGAAAGCACGATAACTTCATAATATATTTGTTACCTCTAAGAAAATGTACCTATTTAAAGAACATTTTATGTATCATGTATGTTAACTACCCATTATATCGCTAGAACTGTTAGTAAGTCAGACGGTTATTGCTACTCAGTGCTTGGTACTGTTAAACCACAACTTATTTCCTGTAAGGACAGTCCAGACCACCATGTAGTAGCCTAAATGAAGCCACTTTTACCAAGTTAGTATTTACAAGTCTACATAGATTTGTAAGCGTTACCATTGGCTCCAAGTTAATCTCAACATATTCTGGCAACATTAACAACCGGATAGTGCTACACAAACTATCTGCACTTTACATTTTTTTCTTCAGTGCAAAAGAAAAGAAAATAAAGTAGGAACCAAGTCCTCAAAGTGTATTTTGGTTGCTGCCGCCTTTTTCCTTCACGGACCGCGTTTCGTTCTGGGAAAGGTGGTCCTAACCAGACACGCATCCATAATGGAGTGAAGGTGATTCGTCTTCACGGTGGTGGACACGGACATGCCGTGAACTCTGAGCCGAGAGAAGCAAGCTCTACGGGCACCCTCACTGGACAGGAGCCGATGCCTGTGGCACCGCGATATCGTTCAGCCTGCTCACTTCCATCTGCCAAGTGGGGAGTTTTTTGGTTGAGAGGTGGCGCCTTGCGTGCTTGGTCAAGTGATCGCTGCGCATGAAACGGCGGTCACATTTTGGACATGCAAATTTCTTCTCTCCTGTGTGTGTTCGGCGGTGGCGGGACAGTTCATCAGATCGGGCAAATTTTCTGTCACAACCTTCCCAACTACAGCTGAAAGGCTTTTCTCCTGTGAAAGAAAAATTGCGTTAAAAGCAAGAATCTAAGTACGTTGTCTGCACTAAACCCATATTTGAAGGACATCTCTTGTGCCCAGTGGTTCCCAAACGGTGTGCCGTGGCACCCTGGGATGCCTCAGGACACTTGCAGGGGTGCCTCAGGATGGTGGTCCGGCACCAAATCAAATTATTTATGGTCAATATAATGTAAATATGCAGACAAATTATTTATGGTAAATATAATGTAAATATGTGGACAAATTATTTATGGTCAATATAATGTAAATATGTGGACAAACAGAAGCGCAAACCTGTCCATCACCACATAACTGAACCTAATAATGACAGGTAAGCACTATTAACTACACTTTACAAAAAAAAATTCTGAATTTCTCAATAAAAAAAAAAAAAACTTTTGGCTTAGGGGTGCCACGAAAACAATGCTGATACTCTACAGTGTTCTACGCAGAAAATTTTTCCAGCCGGGTGGCATCAAGAAATAGCCGGGTGGGGCCTTTGCAATAATACAATGTTTTAAACCCTGACCTTATAATGATTTAAACTTAAAATAACATTTTATATATTAATTCTCCTCTTCTTATTTAGAGGTCCAGTCGTCTGATTATGAAAAAGCTGCAAAGTGTGTAGGACCTGGTCCTTTTTGTACAGCTCCCAGATACTGTCCCCACTTGCAGGCTCCCAAAGTGCCGGGTGGTGGCCTTTTTCTTGCCAGGTGGTGCACCCGCAAAAAACAGCCTGGGGAGAAGAACACTGCTCTATGGAGCCGTTATTCAAAAAAGTCTGGGAACCACTGTCTTCTGCAATATGCAGTAATGTGATGTAGCACAAATTAGAAGTCTTATATCAACTACTTTTTACCAACAAAACGAAATTCCAGTTACAAAAAGGAGGAAAAACACCCCATTGATATAATAATTGTGCACGTCTGTCCTGAGACTGCCAAGCGCACTACAAGTTCGCGACCAAGGTGTGAGGTGCGCTGACAGCAGGGCAGGGATGATCCAACATATGCCAGGACCAAATTACTATTAAAATAAAAATGGAGGTGAATCATAAACATACCTGTATGCGTTCTCATATGTGCCTTTAGGTGGGAGCTCTTGAAGTAGGTCTTGCCACACCCATGCTGGCTGCAGACATGACTTCTGATTCGAGACGGATCCACATGGGCGGTAACTTTTCCTTCAGGTGGCACAACTCCTGGTGCAGGTGCAATTGGCGACAGTCTGGTACTGCTGGACAAAACAGTTTTGGTAGTGTGCACTACAGGCTGTGGCATGACAAACATCACTCTGCCATTGGGCACTGGAGCCCCCATATAAAATAGAGGATGCATGACTGCTGGCGGATGAGCGGGGGTGTTTGCTACGACTGTGGTCACCAGTGAGTTGTGAGAAGAGAAGGGGACCATTTGACAGAAGACGGGCAACTGCGGCACAGTATGTGCAGCAAGCGGGGTGGAAACTAGTAGCGGAGGGGATGGGATCTGCATTGGGATAAAACTGGCATCAGAAGAACATGCTTTGCTATTGCAAATCTGCAGGCCAGCAGGAGACACTCTACCAGGGTTATCGTTCACAGGTAGGAAGGAAGGTGCCACCTGTACGTCAGTCTTGATATGCTCTGGATCAGACCTTTTATTTTCATCCTTTTGCTTGACCACAGTAGGTACACTTTTTGGCTCATTGCTGCCTCTTGTGGCAAGCCCATCGAAATACTTCGGCATGACTGGATGTTGATTGTAGAGCTGTGCATCGGCAGTATGGCGGATGACACTAGTCACTTGGGCTTTCTGGTGGCTCGGTGAATGTCTTTCTACTGAATGGTTGCCCGAATTACTGGAAGGCCGGCTCTTTTCAGCAACTGGCACTGGTGACATAGGCTTGGCGCCTGGAGAAGGGGACATCTCAAACTCTGCAGGGCTGTACGGTGGGGTTAGGCACTGTAAATGAAAGGAAGATCGGTTGGCTAAAATGACAAATCTGCATTCTTTAATGAAACTAGAAATAAAACCCAAATTCCCACCGATGCTAAAAAATATATGGATACTGATATATTACATGTGATGCAACTAAAATACCTGAGCAATAAGGAGTTCCTACGCACTTTAGGCCGGATTCAGCTTTGGGAATAGAGTAAGATGGAACAAGTAACTGTGCACCAGGGTAATACCATGCTGCACTGCAGGTGGGGCAGATGTAGAATGCGCAGAGAGATTTAGGTTTGAGAGGGGCGTGTCCAAACTGACATCTAAATTGCAGTGCTTAAATACAGATGGCCAGGATTTGTGGGCTACATGCAAAAGCAGCCAGTATTTATCCCGCATGCAAATAAAATGTATGTATTTGCACCCCTTGCATTGCAACATGGTTTGTCCAGGTACACAATTACTTCTGTCTTACTCTATTACGAACTGTGCATCAGACCCTTTAAGGACAGTTCAGAGTAACTATACGGCTGCACAATAAAACAGCGCACACTTACAAAGGCCGGCATGGCGGTGGCAAACTCCGATGTGATCACACTGTCTTCATTCTCAGACAGATCAGATGCTGGAGTAATTGGCCGCAATTCAGCGTAACTTCTGGGCTCAGGCTTCCAGCGACTGCTCATGTACATAAGAGCTTCCACAGCCTCAAAGTCACCTTTCTCTGTAGATTTCCACGGTGTGCCACCGCATCGTGGACTTCCGGTAATGCCCATATTTTCTAGCTAAAATTAAATCAAACAAAAAAAAGTTTAAAAAAACAAACAAACAATACAACAAACATTCAGTTGTATATACTTGTGTATTATTTATGTCACTGATTTGTTTAAAGTTGCCACCGCGATCCACATTGTAGGTTACGTATGTAAAGACACTGGGTGGAATTCAATTTAACTCAATGTTGTTTAGCTCCGGGAAGGAGTACCCACCCGGAGCTATTCAATCGGCCGCGCTATAAACCCGCAAATAGAGGATTTCTGCTCGCACTATTCGGAGGTGTGAGCAGAAATTCAACTTAACTAGTGCCACAATGCCAGTTGCGAGCTTAAGTGCCAGCCACAATGCGGAAAATTGATTAGCTCCGGGCACTCATTCCTGGAGCTAAACAACTTTGCGCTCAATTAAATTCCCCCCACTAGAGTGTACAACACTAATTTGTTGTGTCAAAATATTAGTAATACAAAGCACCATGTTCCATTGTATTAACGTATTGTATGCAATCAATCCACTGAAAACCGACATTTTGGGGGGACTCCAGCATTATTTAGTATCAGGACCATTGAGCATAATTGTCCTGCTGTTCATTTCGTTTACAAAAGCGAACGAACGTGGCCAATTCACCAAGCGCTATAAACTAGCGGCACAATGTCTGCGCAAGCAAAATAAGTTTTCATTTTACTTTTCACTAGGTCACGGGTTGTTTTTTTTTATTATTGGTAATAAACAGCCCTGAAAAACACACTACTAATCGTTGATATATGCGGTGATTTGGGTTGGCCATCGATGATTAGCAACCATCGATGATAACTACTAGTCCTACCATCAACTGGAGGGAACCTATGTGTCCGGATGGCTAATGCAGGCTGTGGTCTGCGCATGTGCAAAGTTAAACCATCGGTGGTTTATAAATGATGGATTAAAACCATCAATGGACAAGCCCGGCGGCAAATGGCAGTGACACCATTCTGGCTAAACAGCTAAGACAGTAATAGACCCAAGAACCACTTAAGCAAAAATACATTTTTAAGAATAAATGCTATACAAATAGCATGACCTCATCTTGTTGTTTAATAATATATTAAATTAGACTATATACTATTTTAGTCAAGCTTTTTGTAAGGCGTGGCAAACTCCTTGTTGATGCAGATTTATTGTTTTCCAATACAAAAAAAAAAAAAGTACTTTATACAGAATTGAAACAGTAGCTTATATATTTTTATCTACCGTATATATAAGCCATTAAGGGAGTATTCCACTAATTAAAAAAATAAATAAATAAATAAATATATATATATATATATATATATATATATATAGTACAACTATAACTGAAAATGTTTTTCCACTCAGTGCCCCCCACCCTACTTGGCCCCACGCCAAGACATTACACCCAGCAATGACTTCACATAAGACTCTATTCTCCCACACACATACATACACAACACCACCTCCACACCCGCCTCTCTCGACCCAGTTACACAAACACACCGCTGCGCGCCGCAGCCAATCAGCGCCCTCCACAACACCCTATTGGCCAGCGAGGGAGCGCATGCCGCACAGCGATTGGACGGCGGGCCCTGGGTGGGCACGTGAACGAAGCGTGATCAGCTGCTGCCTCACAGCGCTCAGGAAGCGTGAACCCGGCGCACTCGCCGCTCGGCGACCTCTCACCTACTTTCTCCTCAGTCTTTGCCCCGGGGGCGCGCACCACTGCTGCGCGCTCCCGGCGCCTTATTATGTAGGTTGACGGACCTGCAGCCAGCCCAGCCACCGGCAGAAGTGTCCATAGAAAAGTTATGGGGATGCGGATATTGCAATGCACATTCAGTATTGCTGCTGGTTCATGCACAGCTTGTCCATCATCCAGTGACATGCTTTACTCAGTACTACTGCTGGTCAGTGCCCAGCATCACAGCCTGTCCATCATTCATTCACATGCCTTATTCAGTACTACTGCTGGTCAGTGCTCAGCATCACAGCCTGTCCATTATCCAGTCACATGCTTTACTCAGTACTACTGCTGGTCAGTGCCCAGCATCACAGCCTGTCCATCATCCAGTCACATGCTTTACTCTGCTGGTCAGTGCTCAGCATCACAGCCTGTCCATCATCCAGTCACATGCCTTATTCAGTACTACTGCTGGTCAGTATTCAGCATCACAGCCATCATCCAGTGACATGTATTATTCAGTATATCTGCAGGTGAGTGCTCAGCATCACTTCCTGTCCATCATCCAGTCGCATGCATTATTCAGTATAGCTGCTGGTCAGTGCTCATCACAGACTGTCCATCATCCAGTCACATGCATTATTCAGTATAGCTGCTGGTCAGTGCTCATCACAGACTGTCCATCATCCAGTCACGTGCAATATTATAAAAGCACGGTGATGAAGCGGTCACAAGTCTATAATAAGGGATAATGGAGGTAATTGCCACCATTACTGCCCATGGCAAGCAGCAATACTTCACCAGCAGGGAGCTGCCTATTAATGATGAGTGAGCTGAAAGCCAAAGCCCTCCTCTCTCCCTATAATAAGTAGTTATACACCTGCACTACAGACCATCCATTGCATCAGAACAACAACTCCCAAATGGCTTCCCAAATACCAACCAGCACCTGCATTGCTTTCTTGTAGCTCAATTAAAAACAAAAAAAAATAACTAGCCCTGTGCCCTATCAGCAATGAGAGATTCGGTTTCAAAGCAGCTATTATAGCACTGTAGCACCTCTGCTGGGGATCACCGCACCCATCACGTAGCCACCACCAACTCCTATCCCCAGTATAGCCTAAACCCCATGCATCCAATCAGGCTTGGGGAGTCTGTGGCTGTACAGCTGTGGAACTACAAGTTTCAGCATGCCCAGAAAGTGGGAAGTCACTATGTTAAAGTCCAATATCACAAATGGTCACCTAGGACAAGGCTCCTTGAAGTAGCACAGTATCACCAGCAACAGGGGTGTCATTATTTGCCCTAATACTAAATAATAAAACATATCTGTTACCCCATACATAGCAGAGGGGACTCACCCTGCTGCTGCTGTGCAGCTGATGGGACGTGTAGCTGAGCATCGCTGCCTGTTGCATGTAGCAGGGAGTTCCTCCTGTATGCTTGCTGTGCTGGGTGATGCTGGCGCTACGGCTGCTGCAGCGCTCTCTCTGTGTGCTAATCGCTTCCCAGCTGCTCCCATTCACAATGTAGTATTAAGGCTCCCACCAGGCAGCGCTGGGCGGGGAGAGCGGCGGCCAATCAGCGGCAAAGGTGTGTCAGGCGGGAGCCAATCAGCCGGAGGGCCGCGCGTGATCAGCTGCTGCTGTGCGGCGTGGTGGAGAGGGGGCCAGTGCGTGGTACACACAGTGCTGCTGCTGCTGCTGCTCCCGGCCGGGGCTGCTGCTTGCTGCTGGATGGTGGGAAGTCCCTGAGTGTCTGATGCAGTGGCCCCGGCATCCTCACACTCGGAGGAGGGATCATCACTAATTGTCACGTCTCAGTCATTCCTGCTCATCATTCCCTCCCCCCTCCTAGCTGAGACCTCAGTGCTGGCGATGTTGTCCTGCTCTCCCCTTTGTTCTCTGCTGCAATACATGTGTAATCCCTCACTACTTACCTACAACAATCCCGACGTTTCTCTATGGTACCTGACCTTTACATTACATAATTGCATTTATCACAGTGAGAGACCAAACCTTTGACTGGTACTTCCAGGGGTCTATGTAGTAAGCCTTGGAGGAAGATAAAGTGGCCGGTGAAAAACTACCAGCCAATCAGCTCCTGTCACATTAGAGGCTCTGTTTGAAAAATGACAGAAGCTGATTGGTTGTTACTTTATCTCTCTCCAAGGCTTAAGGCCCCCATACATCAGAGATGGATTGCAGCAATCGTGCAATTTGCAATCGATTGTGTATAAAAATCTGCAATGTATGGGCTTCACAGATTGTCCAACATGTTGGATTTCACAGATCGATTGGGGCTGTAGATTGCTAGTGATGATCAGCAGATTAGCAGACCGTTTCCAGTAAAATGATGGGCCTTTCAAGATTGCCAGATCTGTGTTTGCTGCAATCGATCTGCAAATCACTGAAAAAGATCTGTAGTGTATGGGCTCAGATTGCTCGATTGGGAAATCCTAAGATCGGACAATAAATCTTCAAATTGTTCAATTGTGGTTTTCAGATTGCTGATGTATGGGGGCCTTTAGTTATAGATCCCAAAGCATACGTGCCTACTCTCCCGTAATGGCCGGGAAGCTTCAGAAAATTGGGTGGCAATCCCGGCTGCCCAGAAGAGTGGGCAAGTCTCCCGGCCGTCTTGCCCATTTTTACGGGTGGCTGGGAGTGCCACCCCCGGAAACCCACACCCCCAGCAGAGAGGGGGGAGGGGGGTGGGAATGTTGCAATTTGCACTGAATTCCGTCATCGTGGCTCTGCCCCCAATGCTTCCTCAAGTCCCCACTATGCCCCACCGCTGTGCCGACCTGGATGTCGGCAAGTAAGCTCCAAATGTCTCCATGCAACAACGAGACTAGCTGCTGGCAGAGTATATTTCCAATAGTATCACTATGGGATGTCATACTTACTATTATACCACCGGTAATTAACATCACCTATCCGGTAAGGTTTAGCAGTGTCTCCCTACTCCACAACCTCATCTTCTGCATATGTTGTTGGCGACGGGTTACGGTGGCTACATACTTGGGCAACATATCCGCCAACCTAGGGATCTGCAGACCGAGCGGCAGATTGGTAAGCTATATACACTTACCAATCTGCCGGTCGATGTGTCTGCGTCGACAACAACACTGGGCAAGCATTTAAATTTGACAGCCCAGTTGAGATGTCAGTCAGCGAAGGTCCCTGCAGCAAGTGTACGGGCAGTCGGCAGGCCGACCGTACACACAGCTAGATGTGCTTATGTATCTGCAAGATATATCGGCTGTGATCTAGAGCAGATGTGCCGATGCACTACAGATATATAGCCCGTTCAATGGAAGGGTCGAATGCTGTCAAATGCACATAGTGATTTTTCCCCGCAGGGATTCAGCAAAGCTGGAAAGGATTCTGCCAACGCTATCTATAAATGGCATAATAATTTCAACAAAAAAATAGCAGTGGCCTTTTGTTAAATATCAAAGTGCTGTCATAACCATTTTAGCGTTGGAAACTGGTGCTAAAGGGGTAATGACTCAAATGGAGCCTGACGGAGGAATGGCAACTGAAGGATTAACCATTGATAGTGCCATCAATGCATGGGTGTTTCTAGAGAGGAGGGGACCCGTGTGCAGTCTCTGTCCGGGGCCCCCTCCTCTTTCTGGCCGGCAGCACTCAGCGCCGCACAGGTAGACTCTGGGCACTAGAGTGTGCCCAAAGTGTAGAGCAAGTGCAGGTCACCGCGGCGCCCATTTTCCTGGAGTTTAACCTACTGCGCATCCACAAAACACAGGGAAAATGGTCACAGAGGCCATTTTTCAGGCAACTTTGACAGCGCTGATACCCGTACTGATGTGGAACTCTGGAGGCAGAGTGGTAAGTATTAAAAATATGGGTGCAGGGTATGCGGTGTGGGCCCGCACACCCATTATATATACGCCCCTGCATCACTGCTTAGTGATAAAACCATCAATGGTTTGACCCATCGATGGAGATACCTGTTCTGTGACACTGCTGGCCAGTCAGCACTAAGCTCAGCGACACCTGCTCTAGAGAAAATAAAAAACATTGTTGCCTCTGTGCCATTGATGTCGGAGACCCATCGGATCTGGACTACTGATGACAAAACCATGGACCATTGGTGGCAACCATCAATGGTTGCTAATATTTTGTTCGTCTGTGGCCATCCCTAGCCAAAAGTCACAGCTCATTCGTTAAAACTGCAAAAATGGGTAACACGCTGGTGCCACACTTTCCTGTTACTGATGCACATGGGCGCTGAGAGGGGGCTCAGCACACAGCTTGTGCTGGGCTGCAGTGCGAGACTACTCGCGCTGCTGCAGCAGCCGGAACAGTCTCCTATGGCTATGGGGGGAAGCGATCACACTGATCGTGCCCCCCCTGCTTAGCGCCGGGCTGGGGGGCTTACAGTGATTTATTTTTATTTTTTTTTCCAAGGGGACGTGGCCACGCCTCCAGCTATTAGGCCACGCCCCCTCCATTACCTGGGTTCGGTCGGGCTCTCTACGGCCCTGCTGATGCACACAGCAATGAATATGTGTTTGGAGTGGTGGAGGCTGGGTAAGGGGCAGCCTAGCAATTCATGAGTGATAGGCACACTCCCATAGTGAAACATCCACTCCACAATCGTGATGTGGCAGCACCCCTGTCCCAATTCATGGATCTAATATGTTAAGAGGTATGCAGTTCTATTCCTATTCCCGTATAGAATGCTAGAAAAATAAAGTTTTTTTGACATTAGTAGGAAAGGGACATAGGCTTAGCTATATGGGCACTGTAATGTGGCATAATGTGAACTGGGGACACTGGGCCTGATTCAGACCCGCTTGGAGCATGGGCTGATGCGATGTGGTCTGTAGCGGGTAGCGCCGGAGGGTGGAGTTAACGCTCCCCCTCTCCGGCCGGTGAGATGTGCGGGCGCCGGTCTCCCGACGTTGGAAAAATGTCTACATATCCCGGCATTTCACCCTCGCCGGGATATGACAGTCGGGAAGCCGGCTGCCAGTATGAGTTTTCTGTTGCACAGTACAGTATATAACCAGTGGCAAACGCAGGATTTTGAAAGGGGGGTTTCCAAATAATTGGTAACAGACCCAATGACAAAAATGTCTAATCAGAATAAGCCTGCAACATACACTTTTCATAAATATTATTCTCCCCCCCCCCAAATACATTCAGCAGTAATCTGAATGTATTATTCTCCCCCCGCATATACATACATTAATCATTTGGCTTCCTTTAATAAATATTATCCCTCTGGCACCCCCACCTACGTCGTGCGGCTCCGGGACTCGCTGCCGGTCACAGTGCCCCTATGGAACTGACTGGGAGGGGCTTGCGTGCTGCAGCACCCCCTACAGCCAGCCCAGGCAGTGTCTCTTTATAAAAAAATAAAATAAAAGTAATATTGTTCAGTAGCTTGCCGGGCACACAGCGATGGAGCAATGGGCAGGGAAAGGTTCTAGGTACTCAGCCCCCCCTCCCCCGCCTGTCTGTGCGGGTATTACCACCACAGAAAGCAAAAGCTGAGATGTATGGGGAGTGTGGAAATTAATGCAGATGGACTTAACCAGGGGATATCAGTTATATCTCCTGCGTTAAGTGTGTTAATGAATAGTAAAATAACGGTAATTAAGGAAACTGTCCTTAAAACCATTATTTTAGTGTTGATGAATAGGCCCCTTGGAGTCTTAAGGTGCCCATGCACGGTGCGATAGAGCAGCCGATCCGACGGATTGGTACGATTTAGCTGCTCTGTGATAATTGGTATGGACATGATATCGGACAGAGTGCGCACCCGTAGGGCCGTACATCGCACCCCCAGATCTTACTGCAGGTTCAGTTGATCTGGGGATGCGATGTGTGATCCCATGCAGTGTTATCCGGTTGGGGGAGAGGGGAGCCGGCATATTGGGCGGGCGGTCACCCGATCGTCCCGTGTGTGGGGATCGCCCGATATGTCGCATGGTGCATATCGCACAGTGTATGGATGTCTTTAGGGCCGGACTCAATTAGACACTTGTAGCTCCAGGCTCCAGGCTTTAATCCTCGGAGCTATTCAATTACAAGCCCATTTGATTGTACAGTGAGCCCGTGGTTACCATGCATGAATCCATAGATTCATAGATTCTGGGATAGGTGTCCCGGAGCTATGGGTTAACACACCATACTTGCCGACAGGTCAGTGCTGCAGGGGGCATGGTGGAGGCAATGGTGGGCGGTGTGTGGGGGCGAGACTGCGGCAATGGAGGGCGATGCAGAAGCGTGGTGGCAGCAATGGTGGGCGTTGCAGGGGGTGTGGTGGCAGCAATGGTGGGTAGTATGGGGGTGTGATCGCATCATTACAACCCTGCCCCCGCTATACATTGCAGAGATTAGCGGCCCCCCTGGTCTGCCCACTTTCAAGACCATACATAAACCCATATAACATGCCACTAATGGCCATGACAGCTGCATGCTTGTGTCGTAACATAAATGAGATAGCCATTGACATATTTGTGCACTTTTGCAGAATGTCTACTATTTAATTCCCCTGGTGCACTGTGAAAAAAAAAAAAATACACATCTGCATTTCTATCAGGGCTCCCGGCTTCCTGCTCAATACATGTGGGAAGAGATGGGTGTGGCGGGGGGTGTGCAGTGGTGGAGCTGGATGAATGCCTGGTTTATCTAATGCTCAACTAACGGTACATGAAGTACAAATGAGTGTCTAGGGAGCTGTGTTTTCCAGAGAGAGGTATTTTATGTCACTGCCGAAGTCACTGTCCTAAAGAAATTATAGATAGAGAAAGAGGAAAGAGAGAGAGATACAAAGACAAGTGGCACATCACACGTACAGGTTACATTCATATACATGAAATGTAGCAGAACAGCACGAATTTTAAATACAGTTACAACATAAAATATATGCGGCTATTGAGATGTGCAGCCGGAATGTGCAAGGCCTGGGACGGCCACTTCCAATGCCCGTGGACCATCAACACTTGCGCCAGTTCTTTGGCAGCCGCAGGCGCTGTGTCTCGTCTGAACTATGGGCCTGATTCATTACTGATCGCAATTGCAAAAGCGCACGCAGATCGGAGGAGAGAGATGAATCGGGAGTATTGGAGAGGGTATAGGTTTTTAAGAATGAGGCACCATAGTGCTCGTGCGCAGGCCAGTATTGCGATCGCACTGCGATTGCGTATGCATATGCAAAGCCATCGCAGAGTGAGTGACGGGGCTTCAGCATTTGGGAGTGGTGAATGGGGAGTGGTAGGAGAAACGCAGGCGTGCCTGTCCGTTTGAACGCCGTTTCCTGGGCGTACATAAATTAGCTACTGCGACGGCATTCGCAGCTTGAGTACTCACTGCATGCGACGAGGAGTCGCAATTTCTGAGACAGGTCAGACCTGCTGTAATTCTGCGCGAGGGGCTCATGTTACTCGATGTTACCGATGTATACGCAGGACTGTGAGGACTTACGGAAGTGAGATAGCAGTAGTGGGCGTCTCTAAGCTGGCTGAGCAGTTGCAAACATTAGCATATTTTTGCAGCAGAACTGCGTGCGTTTGAGAATTGAGCAGCATTCACTGACACACCCACGACACTCCCATAATCGAGGGCGAACTGGGCCAGGGTGCCAACTGCTGCTCGGATTATACACAAGCAGGGCTGGCCATGAGATAGATGACCCTAGGAACCGTATGGCAATAGTATCTCTCTTTAATCTGACTACCACCGGGGACTGTAGAGGCTCAGCACTGGGGTGGGGGCAGGGTTGCTGCGTGATGATCTCTCGGATCTCTCAGCCAGTGATCCAAGGAGCATACTTGCTTGCTTTCACGGGATGGTTGGGAGCCTCCCGCTGGTGCCACTCACCCGAACCCCCCCAACATTCACTCCCCCTTGTAATTGGTCAGTCCGGGGGAGCCGATGACGCGATTCATGCTGAATCTAGCAGTCACGCCCCCGCCCCCAAATTCGCATCATGTTCCCCTGCTCTGTCGATCTGGCTGCCTCCTCCCGGAAGAGGCAGTCAGATTGTTGGCAACCCGGCAAAGAAGTCTGAAGTAAGTTGAATTATCTCTTTCTTCAGAATCCACTGATCACTGGCTGGGAGATCGAAGGAGTCATCAGAGAGTGCCACCCCCACCCCAGTGCTCAGCCTCTCCTGTCCCACCCAGAAGCAAGCTCAGGCGCAGTCCGGCCGGCATTCTATGGAAGTTCTGTATGTCAAATGTACTCCAAGGCGGGGGTTTACCTTGAGTTGATTATAATGAGGGGGAAGGGGAGCATAGTGAGGCATGTGAATGGGGGAAGGGGAGCACAATGAGGGAGCGGTGTGTCACACTCATGTCAATGGTTCAAAGTATATTTATTTCTATGCACAGGCTCGCTGAGAGCCGCGGCGGGCCCGGGTAATAGGGGGCGTGGCCTAATCGCGGGAGGCGTGGCCACGGCCGCTTCCCGAAAAAAAAAAAAGATTCGCTTTGGGCCCCCTCAGCCCTGCTCAAAGCCAGGGGGGGCGCGATCAGTGTGATCGCTCCCCCCCACAGGCATAGGAGACTGCTGTGGCTGCTGCTCAGCAGCCACGAGCAGTCTCCACTGCAGCTCAGCACACGTTGTGTGCTGGGCTGCTGGGAGGGAGCGGGAGCGGCGCCGGACCCGGGCCCCCGCCGGGCCCCTCAGGAAGCCGGGCCCCGGTAATCTGTACCCGCTCCCCCCCCCTCTCGGTGCCCATGTCTATGCATATGCTGTGTGTATATATATTGTGATAGAATCACTGGAGAAATTGTGGGTGGCATATATGTGTGTCCCAGATTTCTCACATATGTGTTTTAAACTCCCAGGAAAAGTTGGAGTGTCGGCTTTTGGTAAGAGCCGGATAATGGATCCTGAGGGTGTGGATGTGAGAAGAGAAGGGAGGGCTCCATCCACAGGCCGTTCCAGGTGTTGGACCTTTCAGTCTGAGAGCAGGCTGATTAGTAGTTGCACCTGGAAGTGGCTCACATGCGGCGACCGGCCGCTGCTACCCCCTGTTGCCAAGCTCCGACCCGTCACTAAGCCCTGCCCCCGCAATCGCGTACCCCCTGCGACCCTCCCCCCCTCCCTTAATTACACTTACCTGCAGTTATCGGGCCTCCGGTGATGTCCTCTGTCGCTCCGGTCAGTTGACATCCCATACTGCACTGGGACCCTGTCAGGTGACGACCGGGCCCAGTGCAGCATGGAAGACCAGCTGACCGGAGGGAGGACATCACCGGAGCCCCGAACTCTGGTCCCTGGACTCAGGTAAGTTTGTTTTTTTTTACTTTTTTTTTTTACAGTAAATCAGAGTGTAGTCTGTTTAGACCACACAGCTGATCACTGGGGCTGGCTCCAGGCTCTGCTCTGCACGTTAGAGCAGAGCAGGAGTCCTGTAACCGGGGGAGACCCTGGATAATGCCACCTCCAGGTGGCGTTATTATCACAGGGCTTTCCCCGGTGTTTTTTCACATTTTATTTTTAGTAACTTTGGTCAGATCACATTTCCCATTACAATGATGGGAAATGCGATCTGCCTACTAAAAATAAGTGATACTTAGGGGTTGGAGTAGAATTTTAAGTTTTCTACTCCAATTGCCCTTTAGTAACTGTAGGTGATACTAAAATAATGTAAAAAGGGTGTGAAAATAATGTTAATAAATAGAGCCCTAAGAGAGGTGGTACAACAGCTAGTAGTCTGTTCTGGAGATGCTTCCGCTGATCTTCCAACTAACACTCGCTCCATACGGGCCAGTCACTTTCTGCAAAAGATGACCCAGAATGTTGATGTGGAAGCATATCTTATGGCCTTTGAAAGAACCGCCGAAAGAGAGAAGTGGCCTAAAGAGCAGTGGGCAAGTCTTGTGGCACCCTTCCTCTCTGGAGAACTACAAAAAGAATACTATGACTTGTGCCTGACTAATGCGAAAGACTATGATAAACTGAAACAGGAAATCTTAACTCGATTGGGACTCACAGTATTTGTTCGCGCCCAACAGGTCCATCACTGGGAGTTCCAAACAGAAAAGCCTCCACGCTCTCAAATGCATGACCTCGTCCATCTTACCACAAAATGGCTGCAGCCAGAGACTCTAACAGGACCACAGATCGTGGAAAGGGTCGTGATGGATCGATATCCGCGATCTCTACCTGCAACTCTGCGCAAGTGGGTGAGCCATGCAGACCCCAAAACAGCAGACCAATTGGTTGAACTGGTGGAGAGGTATGTGGCGGCTGAGGAACTGTTGAGTGTGCCCCATCGAGCCCCAATTCTGCAACGGCGATCTCTCGTGATCTCTGGTAAGACTGTTCCAGGGGAGAAGGGTGCTGGGTGGTGGAATTAACTTAAGACTGTGGGTTTGGAACCTGGCGATAGGCCAATCAGGCCAGGAAGCTTCCTACCTTGTAAAAGACTTGATAACAATATGATCCAATGTTTTCGATGTGGGGGTTTGGGCCATATTGCTGCTAATTGTTCGCTTACCACTGAACCTATGCAATGTGATACTGCTTATGTTAATCGCAGAGTGTCTTTCTCTGCTCAGCCAGCCTGTACTGCTGACCAACAGGCTGAGACAGATAAGCAGATGTGTATAGTCAGTCACTATAGAAGGCAACCAAGTAGAGGCTCTGTTAGATTCTGGTAGCCTGGTTACACTTATGAAAGCTGAACTGGTGAACCCCTTAAAGCGTAAGGGAAAAACTGTTGGTGTGACCTGCATACATGGGGATACTCGGTATTATGTTACTGCAGAAGTGAACATAGAAACACAGTGTGGTTCAGCTATAGTCTCTGTGGATTTGGTGCCTGGCTTGATGTATGATGCAATATTGGGGAGAGACTTTGCTCACTTCTGGAAGTTGTGGGAAAGCCGATTTGTTACGGAAGTAAATAACCCCGATTCATTTGAGAAGGTTACTGATGCAGTAGCATGGGGAGTTTCTTCAGAGTCTGAGATGTTCCCTTTTTTTAGCATGATTGGTGAACCAGAGAATGCTGAGAATGATGGTGACTCACCCAGTGATGTGCCTCCCACTGAGATGGGAAGCGTTAATGGGCCAGTTGATCGTCTGCCTGATCTTGAAGTCAGAAAAGAGATCTTTGCTGTGGAGCAGTTAAATGACCCTAGTCTGGTAAAAGCCAGGGAGAATGTAAAAGTTATTGATGGTAAATCCATAGACCCTGATAGTCCGTGGTCATATCCTCATATGGCAGTACGCCAGGATTTTTTGTATCAGGTGACTAAGAAACGGGAAGATGTTGTGGAACAATTAATAGTTCCAAAGCCATATAGAGAATCAGTGTCTAGAGAAATAAAAAAATTTTGGAATTGGGTGTAATTGAAGAATCGCATAGTGAGTGGTCAAGTTCCATTGTGCTTATTCCAAAGCCTGATGGGAGTGTGCGTTTATGCAATGATTTCTGAAAATTGAACAGTGTGTCAAAGTTCGATGCCTATCCAATGCCAAGAGTTGATGAACTAATTGAAAAACTAGGAACAGTCAGGTACTTAACCACTCTAGACTTAAAAGGGTATTGGCAAGTGCCGTTAACTGAGAATGTCAAAGAAAAGACAGCTGTTTCTGCACCGGAAGGGTTGTTCCAATACAAGATGTTGCCATTTGGGTTACATGGGGCACCTGCTACCTTTCAAAGGATGATGGATAGAATGATGGATAGAATTCTAAAGCCACATAGACAGTATGCTGCGGCTTATCTGGATGATGTGGTCCTTCAGAGTCCTGATTGGCAGTCTCACTTGCCCGGAGTACAAGCAGTGTTGGACTCCATCTATAAGGCAGGATTGACAGCCAACCCAAAAAAATGTTGCCTAGGGATGGAAGAAGAAAAGTATCTTGGATACACCATTGGCAGAGGTTTGATAAAGCCACAGCTTAATAAGATTGAGGCAATACTAAACTAGCCACGACCCCTGAATAAGAAGCAGGTGAGAGCCTTCTTAGGGATCACTGGGTATTATAGGAGGTTTATACCCAATTTTGCCACCATTGCAGTCCCACTGACCTTATCAAACGCAAACAGGAAGTCATGGTTAAATGGTGTCCTGAAGCAGAAAAGGCTTTTCAGGAGTCAAAAATAGCATTGTGCGCCCAACCAGTTCTGATGACTCCTGATTTTGACCTGGAGTTTGTTGTGCAAACTGATGCATCAGATGTAGGCATAGGAGCGTTCCTGTCCCAGAGCAAAAAAGGCGAAGAACGCCCTATTTTTTACTTAAGCCGGAAATTGAATGTACATGAGAGAAACTATGCTACAGTCGAGACAGAAGCGCTGGTCATAAAATGGACATTAGAAACTCTCAGGTACTACTTGATGGGAAGGAAGTTCAGGTTGATCACTGACCATGCCCCTTTGAAATGGATGTCAGAGAACAAAGAGAGCAATGGGAGAATAACGAGGTGGTTCTTGGCATTACAAAACTTTAAATTTACAGTAGAACACAGGCCAGGAAGCCAGCTGGCCAATGCAGATGATTAGTTGCGTGTTCATTGTTTGGGGGCTGCAGTTGTTCCGCCCCACAGGTTGAAACAAGCGGGGGATATGTGATAGAAGCACTGGAGAAGTTGTGGGTGGCATATATGTGTGTCCCAGTTTTCTCACATATGTGTTTTAAACCCCCAGGAAAAGTCTGTTCTGCCGAACAGATTGGAGTGTCTGCTTTTGGAAAAAAAACGGATAATGGATCCTGAGGGTGTGGATGTGAGAAGAGAAGGGAGGGCTCCATCTACAGGCCATTCCAGGTGTTGTGCCTTTCAGTCTGAGAGCAGGCTGATCAGTAGTTGCACCTGGAAGTGGCTCATATAAGCTGGATCAAGGTCTGTTTCATTGTCTCATATACACCTGGGGTGAACAGACAGTGAGGTTTGTTCAGAGACAGTGATACAGTTTTGTGGTGAGGCAGTAGGCCTTGCCACCTTGAGAGAGGGATTTATTTGTATAGTTAGTGTCCAGACGGGCTACGATTTATTTTTATGTTTTGTTTATTTTACTATTTATATCGCACAATAAAAACTGGTTCAGACAAAACCCTGGACTGGTGTGCTGTTCCTGGCTGCTGTGTGTAAGGAGGTGTCCATCTACCCCGATCGTATCACAATATATATATATATATATATATATATATATATTAGGGATGTGCAGGCTCGGATAGGTTCGAGTTTGCACGTGGAGTTCGGATTTTTCCCTCCAAAAAAACGGAACTCAGAAAGAGGCAAAATGTCATCTTGCATGGACGAACATCATCATTCCTGGACAAAAGTCCAGGAATGATGATGTTCGTCCATGCAAGATGACGTTTTGCCTCTTTCTGAGTTCCGTTTTTTTGGAGGGAAAAATCCGAACTCCACGTGCAAACTCGAACCTATCCGAGCCTGCACATCCCTACATCCCTAATATATATATATATATATATATATATATATATATTGTGATAGGATCACTGGTAAAGTGGTCTGTGACAGGGACATTTATCCCAGATTCCTGTCTTGTGTGTTTTAAATCCCCAGGAGAAAGTCTGCAGTGTAGCAGGCTTGAGTTTCGGCTTTTTGAAAAGCCGGTTTGGGACCTGGGGGTTGTGGGCGAGAGGAGAGGGAGGGCTCCACCCACGGCCACTCCAGGTTTTGGTTCTCTTAGCCTGGTAACAGGCTTGTTAGGGTTTTCCACCTGAGAGTGGCCAATATAAGCCTAGTGTGTTGAGGGCTGATTGTCTCACCTGGGAGAGCAGACAGGGAGTTTGCTCAGAGACACTTGGAAAACCTATCTGTGAGTACTGTGCTGTGCTTTGTTGCTGGCGAGGGCATTAGGCTCTGCCAGGTTCTGGTAGTGAGGGAACTACCTGTGAAGTTAGTGCCCCGACAGTGCTAGGATTTATGTTTATGTTTTCTTTATGTTATTTCTGACATTGTACAATAAAGACTGGCGCCGACCAGCTTGTACTCGCTTCCAGACTGGTGTGCTGCTTCCCTGCTGCTGTGTGTGTGTGTGTAAGGAAGGAGTCCCCTACCCAGGAGAGGGACCTCCTAATCTGACTGTGTCACAATATGGTGGAGAATGCGGGCAACCACACACACTGAAGTTGCAGCGAGAGGAAAACTTTCCGTTTAATAATTAAAGGGACAGACACCCAATTTGTGAGTGTGGAAATAACGCTGTGTCCTTGGAGTCCCATAGAGGAGGCGTCAGCCAATGCTCAGAGAGGCAAGGTTCAGCTTCCAACCTACACCCCAGGACAAAATGGAGGACATAATTAAGGCCTTGCTCCAAGCTACAGCAGCTCAGCAGGAAGCTACCAGGGCTCTGCAGGAATCCACCAGGGTGCAACTGTTGGCCTTGGAGACAGCCCAGGGGCAACAACAGGTCGCCATCGAGGAAACCCGCAAGGCCTTAGCGGAAAACAGCCAGGCCATAAAAGAGGTGGTACAGCACCTAGTCGCCCGGCCCAGAGATGTTATTACTGGTCCTCCCACCACCACTCACTCCGTACGAGCCAGTCACTTGCTCCAAAAGATGAATTCGGGCGATGATGTGGAGGCCTATCTCGCCGCATTTGAAAGAACGGCCGAAAGGGAGAGTTGGTCCAAGGAGCACTGGGCAAGTCTGGTGGCCCCTTTTTTGTCTGGGGAGCCACAAAAGGCCTATTTCGACTTATGCCTGGCTGATGCCAAGGACTATAAAAAACTAAAACAGGAGATCCTAACTCGCTTGGGAGTCACCACCTTTGTTCGTGCCCAACGGGTCCACCGCTGGGAGTTCCATATGGACAAGCCTCCACGTTCGCAGATGCATGACCTCGTCCATCTGTCCTCAAAATGGCTACAGCCCGAGACGCTGACGGGACCACAGATCGTGGAAAGGGTCGTGATGGACCGGTACCTGCGATCGTTACCTGTGACTCTGCGCAAGTGGGTGAGCCATGCAGACCCTAAGTCCGCGGACCAGTTGGTCGAGCTGGTGGAGAGGTACGTGGCGGCTGAGGAGCTGATGAGTATGCCCCACTGAGCCCCGATGGCGCACCGGCGAACTCCCACAGACACTGGTAAGACTGTTCCAGGGGAGAAGGGTGCTGGGCGGTGGGATGTACCTAAGACTGAGGGTGAAGAACCTGGAGACAGGCCTGCCAGGCCAGGAAGGTTCTTGCCCGTAAACGAATAGACATTAATATGACTCAGTGTTTCCGATGTGGTGACTTCGGCCATATTGCCGCTAATTGTTCACTTACAACTGAACCTATGCAATGTGATACTGCTCATGTCTACCGCAGGGCTTCTTTCTTTGCACAGACAGCCTGTATGGCTGACCGGCAGGCTGAGACTGATAAGCACATGTGTGTACTCACTGTAGATGGCAACCGAGTAGAGGCACTGTTAGACTCTGGTAGCTTGGTGACACTTATAAAAGCTGAGCTGGTGAACCCCTTGAGGCGTAAGGGGAAAACTGTTGGTGTGACCTGCATACATGGGGATACTCGATATTATGTTACTGCCGAGGTGAACATCGAGACACCATGTGGTTCTGCTATAGTTTCTGTGGGTTTGGTGCCTGGTCTGATGTACGATGCAATATTGGGGAAAGACTTTGCTCACTTCTGGAAGTTGTGGGAAAGCCGTTTTGTTCCAGAAGTGAACAACCCCGATCCATTTGAGAAGGTTGTCGATGTAGTGGAGGAGGGAGTTTCTTCTGAGTCAGAGTTATTCCCTTTTTCTACTATGGTTGGCGAACTAGAGAATGCGGAGCGTGACGGTGGCCCGCCAACTGATGTGCCTCCCGTTGAGGTGGGAAGTGTTGTTGGGCCAGTTGATCGTCTGCCTGATTTAGACGTCAGAAGAGAGGTATCTGACTTTTGCACATCCTGCCCTGAGTGTCAGTATCATGCTCCCAGACCACGTTTTAAGGGTCCACTAGTTCCATTGCCTATTGTAGAGGTGCCAATAGTGAGAGAGCACCTGAAACAGGCTCAACAGGCACAGCAGAGAGTATACAACCGCAATGCTCGGTTACGCAGCTTTGCTCCTGGGGACAGAGTGTTAGTATTGGTTCCCACTGTGGAAAATAAACTTTTGGCTAAATGGCAAGGCCCCTTTGAAATCTTAGAAAGAGTGGGACAGGTCAATTACAAAGTTTACTAGCCGGGGAAAAGAAAGCCGGAACAGATATACCATATAAATCAGTTAAAGCCCTGGAAAGATAGAACGGTACTGTCGGCCGACCGAGCCCCTCCAGTAAATCTAAGGCCCTATAGGTTACCAGTAGCACATAGTGAATGGTCAAGTCCCATTGGGTTGATTCCAAAGCCCGACGGGAGTGTGCGTTTCTGTAATGACTTCCGAAAGTTGAACAGTGTTTCAAAATTCGATGCCTACCCGATGCCACAGTGGAGAAGGAGGCGTTGGCCATAAAGTGGGCGTTAGAGGCTCTCAGGTACTACTTGGTTGGAAGAAAGTACAAATTGATCACTGACCGTGCCCCTTTAAAGTGGATGTCCGAAAATAAGGACAGTAATGCGAGAATTATGAGGTGGTTCTTGGCGTTACAAACTTTAAAATTTTCAGTGGAACACAGGCCAGGAAGCCAGCTGGCCAATGCTGATGTGTTGTCACACGTTCATTGTTTGGGGGCTTCAGTTGTTCCGCCCCATAGGTCGAAACAAAGGGGGGGGATATGTGATAGGATCACTGGTAAAGTGGTCTGTGACAGGGACATTTATCCCAGATTCCTGTCTTATGTGTTTTAAATCCCCAGGAGAAAGTCTGCAGTGTAGCAGGCTTGAGTTTCGGCTTTTTGAAAAGCCGGTTTGGGACCTGGGGGTTGTGGGTGAGAGGAGAGGGAGGGCTCCACCCACGGCCACTCCAGGTTTTGGTTCTCTTAGCCTGGTAACAGGCTTGTTAGGGTTTTCCACCTGAGAGTGGCCAATATAAGCCTAGTGTGTTGAGGGCTGATTATCTCACCTGGGAGAGCAGACGGGGAGTTTGCTCAGAGACACTTGGAAAACCTATCTGTGAGTACTGTGCTGTGCTTTGTTGCTGGCGAGGGCATTAGGCCCTGCCAGGTTCTGGTAGTGAGGGAACTACCTGTGAAGTTAGTGCCCCGACAGTGCTAGGATTTATGTTTATGTTTTCTTTATGTTATTTCTGACATTGTACAATAAAGACTGGCGCCGACCAGCTTGTACTCGCTTCCAGACTGGTGTGCTGCTTCCCTGCTGCTGTGTGTGTGTGTAAGGAAGGAGTCCCCTACCCAGGAGAGGGACCTCCTAATCTGACTGTGTCACAATATATATACAGTCAGGTGCAAATATTGGGACATTGACAGAATTTTCATATTTTGGCCTCTATTCGCCACCACAATGGCTTTGAAATTAAACAAACAAGATGTGCTTTAACTGCAGAATTTCAGATTTAAATTGAGGGTAATTACATCCAAATCAGGTGAACGGTGTAGGAATTACAACGGTTTCTATATGTGCCTCCCATTTTTTAAGGGGCCAAAAGTAATGGGCCAAACTAAACAATCCTAAATCTAATTTTCACTTTTTAATACTTTGGGGCATATCCTTTGCAGGCAATTACAGCCTGAAGTCTGGAACGCATAGACATCACCAGACACTGGGTTTCATCCCTGGTGATGCTCTGCCAGGCCTCTACTGCAACTGTCTTCAGTTCCTGCTTGTTCTTGGGGCATTTTCTCTTCAGTTTTGTCTTCATCAAGTGAAATGCATGCTCAATCGGATTCAGGTCAGGGGATTGACTTCGCCATTGCATAACATTCCACTTTTTAGCCTTAAAAAACTCTTTGGTTGCTTTTGCAGTCTGCTGCGGGTCATTGTCCATCTGCACTGTGAAGCGCCGTCCAATGAGTTCTGAAGCATTTGACTGAATATGAACATATAATATTGCCCGAAACACTTCAGAATTCATTCTGCTGCTTTTGTCAGCAGTCACATCATCAATAAATACAAGGGAACCAGTTCCATTGGCAGCCATACATGCCCACGCCATGACACTACCACCACCATGCTTCACTGATGAGGTGGTATGTTTTGGATCATGAGCAGTTTATTTCCTTCTCCATACTCTTCTCTTCCCATCACTCTGGTACAAGTTGATCTTTGTCTCATCTGTCCATAGTTGTTCCAGAACTGTAATGGCTTTTTTAGATGTTGTTTGGCAAACTCTAATCTGGTCTTCCTGTTTTTGTGGCTCACCAATGGTTTACATCTTGTGGTGAACCCTCTATATTCAGTCTTGTGAAGTCTTCTCTTGATTGTTGACTTTGACACATATACACCTACCTCCTGGAGAGTGTTCTTGATTTGGCCAACTGTTGTGAAGGGGTTTTTCTTCACCAGGGAAATAATTCTTCTGTCATCCACCACAGTTGTTTTCCATGGTCTTCCGGGTCTTTTGTTGTTGCTGAGCTCTCCGGTGCATTCTTTCTTTTTAAGAATGTTCCAAACAGTTGATTTTCCACACCTAATGTTTTTGCTATCTCTCTGATGGGCTTGTTTTGATTTTTCAGCCTAATGATGGCTTGCTTCACTGATAGTGACAGCTCTTTGGATCTCATATTGAGAGTGGACAGCAACTGATTCCAAATGCAAATGTCACACCTAGAATCAACTCCAGACCTTTTACCTGCTTAATTGAAAATGAAATAATGAGGGAATAGCCCACACTATGGGGCCCAGAGCTGAGGGGGGCCCATCTTCCTTGTCAGAGTTACATGTGTTATATAAATTTTTCACCATTGGGTGGTACACAGAGACCCTTACAATCTTTTTCTATGGAGCCTTCAAATACCTAGTTATGCCCCTGCTAGGACCCGATGGTTCTGAGCTTAGCCCCGCCCACCGGTGGCCCGGTAAGCCCAACCCTCTATTCTGATTGGCCCATCGGCCACCATGCCCGCCAGCAGCAGTAGCCATCGAGTTGTGCAAACCATTGATGGATCACCATAGAGGGTTTTGTGCCAGCTATTTTCGCATATTTGGAAGATAGCACCGACTCGGGTGATAGTAAAGACCCGAGCACTGTGCCAAAGCCTTTTCTATCTTTTGTGCATACGTCACCTTATGAAAATATCACAAGGAAGATGGCACCTGCTGGCAAAAGGTCGGAAGGGGAGCTTTTCGCATTTCAGAGCTTGGTAAAGAAAGCAACCCCCATAGGTTTCTATGGGGGCTGCTTTTGCGGTCGAAAATGTGGGGCTGCAGCAGATATCTGTAATATATGCTGCAGCCCCCCATATTAGGGAAACCTAATATTTGCGGGTACTCCTCCAAAAAAGGGTGTTTTCGGGGGGAAATCCCGCAAATATTACTGATAAATTGACCTCTTAATCTTTTCTAATAGTATGTAGCTCTGAGGTCCACCAGGTCTATAACAATCAATATAAACAGTTTCACTTTCCCAAAGGAGGGGTTTCTCACCATCATAGACATGACTTGCCTGCACGGCAATGCTCTGCCAAGCAATGAATATCTCAGCATAGCCAGGAGGTGACAGTAGCTTATCTCTATGTCACACAGCAGACTTCACACAAGAGAGATCAGATCCAAGCTGAGGTGAGAGGCACAAGGCTGGTGAGATGTGAGGGTGAAGTAAAGGCATTCAAGCACTCCAGGTCCCAATTCAGATGGCCAAACCATACGCCTTCTGGCCCACTCCTCTGCCCTCTGTGAAATAGTCTTTGTGTGCTGTTATTACCAGTGGGATAAGAAGGCTAAACTGTGTACACATGGGGGGCAACCTCCTAATGCCCAACACAACAACTCTGTTCTTATAGATGCTGGTTTCCACTGTGGTGTGCTCCCAAATTACTAAGGCAGAGGTTCACAAACTTTTTGGAATCACAGCGCCATAGTGTATCAGCACTGTTTTCACGGCACCCTTAAGCCAAGTGTTTGTTATTGAGAAATTCAGAAAAAAATGTAGTAAAGTAGTAACGTGAAGTAAATTGTGCTCCCTGTCATCCTTAGGGTCAGTTATGTGGTGGTGGACAGGTTTGCGCTTCTGTTTGTCCACATATTTACATTAAATTGACCATAAATAATTTGATTTGGTGCTGGACCACCAGCCTGAGGTACCCGTACAGGTGTCCCAAGGAACCCCAGGGTGCCACGGCGCACAGTTTGGGAACCATTGAACTAAGACATGAGCTGTTTAAGTTTCCTGAGCCCCCAAATATATAAATACTGAGGGACACAAATCAGGGAAATGGAGACACACAGCTGCATATATCAACTACATCCAACAGATATCAGGCATGCAGAAGGGAAATTTGTTAAACAGGAAAGCCCCCCTTCCTACCTACAGTATTGTATTAAATGAAAACTATACATAGTTGTGTTATGTGCGTTTTAATCTGTGCTGGGATGCATTATTTAGCTTTTTGTTCCATTCAAGTGAAAACTTATTTGCATACAAGAACTGTGATAGAAAGTTATATATAGCCTGCATTAGGGATGGCTACCGGTGTGGTTACCAGCAATGGCTACCATTGATGTCGATATAGCAAGTGGCCATCGATACTTACCGACTATGCAATGGATGATCATCAATGGTTTCATCAGCCGATGGTCATCCCTGTTCTTTGACTGACTGGCCCGTGGGCCAATCAGGACCTGGGGGTAGGGCTTCACAGATGTGGTGCGGAGCTATGCTCCGTGTCCCGGCACCTTGTGAAAAAAACATTATCTTATGCCATGCCATAGATGTAGGGAAATCATCTGGTTCTCCCCCATCGATGGTAAAGCATTTCAACATCGGCCATAAACCATCAATGATTCTGAATCATCGATGGTTGATGGCCATCCCTAGTCTGCATGTGTCTCTCCAGTTTCTATCTTATGCTTTTTTTAAACTGCAGTCCAGGGAAATTGCTCCATTCGGAATCAGTATGGCCGGCGGTTCAAATCCCGACAGCGGAAGCCCAGCAGTGAAGATCCTGACAGGTTAGTATTTTTCCTATTGACTAACCTAACCTCCCCCTAACCATAACCCTCCCTTAGGGGTGCCTAACCCTAAATCTCCTAGAGGGGTACCTAACCATAACCTCCCCCTGGCGGTGCCTAACCCTAACCCCCCCTTCCCCCAGCCTAACCCTAACCTCCCAGTGGGGTGCCTAACCCTAAGTCCCCCCTAACCTAACCCTCCCCCCCCCGCAGCTGTCCGCACCCGGCGCCCGGCTTACCTTCGATCGGTAAGCCAGCTGTTGGGCTCTCGGCGTAGTTCCAATGACAGGCATCAGGATTTCAACGCCTGTCATTAGACACTTGCCAGGATTAGACAGTCAGGATTTAGACCGTCGGCATCCCGACTGCATACCCTCCATTCCTGTGGCACAGTTTGTGACATCTGTGATAATAGCCAGACAGCTGGCTGATTAGCAACTGCAGCTGCAGGGTCTAAATAAAAGGGTGTGTTAGGATGCTGTGGTGGTCTCGCTGCCAGGGTTGAAAAGAAGCCTGTGCTGAAAGACAATGTCAAACCCGATTCTCATGAAACCCTAATAGCGCATGTTTTCCAGATCATCTATCTGGAGCACATGTGTGCTAATTTACTAACACAATAGATCTGCAGATGGCACTAATTATTCCTGGGGGATACCTTGAAAACATGCACTGTTGCGATTCCATAAGGACAGAGTTGGAGAAACCCTGGCCTAGTGTAATGTAAGTGAGACAAACTTGTTTATGATTTAGGGCAGATTTTCCCAAACTACGTCATTACAGTCCAGGTTTTAAGGATATCCATGCTTGAGTCCAGATGGTTAAATCAAATTGACTGAGGTACTCACTGAGTCACCTGTGCTCAAGCATGGATACCCTTAAAACCTGGACTGTAATGGTGGAGTTTGGGAACCTCTGATTTAGGGCCTGATTCAGAGGTGGACGCAATGTTGATGCCGGACATAGCGGAGCGATATTTGGCTACTGAGCATGTGCCAAAGCCACACTGCGCATATGCGGTGAATGATTAGAGACGGCGGACACAGTAAGGAATTATTTGCAAAGTGAATGACAGGTAGTCAGCCTTTGCGGGAGGTAACTGGTGGTGACTACAAATATGCAGACGTGCCAGGACTACTTCCTGGGTGTGCCCTAGTGAGCCTCTGCATATGTATACATAGCTGCAGAGGCCCCGGCATCATAGGTGAGATGGACATTATGAGACAGCATAGGGTTGCTCAGATGTTCGATGTGTGACCGATGTTTACAATGTTTCGCCTTTTGTATGTAAGCGGCGGAGGGTGGGACGCATCTATATCAGGCCTTCAGACTCTATGCAGGGGCGTATGAAGAGAGGAGGGGGCCCATGTGCAGTCTCCGTCCGGGTTCCCCCTCCTTTCTACCTGGCGACCGGCAGCGCTCTGAGCACAGCATTAGATTCTGGGCACTAGTCTGTGCCTGAGTTTATTGCGAATGCGCAGGTCCCCGGGGAAATAGCACGGCAGCCATTTTTCAGGCCATTTGTTCAGCGCTGCTACCGCCAACGCAGGACTCCGGAGAGGTAAGTACTGAATAAATTGCTCCACCCATTATAGACACGCCCCTGACTCTATGGCGTAATAGGGCCCAAGCTCTGTAAAGCAGTGCAATTTCAGTGATCTCGGCTGCTGATTTAAAGTTGCAATAGTTTAAAAAAACAGGTTGTTCCTCTCTTATAAATTATTGGAGCTTTAAATCTGCAGCCAACATCGCAGAATTGACGCTGCTTCACAGAACTCAGACCCCATTACTAAAATCCCAATGTCAGGTATACATATAGCGATTGTTTTTATAGTAAGATCTCTGGATAGTCTAGGACTTATTTTTGCTGTTTTGTCATTTTAATTTTCTTTTGTAAATGAACTAGCTACATATACTGTAATTGAATTGGCCTATTGGGTTTCCATGTCGCTTACAGGCTGCCGCATTGCAATGTGCAACCACCTACTCAGGAGATGGCATCTGCTACCTGTTCCCATGTTAATTCTTTATGCCATTCTTTATGTCGACATTCAACATGTAGACAGTGAAATGATAGAACAACATGATAGAATGTCGACAAACTGTCCCCTGGTGGCCCAGTGTTCACTTACCATCTCCCGATGGCAGCAGTGTCTTCTGGGTTTCCTGCGGTTAACGTTCGGCAGTTCATCTTATGGAGCAGCATTCTGGTGAATAGTCTTCCCTATCCCTAATCCTTACCCTCCCCCTAGTGCCTGATTCTAACCCCCGCCCCTGCAGCCTAACCTTAACCCTCCCGCCCCGAGGCCTAACCGTAATGTCGACATTTTGAGAATGTCAGGATCTCACATGTCGACATTGCGACTATGTCGCCATTCTGTGAATGTCAACATGTCTGTCGACACCATGGTGTCGACATAGCTGTTGACGTTGTGACTGTCGACCTAATGACTGCATCCCATAGAAATAGCTACAATACTGAATTCATTTTGACCGTTACATGGACGATCATTATTTTGCTTAGTTTCCCCTTAATATTTAGTGTTAAGTCTTTATTTTTATTACAATTTGTTAACTGTTATTGATCTGCCCATCTGTTTACTGCTTCTCTAGTTATTCACAGCTTTGTCATTGAGCTCTTATAGGTTGCATTACCGAAAGTGTCCAGCTTAGTCACTGCTCTGCATTCACTGCCAGAGGCCCACCCACTACCCGATGAGACATGCACAGCGTATAGTGATCTCATTCACTGGCTCAGGCTATAGGGAAAGGGTCTGGTTAACAGGAAGACAATGAACAAACAGATGCCAGCTGATTAGATGAGGCAAATGTGGATATATATAAATAAAGACATTCACTGGGGAAACTTTGGAAGTTTTGTTTTAGAAATCAGTCTAATTAAAAAGCTGGATGTCTCGACTAGAAAACAGTGGTGGAGCAGGGATATTGCTATGGCCAACAGGGGCGTTGAGAGGGGGGGAGTGAGTAACTACCCAGGCCGGGGCTTGGTGGAGCGGCACGGCGGGGGCCCGGGTCCG
Organism: Taudactylus pleione; assembly: GCA_031769625.1. Lineage (NCBI taxonomy): Eukaryota > Metazoa > Chordata > Amphibia > Anura > Myobatrachidae > Taudactylus > Taudactylus pleione. Next base: position 8,172,401 of record JAUIMM010000312.1, on the reverse strand, counting down.
AAGCGCCCCCCTCCCTCTCTCCTGTCAGCAGCACATGCAGAGGAGCAAACTGGCCGCAGCACACTGGCAGAGAAGACTGCTGCTGCTCACTGTTCACACTGATAGCCCCCCCCACCTTGATTTGCACCAGGCTGAGGGGCTCACAGCACCCCCCTCGGCACTGCAAATATTTTTCCTTCTTTTTTTCTTTAGGGGGCGTGGCCACACCCTCCGCAATAGGCCATGTCCCCTTCCCCCGGGCCTGGGCTGGTTCTTAACGGCCCTCATGACCAAGGACCAGGGAACCAGACCTCAAGGGATCTATAGACTATGCAGTGGTTTACAAAGGGGCCGATCATCTGCAGCTTTGACCCGACGGGCTGACATATCATAATGCAGGCACACTTGAGCGATGTAGTGATTGACGGAACGATCCCTCGTTACATCCTTCATTACCTGCAACGGTGCCACATGCAATATCATCCGGTTGGCCGTGCCGACCAGATGATATCGCATGTGACCGCAGGGGTGTGCAGATAGTCTGTACACACTATGCGATCTGCACCATCCATCATTCCAATCCGTGTCGGAACAATAGATCGTTCAGTGGATTGCATAGTATGTACCCAGCATTAGCCTTGGACAGAGATAAAGTAGAGAGAGATAAAGTACCAACCAATCAGCTCCTGTCACTTTACAGACTGTATTTGAAAAATTACAGTTAGGAACTGATTTGTTGGTAGTTTATCTCTCTCCAAGGCTTGATACATCTCCCCTAGTATCCAGCCCTGCTTGCACCAGTCCCTGCCCGCATGCCTTATATGCCAGGCCTCTCCTGTACTTTCTTGTCTGTATAAATTTACATTCACATAGTTAACTGTGTTTATTCCCGGGGCCTCTCCTGGTTCTGTAAGACAGAATTCTGTCTTCCTGGATATACTGATACTGGTATCAGTATACACCAGATGCAGTCCTGCAATTCGCCAGCAAACAACTTCACTACATTATCGCATTTACTGATCGCACCTATATATACATCTAGCAAGAGAAGGGACCTCAGAGTTAATGAGCATCATATTACGTTATACACCACAACTAGCTACTGCGTTTTTAATGTGCCAGATAATATGATCTATAAGTACATAATACAAGCAATCCAAGAGATATACATGACACTAGTATGTCACAATAACTTTTATATATATATATATATATATATATATATTTATTTATTATATCCTGTATAAAATCTACCAAACCTTCTTCCTGTCTTATGTTCAGTATTTTTCCTACGGTGATCATGGAGAGAGGTGGTGTCTTTAAAATATTATGCAGTGTACATCTGGTCAGGATGTAGGTTGCTTTCTCTTTCACATACGTACATGCCTCAGGAAATTAGAGGACACATGGCATAGCATCCCGTGATTATGACTATGGGCCTGATTCAGAGCCGCTCATAAGCGGCCGCTCGTTTGCTCCGAGCGATGTTTGCACAACTGCGCATGCGTATGGGTTGTAATACGCATGCGCAAAACCAGTCATTGCGGTCGGAAATTGTGTGCTCGCAAAATAGCGAATGCCTGCTAATTTGAGTGACAGGATGAGGCGTTTGTGGGTGGTAACAGGGGAAGGTGCTTGAAAACGGGGAGTGGAGATCCGAACGCAGGCGTGCCAAATGGTCAAAACGGGCGTTTTAAGGGTCTGCATAATTAACAAAGCAGCGTCATCGGCCACGTCACTTGGTTGTTTCTTAGCCTGAACTGTTCGCATGATTGCGGTAGGAAAATCCAACCACAAGCACTGCGAGCAGCTCAGACTCCTTTCGATGTACTCTATTAATCTAATAAATAGCGGAAATGACGTATGATGCGAGCGGCCAGGGGGCGTCTTTACAAAATAGCGAGCGCATATTCGTTCGCTTGCTCAGACATAGAGGTGTCAACACACCGCAAAGAGCGAGCGCTCAATTTTAATAGCAGGCCCCTTTTTCTGAATGAGCGAGCGCAAATAGCGTCCGGCTCTGAATCAGGCCCAATGTTGGGTCATATATTCAAGCAGCAGTTTTGTGTCTCCTGATCTCTATTCTCTCCTGCCCACTTTCCTGTCCCCTTAGTCTTTTCTTTTTTTCTGTCCTTCTTTCCTTTCAGTCTCTTATACTATGAGTTCCCCTTTTTCCAGCTACCCAGATGTGGGAGGCGAGACCACCCCTGGTCGCCACCGCGTGTCCTCATGCCCTGTGGCTAGTGAGAGGGGTCATGTCTTCTTTGCTGGAGGCCACCATACCCACTCAGGTGGTTCTGCCAGCTTCTCCTGCGGCCTCCACTGTCTTTTCCACTCCATCGTAGCTGTAGCGTTGATGGCAGTGTGTGTTGGGTAAGGGGTGGTAGGAGCAGTCGTTGGCTCTGTGTCCTCTCCGGAGCTGCAATGTTGTGTGCCCCACACTCCGAGCGAGATGGGGTTCTCATCATGGTGCTGGCACCCAGATGGGATGCCAGCGCCTTGCAATCCACATCTCGCAGAGTGCACAGTGAGGGTCTTTCTGTTGGCCAGGTGCATGGGTAAGCTGATTGGGGGACTCCCCGGCACCAGGCGGCCCATGTAACTGTGGTTGAGGGTGGTGATCCCCAGCAGCTGCAGCCTTTGCACCCTCCTGCCAGCTCACAGGGGGCTGCAGGCTCTGATGCTGTGTCTGCCATACCTTATTGCAGTGGCTGGTCTGTTAGTATCTGAAGTAGGGGCACTTACCCCTATCAGCACAGGTGGTGGGTGATGCGGTGGCGAGCCCCTCTTTACAAGGCATGTGGACATCAGGGTGTACATTACATCCCTGGTGACACAGCTTCATTCTCTTTGTGCCATTCCTACAGTGTCTCCCACGGTTTCTGCACCTGTTGTACTTACCTCCTCTTCTTTGCCTGTTTCTGCACCAACTGCTTGCTTTATGGGGCTACGCACCCAGTCAATTCAAGTTGGCTGGACCCTCCCTACCACCCAGAGTCTCTGGCTCTGGGGCTAAGTAAGGCTCTGGTTCCTATCCAAGTGGATGCCTTGCGACCATGGTTGGCTAAGTATCCTCTGCAGGCTAAGGTGGACTTCTAGATCAAGGGTTTCATCTAGAGATTTTGGCTCCCAATTGTCAGAAATGTAGCTTTGGGTTCCCCTAGGAACTTACGGTCGGCAGTGGAGATGCCCCAGGATGTTAAGGACCAGGTGATAAAGGAGGTTTGGTTGGGAGGCATGATTGGGTTCTTTACTGAATCTTCTTTACTGCAATTAGTGCTTTCTCCCATTGGTGTAGTACCCAAGAAGGTGCCTGTGAAATTTTGCCTCATTCCAAACTACTTGCATGGCATGTCAGTTGATGAAGTCATGCCAGAGCCACTTTCCAGGGACTGCTATCAGTTCTTTAATGCGGCCCTGGAACTCATAAAAGCTGACAAGCTTGAACACGCTGTTAGGGAAGCTCGATGTTGAATCCACCTTTCACCTCTTGCCTTTGCAACTGGATTCTTTTTGGTTCATTGGCTTTAGGCTGGATAAGGGGCTTTACATCATCAAATGTCTGCCCATAGTTTGCCTGAACATGGCGGAGTCCGGGGTAGCTCACTACTTTGACAATTTCCTCTCCATGAAGCCTGCTGGTTCGTCCTGTTGCACTTGGTTGCTTTTTTCATTGCTGGCCTTGTTTTCCAAATTCAGGGTTCCTGTAGTGATTGACAAGAGTGAGGGCCCTTGCACTTGTTTTTTTGTATCATGGCATTGAGATTTATACAGTCTCTTGCTGTTGTAGGTTGCTGATGGAAAAAGTTGCTAAGTTGTGCAATACTTGGCCTTGTCTTGTGGTAAGGTTACCTTAAGACAGGGCCAATCGCTTTTGGGCCTTTTTAATTTGCTTGTAGAGTGATACCCATGGACAGGGTTTTCTGTTGCAAGCTCGTATGTGTCATCTCAGTTGTGCGCAAGCCACTCCCAATTATTTGGTTATCCGCTGAATGCAGAAGGGACCTTAGGGTCTGGGACATCTTTTTGTCCAAATTTAATGGTGTCTGATTTTGGTTGTCGTCTTCCATGGCGAACACTCAGCCCCAGCTTTTTACTGGTGTAGCACGCTCCTCCTGGTGTTGTGGTTATTTGGAGAGTTCTTGGTTGGCTTCTTGATGACCATCCGATTGGATCACAGGGGAGCTTACCAGGAAAAAAAAGAGACATACAGTCAGGTGCATAAATATTGGGACATTGACAGAATTTTCATATTTTGGCCTCTATTCACCACCACAATGGCTTTGAAATGAAACAAACAAGATGTGATTTAACTGCAGACTTTCAGATTTAATTTGAGGGTAATTACATCCAAATCAGGTGAACGGTGCAGGAATTACAACGGTTTCTATATGTGCCTCCCACTTCTTAAGGGGCCAAAAATAATGGGACTATCAACTCAAAAGCTATTTCATGGACAGGTGTGGGCTATTCCCTTGTTATTTCATTATCAGTGAAGCAGGTAAAAGGTCTGGAGTTGATTCTAGGTGTGACATTTGCATTTGGAATCAGTTGCTGTTGACTCTCGATATATGAGATCCAAAGAGCTGTCACTATCAGTGAAGCAAACCATCATTAGGCTGAAAAATCAAAACAAACCCATCAGAGAGATAGCAAAAACATTAGGTGTGGCCAAATCAACTGTTTGGAACATTCTTAAAAAGAAAGAACGCACCGGAGAGCTCAGCAACACCAAAAGACCTGGAAGACCACGGAAAACAACTGTGGTGGATGACAGAAGAATTATTTCCCTGGTGAAGAAAAACCCCTTCACAACAGTTGGCCAGATCAAGAACACTCTCCAGGAGGTAGGTGTATATGTGTCAAAGTCAACAATCAAGAGAAGACTTCACAAGAGTGAATATAGAGGGTTCACCACAAGATGTAAACCATTGGTGAGCCACAAAAACAGGAAGACCAGATTAGAGTTTGCCAGACAACATCTAAAAAAGCCATTACAGTTCTGGAACAACATCCTATGGACAGATGAGACAAAGATCAACTTGTACCAGAGTGATGGGAAGAGAAGAGTATGGAGAAGGAAAAGAACTGCTCATACCACCTCATCAGTGAAGCATGGTGGTGGTAGTGTCATGGCGTGGGCATATATGGCTGCCAATGGAACTGGTTCCCTTGTATTTATTGATGATGTGACAGTTGACAAAAGCAGCAGAATGAATTCTGAAGTGTTTCGGGTAATATTATATGCTCTTATTCACTGAAATGCTTCAGAACTCATTGGACGGTGCTTCACAGTGCAGATGGACAATAACCCGCAGCATACTGCAAAAGCAACCAAACAGTTTTTTAAGGCTAAAAAGTGGAATGTTATGAAATGGCCAAGTCAATCCCCTGACCTGAATCCGATTGAGCATGCATTTCACTTGATGCAGACAAAAGTGAAGGGAAAATGCCCCAAGAACAAGCAGGAACTGAAGACATTTGCAGTAGAGGCCTGGCAGATCATCACCAGGGATGAAACCCAGTGTCTGGTGATGTCTATGCGTTCCAGACTTCAGACTGTAATTGCCTGCAAAGGATTTGCAACAAAGTATTAAAAAGTGAAAGTTAGATTTAGGATTTAGTTTGTCCCATTACTTTTGGCCCCTTAAAAAGTGGGAGGCACATATAGAAACCATTGTAATTCCTACACCGTTCACCTGATTTGGATGTAATTACCCTCAAATTAAATCTGAAAGTCTGCAGTTAAAGCACATCTTGTTTGTTTCATTTCAAAGCCATTGTGGTGGTGAATAGAGGCCAAAATATGAAAATTCTGTCAATATCCCAATATTTATGCACCTGACTGTATATAACCATGCACCCATGTGCATTTACTGCCACCAATAAACAGACATGATTAAATAATAGAATTGCAGCATCCCAGCTGGCACATCTGCACTGCCAAAATTGATACAATTATATTTTAGATGGTAACAAATTATCTCCAAGGGGGATAATTTGTTACCATCTAGAACATAATTGTATCAATTTGGGCTTACCAGGAACCTTCTGCTGCTTCAGCAATTCCTTATAGTTGTGGCCCTTGAATTGTGGAGGAAACGGTTGTGGGATTGACACATCATGTTTTGGTGTGACAATTTAGGCGGTGGTTTATGCCATTAATAGACAGCGTTCTTCATCCCTTGTGGTTTTGCATTTACTGTTGCAGCTTATGCGTCTAGAGCTTAACTTCTGCTTCATGGAGCGTCATGTTCCTGGTGTTATTAACTCCATTGCTGATGCGCTTTTGCGTTTCCAGTGGGCTAAGTTTTGACAACTGACACCAGCGCCAGCTTTGGTCAGTGATGTTTGCCCCTCTTGTTGGCAGGTTATCTGGCTGGAATGGAAGGGTTAGCACGGCTGTCTGTTGCTCCGAGGATGCTGATAAGATGTTGCACCAGTTGTTGTTGTCGTTTTTTATGTGGAAGCTCTATAATGCTGGTAAATGTTGGTTTGTATATGTGCACAAGCTTGCTGGTATTTCCCTTTTTGTGTCTGCATGGCTGTCGTAACTTTACAAAAAGTTTTTTGGTACAGAAAGCCCTTAAAGACTGGCTCCTGTACCCGCTGATAGAAGACGTCCTATAGGCATTGCATTGTGAGGTGGTCTATTGGTAGTTATTATTATTATTATTATTATTATTATTATCATTTATTTATATGGCGCCACAAGTGTTCCGCAGCGCCTTACAAGGTACATGAACAAATAAGTAACCAGTGACTTACAATACAATACAAAACAGGACATGGACATGTATAATAAACATAACTATATTAGCGACCTTTACACCCACATAAGCAGCCGAGTGTTGGTTGCCCTAGTGGGGAGTAAGAGATAAATTAAATTACAGTAGGGAGAAGCACAAGAGGGTAGAGGGCCCTGCTCAAAAGAGCTTACATTCTTTAAGGGAGGGGCAGATGAACAGGAGTGACACAGGTGGGGTAGGCAGGGAGGAAGGAAGATGTAGCAGCAAGTTAGGATGAGAGCTGGAAGGCTTTAATGAAGTAGTGGGTTTTAAGAGCTCATTTGAAAGACTGTAGAGAGGTACAGAGTCTGATGGGGAGAGGGAGGATGTTCCAAAGGTGGGGAGCAGTGCGGGCAAAATCCTGCAGGTGGGAGTGGGAGGAAGTAATCAATTGGCATGAAAGGTGGTGTGTATTAAGTGAATGAAGAGGGCGGACAGAAGAGTGAAGGGAGAGGAGATCAGAGATGTAAATGGGAGAGGAATGGGTGAGGGCTTTGTAAGTGCATGTGGGAACCATGAATTGGGTTCTGAAAGGGAAGGGGAGCCAGTGGAGGGCTTGTAAGAGAGGGGAGGCAGATGTAGAGCGTTTGGAGAGGAAGATGAGCCGAGAAGCAGCATTGAGCACAGACTGGAGAGGAGAGAGATGGGATTTGGGGAGGTCAGATAGGAGGAGGTTACAGTAGTCCAATCTGGAGATGACCAGTGAATGTATGAGGGTTTTGGTGGCATCCTGGGTGAGAAAGGGTCTGATCTTGGAAATATTCTTGAGATGGAAATGACAGGACCACGAGAGGTTCTGAATATGTAGTTTGAAGGAGAGGGAAGAATCCAGGATGACTCCAAGACAACGCACTTTGGGACTAGATGAGATAGTTATGCCATCTATTGATAAAAAAATAGTGGGACATGATGTTGTGTGGGAGGGTGGGAAGACGATCAGCTCAGTCTTAGACATATTAAGTTTGAGAAATTGCTGGGACATCCAGGAAGAGATAGCAGAGAGACAGTTAGAGATACAAGTCAGTAGAGGGGGAAAGATCAGGTGAGGAAAGGTAGATATGAGTATCATCAGCATAGGGATGATAATGGAAATCAAAAGAATGGATGAGTTTACCTATAGAGGACGTATAGAGAGAGAATAGGAGAGGTCTAAAAACAGAACCTTGGGGAATACCTACTATAAGAGGCTGTGGCGGGGAGGAGCTGTCATGAGAGGAAACAGAGAAGGAGTGGTCAGAGAGGTAAGAGGACAGCCGGGAGAGCAGTGTCACGTAGACCAAGGGAGTGAAGGATATGCAGCAGTAGAGGGTGGTCCACAGTGTCAAAAGCAGCAGAGAGGTCAAGGAGAATGAGCAGGGAGTAGTGGCCCTTGGATTTGGCAGCAAGGAGGTCATTGCTGACTTTTGTGAGGGCAGTTTCAGTGGAGTGGAGAGAACGGAAGCCGGACTGAAAAGGGTCAAGGAGGGAAAGAAATGTGGTGAGGCGGTTGTAAACAATACATTCAAGGAGTTTGGAGGCAAAAGGGAGGAGAGAGATAGGTCGGTAGTTAGAGAGAATCTTAGGATCAAAGTTAGGTGTTTTAAGAATGGGGGAGACAAGGGCATGCTTGAATGCAGAAGGAACACTGCCAGTAGAGAGGGAGAGATTAAGGAGGTGGGCAAGATGGAGCAGGCAGAAGAGAGGTAGCGGAGGAGGTGGGAGGGGGTAGGGTCAAGGGGAGAGGTGGAAGGGGGGGAGGACTGGATAAGGGCCTTAACTTCATCTCCAGTTACAGGGGAGAAGGATGTCAGAGTCAGTAAAATGAATGGGATGGGGAGATCCAGGAAAGGAGGAGGTGGAGAGCTGGGGCACTGGTTGGATATGATGTCCTGACATATGGAATCAATTTTAGATGTGTACTAGGTAGCAAAGTCAGTGGCAGAGAGCAAGGAGGGGAGAAGAGGAGGGGGTGGGCAGAGGAGGGAGTTGAAGGTGGAAAAGAGATGTTGGGGATTTGAGGACTGGGAGGAGATGAGATTTTTGAAATATGACTGTTTAGAGAGGGAAAGGGCAGCACTGTAGGATGACAGCATGAATTTGAAATGGAAAAAATCTGCCTGAGAGTGTGATCTTCTCCACTGTCGCTCGGCGGTTCGTGAACATTGTTGCAGGTATCTGATGAATTGTTGTGCAGTGTTTTCCCCCTTTTGAGTCTGTTTTGTTTCGGCGCACCATGGCCTTTCACAGGTTTTTTTGCATTGGTGAGTTGATCACCATGGTGCGCCGACCAACCCCATGTTTTTATATTTTCATGTTATGATTTCTGAGTTGGTTCTCTGCAGGATTCACCGCTCCAAAACTGATCAGCTGGGCCAGGGCTGATGGGCATCCTTGGTACCCTGCTCCGATGCCTGTCATTGTCCTGTGATTTTGGTAAAGGAATATATTAATCTATGTACTCACATGTCTGATGCGTGGTCTTTACACCTCAATGGTTCTCCATTGATGGTGTATCCATTTAAGTGGGTTTTTAAGTGGTGTATCCTGTCGCTTCCGGATTGGGGCTGCTACTATTGCTGAGTAGTTGGGCTTTTCAGCATCTGAGATCAAAGCTCTACTTAGTGCGCTTTAGGTGGAGGTGTGTGATATTTCACAAAATTTGATTGGCTATTTTTTTTACTGTCATATAAAGCAAAATGAAAGCAAGTGGATTTACAACCTCGAAACTCTGGAACCTCACAGTCTCAATATTAAGTTTGAATTTGCTGCTTTCCTATAGTAATTCCATATATTGGACACCACTATAACTATATACAATTTACATAATAAACAAGCAGCAATAAATCCATTACTTTATATTTTATTTTTATCTTTCAATTTTTATTTTCCTAATTATTATTTTTTATTTATTTCTGTTTTCATTTTGCATGTTTTTTTTATTATATTTAGTTTTTCTTATTTTAGATTAATTTCAATATTCTACATTTAGTTGACTCCCCCATATAAATATATACACATATAAAGTATCTGTGATGACCTGGGTAATTTCGCTTGGTAGAGAGGTCAGCGGTGCAGTGTCTAGGTGCACATTAAGGGGGAACGTTATTAAGAATTATGTTGGGATGCAATCCATTCTCAATCCTTATCTCCAGAACATTTCTCGCTGCAAAACACACATTTACAAAGAACTGTGTTTGCTTACATTTTGTCATTCAATGACGTAAATAGTCGTGTTATGGCATGTGCGAGATCACTCACATCACGTGTTTTTCACAACCGAAGTCGCAAATCTGGGATACGACGGAACTCGCGTCACCAAAATTTGCATGTGAAACCGGAGCAAATCTGTGAAATTCGCAAATATACAGATGTGTCTACATACATCTTACTCCCTTACACGTAAAACAGCCCTTCTGGTCACGGCATGCCTTGGCATGACTCAGTAGCGCCGAAGCATTTTTACTGTGACTTTTTACCTTCTGTACACCCACAAACCGCCGAGAACACGTGCATTGGTGGCGTTTGTTTTGGTTGAAGTGTACACACAGGACTGAGTATTCTGCCTCAGCCATGCTTGTCAGCAAAAAGAGAGTGCTGCAGCTGACTTTGGTGGCATTTATAAGCATCCTGATTGAGTTGAGGCTAAATATAATAGTTTACTCATGTCAACTTGATTTTTAAAACAAGTGCATTGAGTTTGAGCATTGAGATGTGCGATTTGGGTGCGAATATCATTGATTTGGTAAACTCGATTCTTAGTAAGTTTGTGACTCGCATTGGTACCAATGTTATTTTGACGATGTTTGTTTCGATGGTGCTTGTATGCAATTTGGTCTGTGAATTTTGTTTGACATGCAGTATCCATGTGATTTGACTATTAATAAATTCCTGATTTGCAAAATTGCACCTTTATCACGGAAAAATGCAAAATCTCCCAAACACGATTCTGAGTAAATGTCCCCCTAAGAGTCCACATGTGTCTTTGCAGGTTAAATGAACACAACGGAGCTTTCCTGTCAGCATCCAGGAACAAAAATAACAATAACCTAGCCCCGATTGAGGGCACTACCTCACTGCTTGAACCCTAACTAACCAGCTAGTCTGCAAATGCAACACAGTCTCTTTTATAGTCCTCTCTCTCACAGGTATAGTCACAGCCTCCTGGCCAGGCATAGCTGCCACAAGGTCACACAAAGTCTCTCTTTTGGTACTCCCTGCCACATGCAGGTATGGACACTGGCCTCCTGGCCTGTAGCTTGGCTACTATAGCTTTACACAAACACAGTCTCAGAGTTTTATGGTTCTCCCTGCCTCTTTGCAGGTCTGGACACTGGCCTCCTGGTCCCCACTGGCCTCCAGGCACACTGGGCTCTACAACTGCCACAGTCCCACTTAGTCTGTCTCCTCTGGCAGCCTGACTGGCCTGCCTCCTCAGCCCCACCTGGGCTCTGTACACAAGGCAGCCCATAGGTGTGGCCACACCTCCTTTTTCTTCCCTGTGTGGCCAGATCCCTCCAGACCCACACAGAATCCATGGCTCACTATCGCCATCTATCTTCATATTGCCACATATTTTCTTTTCTCACCCCTTTATTTCATACTTTTTTTTTTTTTCTAACTTCTTCTATATTTCCTCTTAAGCTGGGTACACACTGTGCCGATGGGCGGATCCACAGACACAGCGGACGACCAGGTAAGTTATACAGACTTACTGATTGGCCGCTTGATGTGTGTTCTCTGACAGTACAACTGGGCAGGCATTTGAATTTTCCTGCCCAGTCAAGCTGTCAGTCAAGGCAGTCCCTGCAGCAAGTGAACGGGTAGTCGGCTGACCCCCCATACACACAGCCAGATGCGCTGATATATCTGCAGATATATTGGCCATCGGCTGTGCTGTGTAATGTCTGTGAACAACATTGTTCACAGATATATTGGGGGTACACACACGCCAACATGCTTGCGATATATTGGGCGTTCGATTGAACAGCCGATATATATCGTCCAGTGTGCACCAGCTTTATTCTCTACCATATCTTGCAATTTACATGTTAGGTGGGCAACCATCTTTGACCAAACATGTACTAAGAACCTCAATAGAAAATCATGTTAATTGATAGTTCATTATATATACAGTTTATTTTGATATTTAGTATTCCTAGTGCTTAGAGTGTGCATCTGCATTCCCCCCTTTTTTCTGCATTAGCACTACAGGTCTCAGCATGGTAGCATCTCTTATTAGTTTAAATTAGGATGTGCAGCCTCCCCCCGCTTAATCTTATAATTGAATTCAATTCTCTCAGCACACTTCTATACCATATCAATAAATTCTTAACACATGAACATATCATCAAATTTACATTCTACATGCTTAATAACCCACCACACACATAAAAGCACAACAATTGTTTTTTATTCATTTTTAATTGATTAATAAAGCGTGATCAACGATACTTAAACCCCAAATAGCAACTGTGAAGAGCATCAAGAATCGTGATAGTTGCAACAGTCCCAAGTTTGTGAGTCGAGAGACTGTTGTTAAGGCCCAAGCTATCAGTAAAGGAACTTTTGCTAAAGTATCTTCCAAAAAGGCCAAGTTAAAGTCTTGTCATATGTTGATGCCATTTCATGTGTTTAACCCAATATACTATACAGGTCTCTACTGAAAAGCTGAAAATAAATGTTAAAGTAATATGGAGAAGCTTGTTGAGAGAAGGAGAGTTGAAAGAGCAGTGCGCTACTTCCTGTCCATCTAGGAAGGCTTCATGCCCTGTTCCAATATGGCCACCAAGCTCACTACTGAGCATTTTGTCTTTACTTTATAAGAGTGAGTGACATGTTGGGAGACAGAAGTCTCCTGCTTAGCTCATGAAAGATCCCAGTGTATACCTGCATTTAAAGCTGTTCCAGCATTCTGAAACTCTACCCGCAAGCAGTATACACTCGCCAGCTGATGAGCTGTATGAAACCCCACTCCACTTAAACTCTGCTCCATCACCAGTGTACATGTAACAGTGAGTACTGCTGTACTTGCTATCTATCAATAAACCAACACCACTGGTTAAGTACAGGGCTGTTCATAGTATGATTTATCCTCTGGTGTGTGCCTACATAAGTCTGCAATATCTCCACCTGCACATACATCATTTCCAACAACCTCGTCAGAGTTTATCTTTCTAGGCTGCTCCTTCATGTTAGCAGAGACCCGGGAATTGTATGTTGAAACAATTTCCTCGCTGTTTTAGTGAAACTTATTCCAGTTTATTCAGCTAATTAGTGAAATATTCACCAGCCGAACTTGCCATCAGTATAAGGTTGTGATTTCAGACCATTAAGAAACCGTATGCTCTATACTTGCTCCTTCCTGTTGGCCCACAGGATCACATGTGCATGAGTTGCATCCAGAGTACATTGGAACCTGTAGTGCGCCAGGAAAAAATACTTTTTTTTTTTTCACGTATTACCTTCAAAACCACTAACAAGGGTCTTAGAATAACCCTATTAATATCAGCACGGGCCTTGCTTTGGGGAGGGGCCACAATGTTTTAGCATGCCTGATTTCCCTAGTGAATACAGCCTTGTGCTGACCATCCTATGGCTGGTTAAAATGTCAACATCATTAATATCAACATCTGTAAAATGTAAAATTGACAAACTATCAACATTGGAAATGGCTACATTGTCATAATGTCGATATTCCCAGGCGGGTTATCACTAAGGTTACTATTATTACCTGCCCTCAAATTCTCGCACTCCTACACATCTCATACCCCTTTCACACTGCCATCAAATAACGTGGGTTATTGTACATGAACGAGCAGCAACCCAGGTTACTGTGCAGTGTTAAAGGGCCCAGTTGAAATAACCCGGTTCGACCCTGCATTTCAACTCGGGTAATGGCAGGTTTGAACACAAGTTCAACCTGGCTCGCAGTGCAGTGTAAACGGGTAACCCAGGTCGTTGGGACCTGGGTCCCGTTCACTGCATAGAGATCCGGCGCGTGGAGATGATCTCATCTCCAAGCGCCAGCTCAGCAGCGATGACGGTGACGTCATCGACCTGGCATTAGTGCCAGGTCGAGCCGCCAGTCTGAAAGGGGTCTCCTCTGGGTCGCACCCAGGATCAGTACCTGTACAAATCTCGGGTGCGACCTGGCATTTGCAATGTGAAAGGGATATTGGTAATCTTCCAGAAGGTACATCTTCAAACAACATCCATAATTTGCTCTCAGAAATTAGACTTGTCCCCAGTACCCATTTTCCTGCACCCCTCCTCCCTCTCTAAGGGATAAATTTAAACACAATGTGCATCATGGGACCCAAGTTAGTTTTTCGCAAACTCACAAATTTACAAAGTATTGTGTTTGATAGTCAGCTCAGTGGTAACAGTGCCTGTGAGCTACGTGTTTAGCTAAATCACTGCACATCAGAGGCGTCTTTATAATGGGTGCAAGGTGTGCGGTGCACATGGGCCTCTGGGTCCAGGGTGGCCCACATAGCACACCCTGCACCCATAGTTAATTAAACTTATTTTCCGCAGATTCCGGTTTTCTACTCTGCAGCACTGGCCTGGCACTGCAGAGCAGCAAAAAAATCACAGGAAAAATGGCAGCGCCCATTTTCCCGGTGACTCGGGCATGTGCAGAAGAGAGGTCCCTGAGAAAAAGGCGCAGATGACATTTTCCTGGAGACCCGCGCATGCGCAGTAGATTCTGCCATGAGGCCAGAATCTGCTGTGCTGACAGAGAGGAGGGGGCCCAAACGGAGGCTGAACATGGGCCCCCTCCTCTCTTAAAATGCCCCTGCTGCACAGATCAGTGTGATCTGTGCAGAGCTTCTGTGTGTTATCTATATAATAAGCAAGAAAGCATGTCTGTCTGTCTGTCTATTTGTCCTTTATGAAGAGCCAGGGTTTTGGACCTAGCACCACCAAATTTGGCATGGTGGTGTAGTTTGACCAGGATTAGGTTTTTGGCTATGTTTGAACTTCGTCAGGGCCACAAACTGTCACACAATCCCTAAAAATAGGGACATTAGTAAATTTCACAGGATCCGGGGCTGGCTCTAGTGGAAAGCTACAAAAGTATCCTTTTAACATCACAGTCTGAGCAAACTTTATGACTCATGCAAGTTCATATTAAATCCAGTTAGTCCTTTTTAAAGTGACCATATTATATTAGTCAATTAAATAATGATGGTATAGATAATGATGTGCCCGTTAAGACCTTGCCCTATGTGCAGTAATTTATTCAGAATGTATATTAGTCAGCCACATGGCAAGATCTTAAATGGGGCTCTCAGACGTAAAAATACCCAAACATTTGCCCCCACACAGAGCCCATTCAGGTTATGCCACACAGTAGTTCCCCTTATACACATTATGCCATGCAGTAGTAGTATCCCTTATACATCATGCCACACAGTAATGCCCCTTACACACTATAACACACAGTAATGACCTTTACAGATTATGCCACATAGTAGTAGTGCCCCATATAACACATTGTTCCACACAATAGTAGTGCCCCTTACACATTATGCCACATAGTAATGTGCCTTATAACATTATGACACACAGTAATGCCTTTACATATTAAACCGCATAGTAATGCCCTTTACAGATTATGCCACACAGTAGTAGCGCCCCATATAACACATTATTCAACACAATAGTAGTGCCCCTTACATATTATGCCACACAGTAATGCCCCTTTATAAAACTATGCCACAGAGTAATGCCAGGGAGGCAGCCAATCAGAAGCTGCCACTGCTGATTGACTGCCGGTCAACAAACTCTGATTGCCTTGTGACTGGTGGCGGTGTCTCTTCATGTCTGCTTGCCAGTGTGCCAGCTTTAATCAGCTGGCAGGCCTGCACCAAATCAACACTGCTGCCAACCGGGCCCCCCTCAGCAGCCCTGACTGGAGCGGGACACCTTGTGTGCATGACTGGGTGCAGGGGGAGTGGCAGGCCACAGAGGCAGCTTGGGCACCATAGCAGATGCATCCCTTGCACCCATGGTAGTTACGCCACTGTTTTCATACGTGTAAAGCAGTCCTGGACCTTTGTGCCCATTCTGGTACAGGAAAATTGGGTAAAAAACCGATGTGAGTTTCCCCTTATTTTCCTATAACCAGCACCTAGATGAACCAGCCGGGAAACACGGCGTGCCTATTTTGTCCGTCCCGGGCCTCACAATTTCAGATAGCAGCCCTGGGTAGAAAAGCCGGGGTCACATACTTGTGTCACCCCACAGGCTGAAAGTTGGCAGCCAGCCCCTGATCTGTGCTCTGAAATCGGACCGCAGTTCTGTTCTGCATTCTCACTCTGGCCTGATTAAGAGGTGGATGCTAACTGCAGGCAGTGCCAAATTTTGCGTAGTTGTGCGATTATCTGCAACTGTGCATGTGTAAAATATGCTGGAGATCTCTATACCTATATGTACGAGTTTAATACATTTTTGCAATGAGAGGTCTTGTTACCTTATTTATTGAACCACCCTCGTACATCATTACATTATCAACCCCCTTCATTATTGTCCCACCCTGTCTCTGCTCTCTTTATGTGTCTGTCACCATCTTTGTATTGTTCTTTCTGTCACCAACGTGTATGTGATGTGCAACTGTCTCTCTGCCCCCCTATGTGAGCTTCTCAGTGTCCCCCCTTTGTGTGTACATCTCCCATTGTCTCCCCATCCCACTGTCCACTTGCCACACACCTTCTCCTCTTCCCTCGTCTTCCATTTCTCCTCTCTACACCTTCCTGGGTAAGGTCAGCACAGTCTACTCATTGAAGAGGGTGATAGATCCCTTTAAACCGGGACACTCATGAATTACACAGGTTCTGTGGATGATTAAAACCAGGTGAAATCCAGACTTGAAGTCAGTCAGCCACAGAACCTGTGTAATTCATGAGTGTCCCGATTTGAAGGGATGGTATGGTAAGCCTACTCAGATCAGTTATGCTACTCCACCTGCTTGTCTATCTGTGTCCTGACATTTCTTACTGCACATTGACAAAATGACATCTGTTTATGTTCTAGGATATTTCCAACGTAGTGACTGACGTGAGCGTGCATGTAACCCACAGTTATTAATTCTGTACTTTAATGAATCAAATGTAATATTACATGGTCTATTTACAGTGATGCCATGTAATAGGCTCAAAGATGCCGTGTTTTCCCAGAACTTTGTTTTTGCTGATTCGTTTTGGAAGCCAGAAGGCAAATTCCAACATGTGACTTATTAGCTGTAATTGAATTTGTGAGCAATTTACTGCCAATTGACAGTGCATGTCTGCATAGCTCACAGCTTATGGGAGATAATAGCGTTGTGCAACTCATAAATTACACAGGACATACGGCACTAGTGAGTACTCTGACAACTGACGGGCTTATAAAGTAGTGAAAATATATATATTTCCTTTTACTACTTTATAAGCCAGACAGTTGTAAAAGTACTCTCTAGTGCATATATATATTGTGATAACGGGGTAATTAGCTCGGCAGAGGGTGGATTGGTGCAGTGTTTAGGTGTTTAATGAGGGTCCACACACACAGCTTTCAAGCAAAACAAATGAGATAGTGCTTTACTTCCAGCAGGGGAAAATAGGTACAACACAAAGGAATAGAAAATAATAAACAGCCTAGCCCCTGTTTAGGGTGTCTAACTCACTTCTTCAACCATCTCTACCGTGGGTGCAGCTAATCTGCTAACAAAGTCTCTCACAGTCTCTGTGCCTTCCCTGTATCCTACAGGTATACAGTCGACCCTGGCTTCCTCAGCCTGCAGCCCAGCTGCCTCAATGTTACTCAGTCTGAGAGTTTGTGGTCCCCCCTTGCCTTCTGCAAGGACCAGACACAGGCCTCCTGTCCCTCAATGGCTCGCTTAGCTTCACTGGGCTATCTGCTGCCACAATCGCACATGGACTGTTTCCCACAGCAGCCTGACTGGTCTGCCTTCACATCAGCCCACACCTCAGCTCTATCCACAAGGCAGCCCTTACACAACTTCCCAGAATACTTTTCTTCTCTGTGTGGGCAGATCTCTCCTGCCCCACACAGAGGGCCTGATTCAAAGCCGGACGCTCTGACCAGAGTGCTCGCTCTGAATCAGGGCCCTCCTACCTGAAAATGGAGCGGCCTCTTGGACGCTCGCATAGCTGTGGGTTACCACCCACAGCTATAGCAAGCATCCATGATGATGGTTGCGATGGTCAAGACCATCGGGCTTGCGACGAAACCCTGCGGAAGGGTCTCGTGGCCGCAAGCCCTGGAGTGATTTTGGCTCTATCAGAGCCAAAATCACTCCCACTGACATCACTAGTGATGTCAGTGGGGCCGGACCCAGACGGTAGGCGTTCCCATGGGAACGCCTCCGTCTGGCAGCCATGCCCCTGGCACGCCCACCAAAGGGGGCGTGCTGTCAGTCACTATCGACAGCACGCCCCCTTTGGTGCGAGACCCCGAGCGACAGCTTGGCTGTCGCTCTCCGGGTCTCGCGCATGTGCACGATGGAGCTCCCTCCTTCGTGCGCATGCACATTAGGGCACCATCGACCCGCTTGTGAGCGTCCTGCGCTCGCGAGCGGGTCTGAATTAGGCCCAGAGTCTGCTGCTCACCAGTGCCATCTCTGGTGATACTGCCACAATATATATAAATATATATAAGTATATATAAATATATACTGTATACTAGAGATGTGCGGTTTGGTTTTCCAGGAATCCAAATCCACCTGAATTTTGTGAATCTGAATAAATCCAAGTCACGTCGCTGATCTTTTCATGGTTCGGAATTCGGATTTTTTCTAAATCTTTTTTTTGTTTTAAAAAATCCAGATCCAAAACCAGAATCAAACCACGTGAAGGTGGTTTTGCAAAACCAAAACAAGAAGATGAATCCAGATCTAAAACCAAAACATGGGGGTCAGCGCACATCTCTAATATAAATAAATAAATAAATATATATCTTACCAGGGGTGTCCTATCCATTATGCTTCTTGAGTCAGCAGCAAAAAATGGTGCTGTCTCATTCAGTGTGGAGTGGTGTGTACTGTAACTGTAACCCTCTCAGCACCAGAGGTTGGAGTTGATGTGCACACTCAGGAGCCGAGTTAGGTTTTCACTTCTAAAGGTGTATACACACAACGATTTTTTGAACGATTATCGATAATGATCGATAATCATGCGCGTTCACGTTTGCAGTTTGTAGTTTGTAGTTCAGTCAGACTGACCAACTCAACCATTTTCAGTAAGGGAATATGCAAAAATCGTTCGTAGTTAAAAAAAAATCGTTCATTACATTTAGTAAATTAACGATTTTAGTAAATGATTTTCGTTCATTTTTCCCTTGAAAAAATGAACGAAAATCGTTTACTAAAATCGTTAATTTACTAAATCGTTGTGTGTATGCACCTCTAGTGTGTCAGTTTTACGTTTTTTTTTCCCCTAAATGCATGTGAGTGTTATATTGTTTTCTCTCTCTGGACAAATAGAGCTGTTCTTGGGCACCAAAGGTGAGTAAGAATTTGTATTATCATTTTTTACGGTATATATATATATATATATATATATATATATGTGTGTGTGTGTGAAATATAAAAGGTGGAAACAAGCACCCAATAGTGTAGTAACGTTTATGGAAGTCAGTATCACGCAACACACATATATATATTATGCGTACCGTGCTGCCATTTAACACAGGCCTATAGTGTATGGTCTTTTTAAGGATGTCGCTTCTGGTCCCCCAAACAGGTCAGTGTAATTAGGTTCACAGTTTGTCACCAAGCCCAACCTGATGACTGGCCAAAGTCAGTAAGCGCAGGTAACCCTTACCTCAACGCGTTTCGTCCTCTGCGTTCCAATAGCCGGAGTTCGGGTGTTGGGTTAATAATAATGTGCAAAATAGGTTACTTTTTTTTTTTTTTTAGTGGTGCACTACAGATCCCAACAAGATCTGTCATGCCCAAATTTAATGGCTGCCAGGGCATGCTGACACATGGAATATGACAAGTACCAGCATGCCCTGGCATCCAGGGCCCGCAGCTTTTTGCAGAACCACAGCGGCGATAATACACAAATGTTAGTTTCAGCCTTACCCCTGTGTATTAGCGTGTGTCAGAATAAGCATGCCCTGAGACACCCACTTCCAATGCCCATGGACGCTGCAACACCACCAGTGTTTCTGAATGATCCACCATCGACACTTGCTCCAGCCTAAGGTGAAGTGTTTCCTTCTGAACTCCGCCTAAACATTGCCTCTGTGGCTGCAGCGTTGCGTCTGAGAACGCAGGCGCACTCACACACACCGGCAGCGCACCCATAACTCGCCCAAGAGACGGCCTTTTTTTTTTTTTTTTCGATGGTTTCGCTCCACCATTTCTAATGCCAGCGCCCCCCTACACAACAGTGCATTTGTGCATACACAGGGTAACCCATGTGTCCTAGGGGATTTCTGAATATTTTGCGCATACACAGTACCCTATAATCGCTCAACTGCGCAAACCGCCATTGCGTGCAGCTCTGTATCAGGCACTAAAGGTTTCTCTGCTAAAGTGTGCCAGCCCAGCCTGCCATAGCCTAGTGCTGGTTGCAGCTTCTGCGGGGTGCCCCACGCTGTTTGTAACCTCAGCAATCTGGGGTGTGAGTCATGTTTGTGATTGGGGAAGGGGAGGAGGGCATGCCATTCAATGGTAAATATACGTTTTTATTTAAACAAAATAACCATTTATCATCATCCTCAAGTTGATGAAGTTGATGAAGATGAATGAAGTCTCTTGTGAATGTCGCCACATCATGACACTGAACTTAGGCCCTGATTCAGAGACAGACACAATAGCGATTTTTACGCATATTGTTTGCCATTGCGCATGTATATAAGCCGCTCTGCGCGTGCACAGAGATCACATTGCCATTATGGACGCACAGAAAAATCCATTTGAAAAGTGAGTGACAGGTCATCAGTGTTTGGGGGTGGTAATGGGGGGTGGTTGGAAAAACCCAGGCGTGTCTGACCTTTTAAACGCTGTTACATGAGCGTGCATAAATTAACTCTTGCGAACGCCTGTGCAACATGAGAGCCCCCTGTGTGTCAGGAGAACCACCAAGTCTGCAGCTAGTCGGAACAGTCGCAAGGGCAAAATGGGCGCTTGATGTGCGTCAATGTTACCGATATTTACAGAGGTAAGCGACGTCGTATGCAGATGAGAAGGCAGCAGTGGGTGTCCCTATCCAAGGGTAAACTTTGGAACTATTAGCATATTTTCGCAGCTGCGTTCCGTGCAAAATTGCAGCTGCGATCGCATTAGTGTAAATCTCTGAATCAGGCCCTTAAAACTTTATCTTCATGCAGATGACTTGATGTTTATTTTAAAATACATGTATTGTATGATATATAGACCTCACACTAAACACGTAAATGTATGTATTGTATGATATTTAGAACTCACACTAAACACGTAAATGTATGTATTGTATGATATATAGAGCTCACACTAAACACGTAAATGTATGTATTGTATGATATATAGACCTCACACTAAACACGTAAATGTATGTATTGTATGATATATAGACCTCACACTAAACACGTAAATGTATGTATTGTATGATATATAGACCTCACACTAAACACGTAAATGTATGTATTGTATGACATATAGACCTCACACTAAACACGTAAATGTATGTATTGTATGACATATTGACCTCACACTAAACACGTAAATGTATGTATTGTATGACATATAGACCTCACACTAAACACGTAAATGTATGTATTGTATGATATATAGACCTCACACTAAACACGTAAATGTATGTATTGTATGATATATAGAGCTCACACTAAACACGTAAATAAATTTTTTTGCTCAACAAATTTCACACCTGTGCTTGACGCAAATGCGTCCAATTGTAATTGAGCCTAAGTATAACTAATGCGGCCCATACACGATGCGATTTTTTTTTTGCACGATGTGGACGATTTTCATTGATCGTAACAAAACGATCAATCATGCACATCAGGTGTTTTTGTGCGTTTACGATGCAGTTGCGCGTCCCAGCCGTTGTATAGCTGGATCGTAGATCTTACAGAAAAAATTAAGATTGCGATCTATCGTGTTTTGCAACACATCGTATCGTATGATCGTATGTACAATCGTATGCCATTTGACCACATCGTATTGAGAATTTCAAGGGAAGAATCTCAAGGGAAATCGTACAACACATTGTTACGTTTCTAAATCGCACCGTGTATGGCCGGCCTAAGACTGTAATCTGCGACCTGTGCGCTTGCTGTATATTCTGTATTGACATGAGTGGAATATTATAGGGGCACAGTTGTGCCCTTATATTAAGGCTGCATCTAAAAAAACGGATTTCTCCACAGAGAATTCTGAAGGGGGGGCAGGGTGTTTAAGGGGCTACACCTCACAAGCTATAGGAGGTGCCGAGTTGAAATTTGGCAGAGGCGGATAGAACAGCCGGACGGTGCTGCATGCCAAATTTCAGGGCATAAACATAAAAAATTAGGATTTGGGAGTAATCTAAAGCTCCGTCACATTTTTCTGACATTCTCAGTTAGGACCACTTTTCTGCTGTAGTCTATGGGGTTTTTTGGGAAGGCAAGACTCAGGGTAGGTGGCAAATTTAGACTTGGGGTTTGTTTTATTAGGTAGCTATTGTGCCAGGGTACGTGCTTTTCGGGTTCAGGTAAATTAGAAAGTTACCGTTTTTAAACTATTACCTCGAGAATGCGCCATTGTAGAGATAGGATGCAGCCTTAGTAGGAGCTTCCAGCAGGTGTAGTCATAGTGGCTATACTTGGGTGCAGCAAGATGGCCGTCGTTTGCGGCCAGGGCCGGGACCGGGAAGCAGGAAGCCGGCGCTTGCTGCAGCCGGGATGCAGGGGAGAGTGGGTAGGGGTTAGCGGGCATTAGCTGCAGCCAGGAACCGGGGACGGTAGCGGGCGTTGGCGGCAGTGGTGCTGGCGTTAGGACCTGGGGGAGGTAGCAGCACACAGATGCAGGCTCGGATCTCAAAATTCTGTGATGCCTGCATCTGTGTTTGAAAAAAACAAACACAGAAGCACGGACGGGTCAGTGAGAGTGCTGAATCTGCAGTAAACCACAGGGTGTGATGGCATACCATATCTGTATTGTGCAAGGAACACATCCATTAAGGTGTCAGCCTTAATGATTGTAATGTCATTGCTTTTTGGAGTTTGAGCAGCAGAAATTCAATAGGTTTTGTGAATTTTCAGATCCTGTCTAAGCAGCCTTAATGGGACATGTGAAACCGTAAGATTTTTTGTCTATGGAATTTACTTATATCTGACTAACATACAGTCACATGAAGATTTGCAGATAAGTACATATACATGATATAACTGATGTAACACCTGGGAAACCATTGTCCTTCCAGTGTTATGCACTAATTACAGACATAATGCAATACGTTGTAACAGAGGCGTGCACATGCAGCATCCTCATTGGCTCCCTTGGTCTGTGTGTTGCACCTTCATCAGTATCTTGTTTCAGAGCTATGAGTCATGAAAGCACAGCCAATATATCAAGGCTGCAAGCCGTGTAGTGGCCAATCCAGTTATTGAGCTTGAATATAGTAATGGCTTTAAATAGTAACAATTACACACAGGCTTGTAAATATTGTTCTTTCTAAGACAAATTATCCTTTCAAGTCTGGGCACCATCCAGACAGCATACAATATACCGTTATCGTATGTTGTACGTTTAGAAACATTACATCGCCCAGGAGATGACAAGTCTTAATATAATAATATAATACAGCTGGTATGTACCTAGAAAATCGCAAAGAACAGCCCTCCCAGTAAAAGCTGTCCTTTGCAATGGAGGGTCATCCGCGTTTATGACCCAGAAGTCCCTCTGGCGACCTTCTGCGCATACGTTTAGGGGAGTTCCGATAAGAAGCCCATAGGCTTCTATTGGGTAATGCCATCTAAAAATGGTGTTACCCACCAGGATGAAGCACATTCCAGTGCTTAGTACATATGGGGAAATGTGGTATACCCGCAATTATGTAATTTTCGGGGGATTTATCACATTTCTGCCCATAGTACATCCTGCCCGGAGTGTGTCCCATTTCTGCAGTAGGAGTTGGGTGTCATACGCCTGTGATACGTGCCCCAATGTGCATGTCGGAGACGTTTCAGACCTTAGCCGATTATTATATTAGTGTTCCTGCTAAGCTGTTTTAGCGGGGCGTCGCACCCTACTCAAAGAGCAAAATGCACCCTGCCCTTTTAGCGGCTGCTAAAACAGCCTGCCCTGAGCCTTCCCCACATGCGGGCCGCAGTGTCCTGTTGGTGGGAAAAGTTGTGGTGAACAATCACCGCTGGGTGAATAGACGCAGAGGAGAGCTAGGGGGAAGCCCAGCTCCGTAAGTGCTGGGCGCTCCCCCAAGTGTGACTAATTGGAGACTTGTTACAAGGGCATGCCCCCTCCTGGCCGGCCACACCCCCTTTTCGGGAGCACCTGCAGGGCACCCCCAGCGCCCTGACCTTCCCGCAGTCTAGTGGGAATGCTATATATAATTATTAATTTTCCAGATAACAGTTTCAGCTGCGAGTGAGGAATTATGAAATTGAATGTAGTGAAGGGGAACATTTGTTGCCATCGTCGGGGAGGGGGAGGGAAGACGCCAGGATCTCTGTTGGCTGACAGAGATTTCCTGGCCTCTTTCTCTCATCTGCAGCGGCCGGCTTGCATGACACAATGGGCAGCGGCGGCTCCTACCTTATGTCTACGGGGGGAAGGGGGGCTGACCGGGCCGCAGTCCAAACCCCATTTGCAGCGGCAGCTGTGCGCGGCCCTCCTTATTCAATGCACATGTGCATAAAATTTTTTAAAAACAAGGCTCAAGAAAAAAGGCTCAAGCGCAGAAAACAGCATTGGCTAGGGGCTGCATCCTCTGCAGACCTAAGAAGCCAAATAAGGTTGCCGTAATAAAAGCAGAAGCACTCCTATTGGAGGCGTTTTCTGCTAACGACAGTCCGGACTGGCAGTCCCAGGGGAACTTCCAATAGGAAGCGCTTCTGCTGTTATAACAGTGGGCTGCTAATTTACACCTGCAGGGGGACTGGGGGATCACAGCCTATTGCTTGTTTCCCCCTTAGCTGAGGGAATACATCACGCTACATTAACTTGCACCAATCAGTCTTACAGGAGCATAAAGGATTCACATCTAAAGATATTTGCAACTCTAAATGGATGTGCTTTTCTTGCACACAAACAACCCCAATCCACCTCTCTAGAAGCAGGGGGTCATAATTGCAAGATACGTGTAACTATCCCTTTGTCTTCACCCACGGCTGATACTAATGGGTGCCGATGGAGCAATTCAATTTTTGTTCCGTTCATCCATGAATATACTCGGGTGGACATATTTCTACTCGCACCCTCCCGAGGTGGCGAGCAGAAATGCACAATTAAACTGTGGGCTGTGCGCCCATTTAGGCGTGCTAACCAGGACGTTAGATGGGTTTAGCCATTTTACGCCGTTAAAACCGGTCTTATTGGGCGCAACAAGAGCGATAATTAATGGGCGTCCAAAGCAACTGAATTGCTCCGATGGGTGCATATTAATTATCATGGCGCTAAAAACAATTGAAATGCCTCCCTTTAGGAGGCAAAGATACGCCTCCTAAAGGGTGGATCTTAAAGCTACAAGTGTAAATCAGACTTCTCTAAGCGGCAGGGGGATAGATTTGCACCTCCAAGCCTTTGCTGTACTAAACTGACTCATGAATGCCAACGACCCGCCGCTTCTAAGGGGTGGCAAGTATAACTCAAAATATGTCCACGTTGTATGCATACACAGAGAGCCACATTCTGTGCAAATACATTTTTATGTGGCAAAAATCCAACTGTACATTAGGCCCTATGTCTCTATGACATGTGGTAACAAAACAGAAATATTCCTATACAAGTGATTATTATATAGATGGCTGCACAGAGTTTGTCTCTACTGACACCTACTGAGCAACTAGTGGTACTACAGTGATAAAAAATCTCTCCCTTACTGACTGACACTAAAGGCCCCCCATACACGGTGCTATATAGCAGCCGATCCGACAGATTGGTACGATATCACTGCTATATCGTACCGTGTGTGGGCATGATATCGGCCCGTGCGCGCGTCCCGTGGGAATCGTACATCGCACCTCTAGATCTTTCTACATGTTCACTCGATATGGGGATGCGATGTACGATCCTATGCAGCGCTATGTGGACGGGGAGTGCCGGCATATCGGGCGGTCGGGCACCCGATCGCTCCGTGTGTGGAAACCGGGCGATATGTCGGCCGTCGGATCGCAAGTCGCATCGCAAGGTGCATATCGCACCGTGTATGGAGGCTTTAAGAGTTGATTTCAATTAGGTGCAAAAAGTCGCGAAAGGCTAAAAGCGTTCGCCGATGCACTGTTTTTGCCTCATTCGCCAGTTTTGATGCGATCTTTTTGGGTACTTTTACAATGCGCGCTCCCACTTGTAGCCCTATTCAATTGCAATACAGGTGAAAACACATATGTGCGAAAACTGCGGATGGCGAAACTAGCGAAAAGTACACCATATTTTGGAGAAATCAGTCTGTACCCCATAAAAAGCCTAACTGACACTGGAAATCAATATAGAAGTGTATTAATAGCCCTAATAAAAGTATTTTGGGTTCTTCAATTTAGTCAAATTGCTGTTATATGCATATTTGCATAAATGTTGAAAAATTATATAAAGTTATTTTTTTTTTAATAGCACAGATCTGGGAAATTTAAGGTATTGAAAGGTTTTCTAATAATACTTTTATATTCTTAATTAAACTCCTGTGTACATCAAGAAATAGTATATACAAAAAAAATTACCACATCACATTTACCTATAAGGGGGTTACATACATTTTTAAAAAAACCCAAGAAGTTTAATTGTTTTTGACATATTTATTGTGAAATATGAAGAAGTGTAGATGATATAACTGTGTTTTTGTCTTAATTACTTAATAAAATAACAATAAAATCAAACAATAATAGAAACAAAACCATAATTATTGAAAAATTATTAATAACTTGTTTTTTGTTTCTTCAAACTTCGTTTTGTTGTTTTTGGCTTATAAGCTTTTTCTGTGTCATGTGTATCATCCAGCAGTAGTCACCCATCATGCTGACATCCCAATGACCCTGGTATCTTCTTTCTACATCTTTTACGTCTTGGTGGAACCGTTCACCCTGTTCTTCACTGTAGTCTCCGAGATTATTTGGGAAATGCTCAATATGGGAATTAAAAAAATGTACCTTTAAACTCATTTTGCAGCCAAGGTTTCTGTAACTATTAAGCATTTCCCTGACCATTTCTTTGTAGTTTGGATCCTTGACATTGCCTAAAAATTTTGAAATCACTTGTTTGAACGAAGTCCATGCTGAAAGTTCCACAATATTCATTACCATGCCCGAAATGTTCATCTTTTATTAACTTTCTAATGTCAGGGCCTGTAAAAATACCTTCCTTCAGTTTAGCATCGGATAGGTTAGGGAATTTGGTGCAAAGATATTTGAAAGTTTCTCCAGCTTTGGGCAGTGCTTTTACAAATTGTTTTATCAGTCCTAATTTTATATGTAGAGGTGGAAGTAAAATTTTATTTGGATCTACTAAACTGGATTTGATGACATTATTGTTTCCAGTTTCTAAACTTTTTCAAGCTGCCCAATTGTTTTTTTGCCAATTTTTAGCTCTGCTATCCCATTCACAGAGAAATTTGGGGAATTTAGTGTAACCTTGTTGCTGGCCAAGTAGCATGCTTAAATGCCCTTTATAGATTTCAGCTCCAGGCCCATGTGGACCTTAATCTGGCACTGGGCGGGGGGGAAGTTTTATGATGAGAACTGAATTGCAACGTTCTATAGTACCAACTGAATTCATTTAAGACAATGTTTTATAATAAATGTAGGCAGAATACATTTATTACTTTAAAGAATATGAAAAAAGTAATTTTTGAGTTCAGAATCCAAAAATCTTTAAGTATCATATAAATTCGTTAAAAAAGGTTTTTCATGGCAGACCTGTGTAATTGTTGTAGTTAAATTGGGGGTACATTAACATGGGTGCTAGTATATTTTTGTGTCTATAAAACTACACCTGATGCAGCCTGCTGCAAACCTAAAAACACCTGTCCCATCCATACAGCCCCCAAAATACCTGCCCCAGTACTTTAAACCCATTCTCCTGCACTTTTTAAGTTTTCACCCCAAAAATGACATGTCATATTTAGGGGGAGTTAAGCTAATTTTTATTTTTTGCTGGATAACTTAATAGGTGGGGGGGGGTACTAAGGATTCTGAATCAAGGGCCTGATTCAGACCCGCTCGCGAGCGCTTGCAAGCGGGTCGATGGTGCCCTAGTGCCAAGCTGTCGCTCCGGGTCTCACACCAAAGGGGGCGTGCTGTCGATGTTGAGTGACAGCACGCCCCCTTTGGTGGGCGTGCCGGTGGCGTGGCTGCCAGACGGAGGCGTTCCCATGGGAACGCCTACCGTCTGGGTCCGGCCCCACTGACATCACTAGTGATGTCACTGGGAGTGATTTTGGCCCTGATAGAGCCAAAATCACTCCAGGGCTTGTGGTCACCGAGACCCTACCGCAGGGTCTCTTCGCAAGCCCGATCATCATGGACGCTCGCATAAGCTGTGGGTGGTAAAAAAAAAAAAAAAACGCCCTGATTCAGAGCGGGCGCTCGTTCAGAGCGTCCGGCTCTGAATCAGGCCCCAAGTCTGGTGGTGGTGAAAACTTTTCAACTGTTTCTGCCTATGGAATTCTCGCATGTGCGAAAACTCCAGGAATTGCTCAGCGCGATACGCTGGTATGCGTAAAAAGATCGTAATGGCGAACGCTTTTCGCACCTAATTGAATTCGGCCCTAACACGGAACATGTTTTGTCTCAGCCAACAAGCTAAAGTGAATTCAGGGCCTGATTCAGAGTTGGACAGAATTACAGAGCTGCACGCAAGCTGCTGTGCAATTCCGTCCATCTCACATGCAAATGCAGCATGAGGTGTCTCAAGGAAACAGACATCTCCTTGCTGCATCTGCGTGGTCCCTGGCCTCAGCAGTCTCTGTATCTTGGTACGCAGGCCGTCCCCGTCCCCAAACACTTCTGCCTGTCAATCAGACAGAGGTTTGGGGGAGCTCCATGCGGTATCCGCATATGTGCAGAACGGGTCCTGCACACTCTCAGAGCAGGAAACATCGGAGGTGTGCACTGACCATCGGGTTAGGGTACATCTCTGACTCAGGCTCTCAGTTTTTTTTTATTAAAATGTTTTTTACCCGTATTCCAGGGGCTGGCCAACCCAAGTACAGCTGGTAAGCAGCACAACACCCAATCACACCTTCCCATATTGCGTAGCGCTTTATTTGATTGTTGGAGGATACCAGGGCACACAGAGGAAACCCACTCAAACATGGAGAGAACATACAAACTCCACACATATAACCCCAGTTCTGTGAGGCACCAAAGCGATCCATAGCACCACCGTGCTGCCCCAATATAGTATTTCTGATCGGTACAGAAGAATCGGTTCTCACAGAATGAAGATTAGCATGGTCAGAGCAGCTGGGTGCCAGTTCTGTAATAAACATGCCAACTAATAGGACAATCCAATCAGGTGCTGAATACACCACACTATACCCCTTCATAAATATATATCCATGCAGCATTGCTCCTCTCCATGCTATCTGACACCACGTTTACAAAGTGGATGGAACGTACTGCTCAGGCGGAGTGGGTTTTGCACTGGATCCACTAGACTAGACTGTCCACCCAGGGTATACACAAAGGTATTTGTTGCTCTCAAGTGGAAGACAAGACGGGAGTTTTGGTCAATATACAAACCAAGGACAGGAGAGAGGGCGAAATTATTTACAATTGGTAGAACAAGATACCGAGCAAACAAGCAGGATGAAGAACAAGGCAGGTCAGTTTCAGTAATACAGTCGTAATAATGCTCCAGCACAACAAACGTCAACACGACCGGTTGCTCAGGCACCAGACAATAGACTGAGCAAGTTCTAATACAAGAGAGACCTACATGGTGGATATGCAGCCAAACGCACACTCACACACTACAGGAGGGCGTATGCGCCGATAGTGAGGTCCTTATCAGATAATGGAATGCAAGAGGCTTGTCCTCTGTTTTGCAATAATGGATTAAATAGACATTTTGTCCAGAAGAGGAGCATAAACATTGGATGCTTTGGCGGAAGACCCTAATCCTTCTACACTGTATAGTTTGCTTTGGGGGATTTTATAAAGACTCATTTAAAATTCTTACTGATTGTGCACAGGTCATACTTAGGGAGCTGTGTTGCAGAAAATAAAACACTGCTGATAGAACATTTTAAAGATGATATATTAAGGATACTGGATATTTGTAAAAAAATAAAATAAAGAAAGTAGTTGTCTAATTAGGAGACTTCATCAGGACCAATGAATCATTGAATCTTTGTACAAGTTCCATAGAAGGCATTCCTGGCAGAAAGCCAGACTTTGGCCCTCATTCAGAGCCGTTCGCTATTTGCGGTCGTTCGTTTAAAAACAAGGGGTGGCTATTCAAATGATCCGTACGCACATTGTAGTCTGTTCACACCTCTAAGTCTGAACGAGCGAGCAAAACATACGCTCGTTTATTTGTTAAAAACGCCCCCTGGCCGCTCGCATCTTACGTCATGTCCGCTATTTATTAGATTAATCGAGTACATCGACCAGCGTATGAACTGCTCGCTATTCTTGTGGTTGGTGTTTGCTACCACAAATTTGCGAGCAGTTCTGGCTATAAAATAACCCAGTGACGTGGACAATGACGCTGCTGTTTTAAATATACACACCCATAAAACGCCCGTTTTGACCTTTAAGCACGCCTGCGTTCGGATCTCCACTCCCCATTTTCAAGCACCTTCCCCTGTTACCACCCACATACGCCTCATTCTGTCATTCAAAATAGCAGGCACTCGCTATATTGCGTACCAACGATTTTTGGCCGCACTGACTGGTTCGCGCATGCGTACTAAAAACTGTACGCATGCGCTCGGAACGAGCGTACTGCCGCTAACGAGCGGCTCTGAATGAGGGCCTTTGTTTTCTAGTCTTATTGGAGGAACAGGAACTTCTAGGCACTGCAAGAGGCACGCGTTATAGTTTGTGTTTAATGGGATTCAAACTAACCTTAATAAGGGGCACTCTGCTATTTTAGTAGTCGGTATGCCTATTATTGCTTGTACTATTTTATTATAGACATCATAATTTCTAGTTAATTTAAAACTTACTAAATTTGCATCTCTGGCTTTGAATGAAACACCAGAAAACAGAACTACTAGCACTTCAGTAAAATATAAATTATACCCCTTTTACACCAGAGCTAAAACCCGGGTTATTGCAGGGTTAACCCGGGTAGCTCCTTGGTGTAAAAGGGGACAGGGTTGGAATCCAACCCAGGTAACTTGCAGGGTTTAACACGGGAATAACCCATGAAACCCTGCAGTGTAAGCGGGTCACGATGACCTGGAGAGCACCGCATGCCTACCGATTGGCCGACTTCAGTAGTGCTTGGAGATGACGTCATCTCCAAGCGCCCACTTCCGAGCCAGGTCACTGCAGTCCAGGCTCGGTGTGAACGGCGCCGACTCTGAACTATCCTGGTTCGGCACCAGTTAAATTCCGGGTCTGATCTGGTTTGGAACCCTGTTCCAACCTCCGGGTCAGACCTGGAATTTAGGTTTAAAAGCGGTATTACTGTATTTAACAGAAGAAAATGCTTCATGTAGCAGACAGGCGGAATTTGCTGGACCCCGTTCATTTTCCTGATTCCACAGCAAGACTGCAGTTTCTTCTGATACAGTTCCCAGGTCCTCACAGGCCTGCTCCATGAGGCCACAGATAACAATTCAGGGAAGACACTTTTGCTGCTTCCTCATGGCAGCAGACCTCAATGGCTCCATTCTAAGGCCCAAATTTGCTAAGCAGCGGGATTTCAAATTGACTGTTTTTCGGCAGGGCACACAGGGAGAAATGTATCAAGCCATCTACAGAGTGACCATAGCAACCAATCAGCTTCTAACTAGCATTTGTTAAGAGCATTCTATAAAATGATAGGTAAAAGCTGATAGGTTGCTACGGACAACTTCTCCTCTCTTAAGAAAGCTTGAGTGTGACTTCATCATCTGGTTGAGCCTCAGCTGCACTCACAAGCATTTGATAGCTGTCGGGGCGTAGATAGTACCTGATCTCTTGTGTTTATTTCCATGTACCTACTAATTGACAAGAACTTAATTGAGGAACTGTGAACATCCATTCTTCTTACGGTTCTCACTTTTGCTGTTGTTCTGTGACCATAATCTGTTAGCAGCAGATATAACGGAGGACATTACACAAGTGTTGACATTAAATATGAGGTTATTAATCTAGAGCAAGTCAACTGTAGCCACTTCTGAAACCCTGCAACAAATCATCTGTCACTTGCTAGGTACTAGTTTTCAGTGTGTTTATATAAAAATAGAAAATAACTTAACAAAAGGACAAAGTAGATGCAGCACAGAAGATAAAATAAGTATATGAAAAAAATTACCTAGTAGAGTGTAATGACATTTTTAGTGGTGGCAGAGGGCCACCGCAAGTTCCAAATTTCCTGTTCTAGAGTCATCTAAACCGATGTCAACACAAAAGATTAGTGCCAGGAATAACATAACATAGCTCACTGCTTTCCAAAGACATGTGACATATGATTAGGTTTTCAAACTAGGTGAAAAGTCATTATTGCAGAACAGAGTATCAACCTGTTTTCAATCCTACAAAATGTAAGATTCTCTGCTCAAATTATTTATACATGATATATATATATATATATATATATATATATATATATACTGTATGTATTTTGTCCTGAGGACGGGGCTGTGACCCCGAAAACGTTAGACACAATATTCCTGTGCTATTGGTGATTATCAACTCTGAGTGCCAGTTATGTACTACTTTGAATTTTTTTCACTTGTGCACCGGAGCAAGCTGCTTAAATTGTGTGAGTGCCGGCAGACTGCGACCTTCTTTATATATACTGTATGTATATATAAGGAGAGTTATGGTAATGCTTACCCTTGTTAACTCTCTTTCTTCGAAGTCCATAGTTTGAGAGGAGAACCCGGTGCCTGAAGGAAGCATCCTGAGAGGCAAATGCATCAAAGGCAAAGAACCTAATAAAGGTGTGGACAGAAGACCACGTGGCCGCCTTGCATAGTTGTTCGGCAGATGCACCACGGCGGGCTGCCCACGAGGGACCCACAGAGCAGGTAGAATGAGCAGATACTGTCTGCGTGTAAGGCCAGTCTGCGTGTAAGCCTGGGAGATAGTCATGCAAAGCCAGAGTCTGTTTGTTAGCTGGCCATCCCTTCTTGTGGAATCCATATAGGACAAAGAGGAAGTCCAATTTCCTGATGTAACTAGTACGGTCCACGTAGATCTTCAGAGCATGGACCACATCCAAAGAGGCCTCACCTGCCAAGAGGTCTGGTGATTGAAAGGCCAGAACCACAATTTCCTCATTAAGGTCTTGTGATTGAAAGGCCAGAATTACAATTTCCTCATTAACGAGAGACCACCTTTGGAAGGAAGCCAGGATGCATTCGGAGAACAGCCCTGTCCAGATGAAAGGTTAGAAATGGGGAGCGACAGGAGAGCACCGCTAAATCCGATACCCTATGGGCAGATGCTATGGCCAGAAGAAACAGTCTATGCAGGAAGCCACTTGACATCTACTGAATCCAGAGGTTCAAATGGAGATTCCTGAAGTGCGTGGAGAACCACTGACAAATCCCATGGAGCCACAGGAGGGACAAAGGGAGGTTGTATACGTAGAACACCTTGCAGGAAGGTGTGAACATCCGGTAGAGGAGCAATTCTGCCGTGGAACCAGATGGAGAGAGCAGAGATGTGTACTTTCAGAGAGGCTAGGCGGAGTTCGAGATACAATCCAGCCTGAAGAAAGGCAAGGATTCTAGAAACCCTAAAACCTGAGTGTCATAGTTTCTAGTAGCACACCACTAGAAATATATATGCCACACTTGGTGATAAATCCTGGCAGAGGCCGGTTTACAAGCTCTGAGCATGGAGTTAGAAAACCCTTTAGACCTTAGGAGGGATGTTTCAAGAGCCAAGCTGTTAAAGACAGACAGGCCAGGACCCTGAGACAACAGGTCTGGTCACATAGGAAGTTGGAGAGGAACGTCTATGGAGAGACTTTGAAGGTCGAAGTACCAATGGCATCTGGGCCAACCTGGAGCTTGCCCCCCTCTTGCCTGAACTTCCGAAGAATCCAGGGCAGAAGGAAGACTGGAGGAAAGAGGTATGCCAAATGGAAGGTCCACCTCACAGATAATGTGTCCATGAAGGCTGCATCGGGGTACCTCATCCTGGCCCTGTACAATGGAAGCTTGTGGTTGTGTCGTGAGACCATAAGGTCCATGTCCGGTAGACCCCATTGTCCACCAGGAGCTGAAAGACTTCTGGATGTAGAGACCACTCCCCTGCATGCACATTGCATTCCACCTCCCAATTGAGAATCCCCAAATGAACACTGCGGAGATGGCTGGGAGATGGTGATCGGCCCATGTGAAAATGTGGGATACCTCTGCCATCGCTGACCAACTTCGAGTGCCTAGTGATTGAGGTAGGCCACTGCCATGGCGTTGTTGGACTGTACTTGTACTGGTCTGCTCTGAAGATCTTGAGCCAGAGTGAGGGCTTTGTAAATGGCTCGGAGTTCCAAGACATTGATGGTTAGACCACCTCGGTTGGAGTCCAGCGTCCTTGGAAGGATTGCTGGCCGGTTACTGCACCCCACCCATGGAGGCTTGCGTTCATGGTAAGGAGTACCCAGTCCGGGATCCAAAGGGGCAACCCCTGTTTAAGTGGGACATATGTAGCCACCAGGAGAGGAACAGGCGAACCTCTAGAGAGAGGCTTATTGTCTGGGATCTGAGCAGATGGGGCAGCCCATTCTACCTTGATAGGATCAGGTGTTATAGGGGCCTTGAGTGAAACTGAGCGAACTCCACCATTTGGAAGGCAGCTCTAGGCACAGGCTAGCCAGTCCGTCACCCAGAGCACCATTGTAACCGGCGGGCACAGAAAATGCCCACCCTCCCTCCAGGCACTAGTCTGATTATGTAAGTTCAGGGGAAGGGAGCAGAGGAGGGAAGGGGCACAACACAGGATGGTGCTGGGTGCAGCAAAGCCTAGCGCCAGCCCTGGGTGGACACCATGGATTCAAAGGTCTGCATTGCAGAGTGAGTTGACACTCGGTACTGTAATACAGAGATTTTGTCTGCTGTCAGGAAGATTCTCTGAAACCTGAGAGTCCATGAGGGCTCCCAGATGTACCATTCTTTGAGAAGGAGTCAGGGAAGACTTTTCCAGTTGATTTGCCAACCGTGCATTTGTAGAAAGGCAATGGTTACATGTAGATGGCGGTGAAGAATTTCTGAGGAGTTTGCTAAGAGCAAGAGATCATCCAAGTATGGGAGAAAACTGATCCCTTGACGATGAAGATAGTCCATCATAACTGCCATGATCTTGGTAAAAACCCGAGGAGCTGTAGAAAGCCCACAAGGCAGCGCTTGAAATTGGTAATGTTGCTGTAGTATAGCAAACCGGAGATACTGCTGATGAGAAGGCGCCAAAGGTACATGTAGGTAGGCGTCTTGAATGTCCAGAGACACCATAAAGTCCCCAGGCTCTATAGCCAGGACAATAGAGCGTAAGGTTTCCATACGAAACCTGGGCACCCTTATAAAATTTTTCAGAGACTTGAGGTTTAGGATAGGCCAATGAGACCCATTGGGCTTCTGAACCAAGAAAAGGAGGAGGGGACTGGAATTATTACCCCCGAGAGCAGAAAGGACTGAATGGCCTTCTGAAGCAGCAGGGCTTTGCTTGGGTGAAATGGAAGTCCTGTGCAAAAGAACTGCTGGGGGGACTGCCTCAGGAATGAGAGGGCGTATCCATGGGAGACCACTTCTTTTCCCCATGCATCTTAGGTGGTCTGATGCCAGAACTGGGTGAACTGAAGAAATCGGCCTCCCAGCCTGGGATCCCCCCGTCAGGCTGAAGACTTGTCCTCAGATTTGGTAGCTGGACGTTTGGTCCTAGGCTTGGAGGCCTTAGTGGATGCCGACTGCCTTGGAAATGACTAACCTATAGATTTCCTTGAAGATGAAAGGTTGACATCCGAGGCTTCATAGTAGATCCAGAGGGCAAGAACGCCGTCTTGGAAGCTGGCAAGGTAGTTACAAACAGGATCTCTCCAGAATAAGGCAGATACTCCAATACCTTTTTAGAGTTTGAATCTCCCTTCCATGAGCGAAGTCAAACAATGCGGCAGGCTACCACGGAAGTAGCAGATGCCTTGGAAGCTAGGAGACCAGTATCCAAAGCCGTTTCACCTAAATAGGAGGCTGCATCTCTAATGTAGACAGCTGTTCCCTCAAAGCATCAGAGGGAAATGTATCTTCTAGGGCAGTGGTTGTCGAACTCTGTCCTCAGGACCCCACATAGTTCACGTTTCCAGGTCACCCATCAGGTGCACAGGTGTATTCATTACTCACTGACACATTTTAAAAGATCCACAGGTGGAGCTAATTATTTCACTTGTGATTTTGTGAGGAGACCTAGAAAACATGCCTGTTTGGGGACCTGAGGACCGAGTTTGAGAACCTGTGTTCTAGGGACTCTGCTCTCAATTGCTTTTGCCACCCAGGCCGTATCCTGGCAGGATGAGTAATAGCTCCTGTAAGAGTATATAGATTTGTATGTAATTACCCTCAAATTAAATCTGAAAGCCTGCAGTTAAAGCACATCTTGTTTGTTTCATTTCAAAACTATTGTGGTGGTGAATAGAGGCCAAAATCTGAAAATTCTGTCAATGTCCCAATATTTATGGACCTGACTGTATGTGCAATATGTCACAGTGTAGTGCGCAACACTGATATATAGTATGTGATAGCTCTCACTAATATAGGGAGATGTGAGGTACAATGAACCTCCTATACCTCAGTATTTGAGGGTTATAATGAAAGACAGGAAAAGGTATAAGCTGACAGTTTGAGAAAAAAAGAAACAGACAGCAGTGCTAGCACAAGTCACATACAATGCAGAGTATACAATATAACTGCACTGGGCACTAAAATCAAATACACAGACTGCAGTGGCTGGTAGGAAATAGCGCTGTATAACCTGGCTCCTGGGAGAGGTATACAGGGACACCGGACCCAGTGTTCCCTGAGACCTGGGGCTATAGCAGAAAATTGCTGCCACGAGTCTCTGAGGGGGCGAGGGTGAGGGAGGAGCTGCTCAGGGGACGTCAAGACCCCAGTGGAATGGCACCCTGAGATGGGGGAGGGGCCACAGGGAGAGTGCCTTCTCCCCTATTCTGACATCAACCACTGGGTCCCTGGCCTTTTTCTGCGCCAGTATAGGTTATGCCCTGTTGGTCTAGTGGAGTCCTGGACGAACCGGTGTCCACATCAGCACCTTTGGTCTGTCTCCTTGAGTCCCGGCTAAAGGTCTGCGGTCCGAGAAGCCCTGCTAGCTAGGTCCCCCCGGAGCCTCACTAAGAGCACCTAGCCGAGAGCTGGAGTCGTGGCGCCGCAGAGGGGTGATGGACAGCAATGCAGACGTCCAGAGGATTGTCTAGCACAGGGGCCAGGGAACTTTTTACCTTTTACCCCAAAATATATTTAGATACGCCGACGCTACCCCAATGATTTGAAAGGAAGGAAATCATATAGTAGTGCCCCCATATAATCCCCCTATAGTGCCGCTTGTACAAAAAAAACCCCAAAAAACTGTTACCTTAATCCCTGCTCCTGCATCTGCCGCCGTCCTGTCTGCCCTGCTGCTCCTTGGAACTATGGGAGAGATGTCATGAGAGCCGGAAGCTGGCGCAGAACAGAACTCCAGCCTCCAGCTAACGCGGCGCTGCAGGGAAGGAGCAGGACGCCCGCTGGTAATAACATCTCAGTGGGCGTCCGGCTTAGAGCCTCCCTGCAGCACATATGCATGCCCGGCTGTCCGACCATTACCCCCTGGAATTTCATTTTTACGCCATGTGGGGTAATTTACCCCTGTTCCCTGACCTCTGGTCTAGCACTACTTGCTCTGTGAAAAATGAAATAAAAAATAAATCATAAAAATAAAGCTTGGGCTGCTTTACAGCCACCCTACTATTCTAACGGTGATCCAGCTCCTGCCGGACACCAACGAAACTGATTTGTCTTCAGGCTGTGGGCAGGGAATAGGGGGAAGGACTGAAGCATCCTGGGATAGGAAAAAGTTTTGCTGTTGGTGTTCGGTCCTCCAAGAACCACCTACACCCCATTGTCTCCCTGTGGAGCCCTAAGGACCCTGAAGATTAAATATATATTTTATCGTTAGAGTGAGACATATTCAACATTATGATCCCCAAATATTTAGAGTGCCACCACCAAACAACATATTACAAGAGTAATAGATGTGTACTTTTGTGTTCTTAGTGGCTTCCCTGTCCTTCCTTTATTTGAAGTTAGTGCCTGATTCAGCAAGGATCGCTATTCTGCTTATACACATGCAACGCAGTTGCTAATATCAGCGGTAATATGTAAATGTTTGCATTCGTATTAAAATAGCAGCCTAACATGAGGACGCCCACTTCCCCTTACACACATCCGTATACTAAGGCAACATAGCTAAACCATCGGTAACATCGGACCCATACGCACAGTTAAGGCAGGTCAGACCTTACTCAGGAATTGCTAACTTCAGCGCATGGTATGAGGCCTCAGACTGCGTATGGTATCGCAGTGGATAATTTATGCATGCCCATGCAACGCCATCCCAACGCACAGGTACGCCTGCGTTCGCCCGACCACCACCCCGTCACCACCCCCAAACGGTACTTCCTGTCAATCACTCTGTGATGGCTCTGCGTAGTCTCTGCAGACGCAGTACCCATCGCAATTGCTAGTACGCGCACTGCGATGCATACGCAATGCAAATTAATAGACAGATTGCGTGCGTCTTTGCAGCTGCGATCCTTGATGAATCAGGCCCTTAGTTTGCTCAGTTTACTGTAGGTGATAATTTGTTTCCTGGAGACTTAAACATGCTTCAGAATACTGTACTGCTATTCAACTCTGAGCAGGACTGGCTGTGAGTTCACCTGCCAGGGGCCCAGGCTTTGCTGGACATGCAGGCCATGCTTGGGTTCTCCAGCTTGGAGAGGGTCTAGCAAACCAATAAAGTCTCCTCTGTGAGGCAGGAAGTGAGGAACAGGAGGGGCACAGCGCACCCAGGGGGAGAGAGCCTCCTGCCACACTACGCCTCTAAGCACAATTGTGTGGTACTAGTGCCCTGGCTACTTACTGCTGGGCGACATCAAACCTATATTTCACGACTGACCTGATTTGCTGCCCTCTGAATGCTTGCCAAAGCCTCTTTTTTATTTTCATGTGTTGTAACTGGATAGCGACACTCAAGCTGAGCAGCTGATAAGGTGGGAACATGTAAAAGAACATAATAATCTAATACTGTTTTACAGATATGTATATTGCAATATCCCGATATTTCAGTAATGAGCGACCACCAGGGTTTTGCATATTTTCCCTGAAATACATCAACCTTAAAATGCCCAACATACATAATTAATATTTAATGCAAAAAAATATTTTTGGTAACATTCTGTGACGCACAAAGGTCTATATGGATAGTACCAAGTCTGATGTGATTTACTGCCCTGGCTGCCCGACAGTGTCCCTAGAAGTTATCTTTACATGTTTACAAAGCCATAATTTTAAGGTCCATTATTGATACTACTGCGCATGCGTGGCCATACTGCTCGTCTTCAGCTCCGGCCTCCATGCTGGAAGGACGTACCCCTGACAGTCTCCAATGTTGTACACCATACAGAGACAGCATTACAGAGGCCAGTGACCCCAGATAGTTCCACTGCACCACCATCGCTGTACCGCTACATGTACAGAGCCAGTGTGCATACTACACTGTCACCTCTGTATGCACAGACACAGGTGTGTGCTCCCACCTGTCACACACCACTCGTGGTTCCCCTACACGTTCCTGGCTGGATCTAGTGTATACATCATTTACAGCAGTGTACCCATTATACATCCCTGCTGCATCAACACTGTCATCCTGTAAACCTGTTCTGTCTGGTTAATAAACCTAAGACCTGATTACGTGATCTACAATGTGGGACTAACCTACATAACAGACCGCTGCCACTTATGGCGGTGTTTCCCAAACTCTGCCATTACAGTCCAGGTTGTAAGGATATCCATGCTTGAGTCCAGATGGTTAAATCAAATTGACTGAGGTACTCATTAAGTCACCTGCGCTGAAGCAAGAATATCCTTAAAACTTGGATTGTTATGGTGGAATTTAGGAAACTTAGAACTACACACCTGCCAATATTTATAATATATAACCCCCCCCTAATTCCTCACAAGGCAATGTAACTACATGGGAAGAGCAGAGCATGCAATCATCTAGAACTGAACAAGTCCATTTGCATTACTGAATTGTACAAGCATGCCAACCTGCAGTCATATTTAGAGCCTGTCCTAAGCTGGGTACACACTATATGGTATATCCATTGTTCGTCACATCTATGCGGTGCTGTTACATGCAATGACATACCACGCTATTGTACGCTGGATCGTGCAGGGTGTACGGTGCTCGCCAAGTATCGTCGCATTGCATCATCGCTGGGTCGCACCATCTTGTGTACTGAGCTCAAGACTGGCAGCCCCTGGAGCTTGGAGAAAGGTGCCAATGGTGTTGATGTACAGTATAAGTAGACTTTCAGTTTTAATTATGGTTATACACTAGATTACGAATTTTGCCACGTTTAACTTAAAATACACAAGAACAATTGCAACCTTGCAGTCAACACTGCTGATAACACTGAACACCTGCCATCTTCTTAGACAGGAGTAGAGTCAGGTGGTGGTAAATGCTATAGCACAGTACAATTCCTTATTTTCTGTTTGTTGTATGCAATGAGCACTATGCATTTTCTAGGCCAGAGGTTCCCAAACAAGGTCCTCAGGGCTCCCCCAACAGTTCAGGTTTTAGAGCGATCCATGGTTGAGCACAGGTGACATATTTAGTAATTCAGTCAATTTGATTTAACCACCTGTGCTCAACCATGGATCTCTAAAACCTGAAGTTGGGGGAGCCTAAAAGACCACATTTGGGAACATCTGACATAGTGAGTAAACCGGTACTGTGCTCACACAGGAGAAAATGCACCGGTACTTAGGTTTGCTGGCCATACCTTTGTATGAGAAACAACCAATCTACACAGTGCATTTTAATTTATTTATTAGAGCTTCAAAGCTTGTGGTTTAAGGTGCTATTTGTGACGTGATCCTATCTGATGAAATCTTACAATTATGCAATCTAATCGCAAAAGTCTTCAGAAATGGTATTCATCCATCTCACAATAAAGATTCCAAACCACAGACCATTTAGAAATGGAGTTCTTCATTAAAACTTATAAGCATCTAAGAAAACATTTAGGGCATGTATGCAGACACTAGCCTGTTGCATTAATATCAGGTTTTGGAAAAGGGATTGGCTCAGGCATAATATGGGAGACCGTTATACACTGGCATATGAAATGTAATTGTATTATAACCAGAAAGTATTGTGTGCAAGTAAGTACAATGAAACAGATAATGGCAGACACAGTAGGAGGTACAAATAGTGAATTAGCAGAGTGCCCCAGACACTGCCCTGCTATTTTTTCACAATTCCTCTTCAATTGCAACAGGTTTTTCAATACAATTGTTCTACTTTGTTTAATTTAATTATCAGCGCATTACTACAAGTTAGTGAAACAGAACCGGACTGATGCCTTTAATGCATGTTAAAGCTACAATACTACACATGCACACCCAGCAGGGATAAAGTGCCAACTCTTCCTAACTAATGGTGCATACACCCGATCAGATTTTTCCTTCAGATATGAACGATAACGATTTTAAAATCGTTCAGTCGCTCATATCTGAAGGAAAATCGTTCATATCTGACATGCCTGAACGATGGACGATCAACGATGCGCGTTCCCGTTTGTCAGATAACGATATCTGACATCTGATGGGTTTGCAGTCAGACTTGGACGATTCCATTCATTTTAATGCAGTCAAAAATCGTTCAAAACTTTGGTAAAATCGTTCATCTGACAAATCTGACCGTGTGTACGCTCCATAAGTGTGCACGAAACCCACCACCTTCAATTTGGGGGAGGGGGTTACAGGTGCATTTTCACCATGCCGTATCAAATCAGTTTATTAATTTGCATTGGGACTTTGGTGCAGTCTATTTGTTTGCTTATGTTAACACATTGTATGCGCTAATTTTTATGACACTGTACCAAATCAGACAGTGGGAATAAAACATACCTGGGTTATATGAATGATCTGATCAGTTGCAGTGTTATGCGGGGAATGTATTAGCCTGTGACATGCAGGCACTGGTGCAGATTTTGCTATTATGTTTTTTTTTAAGCTGAAATCATTTAAGACGACAAAACAAAGCTGGTTTTCCCTTTTAAATTATTGGTACCTTAAAACATTGGGCAGACACCCCGGTTTCATGCCGATGCTTGTATCTCACAGGCTATTACATTTGTCCCTTGGTATGTGTCTGTGTGCGGGAGAGGGTTAGCAATAAAGCAGGGAGAAGGCAGCCATAGTGCATTCTACAGGAGTAGGTTCCAGTCATCCACAAGTTACTCCTTATTTCACAATGCTTTTTGGCCGTCTAATAATGCTGGGTACACACGGCGGATATATTGGCAAATCAATTGATCGGCCAATATATCTTGTGCCCGTCGGCAGGTGTGTATAGACGATATGTCTGAACGACATAGTTTACAGACATATCGCGGCGGCTGTGCTGCACAGCCGATGCCCAATATATCTTCAGATATAGGCATCGTACTGCGTGTATGGCCACCGCACTATTGGTTGGGCGTTCAGTACCTTACCATGATGGGCTGGGTCATGCAAAGCAGCAACTACTGGGGACCTTATGGGAACTGAGCCAGCGTCATATCTTCAGCAGCTACTAGTGATCCGGACCGGTCCTCTGACAGGTGAGTTGCAGTTGCACAGCCAGGTGAGGACCAGACAATATGGGAGGGTTGGGGTCACGTGACCCCCCAGCCAGCAGAAAGGATCGCAATGATCCGTGCGGGTATCTCTGAATCATCTTTATTACACAGATGCCTACATCACGTACCTCACTGATGCGTGCATGCAGGCAGCTATTGTGCATTATCTAAAGATATGCAAATCTGTAGATCGTGGACGATAGATCTTATATGAAAATGTGCTGTTCAAGCACCATATCGTGTCCTGGAGTGTCGAGGAGAGTTCAAGGGAAATCGTTCATGATATCACATCGTGAGCAGATCGTTCCATCTGTAGGGGGGCCTTAAGAAGCAGTTCAGGGCTGGGACCATCAGCGTCAGTGAGCCCCTTTCCCCCTCTGCTGACCCTGGGCACTGCCCCGCACCCCCGCTGCTGACCCTGGGCACTGCCCTGCACACCTGCAGCCCACCCCCGCCTCACCCTCTGCACCTCACAAAATTACATATAGTACTGTGACACATGTAGTTATAGCAACAGAGGCTAACAGAAAAAAAATCCTATTTCCTTTTCCTGTTGGCTCTTTGGAAGGCCGGCCCATTATGTAAATTGCAGGATGATTTGGCGCATTTCACAACATATACATCTTTAGATGGCAGTGATGGTTGGTCAGTGTGTATGGACAACCACCATCTGCAGATAAATCTGTGTGTATGAACAACCAGGATCTGCAGATATATCTTTCAGGTGTGTACCCATCTTAATAACATACCATAATCCCCCTCAACTGTTGTAGTTAAGCCCCTCACTTGAAAAATAGCAATGGCATATCATGTCCAGACCTTTGAAGTTATGAATTGGGCATTGCCTGCTGCCATATTTTTGTCCAT
Source organism: Taudactylus pleione (assembly GCA_031769625.1). NCBI lineage: Eukaryota > Metazoa > Chordata > Amphibia > Anura > Myobatrachidae > Taudactylus > Taudactylus pleione. The sequence continues at coordinate 8,128,562 of JAUIMM010000312.1, read as the reverse complement.
GTCCATCTCTAGGCAATAAAAGTTACAATACCAACCATCATATTGGATATATTTCACAATTTGTTTTTCATTAAAACTCTTCAACTAATACATTTTCTGCCACTAACTAGTGATCGCATTAGTAATTGGCGTGTAGGGCACCCTGGAATCGCCAAAAATGTGTGTAAAGTGCTTTAAACTATGCTAGGAGTAAGGTAGGAGACTGCACATTCGTATAGTATGTATTACACGTTGTTCCAGAAAATCAAATACCCCATGCATGAGCCATTCCAACATTTCTTCTGTACACATATGGATAGCCAAGGGCTAATTTTATGGTTCAAAAACCTTCCATACATTCAATTTTATAAATTTTTCTGAGTTTACTAACGCATTAAAGGGTCACTAGTTTAAAAGTTTTCTGTGTTACAAAATAAAAGATTTGGATGAGCACCAGTAACATCCACCCTACCCAGGAGGCTTACTAAGCCTGGCTAAGACTATAGTTTCATGTGGAGGGTTCCATTAGGGTTTCCATAGTCACATAAAGAGAATCTAAATATTTCACAGTGTTTGGAGCTAAACCATGGAAATGACACATTAAGCAGAAGTTATCATGTCTTGCTGCTTCTCACCCTCTGGCTTAATGGCTCTTGTCCCTGCACCCACGTAGAACCAGCATATACCACTATTAGAGAAAGACATTAGGTTACCATATATTTAAAAAAAAAACCACTTGTAATGTGTCCCCTCCACTAATTTTCTTTATGTACATTTAAATGTATTTAGTTAGATATGCCCTGTTAGGGCTGTTCAATGCAAGCCTGGACTTTAGTGGAAATCATCTACTAGATAAAAGTGAACATTTGTCCTTCTGTCTTTCTATACAAATCCACAGTTTACAAGCCAAGATTGTGAAATTTTACATACGAACGTATTAAAACACAGCAGAGGCAACTAAAAAGTTTTTAAATCTAAATTACTGCTAATTTTTAAGTCATTAAAAACCACAATTTTTGCTAGACGCTCATTGTGGGGCCTCACGGCATATGGGTAGGCCCTCGGAGCAAGCGTTTTGTGTTATGTTTTGTCATGATCTTAATGTTTTTTATCGAAGAGAGCTTTAGCAGGCTTTCCCAGCATTCTCAGCTCTCTGACTATAGCAAAATACGCAACAACATTTACTTCTTTCTTCCAACTGTGATAAAATGATGATTTGCAAGGACCCTGCTGTACTGTGAGCTGCCAAAATATTACACATGGAATGCTTCTCCCAAAGTTTTTATGCACAGAAAACGGAGTCGCTGTAGATGGTCATCCTGGTATCAGAGCAACAGAAGCTCTTGGCCGTGTTTACACTGTACATCCGACACATTTTGAATGCTTCTATCTCCAAAGTTTGCTTTACACCGTTACAGGTCCTACTTCCTTCGAAGACTGTTGATGGGGAAGTTTTGTCACACTATTCATGAGGCCTGCCTAAGGAGAGGTTTGTTGGAGGATGATGTGTAAACAAACATTCTTAAAATCCCGGGAAACGCCGGGTACTCCAGCTAGTTGCATAATAAAATCTGAACTTGCCATTTCAATTGCATCAGTGACTTCTCATGGTTAATATTAGACACATGTGAGCATGATACATCTCTATGTACAAAGATTTATGGGGAGCAATTCAATTATATACAATGTGCTATCATGGTGTGAGGAAGGTATAATGATATTAGGCCTGTGCAGTTACCAGTGTTGCCAGCAACACTGGTAACTGCACAGGCCCCTTAGTGTTAAGGTAGATAATTCAGAGACTGGTGATTGCATTGGGACAGGGTAAGCAGCACCAGGAGCATTGAGATAGCTATTCAGTAAGTCCCTTGGGGGTGTCCAATCAGTCTCCGGTTAAATATAATACCGTTTTTGTCCATGGTGTTAAAATCCCCTAAAAGCCAAAGCAAACTATCCCATTAGACAAAGCATGACAGCAATTAGACGTCTTATAGCCAAGGCTTCAAAAATGTTCCGGGTTGATGTCTAAAATAAAACAGGAAACCGCAGGAGGCAAATTCTGGTAAAGATGAGGGGTATCAGGGGAGGTTCTGGTGTCACACGTATATATGTAATTTCTATTACCAAACCCCCAAAGATGGGAGTACTGCATTGGGTATAAATAACTGACTTAGCCCGAGTGCACAGTCACACTCGATACTCCTATATTAGCCAGTCCCAGTGCTTGGAAAACTGGCTGATTGACAGGGAATCACCACCCAAAAAACTGGACATAAGGAACACTATTTAAAAATAGAGCAGTTATTGGATTTTATTCTCTGCTTTCTCTGTAGAATGTTTCAGTAGTTTTTGTGATTCTATGCTATATATTGTATGGCAGAAAGCTCTGGTTAACAGAAAGAAGCCAGAATACACATTACTGGTGATTTTTAGTCCACCATATGAATAATACAGTTTGAGAAAAATTTACTTTCCGCAAACAAGAAAAAAAAGTTAATGTTACTGGACCTAATAGCGTATGACTTCTGATAAAAACAACCAGGCTTTAAGCTGTTGATGCGACAAACCGCTACAACAGAATATGGTAACCCTTTGGATTTTCAGCTCCATGTTTAGTTTTGAACCACTTTAGGGTACTTTAATACAGTTAGGAACCATTCAATATTTGAAAAAAAAAAACATTAACATTTATCTCCTTTTAAATTAGCCATAAAATAAAACCATGATTTCTACACAAAAGTTTATTGCGATCATATGTTAACGTCAGTTTGAAGAAAAAAAAAAAAAAAAAATTAAACAAAAATAAAAATACGATGCAATTTACATTTATTAAACTACTTGCCAAAGCACAAATTTACACATTCTACACACACTAAAACATATCTAACTCACACGGGTCTTTCAAAGACATGTTATACTGGTGGAGACAAATGTACAAGACTAACAGGAATCCTTAGTATAAAAACCATGTACTTATGTAAACTTACAAGGAACCCAGGTCATGGCTTCCATCTCAACTAAGTCATCCATTTTGTTGCATATTGTATTTAAACTGTGCAGGGGGGATGGAGGAAGCTGGCACATTTAAATGTAGGCGTATCTAATAGTCACCCCAGTGTATTACTTTTAGCTGCTTTTTGCCTGGTCCCGTTTTCATGTTATTGAACTTCAAGTTTTGAAATGAGGTTTATCCCGAGATCCATTTCTTCCAGTCTGGAATGTAGACCAGGCAAGCCGATAACTTGTACCTGTAGATTTCAACCGATTAGTTACACCATTAAGCTTCAAACTGAAAACAAGGCACGCAGAGACTCCTCATCAAGGTTTCTGATGTAATCCCAGCATCTTGAATTTCATACCTAGGATTAAACTACTGTCAGTGGATGATAAACCTGAACGTTTCCAATAAAAGATACAGCACTAATAAGAACAGAACCTCCTAATCGGTGGTAATCAGATGTCTCCCCCTCAGATGGCTGCCATATTGTTGTGCTTTAAATAAATCTTGGGATTAGACTTCTTTCCAGACCATTTTCCATTTCATTAGTAACTTCTCTTGACATTCTACTACGCCCCTATTTTCATAATGAATTTACAGTCCCTACTAATCTTAAATGGTCTCATCAACTAAATTGCTATAACACACAGTGGCTGTCTTATTACCCCATATGTGGCAGAAAGGACATCCCATGACTCCAAGTCCCAGTGTACCCTGATGGATATCAGTCAGTCAAAGCATGCTGGGACTCGCATGCCCAGGTCCGCCATATGGCAAACACTTCTAATAGGATTTGATCATTTTTTAATATTTAAAAATATGAGATATGGTAAGAACTTACCCTTGTTATCTCTATTTCTACGAAGTCCATAGGGTTCCACAGGATACCTTGGGGTATAGGTGTGACGTCAGTCGCAGGGCACCAAAGAGTTAAGCTTTCAGCCTCCCAGGATGCACTAGGTCCCCCTCCTATACCCCGCCCCCGGGCCAAGGCACCTCAGTTAGTTACCAAGCCATAGGCCGGAGGAGGAGAAGGAAGAGAGAGAACAAAGATCTGGACACATACAAGAATCACATTCTCACAAGAGGGAGACGGAAAACCGGTGACCAGAGCAAAGCCCATCTGCAGCACAGGTGCGACAGGGCGGGAGTCCTGTGGAACCCTATGGACTTCGTAGAAATAGAGATAACAAGGGTAAGTTCTTACCATATCTCATATTTTCTACTTCAGGGTCCATAGGGTATCCACAGGATACCTTGGGGATGTCCCAAAGCAGTATCCTTTAAGGGTGGGGACGCTCCTGTGCAGAAAGGAGAATCCGCCGCCCGAAGGAAGCATCCTGAGAGGCGAAGGTGTCAAACCTGTAATACCTCACGAAGGTATGGACAGAAGACCACGTAGCAGCCTTGCAGATCTGAACTGCCGAGGCACCACGTCGAGCTGCCCACGAAGGACCCACAGACCTAGTGGAATGAGCCTTCAGAGAAGGAGGGACCGGTAGGCCTTCATGAAGATAAGCTTCAGAAATAGCCATACGGATCCAGGCTGCCAAAGTTTGCTTTGAAGCAGGCCAACCCTTTTTACGGAAGCCAAAGAGGACAAACAAAGCGTCCGACTTCCTAAACGAAGAAGTGCGGTCAACATAAGTCCTTAAGGCCCGCACAACATCCAAAGAGGCCTCACCCACGGAAAGACCCGGTGAGTTAAAGGCCGGAACAACTATTTCCTCGTTAATATGAAACTGGGAAACAACTTTGGGAAGAAACTCGGGCCGAGTGCGGAGCACTGCCCTGTTCCCATAAAAAACCAAGAAAGGGGGTCTACAAGAAAGAGCCCCTAACTCAGAAACACGTCTGGCCGAAGCAATGGCCAGAAGGAAAACAGTCTTAGCTGTTAGCCATTTAAGATCCACTGAGCCCAGTGGTTCAAACGGCGGTCCTTGGAGAGCCCTCAGGACCACAGCCAAATCCCAAGGCGCCACAGGTGGAACAAAGGGCGGCTGAATGCGGAGAACACCCTGCATAAAGGTGCGCACATCCGGGATTGTAGCAATCCTACGGTGAAACCAGACAGATAGGGCCGAAACCTGTACCTTCAAAGAAGCAAGGCGAAGCCCATGATCTAGTCCCGCTTGCAGGAAGGCGAGAATCCGAGACAGACGAAACTCCCGCGGTGCATAACCTCTCGGTCGACACCACTGGAAGAACGTATGCCACACGCGATGGTATATCCTCGCGGAAGACGGTTTCCGAACTCGTAACATGGTACGCATCACAGAGCTGGAAAACCCCCGGGACCTCAGCATGGCCGTCTCAACAGCCACGCCGTCAAAGACAGCCGAGTCAGGTCCGGGTGAAGGCAAGGACCCTGAGACAGAAGGTCCGGTCGTAGCGGCAACCGCAGAGGAATGTCCACGGACAGACCCTGAAGGTCTGAGAACCAGTGCCGTCTGGGCCACGCGGGAGCTATCAACAGGAGCGTCCCTCCTTCCTGTTTGAATTTCCGGATTACCCGTGGAAGAAGGGAGACCGGAGGGAACAGGTATGCGAACCGGAACGTCCACCGGACGGACAGAGCATCCACCAGAGACGCCCCTTCGTCTCTTGTGCGAGACCCGTACACCGGCAACTTGTTGTTGTGCCGGGACGCCATGAGATCGATTTCTGGAAGACCCCACCTGTCCACCAGTAGTTGAAAAACGTCCGGGTGCAGGGACCACTCCCCCGGATGAACGTCCTGGCGACTTAGAAAGTCCGCCTCCCAATTGAGCACTCCCGGGATGAAGACCGCTGATATGGCCGGAAGATTGCGCTCCGCCCAAACCAGGATCCGAGAGACCTCTACGAGAGCCGCCCGACTGCGAGTTCCTCCTTGCCTGTTTATGTAGGCCACGGTGGTAGCGTTGTCCGACTGGACCTGCACCGGGCGACCCTGGAGAAACCGCTGTGCCTGCTGGAGAGCATTGAAGACCGCACGGAGTTCCAAGATATTTATTGGAAGCTCCGCTTCTGTCGGCGTCCACCTGCCCTGGAACAAGTGTGGACCCGAAACTGCTCCCCAGCCCCGAAGACTGGCGTCCGTTGTCAACAGGACCCAATTTGGAACCCAGAACGGACGTCCCTTGTTGAGGTGGGTCGTCTGTAACCACCACGTAAGGGACAGGCGAACCTCCTGGGTGAGCACAATCGTCTGGGACTTCAGAGACTGAGTCAGCCCGTTCCACTTGGACAGGATCAGGTGCTGCAGAGGTCTGGAGTGAAACTGGGCGTATTCCACCATGTCGAACACCGACACCATGGAGCCCAGTAACCTCATCGCCGAGTGTAAGGACACCCGGCGGCTGTGCAGACAACTGCGCACCCTTGACTGTAAAGCAGAGATCTTGTCCTCCGTCACGAAGATCCTTTGCTGTCCCGAGTCCAATAAGGCTCCAAGATGCAGAATCCTCCGAGACGGGATTAGAGTGGACTTCTGCCAGTTGATTAGCCAGCCGTGCCGTTGCAGCAGTGCAATGGTCAGGTCCAAGTGGCGTAACAGGAGCTCTGGAGATCCTGCCACCAATAACAGGTCGTCCAAATACGGCAACATGCGGACTCCCTGCAGCCGCAGAGAAGCCGCCATGACCGCCATCACCTTGGTGAAAACACGTGGTGCTGTTGCCAGGCCAAAAGGTAACGCCCGAAACTGGAAGTGGTCGCTGCTGATTGCAAACCTGAGGAACTGTTGATGGCGCCAAAGAATAGGGACATGCAGGTAAGCGTCCTGTATGTCCAATGACACCAAGTAGTCCCCAAGTTCCAGCGCCAGAATGATGGACCGTAGGGTCTCCATCCGAAACTTCGGGACCCGCAAAGACTTGTTGAGTGCTTTGAGGTTGAGAATCGGACGATATGACCCATTGGGTTTCTGTACCAAAAATAGATTTGAATAGAAACCCTGGCCCCTCTGGGAGAATGGAACCGCCACTATAACTCCAGCCTGGAGCATAGTGTGCAATACCTTCCGCAGCTCCGTAGCCTTGTTCCGGTCTGATGGGAGACCCGTGGTGAAGAAGCGAGCCGGGGGTCTGTGCCGGAAGGAGAGGGCGTATCCGTGGGAAACCACCTCCAGAACCCAAGTGTCTGTCGTAGTGGTCGACCAACACTGGGCGAACTGTAGCAGGCGGCCTCCCACCCTGGGATCCCCCAAAGGGAGGCCCGGACCGTCAGGCCGCAGGCTTGTCATCTGGCTTGGGGGCCGGACGTCTGGTACTCCATGCCTGCTTCCGGGGCTTGACCGATTTCTTAGGGCCAGCCTGTCGAGGAAACGACTGTGGTTTGGGCCTGCCCTGGGCCCTAGATGACCGAAAGGACGATGGTCCCGAACCAGAAGGAGCAGCGGCCGACGGGAGACAGGCAGATTTGGCTGCCGCCAGCGTGGCCACAATCTTATCCAGATCCGGACCGAAGAGAACTTCTCCGGTAAACGGCAACGCTTCCAGACCTTTCTTGGAATCTGCGTCCGCCTTCCAGGATCGCAGCCACAAGGTGCGACGAGCAGCTACCGCTGCTGAAGAAATTCTAGACACCAGAGTACTAATGTCTAGAGCCGCCTCGTTGATGTAGGTGGCCGAATCACGGAGATTGCCAATCAACTCCGCCTGATCGGCCGGACAGTCGGATTCAAAAGAAGCCTCTAATGAATCCGCCCAGCGCTCCATCGCTCTGGCAACCCAGCAAATGGCCATAGCCGGCCGTGCTGCCCCCCCTGCAAGGGAATAAGCGGACTTCAGGCAGATTTCTACCTTGCGGTCCGTAGCATCCTTAAGGGAGGACATGGATGGCATCGGCAATGTGGCACTACGGACAAGACGGGTCACGTGAGAATCCACCTGTGGAGGGGATTCCCACTTCGCAAAATAATTATCCGCGAACGGATAAGCCACCGCCAGGCGTCTCTGCGGCTGGTATCTTTTGCCAGGTTGTTTCCACGCCTCCTCTAAATGGTCCACCAACTGACCCGAAAGAGGAAAGACTGTGGCATCGCCCTTCACATCTTTGAAAAAGGCATACTTAGATTTAGCCGCTGGGGGAACTTCGTCCTCAATCACCAAGGCTGTGCGGACCGCCCGAATAAGTCCAGGAATATATACTTTGGACTTAGCATCAGCGTCCTTAGTATGGAGAGGTTCCTGATCGTAAGGATCTAGAATCTCCCCATCATCAGACGTCCCTTCGTCATCCTCATAAGGAGCGGACAGAGACGCCACCGGCCTTTTATGAGACCGCATCACAGACTCCCCTTGCAACACATCCGACAAGTGCTGTACAGAACTCGTCAGGGAGTTAACCAACGCTGGCTCCTGAGAACCCGGGAGCGGGGAAATAGGGAGACTGTGGGGTACCACCAATTGTCGTGGGAACCCCTGCATGGGTGACGACACCACAGACTGCTGGGACAAACCCATCGGAGTAAACGCGGGCTGCGGAGCTAACTGGCCCACTAAAGCTGTTAACGCCTGAGCGAAACAAGCCCAGGGCGGCTCCTGTACCGGTGCTGTAACCGTAATAGGCCGCGCCATGGACAAACACTGCCGGCAAAGGCCCTCCGCGCTACCCTCCCCCTCCGCTAACGGTACTTTGCACGTGGTACACTGTAGCCGGAGGGGAAAATCACTTTCAGACATGATGGCACCACGTATGTGACCTCTCTCACCAATTAAGTATTAAATAGGCGAGAGACCACCCTGCAGCACCGCACCGCAAGGGCTTTAGCAGAAAGAACAGGGACAGTAATAAAGCTGACAGTTTAGAGAGAAAAGATTACAGGCAGCAGCGCTAGCACAGTCACATACAATGCAGAAAAATAACAATTCCTGCACTAACAGCGCTGATCACTCAACTACACAGACACAGGGCCTGGTAGGACACAGCGCTGCATACACAGACCTGACCACAGCGGAGGAGAGGTATGCGGGGGGACCCAGACCACGATGCTTCCGTCCAGCGCTTCCAGCAGCGTTCACCATGCGTTCTGGAGAAGATGGCCGCCGAGGAGCAGAGAGGAGGCTGGCCTGGGGGAGGAGCGCTGCCACAGGACCAGTCGGCAGCATGCAGAGAGGGCTGTGTGCAGCGGGGGAGGCGCCGGCTGTGAGACAGGGAAGGCGCGCTCCCCTGGCATGCATTTAACCCCTGGGACGCCGCAGCGCTACCGCTCTGCTGCGGTCCGCTGTCCCAGGGGGTAGTGGAAGCACAGGTTGGTCGCCTGGCTCCACGCTGCAGCCAGTCCCCAGGGAGCCCCCTGCCTGGGGACTTAGGACCATGTGATCAGCGGGGACCCACCGCGGGACCCCGCTGCTTACCTCTGTCCCCCTTGAATCCGGCCATGGTCCGGAGCATCTGGGGTCACCGCTAGCTGTGACCCCAGACGCCCACCAGCATCCCCGGATCAGTACCGGCGTTCTGGTACCGGCGGGGTGTAGGGAAGACAGCATGGACGTCAGGACTGACTGTCCATGCTGTTCATCCAGTTGTGCAGCCACAGCTGCATGAAGAATAAGCTTCAGGGGCTCTTCTAGCCCCCACTCCAACAGGTGCACCCGACTCCGGCCGGGCACCAAACTAAACTGAGGTGCCTTGGCCCGGGGGCGGGGTATAGGAGGGGGACCTAGTGCATCCTGGGAGGCTGAAAGCTTAACTCTTTGGTGCCCTGCGACTGACGTCACACCTGTACCCCAAGGTATCCTGTGGATACCCTATGGACCCTGAAGTAGAAAATGTTCCACTTGTGTCAAAAGAAAAGGCACCTTGCCTTTCACATAAATTGTAGTTGAACTACTGTTTGGAACATCCCTAGTATTTTTTGTTTGTAACCATTAGATATATTTACCATTGCTTAATTTTACAGGTCCATTCACCTCTAACCCCTATACTACACTTCTACCCCTAATTATCTTTACCAAGCCCCCCCCCATCCCTTCTGTACACTATGTTGCAGACTGCAGCTATGTTAATCTTACCAGTCACCAAATGACATGAAGTTGTACAGGGATGGTCTTTCAAAATCTGCAAACACAGATTGCTCGTTCATGGCACCAGATCCCATGTTCTCAAACACAATCCAGTCTCCGACACTCAGCTCTGGCAGAAGACAGTGGTCCACAATTATGTCCAGCTCATCATAAGATGGACCCAAGAGGCTGCTGGCAAATAGCGGCTCGTCTTCCTTGTACTTCTGAAACAAAAAGTAGTCAAGTATGGGTCTCTGTGCGGCATCAGTATGATATACCGCCGGCCGCAAAACCCGACAGGAGGAAATTCCGATCGTCTAGAGATTTTAAGTATAACTAATCTAATTCTCTCCCACCCCCAACCCTCCTTTAGGGTGCCTAACTCTAACCTCTCCCCCAGTGCCTAACCCTAATCCCCCCTCTAAGTGTCTAAACCTAACCCCCCCCTCCCCCGCCGCCTAAACCTAAGTCCCCCGGGGGGGTGCCTAACCCTAACCCGCCCTTCCCCTTGCGTAACCCTGAGCTCCCGGAGGGGTGCCTACCTCTAAGTCCCCCCCCGGGATCCCTAAACCTTACCCCCAATCCCCCCCCCCCTCCCCAAGGCTGTCCGCGGCGGCGCCCGGCATCCCTTCGATCGGGGTAAAATGACAGGCGTCGGGACTTCGACACCTGTCATTTAACCCTTGCCGGGATTAAGCAGTCGGGAAGCCGGCGGTCGGCATTGCGTCCGCCGGCTACTTCCCCTCTGTGCTGCATTGTCAGGTCCACGTAAAAGAAAGACGTTGGCACAGCGGCTTACCTTGTGCACAGTTGGGGCAGTATCTAAGCTCTCTGACAATTTACTCGCAAAAGAACCATAGACTCCATCGTTCAGGCAATAAATAAAATCTGGACTGTTAATGGGTTGCTTGCCTAAAATATAAAAATGAGAAGTCAGGATGCAGGACGAGAATGTCCGAATCGCACAACGGGGACTAGAACTATGAACTACAAATGAATGCAGTATAGACCAGCTAAGCGAGTCTTGGGGCTGCATCACTATACAAAGCCAGAATCACGAGGAAGCCCGGTGGGTATAACACAGCAAACAATGCTAATTGAATACGCTGTATCTAAACGTTGTTATGGGGGCCCTTTATATAAGAGTCCATGGACCGGAGGAGGGAGACCAAATGACATATCCCAAGCACAACAGTGATCCTTACTTCAGCCATCCTATACATCTCTATCTAATCATTAACTGTTCAGACAATTTCTTCTGTTTACAATATCAAAGATAAGGGGGTTTGTGTCTACAACAGAAAAGAAAATTACCTCCAAGAAGATGCTGATCATGATCAACTACTTTCTTTGCAATGATGTTAACTGCTAGGGTAAAGGCAGATGAAACATAATAGCTTCCAGGCTCTGCAATGATTTTAATTCCATATTCCTCAGGGAAGTAGGCACCCAGCAGAGGGCTGACAGCATGATACAGCTACAAGACAAGAAGTTTCCAGGCTTTTAGCTCATACCAGATACCAGACTACATCCCCCCCCCCCCCCCCCCAAGTCACCAGGTGTAAGTTGCAGGGTCACAGTCTGCGCCCTCTATTGGGGAACTTACCTCTTCCAAATGAAATTCATTCCTGGAAAACCCCCCACCAATGTCCAGTATTTTGATGTTAAAGCCAAGTTCCTCCTAAGAAACAAACAAAAAAAAAAAGGGAAAGTGAAAAAGTGTAATTTCCTCCGCTGACGAGGGTTCAGCAATTAACCATGTCCCCACAAACAAGACAATGTACTAATCATAACCCAGGAGTTGCTCGCGGCTATTAGTCATATGGTTTTTATGCCGGTTTAGTTTAGCAGACAAGATCATGTGTTCTATAGGGGGGTTAGTGATCCGATATGCAATTATTGCTGTTCAATAGATTAGGTATTGATTATTTATATACAGTCTAAACTATAAGTAAAAGTCTGGACTCTTATGCCAGATATTTGGGACTAGTGCATTTTACTCCATTTAGAACATATGCCTAAATTATAATTATATTTAAAAGTTTTTCTCTTCATTAATTTAGCAATGCTTCAACCAAGTGACATCTCCAGCAAATAGCATTTACATCTACCACTGTGCCCTGCTGTAATGGTTTCTGTAAGACAGTGTTGGGGCACAGTTACCCCATATGCTGCATACACACAACGATTTTGTTAATGAACGATGTTCGTTAACAATTTTTTGAAGTGTAATTAACGATTTCTTGAACGATGAATGAAAAATGTTCCTTCCCTTAATGAAAATCGTTAAGTTGGTCAGTCTGAAATGGACGATGAACTACAAACGGGAACGTGCATGAACGAGAATTGTTCATAGTTATAACTCAGAAACTGAACGATTTTTTGAACGATAACGTCGTTATAGTTAAATAGTTAAAAAAATCGTTACGTGTGTATGCACCTATGGGATTAATCAGGGGTAGACAAAAAGTGGCATTCCAGCCGCAGTGGAACTTCAAATTCCAGCATGACCTGCCAACATGATCTAACTGCAAAATTGTGGCAGGTCATGCTGGGATGTGTAGTTCCATTGCAGCTGGAGGGCCACAGGTAGCCTACTCCTGGTAAAGCCCATCAATTTCTTACACTGGATGAGCAGCATTGATGAACACAACAGATAGGCTACATGATTTCAATGCAGTGTATAATGGCAACCATGTGCTAACAATTGATTAAGCATGCAGCTGTTATACACCGCAGGACTCTAGATAAATCTAACTATGGACCTTCACCTGGTGGACAAGCCTGAAAAATGGTCATTCCAACCTGTCCAGCTGAAGCTTGGAGCCCAGCAACCAGGCAACACTGATACTCCAGCATGAGGAACAAAGTTCTCAGCGTATGGTTAAGAGGAATCAGTATGATTTACCACCGGCCACATGGCCAGCGGTTCTAATCCCAACAGCAGCAGCCTGACAGAGGAGGAAATCCCAATCGTCCTTAGGGTAAGTATAACTAACTCAATTCCTCCCCTAAGCCTAACCCTCCTTTAGGGGTGCCTAACCCTAACCTCCCCCCAAGAGCCTAAACATAACTATCCCCTTCCCTGCAGCCTAACCCTAAGTCTCCCGTGGGGGTGCCTAACCCCACTTCCCCTAGCTTAACTCTAACTTTCCAGGGGAGTGCCTAACCCTAAGTCCCCAAGCGTTGATAAGTTATCAAGTGACCAAAGCCGGGTGGCCGGGGAAGGTGAAAACCTAAGCTACCGGGAACAAATTCCTAGTCTAGGCTTATTGCTCAATTAATGTTTTAGGGGAACACAATGGTTTGTGTGTGTAGGGTTTAACAATTTTTAGGTGGTCATGGCCTAAAGAACTCTGTTCTAACAAATCAAAAAGTAACCCACTACTAAAACATTCACAACAGTAAGTGACCAGCAAAGAACACTAAATAATTAGTGTAATTGCAGATTAATATCCACTGATGACCTGTGATGTGCAGATGACCCTTCAGTAATATACATGAAAATGCCTATCAATGAGCACTGTAAAGAGCTCACACACACTAGACTATATTTATGAATAATAACTATCGTTCGACGATATATCGTTCATATCTTCCAGTGTGTATGAACGACCAACGAAGCACGCTCCCGCGGGTCGTTAACGAAATCCCCAGTTGCCTGAACATGCAGCTCAATCTTGGGATATCATTAACTATGCCATGCTGGCTCCCCCCCACCATCGTTCATCGTGGCCGACATCGCTAAGTGTATATACACTTACCGATGTCTGGTCCCATCGCTGACGATATTGTCTAGTGTGTATGCAGCTTAAGAGAAAACCTTGACTTCTCTAGTCTATCTGGCAGCTGATCAGCCACTGGGAAAGCTCCATCACACAGTACAGTTATTGCCAGTATCCAACTATTGCCGGTGAGAGAGTAAACTAATATCAGACATAAGGAGAACAGTGCATTAAAGTCAGTGTTGGAAAGTGAACGCTGTTGGCCTATATATAGGAAAACCATTGGAACCAAAGACTTATATTAGTGATCTGCTATTACAAAGCACATGCAATATTTACTCATTTTAAAAATGACTAGTGTTCAGACAGAATGGGGAGGAAGCAACATTAAAAGGGACACATTAGGTACTGGTGCAAGAGATGGTAAATGCAAAGGTCAAATAAGCTAGCTTGTCTGGTAGAAGTATGTGTAGCCACTGAGTCTGGACCTGTGGCCAGTGCTACCATTATAAAAGCCTGTCATTTATATGTGATTGTCTGAAATGGACCTCAGCAACTCTTGTAGTACTGACCCCCAGGAAGCCTGTGACACTTACTGCCATATCGTACACACAGCGGGCATCAGACAGAGCATGACTATATGCATGTGGGTCTCTGGAAGAGCTTGACACATGGAACCTGGGGACAAAGAAAGAACATCTTCTATTGATAATGTCACTGCGTCAAGTTTCCGTTGTTTGGCAGACTACAAGTTATGCGGACGTGTTCCATCAAGTAATCTACCACAGACCTAGTGTTTTCACACAAAATGTCATATACATTATGAAATTGGACACACAGACCAGTAGGGCACAGCACATAACTAGCAAATAAAGGTTATTGCCAGGAAAAATATATATTTTTAAATTAAAATTATAATTGATGCTACAAGTGACTGGACTAACTTATGTCACTTGAAAACACGACTTCTCTGTCTAGAAGCAGTATCGGTATACCTGGCAGATAGGATGAGAACGGACAGTCATAGTAGCGTTACCATGGAAACATTCAGTGCAGTCCAGTTGTTTCCATAGCAGCAACAGTGGGGGCTCATGTAGAGTTGGTGCAAAAAAACAAGGTGCTTGCTTAGCTGGCAGAGCTTGCCGTATAAGCAGGACGCATCAATCTCTGCAAGGGTAGGGAATTATCCACTTGATTTACTCCAGGAAGGAACTGTAGTATATGCACCTACTTTACTACTATAAAGCAGGTGCACAGTTGTATATGCGCAAGACTTATGACCGGAGAGTACAGCTGTATATGCGCCTGGCTTATGACCGGAGAGTACAGCTGTATATGCGCCTGGCTTATGATCGGAGTACAGCTGTATATGCGCCTGGCTTATGACCGGAGTACAGCTGTATATGCGCAAGACTTATGACCGGAGAGCACAGCTGTATATGCGCAAGACTTATGACCGGAGAGCACAGCTGTATATGCGCCTGGCTTATGACCGGAGAGTACAGCTGTATATGCGTCTGGCTTATGATCGGAGAGTACAGCTGTATATGCGCCTGGCTTATGATCGGAGAGTACAGCTGTATATGCGCCTGGCTTATGATCGGAGAGTACAGCTGTATATGCGCCTGGCTTATGACCGGAGAGTACAGCTGTATATGCGTCTGGCTTATGATCGGAGAGTACAGCTGTATATGTGTCTGGCTTATGACTGGAGAGTACAGCTGTATATGCGCCTGGCTTATGACCGGAGAGCACAGCTGTATATGCGCCTGGCTTATGACCGGAGAGTACAGCTGTATATGCGTCTGGCTTATGATCGGAGAGTACAGCTGTATATGTGTCTGGCTTATGACTGGAGAGTACAGCTGTATATGTGTCTGGCTTATGACTGGAGAGTACAGCTGTATATGCGCCTGGCTTATGACTGGAGAGCACAGCTGTATAAGCGCATGGAGTACAGTAGTATATACACCTAGTCTACGCTAGGAGGTGCAGCTTCAGTGATCATAGCAACTGGTAAAATATATCTGGACAGTTAATGATAACCAATACATTCGCATTCACCAAAGAAAAAATTAAAACAAGAATAAAATTCAAGTACTAAGATCAAATCAATACACCCATTTTAAAAGATCGACTCAAATGCCAAACAGACATATCAGTATTGGGGTCAGCATGGATTGTATTTTACATGATTGGCGGCCTTACTGTACCTTTGGCTGCACCTGTATGTCCTCCCCAGATGAAAAGGGTTCCGGGCTATAGATACAGTAAAAAGGTCGACAACGTCTAGATAGACACCAGATGTTAGACCGTCTGACAGGTCGACCCGTCGGACAGTCAGAGTTAAACAGCACATCGACTAGCAGACCAAAAAACGACTGCACGATTACGACATTGTAATGGTGCCGTCTTTTCACAGTTTGTGCTGTGCCTACACTGAACGATTGATCGTTCAGTGTAGGCATCCTCCATCCTCTGTGAACATGCCCAATCTGTCGTTATCAACAGATTGGGCATGTTCACCCGATGATTGATGTTGGAAACGGCCAAAGGTAGCTCGCAACGCTGGTTGTTTCCGACATAAAAGTGCACAATTACTGAGCGATTGCACGATTACGATGTCGTAATCATGCACTCAGTATTATCGGCATGTGGATGTGCGCCTTTAGGCACCAGCAAGAGAGGGTTAGGATTAGGCGCCTGGAGGGAGGTTTAGGGTGAAGATTAGGGCTAGAAAACAAAAAAAATAATCATGTGTCGACCATTTGTACTCGTTCACCTTCTGTGTGTCAACCTTTTGTCCAAGTGGACCTATTTACTGTCGAACATCTGGTGTCTATCTAGACACTGTCGACCTTTTTACTGTCTATCAGTTCAACCACACCCGGATGAAAGGTCATAAGCGCAAGATGCATCTTAGCCAGCAGGGGCCAGGAGAAGGTTATTGTGTAGTTGAAAAAAGCGCGGATTGCGTTTCCATCCAACTCTACATGAGCTTGTGTGTTTAACTTTCCACAAGGTAATTTCAGAGATAATCTCTAAGTATCAAGAGCTATTCCTGTATTAGTAGATGGAGGCATAAATGTAATTAGTTATATCAGTAGAATAGCCATTAAGTCACATGGGTTGATGTCTTCTTGTTTAAGCTCAATAGGAATAGATCATTGTGTGAGAAAAGTCATGCTAAGCAAAGACAATAAAAACATTTCGCTGAGTACATCGCCACCTAGTGCTAGAACTGTACATTACACAATACTCAAACACTGCCGTATAGTCCAAACTTAAGTCTAGGCAAGATATATACTTTGCATTTATTTCCACCCAATACCCATAAAAGTTGAATCAATCTTATATAATGAACCTGACTGCAATGACAATATTAAAAGGATCTTTGTACTCACCAATTAATCCTTTTCTCTTGCAGTACATGGGCGGCAGAACCATGCTACATGAGAAAATATACCTTCCAACACACCTGCCAGGAAATCCCCCAGCAGCTACAAATAGGACCTGCATGTATTCAACCTGGCTGCAAAAGTCACAGTGCTTTCCTCAAAATCCCCATGACTAGAAAGAAAAACATTAGGCTGCTTTATACATATAGATAAAGTTTCTTCTAACCGTGCCAAACTTCTATAGAACAACTATAGAGTATGGGGTTAGTATGACGAGAACGGGAATGGCGCCGTTTGTCCAAAACCGTTTGCGCTTCATATGTATCTACCAAGCAACCATAATAGAAATATGCAAATGAACTGGTCAATTTTTAAAACAAATTTTCATGGGCTGGAAAATCTCTCATCACGTAAAGTAGCAAAGACCACATTTGACATAATTCATGGGTCACTCACTTTAATCCAATTACTTCCACATTGCACTCCTTAGCAAATTCCAGGAGGTGCCTGCAGTTCTTCAGGGTGCTGCCAAACACCATGTTCATCTCTCCATCTCCTCTGATGCCTTCCGTGGCAATGTGCAGCATGAGCCTAAGAGAAGGGGAAGATGATTGGGGCACAGTTGGTTTACATCAGCACATGATGTTTTGCAGAAGTATTGTTGCCGCAGCTCGAGCACCATCCTTGGAAGAGTCAAGAACTTAGTGAGAAATATTCCTGTATAGAGAGAAAACTAGCAATTAGGGCCTAAGACTGGAAGCTGCAAGTGGGACACATGGAATTACAGCAAGCCATATTTATTACGTACTTAACCATGGGTGGATGCTGTAAAAAATGGTATTTAGAGGTATTCCCACTTATTTGCTTATGTCCTGAATTCTAAAACTTTTTTTCCTTCCATATTTAAAGCTTAAGAATTTAACAATTTCCAGGCAAAGCATACATGTGACGCACATAATTCAGTTTTAGCATTTCTTTGCAGCGCTCAACATAGTACCTCTCCCCAATCCATTACAGATAACCAATGTACGTGCCAACGGAGCTGTACAAATAGGCATTTTAGGGACATCATAACTTCCCCAAAGGCGCACACCACCCCCCCCCAAGCTCTCATCAAAAGTCAATCCACCCGTCTGTATGTCTTGCGTCCATGGGAGGAAAAACCAATAGTACACAGGACCAACAGGTAGCACACTGTCTAAACCCAAACCGCAAAATTCTGCAAGTCTGTCGCTCACACTGGGGGTCATTCAGACCCACTCGCAAGCGGCAGTACGCTCGCAAGTGGGTCGATGTTCTCCACTGCGCATGACGAAGGGAGCTCCGTCGTGTGCATGCGCGAGACCCGGACTGCGACAGCCAAGCTGTCGCTCCGGGTCTCGCACCAAAGGGGGCGTGCTGTCGATGTTGATTGACAGCACGCCCCCTTTGGTGGGCGTGCGAGCCAGACGGAGGCGTTCCCATGGGAACGCCTACCGTCTGAAGCCGGCCCCACTGACATCACTAGTGATGTCAGTGGGAGTGATTTTTGCTCTGATAGAGCCAAAATCACTCCAGGGCTTGTGGCTGGGAGAGCCTACCGCAGGGTCTCCGTCGCAAGTCCGATGGTCGCGATGGTCAAGACCATCGCGACCATCTTTTTGGACGCTCGTATATGCTGTGGGTGGTGACCCACAGCTATACGAGCGTCCAGGAGGACGCTCCATTTTAATGGAGGAGGGCCCTGATTCAGAGCGAGCGCTCTGGTCAGAGCGTCCGGCTCTGAATCAGGCCTACTGTCTCCCCAAGTTAGAAAGCCACTCCCGCCCCCCAAATAAAGCCTACCTACTTGATAGAGGGGTGTGGAAAAAGACGGGCAGATTTAATCAGCTATGTCAGATGTATTTAAAATCAGATCAGCCTTAATCTTTAGTACTGAGCTGATGTTACAATAGCTCTAGCTGTTAGAATGGAGACGCCTCAAGAGATGAATTGCAAGCAGACACCATTTAAAGGTTTGAACCATCATTTACAATCAGAAGAACAGTCGGTCACTCGGTATGTAGTTTATTATTCAACTGTGCCGGATTGTTTCATAACAAACCTAGCCAGCATGAATGACAGAAGCCAAAAAGCTGTGATTTACATACATTTAATGATTAACCTAAAAACAATTCTCTATATAGGGCTCCCGACTCACCATGCAATCACAAAGTACAAAACTAATTTTAACGTTCCAGCTAGCCTGTTTTAGAGGGGCGCTGCACCCTGCCTGATTTTGAAACCCTGAAATGCGTACAGCCCTTATGGTGACGGCCAGAGTGAAACGGTCAATTTCCCATGGGCATCTTTTCAATCTGCAGGGAGAGCTTTGGGACTGCCCAGCACCTCCGTAAGTGCTGGGCATGCCGTCAACAGTGCTGAAGAGAGAGGGGGGGGGTGAGTCTTAAGGGCACACGCTGGTGCCCCATTGTCACGCCAGGTGCCCTGCTGCCCTCCGGCCCTGGCATGAACACTAAAGTTTGTATACCCAAGTCAATTTAAGAAAACCTATTTGTACATTTCTGTCTCACGCACTGACGGGCCGTACAGCCATCTGCACTTACTTGGCATTAGGGTGATTCCGAGCAATTTTCTTCAATTCGGTTTCGTTTTCGCAGGTCATAATGTTTACTCCGATTTTGGCTGCATGTTTGATTTGAGCAACTTGCTTACATGGACTGGTGTATATAACATTTTCCATAGAGATGCCCAAGTCATACACCATTGTCATTTCAGTCTGCAAAAGGACAACGGCATTATTACCCATACAATAGGACAACTAGTCATGTTCCCACAATAGGACAACTAGTCATGTTCCCATAGCTACAGCAAGGAAATATAAAAGGCTAGCAAACAAGTTACCACTATTGAACTATAAAAAGCACTCTTCCTCTTTAGGGGAAAAAGAGGATTTACTCACTTTATTGGCACATATGAATCCAACACCGAGAGCCGATAATATCTCTAATACAGCTGGAGACGAGTTACACTTCACGGTGTAAAATGGCTTAATGTGCCCCATGGTATTTTGCCACTGAACGTGCTTTTTGACAATTTTCCCTAGGTCGGCAACAAAGAAAGCATTTTTCCCCGCCTGTTCGTAAACATAAATGTTAGAAAATTAAGTATTCAATACATTATACCATACACTGCAGCAGATGCAATCTCAGGCTCAGAAACATTGAAACATATCTATTAATGGGCTGGTCTAAAACATGCAAGAAATCATCTTCCTAACCAGATCCCTTTATTCAATTACCAGCAGTTTAAAAGAAAAGCATTCTCTCTATACAGGATAAATATAGTATTGAAGAGTATATTTTAATATATTTGCAGATTCCATCTAAGGAGACAACATCGTAAAATTAGTTTTGGCTTGAAGCACCCACAGAAATGATAGCACTGTACAACACAAGCTGGTCTAGATGACAATGTTGCCTGCTAGTGGAATCCATACTAAGGAATTTAATTTATTAAGTAAATAATCTGTATCATTATTAACTTCAGATAAATTTCACGAATTGGAAGCTTTAAAAAAACCTTTAATCTTTAAATTGTGTCCAGTCTATCAGAACATTACAAACGGAGAAACAATGGATGTTGTCCAGTTAAGTGGAGACTCACCAGGGTATGCTCGTAGATGTAATTATTAATGACATCTCTAGGAGTCGCTGTATCATCCAGTAGGCCAATGGAGTAATTCGCATCTTCGTTAAATCCTTTCATCTCAGCCGTATTCCGCAAAACCGACAATCATAAACCAAGAAACGTCAAAAAAGGGGTCGTATAGGTCTTTTTGGGTCCTACAAATATGCAACAAACTAGGAGAAAGGAAGCAATGATCAGATGTTGCGTTACAGTTACTGTGTTCATAAGCTTACAATGCATCATGAGCAAATGGCTGCACATTTCAGCATCCAACAAAAGCCCTTCACAGCGATTCATATAGGTTATACTTAGTCTACACCTCTACAGCAGGAATCTTTAATCCATTACACATCTGAGATGACAATTGGTAATAGCAGTTTGGGCTCGAGGGAGCTCCCGAAGCTATTAAATTCTGTGCGCAGTTAGGTCGGGGAATGCTCGTTCTCCCGCCCCTTGCGCCTTAAACAGGGTGTTTAGTCACGAGAACGGGCATTCTCTGACTAAACTTCCCAGCGCGATGCTGTTTTCCTGGCGCTAAGGGCAGAAAACAGCATTGTGCCTGTACTTTTGGCGGATTTCTTCTCGCACACCTGGAGGGGTGCGAGAAGAAATCCTTAATAGCGCGCTGAATTGAATAGATTTGGGAGCTCCCTCTCGGCGCTGTTTAATTTGCGGTCAAATGAATCGAGCCCTTTGTATTTTTATGTCCAACCATAGCAATTATATAGGCTCTCATGTAACCAGGCAGGAACATTCCCACTACACAACGCATTACCTCAGAAAAGCTCCAAGGTTTGTACTATGGGGTCAATTCAATGCGCACACCTGAGAAATGTGAGATTCAATTATAAATGCCAACTTGCGGCGATGTGTGACCTTTCTACAAAAAGTGACCTGGGACAAGTGCATGAAGGAGTGGGGAAACCATCCAGGACCCCAAAAAAAGTGACAACTGAAATAGCAGGAGCATATAGAAGGCTGTTAGTGGTAATAAGTAAAATACTGGAGGTTCTAAAAAGGTGTCAAATGGCTGATTATTGCACTTTATATCATTGGTGGAAAAATTATAACTAGCAAGTGTTTTTCAGGATTTTGTAAAAAGTTAGAAAATATGCTTTAGTTCCCAAACTAGCGTTCGAAAACCCCTCTCCCATTAATACAGCCCCTCCACATACCTGTCCCACTTCACTTACCCCTCCACATACCTGTCCCACATCACTTACCCCTCCACATACCTGTCCCACATCACTTACCCCTCCACATACCTGTCCCACATCACTTACCCCTCCACATACCTGTCCCACATCACTTACCCCTCCACATACCTGTCCCACATCATTTACACCTCCACATACCTGTCCCACATCATTTACTCCTCCACATACCTGTCCCACCTCATTTACACCTCCACATACCTGTCCCACATCAGTACACCTCCACATACCTGTCCCACATCATTTACACCTCCACATACCAGTCCCACATCATTTACACCTCCACATACCAGTCCCACATCATTTACACCTCCACATACCTGTCCCACATCATTACACCTCCACATACCTGTCCCACATCATTTACTCATTATTTAACTTTTTAGAGCAACTGACATGAAAATGAATGTCTTTATTGACCAAATGGTGCTATTTAAACCCCTCCAAGTGGGTGATTCTACAATGAGAGGGGTGTAGCAGAGTTTCAGCATCTACATTTTACCATAAACATTTTCCCTACCTATTCACCTGCTCAGGGGCGTGCACAAAAAAACGTGAATTTGAAGTGAGCCGTTTCATTGCGTGACCCAAACTGATATTGCCCAGACGTAGTCATTAATTGTACAGCAACACTAGTTCCCAGAACTCCTCCCTTCTTTACCATAATTGAATGGGATTACCTATGCTTCAAGAGGCCGCATTACCTGCACACACAACGTATATAGGAGATGCATCGAACCTTCAAAAGGAGTGAAGTGGACAAGATGCCCACAGCAACCAATCAGATCATAGCTATCATTTTATAGAAGGCACTTGATAAATGCTAGCTAGAAGCCGATTGGTTGATATGGCAAACTTCTTCACTTGTTCACTGCTCCACTCTTTAGAAGTTTTATTAAATCTCCCCAGTAAACACAGAAAATCCACTACTGCTAAACAATTACTACAGTGAATGGTCCAATGGATAGTCGGATTTTTCCAGTTAGATTACTAGGCTCAGTACTTCTAAACCATCTACTTGTGCTTAAAAATGACTATATTCACACCACCATCAGGGAGTGAGCAGAGCTAAAGTAAGAGCTTCGGGTAAATAAACCCTTCCTTTATTTCAGTCTATAACAACGAGCTTCTGTAAAGGGAGCCCCATTCAGTTACCATATATACCCCAGCAGCTGTCTCTAATGACAAGCTGTCCACAAGCTTTATAAAATGTTATTCATCGCCTCACTGTAATTGCTGGCTTTTGGGAGGGGGGGGGGCAAAGATTTTTTTTTTTTTAATCTACTTGAGGCTATCGTGTCCAAAAACCAGTAAGTCTGCACGTCGCCCCAACACAATAGTCAATAGGCACACCCAGGGTGTTCTATATTAAGCGTGCCACAAGCTTTCCTTATCCCCGGTGGTACTCTATGCATGCAGGACACATCAGCAATTAACACAAGCACATTAACAATCGCAGGCTGTCTGTATTGTGACTAGCTTGTATACTAGAACAATGACTGTCAAATAACCTACTGAACAAATTCATGACTTATTTATAGAGCAAATGTAAATAGACTCACAACATAATGCTCATATATTTGGAAATGACTGTACTTAGACAATTTGGCAACGTACATGTCCACCATTTCCTATGAAGTGTGCATAAAACCTGGATGGTAAGACTAGTTGTTCCTTGGGTTCTACCTTGCTAGCACTTTGATGGAGTTTCATAGATCTCACGAGGTGTGCCCCCAAAATGCTGCACAAACTGACATGGGAGCCAGTTGTAATCTCTCATACGATTGGTGGCCAATAGTTAAACTGCCCAGATGTAGTCCTTGTTTATGGACTGCTGTCCAGCCATGCTACCTGCAGGACAATCTGGGATCACGGACTGGAATGCGCCATGCTACAGGAGCATGCCGTATATATTACCAATGTACGAGATGAACCGAACACGCACCTGCCGCTCACCGTATAACACATGGCTGCTGCCTCAGGTTTCCTTCACCAATTACATTCATTTTAAAAAGCAACACAAACCATGAACTTTTAACAGTACTGGTAAGTACACCCGGCACTAGTCACGTATGGCTGACTGAGGAAGATCATAATATAACAAGTGATTTTGCCAGTGTGCATTCGAAAAGCAGCATGAAGTGGTTTGTGAATACCAAAAGAATTGCGTGAAAAGATGCTGTAACTAGACGACGTCATTAACGGACCAGTCGCATCTGCAGCATGACTATCTGAGCAGTAGCTCTGCATGACAGGGATACTGACAAGCAGCAGCAGTATGTAGCCAGAACGCTGTATGAATAGGTTGGTTTTAATTAAATCTATTTTTCCTCACAGTATTAACACCAGTGCTCCTTGCTCCTACAGCAAAATGTTACTCCCTGGAGTCATGTACATGAACAGGTGAGCTCCTGGGTGTTAACAGCACATGACAATCAGCACTATCCAGATCATGACACTGTCTAACTTCAGTTTATCCTGAGGATAGAATCATGTGGCAGCTATTTGTCATGGTATAAGCTCAATAACTGTACGAAAGATGAATGCATGAAATGGCAATAACTGTACACATCAACTAGAGAGTATATCCACTTTGTGCCTCTTATAAACTCCATTAGAAAATCCCCGGACAGGAAAGATGGAAACTTACATGGACAAGTTAGGAGATGGAACCTCCTATCATCAGCTAGGCTGCCAAGGTGGCTCCGCGTTGAAGTCGAACTGCTCCCTATAGAGCGCTTTTCCTAGTCCCGCTGGGTAGTTGTACGCTTTGAAAGAAAATCCGCCCTGCAAGATAAAAGATATACTATCCTTTAATAAGAAAGCTTTATATGATACATGGAAAACAAAATGACTACGGTAAAATGCTTCGCTACACCATACTTCCAGTATTGGATGCCATTCCCTATATAATAACCATCTTTAAATCTGTATCGATCCCTTGTGGTGGTCTATTGCTTTACTCTCTCAAGGTGACTGATGTAGACATCCCGTTACACCATTATACTCCAAGAACAAGTAAAGGAATTCATTGTGAAGAAAGAAAATAGAATTATGTTTGTTTACCATTTGTGTTTTCCCCAACAAAATCAGATATATGAACATTATATTGAAACTTTATGCATGTAAGCGTAACTAAAACTTGCAGTGCTCACCAATAGTGCACCCATTACCACAAATATAAAGGTCATACAGGAGAAATGGGTGCCTGCCTTCACAGTCCAGGGAAGGGTCTATTATGATCTAGGGGTCTATTTACTAAGCAGTATTAGGAGAAGTGAAAAGTGACAAGGTACCAGCCAACCAGCTCCTAACTGCCATCTCACAGGCTGTGTTTGAAAAATGACAGTTGGGAGCTGATTGGCTGGCACCTTATCACTTTTCACTTCTCCTAACACTGCTTAGTAAATAGACCCCCTAGTATTTTGAAGAGCATTTGAAACGGATTTAAGATTCTTACTTTGTTATGATATAACTATGTTCAGTTATCCAATGTCTTAAATGTCTATGACCTGATTGGTTATTCTTAAATTCATAATATACACTGCATCAGACGACATGAGTGAGTAACCTAAGCCGGGTATACACTGGACGATGTCGGGGTGATTTGCCGTTTTGGAATGACAAAATCGCCTGTATCTTTCAGTGTGTACCGGCGATTGCACGCTCCCACAATCGCCAGGTTTGACGTGCCGCACATCAAACCTAGCAATATCACTAGCGCCCAGTGCATTGTTAATAAGGGACGTAACGGTGATCGTTCTATTGTTCATTAAAGTCGTCCAGAGTGAACGCACAATCACTGGTCACGGCCATTCGTTCTAATGTCGGAACAAATGCCCGCCGCTCCAGTGTGTACCCAGCCATAGTTAAATAGTGGTATTTGAACTAGATCAGTTTCCCAAACTCCACCATTAAATCAAGGTTTTAAGGATATCCACGAGTCCAGATGGTTAAATCAAATTGACTGA
The DNA here is from genome assembly GCA_031769625.1 of Taudactylus pleione. NCBI lineage: Eukaryota > Metazoa > Chordata > Amphibia > Anura > Myobatrachidae > Taudactylus > Taudactylus pleione. Next base: position 8,102,619 of record JAUIMM010000312.1, on the reverse strand, counting down.
GGTACTAAACCTGGACTGTAATGGAGGAGTTTGGGAAACTAAACTAGATTATTTAAGAAAGATTCACAGCAAAACTTTAAATGGATAGTAATTTCACTGACTATAAAGTATATAAAAGGACAACTAATCCTAAAATACATGCCGACTTCGACAACTGTCAATCATCAAGCTGGGTACACACCTAAAATAGATATCTGCAGATCAACTGATGGTTGTTCATACACACTGAACCACCATCAGTCATCTGGCTATGGGTCATGTCGTGCCCCCCTCCCCAAGATCTCTGTAGAAAGTATACGGGCAGTCGGCTGCTGACCGCTTGTACACTGCACGGTAAGCAGATATATCTGCCATCGGCTGTGCAGCACAACCGGCGCGATATGTCTGACTGATTACGTTCACACACATCGCTGGTACACGCTGCCCGACGCACACATGATATATTGTCCGATCTATTAATCGGCCAGTGTATCTGGAAGTGTACCCAGCATTAGTGTAGAAAACTAGCAAGTAGGTACTTCATCCTCAGTGCATTTCTTAATGTTTTGTTAGGGACAATAAAGATGCTTAATGCAAGATATTGGCCCCCTTTAAGCTGCCCATACACTGACATATCCAGCAGCAGCCAGCCAGCCATGTCTGATATTCTGCAACATTTCTATAGACATGTATTGCTAAATGTGCTCACTCCTGAAACTGCAACTGGTGGAGCTGCAATACTGACGATTACCACATATGTGGTCACTGACATCAGAGATCCCTTCCTTCAGCCCAGACATGTGGTGATTTGCAGCTAATTAGCCCTACAATTGCTTTATTAGCTAGCAGCATGTATGGCCGCATTATCAGTAGCAAAGTCTTATTGTACAAGTGACAAGACAAGGATGTCATCTGTGACCGAGCTGCATTTGCTGCAGTCTATGACCAGTGTAATAAACACGACAGGAATTCTAGAACTGTCATTTTAAGCAGACGGACCGCCGGGGTCCATAAATAGCCTTTAATACTCTTTACAATCAGTAAGTTTAATACAGAAGAGCGTTTCCCTATGTTACCAAACTCCTAAAAGGCTGTGGTTTGGGAATTTCTTTAATTATGCACAGGTGATTTACATCTATTTGGCTGTGCCAGTAATTAACCCGCCAGCTCTCAGACAGAAATCCCAAAAACACGAGTTGTTGGTTCTTCTTTGGGAACAGATATTGAAAGTGTCTGGAGGAATAGTCTAGTAAAGCACGTGGATAAAGCTGGCCTCACATGCCCTCATACCATTAGAGGAGAGCTGTTCCGCTGAAAGCAGTAAGTTTGCATCCAGAGCTGCAGTGCCAGATAAATCTTGCTACAGAGAGCGCAGGTGATTGGGAGACATCCCAGCTGTACGGGTGCCTGGTGCAAGCTCGCCACAGCACCAATATACTATTAAAGGGAAAAGTCCTACAACATTAGTCCAAAGTTAGCAACTGACTATAACAGAAAAAGTAACTCAACAACGAATGACGTAGTTACAATATGCAGCCCAGAACCCTTGAAGGAAATACATGCAGCTAAGGAAAAAGTTTTAACCCACGTTCAAGATTTCTATTGCATCAGTGAAAGAAAAAAATTGTACCATGAAAATATATATATATCCACAATCCAATTCAAAGCTGAACAGCCTCGGGGAGGGAGCTCTCGGAGCTATTCAATTCAGTGTGCTAAATCGGAGAATGCCTGTTCTCGCGGCTTAACCTGGGTGTTTAATCGTAAGAACCGCCATTCTCTTACTACAGTGTGGCCCATGAGGCTGTTAGCACCACACTAAGCCATAACCGAATGCCGGTTTAGTCTGATTTCTCCTTGCACCCTTTAGTCGGCCCAAACAGCGCACTGATTTGAATAGCCCCGGGAGCATTGCTTTGAATCATGGCCTCTCTATATATCTCTATACATATATATCGAGACTCATTTTGGAAGGATACACCTGCTAGCTTAAAACGTGTTGCCCTCCATAGATATTAGCATACAAAGTTCCAAAAGAGAAGACAAAGCTCCGGGTATTAAAAATAATCAGACTCTGAAGTTACACGCATGGTCCAAAGTTTCAGAATGTGTCATCTTGAGAAAAGATCAAACAATGAGGGAGATGTACAAAGCCCAGAAACGGTATCAGAGCACGTTATGTGCGCCGATACCGCTTCTCCCCGATGTATGATCGGGGGTCCGGGCGGTAAATGATAGGGGCACTGACGGCAGGGCCATGTACGAACGGTCATAACGCATGACCGTTCGGCCGGCTGTAGCTGTCGTTATCGACAGCTACAGCCTGGCATTAGCCTATCCCCACAGCAGGGACAGCGCTGTCCCTGCTGCAGCGGCTGCCGGCTCCACGCGGGGATCTCGCGATACTTGCGAGATCCCGCACATGCTCAGAGGAACCGGCCGGGAGAGAGAGACAGGGCATCAGCACTAGGCTGATGCGCTGCTGTCTCTAGCGGGTAGCGCCGGAGGGGAGAGTTAACGCTCCCCCTCTCCGGCCGATGAGATGTTTATACATCTCATCGGTAGTGCTTCCTGCTTCGCCTCGGTAAAGAGGCGAAGCGGGAAGCGTTATAGCGGCACGTTAAGTGCCGCTATAATACATCTACCCCATTGTCTGAAACATCAGACTAAGCATGAAACCAAAAGGTTCTCAAACTGTGACTCACGAATGCTTGAGGAGCAGCAGGCAGCACAGTGCCTGACACAGTCCTGCTCCTCCTTACTGAATGCTGGGCATGACATCATCACGTCCCAACACCAACTCAGTGAGGACTGAGCAAGAAGAGAGGATCCAGCAGAAGAAAACATTGGCAGGTAAGAAAATTTCCTTTCATTTGATATATGAATCATTGTATTGCGTGAAGGAAAACAGTTTTTATAAGCGTTCAAAGTTGAAAAAATATTCAAATTTCAAAATGTCAGCAATTTGGCCACCAGTGTAGATAGAAAAAAAGAAATATCTATATCTATATATCTATCTATATAATATATATCTAATATATATATCTATATCCCTATCCACAGACACACACTGGTGGCCAAAATTGCAGATATTTTGAAATTTTAATGTTTTTCAACTTTGAATGCTTATAAAAATTTTCCCTTCACGCAGTACAATGATTCATATATCAAATTAAAGGAAATGTAATGCTGAATTCAACACAAACAGAGGTGAAATATTTGCATTACAAGGGAAACTACTACTTACAGTCAGACAAAGCAGCACAGATGCGTGAGATTCAAGAAGCGGATTGTAGTAACAACTACTACCATCCAATCGGAATCGTCGTTCTGAGGACCAATCAGCTGTCGTTTATGAGCAGGTGCAAGGTCATGTTCAAAGCTGGGAAAGGTCAGTTTGGCTGTTTCATTTTGCAGACTAAAGTTGGTTACTGAAGTGCAATTACGGTTGGATTTTTGTGAGTATTGTTTAGTGCTATTGACGGTATAAGAAATAAATACAACAATGTCGTCCAGGCAAAGTGGTGACTGGTCACCCAGGAAGAGATCCAGGATTGTGGTGTTACGTGAAAATGGTTTTATCGTATGCAGCAATTTGCGAGAGAAGTTGGTGGGAATGTGACAATAATCAGGAGTACGAAAGTTTTGTTTACGCTATCAGGAAACACAATCTATACAAAACAAAGAAGGAAAAGGCCGGAAAAAGTGCACAACAGCTGTTAAGAGAATAAAACAAATTTGCGTCAGGGACAGATGGATGTCATCTGCGGCCACTAGCAATGACCTGAGTGCAACTAGTGTTTTTGTCAGTGCAAGAACGGTACAGAGAAGACTAACGGAGGTTGGCCTAAAAGGTAGGATTCCCCGAAAAAAGCCATTGCTGAATAAAAAGCAGCAGCAGAAATGAATACAGTGGGCAAAAGAACACATTGCATGGACAGAAGGTCAGTGGAAACAAGTGAGATGGAGTGACGAAACGAAGATATCGATATTTGGTAGTGATGGGAGAAAATATCGGAGACGTTGCATCAGGGAAGAGGTACATCCAGTTTGCATTCAAGCGACAACAAAGAATCCTACAAGTGTTATGATCTGGGCATGTATGACAGCAGATGCTGTAGGCCGCCTTTATGTCATAGATGGCACACTGAACATCACAAAGTACATTGACACCATCCTACAACCAAAATTTCTACCTTTTATCAGGGATAATGCCCCATTTTTTTTCCAGCAGGATTCAGCTCCCTGCCACACTGCACGGATATGCAAACAGTGGTTCATGGAGAAAGACATACAGGTGCTGGGATGGCCAGGAAACAGCCCAGACCTGAACCCCATAGAACATTTGTGGTTCAGTTTGAAAAACTGGTACATCTGAGGCTTCCATCCAATAAAAGACAATAAATTGGGGCTATAATTGTCTCATGGCACCACATAATAAAGAAGGAAGAGCTCCAAACATTGGTTGGCTCAATGACACATCGCTGTGCTGCTGTCTTGAAAAATAAAGGATACCCAACGAAATACTAATAGGACAGTAACATCATAAGTACACAGGGATTTTCACCCTTAGTGTTGTTTTCACAGCATAACTTCCCTTGTAATGCAAATATTTGACCTCCATGTATTGTGTTGAATTCAGCATTACATTTCCTTTCATTTAATATATGAATCATTGCACTGCATGAAGTGTAACAGTTTTTGTAAGCATTCGAAGTTGAAAAACATTAAAATTTCAAAGACTGTCCGCAATTTTGGCCACATTATATATATATATATATATATATATATAAAATAAATAAAATAAAAAAATAGAAAACCCAGCACTCACCATGTTTAAACACTCACAATGATGTATAAATAAGTAAATAAACCTGTGTCAGCTGTCTTTTTGGTAGTGTGATAGAAGCTATGTCAGGTGACTGCCTTACCTTTAAAAGCCATTAGCTGGCAGGTGAGCTTTAAACCAGGTAACATTTTTTCAGTCTAAACTATGTGATAGCAGCTACCAGGTTTCCATCAGTGTGACGGATAGTGTAGGACCTGCAGAAAGTGGGGTCCCGTGATGTGGGCTGCGGGCTTAAATGCATTGATCAATCCATGAACTAAATCCCCATTATTTATTTACTTATTTATACATCATTGTGAGTGTTTAAACATGGTGAGTGCTGGGTTTTCGGTTTTTATTTATTTAAGCAATGTGGTCACAGGCCACTTGCACCCCAGTCCTGGGAATGGCGAGAGCAGGTCTGCACCCCAAATCTAGGAGTGGCGAGTGCAGTGGATTTCTGACATATATATATATATATATATACATACACACACACACATATATATATATATATATATATATATATATACACACACATATACACACATATATACATACACACACAATCCAATAGTCTAGCACTCCCTAATGACATAAATGACTTTCCCCAGTTGCCAGCATCAGCATATCAACATAGACATGCTATCATAAAGGAACAGAGTATACACGACACTCAGAGGCTTCAATAAGACACATGGGTGACGTCATTGGGAGCGGGCCATCTGACGGGACCAGCAGGGGGCAGCGCACCAACTTGGTAAGGGGGAGCACCTATTTAATGGTGAGAGTCAGGTTTGTTTTTTGCCCTGACGAAAATACATAGTCATTGAAACGTTGACCACAGCAAGACTTGTTTCATGTGTCTCATTGAAGCCCCTTGCAAAAGTATTCACCCCCTTTGTATTTTTCATGTTTTGTTGCCTCACAACCTGGAATTAAATTGGATTGTTTGAAGGTGTGCATCATTTCATTCACAGAACATGCCTACAACTGTGAAGTTGTGTTTTTTTTATATTGTGAATCAAACATTTAGGACAACATAACAGAAAACTTCAATGTGCATAACTAGTCAGTACTTTGTCGAGCCACCTTTTGCGGCAATTACAGCGGCAAGTCGCTTTGAATAAGTCTATGAGCTTGCCCCTGGGATTTTTGCCCATTCCTCAAGGCAAAACTGCTCCAGCTCCTTCATGTTAGATGTTTTTTTATTGTCAACAGCAATCTTCAAATCTGACCACAGATTCTCAATTGGATTGAGATCTGGGCTTTGACTCGGCCATTCCAACGCATTTAAATGTTTCCACTTAAACCACTCGAGTGTTGCTTTAGCAGTATGCTTCGGGTCATTGTCCTGCTGGAAGGTGAACCTTCGTTCCAGTCTCAAATCGCAGGCAGACTGAAATAGGTTTTGCTCAAGAATATCCCTGTATTTAGCACCATCCATCTTTCCCTCGACAAATCAGTTTCCCAGTCCCTGCTGCTGAAAAACATCCCCACAGCATGATGCTGCCACCACCATATTTCACTGTGGGGATGGTGTTCTTGGGGTGATGGGATGTGTTGGGTTTGTGCCATACATAGCGTTTTCCTTGGTGGCCGAAAAGTTCAATTATAGTCTTGTCTGACCAGCGCACCATCCTCCATACATTTGGGGAGTCGCCCACATGCCTTTTGGAAAACTCAAATCGTGTCTTCTAATTTTTATCACTAAAGCTGCATACACATGTAAAGATTTTCTGTCCAACCATCCAACTAGTTGATTTGTTGGAATGAAAATCTGGTAACGTATGGGAGTAACTGATGATCAGCAATTTGCTCCTAAATGCCAGAAAACAGATGAAAATGGTCGTCAGACAAGTTTGAACAAATTGTTTAGATCAAACATTTAACAAACAACAGTTTTGGTCCATTTTCCGGCGTTTGGGAGCAAATTGCTGATTGTCATTTGCTTTCATAGCTTACCAGATTTTCATTCCAACCAATCAACTAGTTTAATGGTTGGACAGAAAATCTTTACGTGTGTATGCACCTTTAGTAATGGATTTTTTTCTGCCCACTCTTCCATAAAGCCCAGCTCTATGGAGTGTACAGCTTATTGTGGTCACATGCACAGATACACCAGTCTCTGCTGTGGAACTCTACAGCTCCTTCAGGGTTACCTTTGGTGTCTGTGTGCCTCTCTGATTAATGCCCTCCTTGCCCAGTCTGAGTTTTTGTGGGTGGCCCTCTCTTGGCAGGTTTGTTGTGGTACCATGTTCTTTCCATTTGATGATGGATTTGATGGTGCTCTGGGGGATCATCAAAGATTTGGATATTTTTTTATAACCCAACCCAGAATTGTACTTCTCAACAACTTTGTCCCTGACTTGTTTGGAGAGCTCCTTGGTCTTCATGGTGTGTGCCTCTTGCTTAGTGGTGTTGCAGCCTCTGGGGCCTTTCAGAAAAGGTGCGTTTATACTGACATAGCGTTCCCGCTAGGCTGTTTTAGTGGGGTGCGGCGCCCTGCCCTCCTTCTGGAGGGCAAAAAGCACCCTGCCCTCCAGGAGGAGGGCAAAAAGCGCCCTGCCTCACAGCCTGCGGGAGCCGTTCTCACTCGCAGGACACTGCGGTGACCCGGTCACCGCCGGAGAATAGACGCCGGGCGCATGCGCCCGGCATCTGTTCTCCCTGTCTGCAGGGCTTGGGAGCTGCCCGGCGTGTCTGCAAGTGCCGGGCACGCCCCCAAGAGTGACGAAAAGGGGACGTGTCTTATAGACACGCCCCCTTTTCCGATGACCACGCCCCCTTCTCGGTCGCGCGTGCGCCTTCGGCGCGCGCATGCCCTCTCTAGCTCCGGCGCTCTGCCTCCCGCCGGAGCTAGAGGGAACACTGACAGATCATGTGACACTTAGATGTCACACAGGTGGACTTCATTTCACTAAATATGTGACTTCTGAAGGTAATTGGTTGCACCAGAACTTTTGAGGGGCTTCATAGCAAAGGGGGTGATTACATATGCACATGCCAATTTTCAGAATTTTATTTATAAAGATTCTTTTTTATATATATTTTTCTCATTTCACTTCACCAAATTAGACTATTTTGTGCAGATCCAGCACATAAAATTCAGATTAAAAAAATAAATAAATTACAGGTTGTAATGCAACAAAAAAGGTAAAAAGCCAAGGGGGTGAATACTTTTGCAAGGCACTGTATATATAATTTTATGATAAGGAGGCTGCTTTTGTATCTGAGTGCCAATGTTTGTACATGGCTATAGATATACATACACACGTGTATATATATATATATATATATATATATACATATATGTGTGTATATGTTTGTGTATACATATAATTCTCCTTTGCTCAATGACATTTTGTAATGCTGGCTGACAACTATTCCAGGAATCTGCTATCTGGCCACTGCACATTGTGAGTATCTGAGTTGTCAGAAGCAACAGCAAAGAGCTTTTTACTTATTGTATAGGTTTCAGCCCTCAAGAGATCACAGCAACTTCTAGTGAAAGCTTGAGTTTGTATAAGGAATAAGAGACCGCATTTAGGGGAATGTGTATCAAAATTGTGAGATATATATCACCAATCAGCTTCTAACTTACATTCTGCAGGTTGTGTTTAAGAAATGATAGTTTGGAGCTGGTTGGTGGTATACATTTCACAATTTTATCTTACATCAAGCTTTGATACATATGCACCATAACGCTAATCATAACTGTAAGGATATACAGTTTCCTGTGCTTCACGCGCTCATTGGGAAACAGTCACTGAAATGACTTGAATTTCCGCACGATGGGTCGTATGAACAAAATAAATGAAACAATCTACACACGATACGATGGACAAGATGTTCTGCACATCTGATCATAAGATCCGATTATAGGAGCTGCGGTAGCGCGCATCGGATCGTATCTTACTAAAAAAAAAATACACGATTTTCACAAAATCCATCTTATGACCTGTCGAAAATCGGGCAATCGGCCCGAAATCGTGCAGGTGTATGGCCAGCAGATGTGTAGCGTTGTGAGGTTACCACTTGTAAATCTCAAAACATGGACAACTATCTGCGATATTCGTATTTAGGGGCATATGTATCAAAGCTTGATGTGAGATAAAATTGTGAGATATACATCACCAACCAATCAGCTTCTAACTTACATTATGCAGGCTGTGTTTAAGAAAAGATAGTTTGAAGCTGATTGGTTGGTGATATATTTCACAATTTTAACTCACATCAAGCTTTGAAACATATACCCCTTAAATTGATGTCTATCTGGATTGAAGAAGACTTTCAATTATGTGCTTCAAGATCAGCACAAATAAAGTTATTCTAATTTCCCATTTAAAATAGCAGGCGACCCAAGAAGCCTATATAGTCTGCACATTTCTATAGAAATTCAAAGCTTTGGGGAAACTTTACATTTGAAAAGGTAAATAAAAAAATTTGCATAATCCTCTGAAAGACACTACCCGGGGAACAGATAAATCGGACTGGTAACCAGCCATTGTCATGGATATGAACAATACTGAAAGCAGTCCTCACGAGTCATCTTAGCAAGGTTACACATTGTATGGAAAGATAGCAGGATGCAAATGAAGCACCGGAACAATACCAAAGATATGAAATATCCTTGATTAGAACAAAAGCTGTTCAATAGTTATTTTAGACATTAAATCGATTGCATCAAAGTACCTTTAAAACCAAACAAATTTATTTTTCGGCACATTTCACAGTAGTAAGAGGTATATTCAAAATAGCAAAAAACAAAACACCAAACCATCTGATGCCAAAGGCTGAGTATGAAGTGGGGAGTTTGCAGAAAAACAGCGTGCACAGCAGTTACATAGGCAGCAATAGAAGCATCGACAGTGCTGTCAGAGGTCATTGCTCCAAACTAAATGAGCAGATGGATGTGAGCTCTGAAGTGCCCGGACTGTGTACAGCTTCCAGAATCCTAGGACTCGCTTAGTGTCAACTACACCGATGTTATACAGTGTTTAGAAACTAGACCCGCACCTCAGTCAGCAAGAAGTCTGACAGCAGCAACCACTAACAGGACAGTATAAGTCCTCAGGTGCAGGGATTAACATGAATTGCAGAAAGCAATATAAGCAGCAGCCAGTCAGGTTTTCCATCAAGTACATTCGGATGAAGTTTTGAAAATGCAACATGCTCCATTGTCTAAAATGCTTTTAGGCCGCCGACAGTTGACAAAACCTTCCTGAATACAGATGAAAGCAATATAAACTACTGCAAAGGTTACTGAGCGAGCAATTTGGTTACCTCGGGCATTTACAAAAGTCAGATGCCATAGCTGTGCTGGACGTCTGAGTGGTGCATGACAAGGCAGTCTCCCCGGCCCGTCAGACTGAGAGTGAAACCCAACAAGAGCAGAGTATATTGTTCATTTAATGACAGGAAGAAGTGAAAACTAGATTGGGCTGGTCCAGACCGGAAAGAAATCCCTCACCCCACCCTGCACTCCCTCCGTTTGCACTGTTGCCACCAACACCGGCGGCATGCACACAGCCCGGAGTGATGAAAGAATAGAGGATCTGCCCGGCGCCAAAGCAGGGCAAGACTTGGGTGGATTGTCCGGCCATCTCCGCTTCCTAGAATAACCCTTTCTCTGCCAAAGGTGCACAGCAGATAACGCTAACACGTAGCAGGCAATTCTAGATGACAAAACTGCCAGAACAGCATTCGGACACACCAGGGTATTATAATAACCCACATTTATAACTGTTACAACTGCAATAGGACATTCAACGAAGCCCTAGCACAACTGCATTACAGAAAGAATGATTCACGGCAAACATCAGTCTGATCATAAGCTCCTTCATCAAAGCCTAAACGTGCTCCGCAAACATGTTACCAGTTGGTAAACCAATTACCATCCTGTCTAGACTGCCAAGTAGACCAAAAGTACCCTAGCAACTAGGACCGTACGGAGACATGTGCTTAATACAAACACGCCGGCCTGCCAGCATAATGCTGCATTGCACATTGGAGCTCACATCCATTCATGGGCACTGGACTGCTATGTGATTGTATAAAGAGGCACCATGTGAAATGTACCAGGGATAAAGAGGCACTGCTTTACTGAAGAGGGAACAAGCACAGAGGAATACATGAAATATATGGTGGTGAAACCTAGCACTAAAGTGTTATGCTTTATGGGCGGTATTGAATTGTTATAGCGCGCACGATCTCTTAAAGTGACGGGAGATGGCGGGGAGCTATTCAATTGCTGCAGTTTTTCACGCTGATCGCGCCCAAAGTGATCGGGCTTAGCCGCGTAAAACAGCTTCCCCCAACCAAAGTGCTGGGCGCAAACGCGAAAAGTGATGTTTGAGCGCCTAAACATGGCACTTTTCGCCCATTTCAACTCAAACCCCCTCTGGGGCTGCGAGCTGAAATGGTGAGCAGGCAGCTGATCGCGCCTGACAGGCGAAAGAATTGAATAGCTCCTGTCGGGCGCAACAATTGAATACCGCCGTGTGTGTTCTATTTTGCATGGCGATACAATATACACTAATACAAAACTAAAATATTTAGCATTCAGCAAGTCCAATCGATACAGATGTGTGGCCCAATGTGTGTACTATGAGCCAGTCTAAGCTGCACATCCACTAGGCGATGGCAGCACGACAATACGATTAGAACATTGTGATCGTACAGTCGTTGCTGTGCCTCTGCAGTGCCTACACTGAACGATTTGTCGTTCAGTGTAGACACCCTCCATCATGTGTGAACGTGCCCAATCTGTCGTTATCGACCGATTGACCGGCATGGTCACTCGATGATTGATGTCGGAAACGGCCAGCGGGAGCGCGCATTGCTGGTAGTTTCCGACATTGTAGTGCACGATTAATGAGCGATTGCACGATTACGATGTCGTAATCTTGCATTAATCTCGGGTAGTGGATATGCACCATAATGGATTAGGAAACCATATACCGAGTTTAGCATTTGACTCAATCACCTATTTTAGATGGACAGGTGAACCAGAGTGAACACAAAGGGCGGAATTCAATTGTTTCAGCCACCCTTCGCTCCCGACGGAGCTATTCAAATGTTTCTCCTGTCCAGCGCGATCAGCTGCCGGCATCAGCATTTCAGTCCACACATACAGAAGGGTGCGAGCTGAAATGCGCGAAAAGTGACCAGTTTGGGCGCCCAACCGGCACTTCACAATCGCGCCCAGCACTTTTGGCAAGTGTAGTATGTTTACGCAGCTAAACCAGACATCTTTTGGCGCGATTGAGGCGAACATTGGCATCAATTGAATAGCACCCCGCAATTTCCTGCCACTTTAGACGCAAGACCAGGCGCGCTAAAACAATTGAATACCGCTCTTATGCTGGCCATACACTAGTACGACCAGCATAAGATGCGATTCATCATATGGTTTCCCTTGAACTACCCGGCAGCCCCGGCCATACGATCTGGTGCTTTTTTGACACGATGTACATACGATCTGACATATGATCACTCGCCCCTATATGACTGGTCGTGATACGATCGATCGTGTGCCTCAGCAAAAACACACTTAAATAGAGGAAAATGTCACTCAAATGATACCGCTCCGACAGTCGGATGCACAATGTATCGCATGCGATAATACACGCCACGATCTGCATAGGATTACGACGGATAACATGGACTGCACGTCTGATCAGAACATATGATAGAACAGCAGAAGGAGCGCGCATTGGATCGTATCCCTACCTAAATACTACACGATATCCACACAATGCATCATACGATGCATCTATAATCATGCAATCGGCACGAAATCGCACTATGGCCAGCATAAGGGGGCAATACAATGGCAGGTGTGCCACCGACCTTTGTCACACCATATACAGTACCTTGCACCATCCTGCGATATCACATTTCAGAAAAGCACATTGCATTCAATTAAAAACTCTTTAGTGACCTTGAAGCTGCAACCACTATTTAAGAGAAATGTTCAGACCGTCCATGATGATCACCTTTCAGATTCCACATGAGATTATGCAATAAAACATTACATTAACTCATTATCCTGACCAGAGCAATACTGCACAATATTACAAAGCTGCAAACACTCCTAATTCAAAGCCTGGAAACAAAATACAAGCAACACTAAGCTTCTGAAATCATGGTGCAATACAGTCATTACACTTTGGCAAGTTCTCCATGACGGATCACGCAATATTCAGCGTAATCTAACCCCGGATAACACAGACCGGCAGCTGTAAAGGGAAAGTGCCCTCATTCACAGGTGGGTCCTGCTGCTCTATTTTAGTACCATAACCTAAATCCATTAAGAATGCATAAAGCAGCATTCCATAACTAAAACGAATATTCAATAAAGCACAAAATAAGCCACAGGGAGGGTGAAGAGCTCACTGAAACCACTGAGAACCCCGGCTACTACCTGGGCGCATCAGCTTGGGTAACCCTGTTACAGAAGCTGTAGTAGAAGTGCAGCAGATGCAGATTTCCCCTCTTATTCCATGGAAGGAGCTATATAAAACGAGAATATAAAGTGTTCTGGAGACCCTGTGACTGAGCCCTATATACCCAGCATGACTGACCACTGTGCAAGCACATAGGGGGGCGTGCTGGACAATTAAGTCACGCTACAAGACTGCCCCTACAGGCAGACCCTGGGATAGCAGCAGTAGCCCAGTCCCAGCAACACTATAGAGGCTGGAGCCTTTGAATCTCCCGCATTGTCAAGGGTGCAAAGCTCCGCCCCCTACCAGCCAGCCGTCACGTGACGACCTCCCCCACCGCCACTGCCAGGCGCGCTCACGCCAAGTAATAACCCCGGGGGTCACGCGCAGCACCCTCATACAACACCCCCCCCCCCCCCAAGCCTTCTACCCCATCCGGGTACTTACGTGAGGTAACGGCCCAAAGGATTTGGGGAATCGTCTTCTCTTTTTTGGCGGAATTTTTAAAGAGTGGTGTGGGGGCCCAAGGTAGAAAACACAGAGGCGGCTCTTGCCATATGCCCGGGTAGGGGCGCGGACGGGAATCGGCTCAGCGGCGTCGCAGCTATATCCGTCACCGGGGGGTATGTAGCCTGGGAAGCGGGTCTGTCTGTGCTTGCTGCCTGCGTGTAATGGAGGGAGTCAGTCAGACAGGATCAAGCCAGCCGGGGCCGGCTGCAGAGGAGGGGGTCCTTATATAGACTCAGGGAGGCGGGGGCGGGGCTTGGGCGGCTGACGTCACGGGCTGGTGGCAGGGTCGGGCGGTGCTGATTTGACCGCGGCCGAGGGTGACGTTGCGTCCGCCGTTCCAGATGTCGCCATTTTTGTAGCGGGCAGTGAGGGCAACGTGTCTTCTCGGGCATCGCCACTGTATGTACTTAACTGGACACGGAGGCAGGCGGATGCGAGAAACGAGAGTACTCCTGTTCTCACCCACCAGTCAGCTTTCCCTGAGGGGAGAGATGTTGTGCTGGGGACGCTACACAAGTGTTGTTCTACACAACAATAATTTACTGCTAGGTCTTGTCTCCTGGTAGTCATGTGACATCAGGGCCATAAATAAGGCATGTGTTAGGGGTGCCATCTCCCTGAGTGCAACTCGGAGGGCGCAGTACCATTGCTGCCATGTGGCACATGTATTTGGCTTGCAGGGTATGTGAAAGGGATGTAGTTATGAGACCGAGGTTAGTCCGGGGCGCCCTTAGCGTTAGCCATGGGGGGAGGGGAAAGGTTAGGTTTTAGGAAGCGTAGCGGGGTTAGGTTTTGGGGGAGGGTTAGGTTTAGGCACTAACAGGGAGGATTAGGCTACAAGAAGGGAGGGTAAGTATACTTACCCGACCCTGTCGGGATACCAACCATCGGGATGCCGCTGTTGGTATTCTGACAGGAGGCATCCTGATAGCCAACATTACATACCCATTCCTCGTTGAAACTACCTTGCGGTTTGCCGATCGGCTGGAGGGCTATTGGGTATTCAGTTAGCCGTGGAGTTTCAACCACGACTAGTTACCGGCAAATATCCCCACGGCGCAGGGAAGAGGCTATTCAATTAAATAGCCTTTTTCCCGTGCCGTAAAATCGGGACTCAGACGCGAAAACTCACTGATTCTGCGTAGATTGCAGAATCAATGTTTTTTTTCCCCACGCGCGAGCCCGATTTTGTGGTTTTTCCGCAGACTTTACCTCGCACATCCATGAGCTGTGAGGTTTAGTCCGACTGCGAGGGCTTGCGCATGGGGTAATCCCCGCTAATTGAATTGCTCTGGCATGGCAACTAGGCACAGGGTAAACCCCGCAGTTAATTGAATACCCCTATGTGTGTCCTTAAGATAATAGACGCCTTACTGTAAATTACAAATATATTCTAGGTCAAAAAAAGTGTAATTTGACCATATAAGAGCAGAAGGCCCTGGGAAGCAGCTCATCACCGGACTCCATAGCAAAATGTGTTTATTCTGAAATGAGAGAGAGAGACTCTTCCAAGCATGCGTGGTCTGGCGCCCTGGGTGTGTTGATTTGGCATTTACCCCTCTCCAGGCTTTATGGCAGCTGCACCCATAGTAGTTCTGCCACTGCACAAGGCTGTAACCTTATTCAGGATAGGTCAGAAGAGTCTGGAATTACCTCTAATCCTATAATATGCTAAGGTGTCTGTCTAGGATATGTGCAGTGCCCTCCACTCACTGCACCAACTGCCAGCTACTAATACTGTCCGGTTACAGTGGCTGGAGGCTATCTCCAACTTACTGTCCAACGCTCAGACAGGACGCCCAGAGCCTGAGAAAAATGGGGCGGTAAAAGTGAGGGGAAGAGCGAGAGATGAAGAGGACGAGAGAGGGAAACCGGGGGTGGAGTTTGTGATGACCACCATTGTATACCTCTCAACATGACCCTCTCCAGGAGGAACACAATGATCTGGTCCTGGACTTCCCTGGTAATTTATGATTGGTGGGGCTGCAGTACTGTTCAAAATTCAAATAGGGGAGTCACACCAACTGCCAGTGAGTCCCAGCCAGTGATGTTTGGCAGCGTGTGAAATGACAGTTGGTGTGACTGCCCTATTTGAATTTTGAACTGCGCTGCAGGCCGACCTCTTACCAGGGAAGTCCAGGACCAGAGCATTGTGCTCCTCCTGATGAGGGTCATGTTGGGAGGTGTGACCATTGGACAGACTATGCGCAGACGGAGGCCCACAACCGCATAGCGGGGCTGGTAGTCACCATCGGAACAGCCACCGATGATTTACCATCGATGGTGAAACGCTCTCCATCAATGATTGCTAACCATCGATGGCCACCCCTGGGGGTGAAGGGGTGGGGGCATTAGGCTATGGCGACAATATTGCAATAGTTAGCTACCACTCAAATGACAGGTCTGTAATACAAATTCATAATAATTTGCAAATGGGGGGGTGCAATATTCCTTTTATACGTTTTCCTAATGAACACTGAAGTGATGACATCACATCTCACTGTATTTGCAAGGATATTATTTACATACGCTTATACATAGATTTATCACCACCTGTGTACTACATAACTGTTGGCACTGGCCAGGTAAGCTTTCAAGTGGAGAATTTACCAAACTATATTTTTTTGGATTGGATGATCTAATCTGATTCCTCTCTTTTCAATTTCATAGTCAGCAAAGTCATTATGAAAGAATAAAGCTGGCCACACACTAGACCAACTTACATCCAACCAGCCAACTTGTTGATTGGTTGGAATGAAAATCTGGTAAGGAATGGGAGTAAATGATGATCAGCAATTTGCTCCTAAATGCCAGAAAACAGATGAAAATGGTCTTCAGACAAGTTTGTTAAATGTTTGATCTAAGCAATTTGTTCAAACAACAGTTTTGTCCATTTTCCGGCGTTTGGGAGCAAAGTGCTGATTGTCATTTGCTTTAATTCCTTACCAGATTTTCACTCCAACCAATAAACAAGTTGGCTGGTTGGATGTAAGTTGGTCTAGTGTGTGGCCAGCTTAAGAAAACATGTTTGAATCAATTAAAGTTTGTAACTGGTCATGGTCTTTGGGCATCTAATATGTTTCTATTCTCGTCCTGGCCATTCAATCGCAAATCACTTCATTTAATCCTGGTATTTTTGGCAGAAATTGCTGCAGAATATTCAGACTACAAAGCCAGCACATTATTGCAGAAACAGAATCCCCACAGACAAACGTTTAAAAATAGAGTGGTGGTGTTTTTTTTTTTTTAATCTCTGAGGAAAGAAACAGGTGTCTGTTGTACAGTAGGTTTCCAAGCCAGTCAGAATGGGAGTGAACTGCAGTGTTTTGCAATATCGTCATATAACCTATTGCATGAGGACCTACCAGGAAATGTCAACGATAACATTTGGCTGTTCAAGTGAATTAGATGATTTAGGGCCTGATACAGGAGTCGTACGCTAATTCCGTCGTGACTGCTTTCTTTTACGCAGAATTAATATGCAAATGTCGCAAATGTGTATGGAGTCACCCGCCTGCGGCTTTGCAAATTCAAGTGGCTGCATAAAAAGTTTCAGCATCTGCGTAGAAAGACTGTCGCTGGGTCTGACACTCCTGTAAAATGTGTTTTTCTATCCACCCCTCCTATACCACCCTCAAACGATCCCTAACTGTCAATCACTCTGCGGCTAAATCCTCTGCGGGCGATATCGCAGAGGCATCGGGACACATGCGCTATGCAACTTAGAAGCATGCACTGTAATAAAAACATCAGCCAATTGCGTAAATATCGGTATAGCATACAACTGTGAATCACGCCCTTAGTACGCAACAGGCAATTTTGTATAATGATTCATATAGCACAAGAGTATTACACAACACTGTACAGAGAATATGTAGCCATTCTTATCAGTCCCTGCCCCAATCCAGCTTAAGGCCCCCATACATCAGCAATCTGAAAACCACAATTGAACAATTTGAAGATTTATTGCCCGATGTTAGGATTTCCCAATCTAGCAATCTGCGCCCATACATTACAGATCTTTTTCAGTGATTTGCAGATCGATTGCAGAAAACAGATCGGACAATCTTGAAAGGCCCATCATTTTACTGGCAACGGTCTGCAAATCTGCTGATCACTTCCATACACTAGCAATCTACAGCCCCAATTCATCTGTGAAATCCAACATGTTGGACAATCTGATTTAACAATTCCAATCACTTTTTGGTTGCAATCTGCGATCTGTGAAGCCCATACATTGCAGATTTTTATACACAATCGATTGCAAATTGCTGGATTGCCACAATCAATTGCTGATGTATGGGGGCCTTAAGAAGCCAGTATATCACATTGGCACCTAAAGACCAATTTTTCATTGACTCTCATCGTGGTGACAAGAAAACCTTTTCAGGCTGATTTATTCAAGAAAAAAAAAGATGCCCCACAGGCACACCAACGTTCTTATTTGTCAGAGGTATGTCTATGGGTTGTGGAAGGAAACTGGAAAAATCATAAGCAAGCTTGGTAAGCACATACAAACCCCGCACAGTAAGGATCCTGTTTGGAATTAAGCCTCTAGCCCCAGAGCTGTGAGACAGCAATGCTAACCACTACGCCACCCTGTAAATAATTCTGGAACACAGAGCTGGAAACACAACATCCAATTAACAAGTAATCTCTAATCTCTAAACTTTTTATGCTCATTTTATTTTCTGCATGATGACATTTGTGTGTGTACAGCCATGGCTGAGAATAACACAAGTATTGGTTTTCACAAAGTTTGCTGCTTCAGTGTTTTTAGACCTATTTGTCAGATGTTACTATGATATACTGAAGTAACATTACAAGCATTTCATAATTGTCAAAGGCTTTTATTGACAATTACATTAAAGCATCCTGAGACCATTCATGTGTGGGGTTGCTTCTCAGCCAAGGGAGTGGGCTCAATCATAATTTTGCCTAAGAACACAGCCATGAATAAAGAATGGTACCAAAACATCCTCCCAGAGCAACTTCTCCCAACCATCCAAGAACAGTTTGGTGAGGAACAATGCCTTTCCCAGCATGATGGAGCACCTTGTCATAAGGCAAAAGTGATAACTAAGTGGCTCGGGGAACAAAACATTTAAATTTTGGGTCCATGGCCAGGAAACTCCCCAGACCTTAATCCCTTTGAGAATTTGTGGTCAATCCTCAAGAGGCGGGCGGAAAAACAAAAACCCACAAACTCTGACAAACTCCAAGCATTGATTGGGCAAGAATGGGCGTCCATCAGTCAGTATGTGGCCCAGAAGTTGATTGACAGCATGCCAGGGCGAATTACAGAGGTCTTGAAAAATTTGGACCAACACTGCAAATATTGACTCTGCCTAAACTTAATGTAATTGTCAATAAAAGCCTTTGACACTTATGAAATGCTTGTAATGTTACTTCAGTACCATAGTAACATCTAACAAATAGGTCTAAAAACACTGAAGCAGCAAACTTTGTGAAAACCAATACTTGTGTCATTCTCATAACTTTTGCCCATGGCTGTATTTGCTTTTTCATTATTCCTAGAACTCACACAATTATAATTTCAAATGTTTAGTCTATCATTTTGAATGTAATACATTAATTTCTTCTCTTTTCCACATCTTTGCATTCCCTGATCTACAGAAGCACCACACATTTTTTGTGGTTAAAATACAGCATCATATATATCTTTTGGATTGCATTGGCCATATTGGTATTTTTTTTTTTTCCATATGTACTGTCAACGTTTGGGGTTAATGTATCAAGCAGTGAAAAGAGTGGAGAAGTTGCCCATAGCGACCAATCAGCATCTGCCTGTCATGTTATATAATGTATTTGATAAATGATGCCTCAAAGCTGATTGGTTGCTATGGGCAACTTCTCCACTATTTTCACTGCTTGATGCATTGACTCCTTTATCCTGTGAGTGGACCAAAGGCTAAATTCCATATGCAACCACGACAGGCACATGGTTAATGTGTACTGAAATTTTTATACTCAAACTAAAAAGTGCAGAACGAGGAGGCTTCAATAATAGATAAGTAGAATCATAAACAACACCTATGAGATATCCTAGTGTTCCCGCTAGGCTGAACACTAAAAGGGCAAAATGCACCCTGTCTTTTTAGCGGTGCCCCGATAAAACAGCATGCTCTGTGCCTTCCCCATCCGCGGGCCGCAGAGGGAAAAGTTGTGGTGAACGGCATCTGTTCAACATGAAGAGAGAGCTTGGGGGAAGCCCGGCACCTCCGTAAGTGTTGGGAACACCCCCAAGTGTGACAAATTGGAAGCGTGTCACAAAGACACCCCCCTCACCGGATGGCCACGCCCCCTTTTTTTGGGCACAAGCGCGAAGAAGCTCCCTGCTGGCTCCCCCAACGCCCTGCCCTCTGTCTAGCAGGACCGCTATATCCATTTGACTAACGACCTCTGCTAGAGTAAACCCAGCGGAAGTCATCCAGTATTTCTGTCAACAGAAAGGATATCTGCAGCCTATCCACTTGCATGGAGGCCCAGGAATTTGTATGTTACTGGAAGCTGGAATATACAATACAAATAGCTAGTACTGAACATTCTGTTCCCTCACTTACAAGATGCAGACATTAGCTAAAATGGCCAAATTGGACAACTGGATAGAACGGGGGCAGCTTAGTACTTTCATATATCTCATTTTGATCTGTGGTTGTCTAGAATTTAAAAAGTTTCTTGTGTTGTCTTCTATGACACAATTTATATTATTTTTGTCTCGATCTTGTTATTTATATTGGTTTACTGTGACAAGGAGCAGTACTTGATGGTGGTTTCCATATTAATCCATTGAGATTACAATGCTGCCGCAGCACTACACATGGACGCCCACTTTACCTTACACACATAACGTAATGTTTAGCAAGACAGTGAAATCATCGGTACAATCGAGTACCATCGCAGCCTCATGCACACTTGCACAAGGTCAGACCTTACTCAGGAATTGCTAACTTCAGCGCATGCTGCGCAGGGCATCGCAGTGGATAATTTATGCACGCCCATGCAACGGCATTCAAACGCACTGGCACGCCTGTGTTTGGCTGACCCCCCCCCCCGTTACCACCCACTCTGATGCATGCGCAGTATGCAACAATCAGCCGATTGTGTGCGTATTAGCAACTGCGTTCCTTGCTGAATCAGGCCCAAAGTTAGGAAGGAAATTTCATGGGTTTCTATGGATACCACCCATATATGCCCACTACCAACATCTCCAATTAGTTTGGCGTTAATATGAATTATGTCATGTATGAAACCTACCTACCTTCTATGGGATACCACCCATATATGCCCACTACCAACATCTCCAATTAGTTTGGCGTTAATATGAATTATTTCATGTATCAAACATAGGGCCTGATACAGAGACGAACTGTAATGCAAACAACTGCATACACTCGCGGATCGCAGATGATAAAATACGCTAACATCTTCCAAAGCACAGCCGGGCGGCCACTGCTACCTTCTCATATCTGACAACGTGCAACAGAGTAAACACTGGTACCATCGACACACAGCAAGCAGCCATGCTTCATCCAAACAGTGACTACGTGTCACTCACTTTGCAAGTGGGTCCCCTGGCCCTCACTCAGAGCCGGATGTCCTGAATCAGGGCGTTTTTTTTTTTTTGAGCCACCCACAGCTTTTGCGAGCGGCCAGGTGATGGTCGCGACCATCGGGCTTGCGACAAGAACCTTGTGGTAGGGTCTCGTTCCCGCAAGCCCCAGTGAGCTTTCTGCTCTAATAGCGCCGGAAGCTCAACTACTGACTTCACGAGTGATGTCAGTAGGGCTGCCCTCAAACGGCAGGCATTCCTTCGGGAACCCCTCCGTTTGCCAGCCACCCCCCCTCCCCGCCTACAAAATGGGGCAAGCTGTCGATCAACATCGCCAGCCGCCACTGTTTTGTTGCGAGCCCCGGAGCAAGTGATTTCTCGCTTGCTCTGGGGCACGTGCAGTGCGCACTGCCCGGCCATCGACCCGCTTGCGAGCGCATAACGCTTGCGAGCGGGTCTGAATCACGCCCTCTGTGCGGGCATGTTCACAATGCAATCGCTGTGTGTGCGCAGTGCAGCATTCACGCATGCGCTTTACCAAACAACCGCTCGTTCTGTGTAAAAATCGCCATTGCATCTGTCTCTGAATCAGGCCCATAGATAGTATTTAGAGTATGCAAACACTGGCTCTTGTCACCTCTATCCCCTGTTCCGTTATTACAGAGAGGGAACATGTTGCTCAGATAGATATCAGGAAGGAAGGGACATGGATAGGGGGGTGTAAAGCATGTCCTACTACGTCCTCTGTGCATTGTATGGTGTCACCTGTTTTATTAGGGAGGCCGTGTGAACTGTGAGTCCATATCCATGTACAGATCTGTGGGCCTGATTCAGCAAGGGTCGCAAATGCTAATACGCACGCAATCGGGCGATTGTTGTGTACTGCGTATGCATCGCAGGGCGCGAACACTCCACCATGATCGGGACTGCGATCGCAATGCATCGCAGAGTGATTGGCAGGAAGCACTGTTTGGGGGTGGTGACGGGGGCGGGAGGTGGTCAGGGAAGCGCAGGTGTGTCAGTGCGTTTGAACGCCGTTGCATGGGCGTGTATAAATTAACCACTGCGATGCCGTACACAGCTTGAGCTCCCAATGCGTGCAATGAAGTTAGCAATTTCTAAGGTCAAGGCTGCTGTAATTCTGCGTGAGGGACCGATGGTTTAGCTAAGTATTACAGATGTGCGTAAGGGGATGTGGGCGTCCTTATGTTAGGCTACGACGGTATTGCGATAGCAATTATTAGCATATTTTCGCAGTGGGTCTGCGTGCAATTATGGAGCTGCGATCACAATAGCGATCCTTACTTAATCAGGCCCTATGACCTCTATGTAACATCCGTCTCTTCTCCATTCACTTACCAAAATAATGTAACAGAGGAGAGAAGGATAAAAAACACTATCTTGCCCAAGTCATTATTATTTTGTTAATGGAAATGGCAATTGTTGGGAGGAAAAATCATGCAGGTTTTTAATGCAGGGCCGGATTTCCCACTAGGCAACCTAGGTGCTCGGCGGGATCCAAGGGGCCCGTGGACTGGCCCCTTTGCCCCAAGAAATCCGGCCGGTCAAAATGCTCCCAAAGGAGCACCGCGTGAGCGCCGCGTGACATGATGTCACACTGTCCTGCCTACATTTCTAGAGAGTCGCGCTATCTGCACAGTGCACTGACACAGACTAAGAGTGACTGTGCATACCAGGGGGGAGGAGGAGGGTCACTGGACCCGCCGCCCAGCTAGCTCCGGACCACGCACCGATTCCCCCCTACACTGGCCGCAAAGTGGGCAGAGCCAGTGCGGCAAAACCCACCCCCATATCACGGCATTACGTCGCGGAGGGGTGTGGCCTAATGAATCAAGGTGTCCGTCCCCATTACCAACCTTTCCTGTACCTGCAGCTGCTGCTGTATTAAGTGTTCAGGGCGATTTGCCTTCACCCTGGACATGGCATGATTGACGGTACACACTACACGATTTAATGAACGATGGAACGATCACTTGTTCTATCCTTCATTAATATGTATGGCGCAGCATGCAATATCGTATGATTGGCCGTGCAACACGGCCAATCACACAATATCACATGCGATCTCAGGAGCACGCAAATCGGGCAAACACTGCACAATATGTCCGATTTGTCGTTCCAATTTGGCCAAATCGGGCTGATATCGTGCAAATGCGTAGCTGGCCTTATTCTCAAATACTCTGTAATATAGATTGATTAATGTCATTTTTATGTTGTGCAATCTAATTTAAAATGGAATAGTTAATAATTATGGGCTGAGCGGATATCAGTAGACTGCGCACGCATCGTGATCGCAGTGCGCACATGCCAAGTCATAGTACTATGGATTTTTTTTGAGGGAGGTGGGACCCAAACTGGTATCTTGCCTTGGGCCCCATGAGGTTTAAATCCGGCTCTGGGTTAATGGTTAAGTTTTTGACACTTTTTTCTAAATCACTACAAAACACCAAAAAATAGGTACTCTTTGGGGTATATTTACTAAAGTGCGGGTTTTTAGAAGTGGAGTTATTGCCCGCAGCTACCAATCAGATTCTAGCTATTATCTTCTAGAAGGTGCGAGATAAATTTTAAGTAGAATCTGATTGGTTGCTATGGACAACATCACTTTAAAAACCCTGCACCTTAGTAAATATACCCCTTTGTTTCCATCATGTATTCTAGGAATTATTACTTAATAAATGTGAATTTGCCAGTGTTGATACATCTTGCAGAGGCTTTTGCTGAGTTCCATGTGCCTATGCTATTTCTGTTACATCTGCTTTTATTCCAGTGTGTTTGAAATCTTCTATGTTACTGTTTATTTTATGTTCTCTTTAGTTGCTTCTGGTCTTTCTTATTCGTGCTTACATTAACTCCCAGACATCTTTGTGTGAACAGAAGCAATAAGAGGTGAATGAGAGTCCTCTAAATCTCAAGCACATCTCCTGCCGTCAGTTTGCTGACGGTTTTACGCATTTTACATCCTCACTTAATTAGCTTGAAGACCATGGGCCTGATTCAGAGCCGTTCGCTATTTGCGGTCGTTCGTTTAAAAACAAGGGGTGGCTATTCAAATGATCCGTACGCACATTGCAGTCTGTTCACACCTCTAAGTCTGAACGAGCGAGCAAAACATACGCTCGTTTATTTGTTAAAAACGCCCCCTGGCCGCTCGCACCATACGTCATGTCCGCTATTTATTAGATTAATCGAGTACATCGACCAGCGTATGAACTGCTCGCTATTCTTGTGGTTGGTGTTTGCTACCACAAATTTGCGAGCAGTTCTGGCTCTAAAATAACCAAGTGACGTGGTCACTGACGCTGCTGTTTTAAATATACACACCCATAAAACGCCCGTTTTGACCTTTAAGCACGCCTGCGTTCGGATCTCCACTCCCCGTTTTCAAGCACCTTCCCCTGTTACCACCCACATACGCCTCATTCTGTCACTCAAAATAGCAGGCACTCGCTATATAGCGTACAAACGATTTTCGGCCGCACTGACTGGTTCGCGCATGCGTACTAAAAACCGTACGCATGCGCAGATGTGCAAACATCGCTCGGAACGAGCGTACTGCCGCTAACGAGCGGCTCTGAATGAGGGCCCATAAGTGCTGAACTAATGATGTAATATGGACCTGTCCTGTTTACACAAATGCAGCTAAGCACAACTGGTTTTTCACGTTGCAGCTTGCAGTTCCTGCCAAACAACCACAGAGCCACAGCAATAGACAGTGTTGACATAGTTTGCAAGAGTTGGAAAACAAATTCAAGGAAAACTTTGCTTTTCGGGCAGGACAATCTCTTTATGATGCGATCAGTACATTTGTTTTTGGTACAGCCAATGAAGAAATGTTGGGACATGAATAAAGCTTTGCAGAATGAGAACATTTGTTCACCTAGGGCCTGATTCTGAGTCGGAAATATTGGCAGATATGGGCGCATTTTGAAGATTTCAGCAGAAGGAAATTGGCGGCTACAGAGGCGCAAGTTAGGCACTGCACTTACTGCTGGAGATCGCTGCTGCGCACGGGTTAAACGGACCACACTTTATGAGAAATAAGGGTGACTGGGCGCACGACCTAGCGAATGCACAGAACTGTTTTGCCTCTTGGTCGCGTGTAGCCGACTTCCTTGCTCGATCGGTAATAACGAGTGGCGGTAAAAAGCACGGGTGTGTCGTGAGCGTTTTCAGGGCGTGTATCTGCCTACATCTGCGATCCCGTACACAGAAAATATGATGCCAGTGTCTCAGTCCCCAACCATGGGGTTACTCAGAAGCAGTGGCGGGCTGGGCCGGGGGGCAGGGTGCCATGTGCCCCCCGGGCCGCAGCATCATGCGGGCCGCGGGCCGGTGCAGTCTGTGTCACTGTGACACAGACTGCACCGCGTGTGTCCGTCCGGTCAGCGCTACACAGCACAAACACACAGCCGCCGGAGCCGGCAGCTTTGTGTTTGCTGTAGTCAGCAGCCGCTGAGAGTCTGTCAGACTCTCAGCGGCTGCCGCTGCTCCCACTGCGGGAGCCATCTTCCGGCTCCCGCAGTGGGTAATGGGAGAGCCGTCGTCCTGACGACGTCTCTCCCATAATGCAAAGCGGCCAGAGGAGCCGGTGGAAGCGTCGGGACCAGGAGCGGGAGTTTCAGGTAAGTGTTTTTTTTTATTAAGTCTCTCTCTACTAGGGAGGTTTACTACTAGGCACTACCAAGGGGGGGTTTACTATGGGGGCACTACCAAGGGGGGGGATTACTATGGGGGCACTACCAAGGGGGGGATTACTATGGGGGCACTACCAAGGGGGGGGATTACTATGGGGGCACTACCAAGGGGGGGATTACTATGGGGGCACTACCAGGGGGGGGATTACTATGGGGGCACTACCAAGGGGGGGGATTACTATGGGGGCACTACCAAGGGGGGGATTACTATGGGGGCACTACCAGGGGGGGATTACTATGGGGGCACTACCAGGGGGGGTATTTCTATGGTGGCACTACCAGGGGGGGATTACTACTGGGGGCACTACTAGGGGGGTGGATTACTATGGGGGCACTACAAGGGGGGGACTACTACTACTGGGGGCACTACAAGGGGGGGACTACTACTACTGGGGGAACTACAAGGGGGGACTACTACTACTACTGGGGGCACTACAAGGGGAGGGGACTACTAGGGGCACTGCATAGGGGGGCGGGGACTACTACTAGGGGCACTACATAGGGGGAGGGGACTACCACTGGGGGCACTGCGAGGGACCACTGCTGGGGGCTCTATATAAAGGGCAATACTGGGGGTACTGCATAGGGGGGAGACTACACCTGGGGCCACTATTTAAGGGACATTGCATAAGGGTTACTACTATTGGGGGCACTGCATGGGGGGGTGGACTGCTACTGGGGGCACTGCATAGTGGGTACCACTATTGGGGGCACTATATAAGGGGCCTACTACTGGGGGCACAAGGGGCACTGAACAGGGGGGACCACTACTGGGGGCACAAGGGGCACTGCATAGGGGGGATCACTACTGGGGGCACTACTGGAGGCCTGCATAAGGGTGTTATCTCCTGTGGCACACGGGGGCACTGCATATGGGCACTACGACAGGGGGCTGCCCCTAATCTTTATTTTTACCTTACATTAATCCCATATGGACCCGCCTCCTCCCTGAAACACTTGAAGGGGGGCGGCGCCGTAGCACGCACGTTCTTCGGGCACCGTGGCTACACGCTACTCCTCTGTCAGGGCCGCCTGCATGCATTTGCTCCCCAGGCTAAAAGTTGCCAGCCAGCCCCTGCTCAGAAGGTTGATTATCGAAGGATCTGTGACTGCCGCTGCGTATTTCTACGCAGTTGCTTATTTCCAGGCGGCTGTGGCATTAGCATATATTTGCACAGCAGCTGCATACAAAATCGCTGCTTCTAATGCATTAGCCCACGACTGAATCAGGTCCACTGTCGGGGAAATAGCTTTCCGGATTAGAGCCAGTTGGAAACTATGGGCCTGATTCAGACCCGGTAGCTAGATGTGATCGCTTGCATCTTGCTTATGCAAATTTTCCAGAGTGACGCTACGGGAAGCGCTCGCTCGCCACGGCATAAGCACGCCCTCCATGTCTTAGTGAGCGATTGCTTTGTGTGTGCAGCTGCCCATCATAGACTACGTTGATCTGCCCATTAGCCCACGTGACCGCCAGGAACTGATTAAAAACATTGGTACATGGACTATCGGAAGCGATCGCAGCCCATGTTGCGCTCTCTTCCTAGCTTTTGATGTTCCCTTTAATTGCTTATGCTGCAATAGCAAACTGTAAAAGCGCACCTTTTTTTTTATGGTTAACTTACAACTTAGATATGCTGTATTTAGTAATTTGGACTTCCAACAACTTTTTTTATTTTTTATTTTGCAGCTCACAATAGATATCTATACATATATTTATATATTTTTTTCTTATATTTCTAGATATATATTTATATAAGTATATATATCTATATGTAAAATTTTCAATATCTATCTATATATATATATATATATATAAATATAAATATATATATAGATATATATATATATATACCAAACTAGATTTGCCTATATATATATATATATATATATATATGTCCCTATACAAATATATAAATTTAAAAAAATAAATAAATATATATATATTATATGTGCCCATTATAGAAAACATACATAGGGCACCATTGAATGAGCTCGGTCTACTTTATTATGTTTTTCCTTATATAATATTTTACCTTTAAATAAATACTCCACACATTTTTGGATGCAAAACTAAAATTTTTTTATTTTCACACAAAAAAAAGGGATGGTCAACTGGTTAATGAAGGTAATGCTATATGCGCCTAACGGCGTCCAGGCAGCTTTGCAAGGCCAAGCCAATTGTGGCCATCTCCCTCCGGAGTACCTCCCTTAGTGGTTCCTCTTGTTCCACTGCAAAGTAAAGAGAAATCACAATTATTGTTATTAATACTTAACATTTTTTACAAAAACCCACCCACAATAGCCATAACTAATTTGTGTGTATCCCTTCGAACGATAGTACTGCACAGTGTTTAACATTCGCTACTGAGGTTACTGCTGAGTTCACATCACATTCTTTTCTGCATCAAATATGTTATATACATAGCATAATGGCATCTGTGACATATGTACCATCCACTCCTTGGGCCGGCACCTCTGGGGCAGAAGCAGCCCAATTATCACTTTCAGAGTGGGTGGGGGAGGTAGGTTCTGGGGTGGGTGTTTCGGAGTGGGTGGGGGAGGCACTTCTGGGGTGGGTGATTCGGAGTGGGTGGGGGAGGCAGGTTCTTGGGTTGGAGATTCGGAGTGGGTGGGGGAGACAGGTTCTGGGGTGGGTGATTCGGAGTGGGTGGGGGAGGCAGGTTCTGGGGTGGGTGAGGGAGGCAGGTTCTGGGGTGGGTGATTCGGAGTGGTTGGGGGAGGCAGGTTCTGGGGTGGGTGATTCGGAGTGGGTGAGGGAGGCAGGTTCTGGGGTGGGTGATTCGGAGTGGGTGGGGGTGGAAGGTTCTGGGGTGGGTTATTCGGAGTGGGTGGGGGAGGCAGGTTCTGGGGTGGGTGATTCAGAGTGGGTGAGGGAGGCAGGTTCTGGGGTGGGTGATTCGGAGTGGTTGGTGGAGGCAGGTTCTGGGGTGGGTGATTCGGAGTGGGTGGGGGAGGTAGGTTCTGGGGTGGGTGATTCGGGGTGGGTGGGGGAGCCAGGTTCTGGGGTGGGTGAATCAGAGTGGGTGGGGGAGGCAGGTTCTGGGGTGGGTGATTCGGAGTGGGTGGGGGAGGCAGGTTCTGGGGTGGGTGATTCGGAGTAGGTGGGGGAGGCAGGTTCTGGGGTGGGTGATTCGGAGTGGGTGGGGGAGGCAGGTTTTGGGTGGGTGATTCGGAGTGGGTGGGGGAGGCAGATTCTGGGGTGGGTGATTCGGAGTGGGTGGGGGAGGCAGGTTCTGGGATGGGTGAGGCAGATTGGGTGGGGGAGACATTTTCAGGGGTGGATGCTGATTGTGCCTGGCGAGACCTTTGTCTTCTTTGACGTAATCCTAAGAAATTTAAAAATTTTATAAAAATCAGTAATCATGTATGAATGTGTTTGATTTTTAAAAGTACAACAGTGCTTTTTTTTTACAGGTAATACCATCAAAATCCAGACTCCGGGTTTGCAGAATTGCACATTTTTATTAATCCATCATATCCAGATATCCCTGATTTAGCAGAGCAAATGGTTGTGGCCTTTTTTCTTTGGAAATTGCGAAATTCAATACCCAGAGGATTACATACAGACACCTGCATCACGCATGTTACAAAAACCAAGAGACAATGCATAAAATGTTGCATGACTATCAAATTGACAATCATCTGATAGTTTTACTAAGAAATGTCATTACCCATGTTGTTTGTCAAATATTGCCAGATACACACAAACTCACAGACACCAGCACACACACACACACCTAATGATTGAAACAGTCGTGAAAAATTCACATATACATTAGTTCAAATATGACTTACAAACTTGTTGGCAGTCATTTTAAATTAAAACCAAAATGGATGCAGACCTTAAAAATAAACAAACAAACAAACAGTCCTTAAAATTCAGTAAATAAAACAAACACACACACGCAGAAAGGCATATACAACACAAAGCATACTCGACGCAACTCCAATAAAATGCATAACTTACTTTGGCGGTTCTCCGCCCGCAATTGGTCGAGGAGGTCCGGGGTTCGCCTCCGGAGATCTGACCACCTCCGCTCAAGCTGCACTACAGTGCAGGGAAACCCCATGCGGCGGAGCCTCCTCCAAACTTCCGCATATGCATGCATTTTAATGCGGTTGGGCACATGCGGGCCCACGGTCCCCAGGCGCTGGTCCATTACAGTGGTAAGCACGTGGAGCTCCCGCCTACTGAAACTGGCTGATCTCATGATGGCAATGACAAATATTACACTGTGCAAGCTTTATATCAACTAGAGTGCAGTCTTATTGGTTGGCCATTCCAAAATGGTGGATAAACCCAAGACTTTTGTTGTATTAATACATCTATAACAACACAACACCTATCATACATCATGTGACACACCTCATTCCATAGCTAGGATGTGCCTGTGCGGTGACGGCACAAGCTCCATCAATTGTGCCTCCCCCAGCTTCCACTGCCACCCATACCGTAGTCATGGATGCGCTTAGGGTGGCAGTGGAAAGGCAAACAGCAGCCATGGAGGTTATCCAGGCCAGCATGTTGGAGCAAACCTCCTTTCTAAGGTCCATAAGACAAGATGTCAGGGAGATGAAAGAACATCTAAATTCAGCTTCCCGGAGTCGGCTACAAAGAAATAAACTTCCGATTGATGATCTTTAATTTATTTCACCCAGAACTTTCCTTACGTATGTCCAAAATTTAAATCTGGTTAGTGCCCCTGGAAGGCCCACAAGGTCTATCTTGATTTTGTATCGTTCCATGTGATGGGCCTGCCTCATTTTGAGGTGATGTGTTTGTAGGAGGTGGAGGAGGCACATCTGCTGGTGGCACAGGCCCACTTTCCTCAACCACATCTGCAAGTGTGTCCACATCTTCATTGTCTGATGGTTATCCTAAACCAAATTCGTCCAGAAAATTATGTATTTTTAATGTTTAAAATTGCTGAATTAATTTTTTTCCAAAAGTTATGCAATATATAATGATGCTTTTATGCAAAATGTTATTATTTATTATGGATTAGGAATGTGAATAAATCCCCCAAAAAATAAAATATTTCATTATCAATGGAAAAATGTGTTTTGATCCTTCTTCAAACATGATTTAATTTTTAAAAATATGTTACAACAAATCACGCCCTGGCCTGCAACAGTATTGCTAAAAAGCCATGTATTTCTCAGGAAAGGCACGCTGGGATGTGCAGTTCCACAACCCAAAAACACTCTCACTTTAAGAAGCACAAAAAAACAAAATAACATGTATTTGTGAACTTTACAAATATATGGTCTATTGGGGTAGATGTATGAAGCCCAGAAACGGTATCAGCGCACGTTAAGTGCGCTGATACCGTTTCTCCCCGATGTATGATCGGGGGTCTGGGCGGTAAATGACAGGGGCGCTATGCCTGGGCTATGTACGAACGGTCAGATCGTCTGACCGTTCGGCCGGCTGTAGCTGTCGTTATCGACAGCTACAGCCTGGCGATAGCCTATACCCACAGCAGGGACAGCGCTGTCCCTGCTGTGGCGGACACCGACTTCAGGGCTGCACGCGGGGATCTCGCGATACTTGCGAGATCCCGCGCATGCTCATTGGAGCCGGCCGGGCCTGACACACATCGCATCAGCACTAGGCTGATGCGATGTGGTCTGTATCGGGTAGCGCCGGAGGGGGGAGTTAACGCTCCCCCTCTCCGGCCGGTGAGATGTTCACACATCTCACCGGTAGTGCTTCCTGCTTTGCCTTGGTAAAGAGGCGAAGCAGGAAGCGTTATAGCGGCACTTAACGTGCCACTATAATACATCTACCCCATTGTTTGATAATTCCAAGTTTGGCACTTGTATATTATTATTATTATTATTATTATTATTATCCTTTATTTATATGGCGCCACAAGAGTTCCGCAGTGCCTTACACAGTACATAAACTAATAAGCACACAAGAAAACAGATATTAACAGTACAAACAATGCAGGACAGATACATGATTTATACTTTGCTGCATAACACTTAGATAAGCAGCATGATGTCTGTAATCAAGGGTTGGGTGCTGTTGTAAATTAGAGTATAATTAAGTGAAGGAGAAGCACATGAGGGAGGAGGGCCCTGCTCGTGAGAGCTTACATTCTAAAGGGGAGGGGGCAGACAAACATGGGTGACACAGATTGGCTGGATACAAGGGTTCCAGTAGTCTAACATCTATGGAAAGGTTAGTCTAAACTTAGGGGAAAAAAAATATATATATACTCAATATACAAATATACTCAATATACAAATTAAAAAATAAATATATATATATACTCAATATACAAATATACTCAATATACAAATTAAAAAAATATATATATATATGCTAATTTACGCATCCACTTTGCAATTATACAATACAATGAGTAGCACCTGCTACTCTGTTAATTGACTGCATACATCGGCACAAGCAAAAACCATCGCTGCATACGCAATATTTGTGGTAGACCCTAGACTCCCGCAAGCACCGCGAGGCTTTCAGTGTAAAAAAATTGCAAGTGACGTGTACAATGACGCTGCCTGTTAATTATGCATGCCTCTGAAATGGCGTTAGAACACTTGGGCACGCCTGCGTTCGCAAATCCAACCCCCCGTTTTTACTGGACTGCCCCTGTCACCGCCCACAAACGGCCTCTCCTGTCACTCTGCTGGGCTGGCTGTGCTGGGCGAGCGAGCGGTCTCTGGTCACATTGTGTAGTCAGGGTCTGAATCAGGCCCACTGTCTCAGTAACTCACCACTTGCTGTGTATGAAGACAGAGGGTGGTTTGCCAGCACACTGTAACGCACAGCACAATAGAAAGTGATGATAGGTGACTCTGTGAAGATTAATTAATCTTGAGTTATATGTTGAGCTAATTATATAGAAGGCAAAGACCTGTGAGTCACTATTACAATATACTGACAGCAATGTCAAGGCATGTATGTAGAGATAATGCTGGCCTAGGCGTGAAAGTATACGCCCGAAGTTCCAAACATACTTATGTCCCTCTATCCTACACCCCTCCTCTGTTATTTAATATATGTGTCTCAAAATCAGGAGATAATTAAACAGTGAAAGAAGAATTAGGGGTCAGTAGCAAATGTGGGATTTCTAGCGGGGGCGGGGGGGGGGAGAGGAGGGGTTTCCAAATGCTTGATTTTAGAGTGAGTGTGGCCAGTCCATGAAGAGGGCATAATTAGCACTTATTCAGCTTTAATATGCGTCATACAAAGTGTATTGTGCGTCATAATTCCAGCATATATAGGACCAGCGATCACAGTAATGCTGGGTACACACAGAGCGATCATACCACCAACGACTTGAAAGATATCTTTCAGTGAAGTCATCCTGCCACATCTCTGAACAGGGGCAAAAACTAGGACAGTAGCCCTGCACAGGAAGCCAAAGATAGATCACAAATATGTAACGGAATTATAGTACCAACAATGTGAGACCATATCAAGGAGAACAAGCTCTTTATGTAACAATAGTGATGCTGGCCACACACATAGCGATATTTTACCCGATCTGGCCGATTCCGACATATTGGAACGACAGATCGTGTAAAATATGGCCAAATCCTGAGTAAATTGTGAGTCCCCACTCGCGATCACGATGCGATGCGCGTCCCCGCTGGTCGCACATCGCATCGTCAGATCTGCCGTGCATTAGGGCAGATTTGGCAATCTAGGATACGATGCACTGTGAAATTCTGGATTCAGGAGAGATCGTTTGAAGATTGGACACCAAATTGTGTTCAGATCGTGTGCAGAGCTGCCGGGGAGAGTTTCAAGGGAAATCGTACACAAATCGTACACATCGGCTGATCGCGTGCAGATCGCCATGTGTGTGGCCACCTTAAGTGTTGGTGGTGCTCCCCAGGGCACACAGTAATGTAAGCACAAAATAAAACTGCCCCCACACAGGGTTTTTTCTTTCTTTGTTACTCCCACTGAACTCCTCTTTTAGGCTCTTTTGGGAGTACCCATTTTTTGTTTTTACAGGTTTGATCAGGCAAAGTTGACGATATCGTCCAGATCAGCCTGCATGTACGGACGATCATAGATATCGTTATCGTTCATGCGGGAACGCACATCGTTAGTCGTTCACTGCATAAAAATTAACGATATGAATGATATATCGTTGAACGATATCGTTATAGTTCATATCGTTCATAGATATCGTACCGTGTGTACACACTTTAAGCCATTAAATGTGGCAGAAGGACCATCCTGTCCAAGCTGAATGTTTTTATTTCAGATGTAGGCAGTGGCACCATTCCAGAGCATGGGAGCAGGTCTGGGAGTCTGCAGGAGCAGCAGAAGAACCTAGCACTGCAGTGGACAAATCTCCTTATGCACTGAATAGTGTAGTATTATACAGCATTAATAATTTACCCTATTGATGTTCTATAACAGGGTACCCCTAACAGTGCATGTTTTCCAGATCTCCTAGTTGGTGCACATGGGTATTTTTTACTGGCTGACACACGTTAAAAGAACCACTGGTGGTGCTGATTATTTCAATGGTGATACTGAGAAGAACATGCAGCACTAGTAAAATGTAATTATATTACTATTTCTATTGTGGGCTGGGGAGGGGTTTTTCCAGGCAACCAGAACCCCCCCCCCCTGTGTTTACCTATGGGGGTTCATGCTAAGTTGGACAGATATGTCTGCAAAGAGTAAAAAATAATTATATACACCCATATGCTAAGTTTGCTAAAGTTGAGAGAGGCAAAGGGGCCCTTTTATCAGTAATCACATTTGCAATGCGATCTGGGTGCGTTACTAGCGCCCATGATCGAATTGCAAGATGCGATTGAAGCGCCGGCATGTATCAAAAAGCCTCCACAGGGATAGGGGCTCCGAAAGGAGCTGGGAGTGAAAAGACACTCTTCACTCCTGTGCTGGACTCCTGCGCATGCATGGTCTACAGACCACGCATGCACGGCGACCATTGGCGTGTTAGTTTTGTAATGTGTGGCCTATAGGCTATAGTAGCACAATGCCATCTTTACATGGCGCTAGCTGTGGGGATCAAGCTCTTGAATGCTTTGCGCTCCATAGCTTGGTAATCTGACAGCATTGCATCCCCCAGAGAGACCTATGGGGGAGGCGGCTGCTGTGGGAAATGAAGGGACAGCAGCAGATATCGGAGATAGCTGCTGTGGTCCCTCTATAATACATTGCAGGGATGTTAAATATTTCTGGATAAATGATAATTGGACCCTAAAGTACCAACCAGTTAGCTCCTAGCTTTAATTTTCAAACACATCCTATAACATGACAGTTAGGAGTTGATTGGTTGGAACTTTGGGCCTGATTCAGAGGAACTCGCAAAAAGCGAGCGCTGTTTTTTTTTATGCTGCGGCCTCCAGGCCGCTCGCATAGCTGTGGGTGGAACCTGAAAATCAGGACCGTTGGTGGCTATGCTTTTTCTTCTGTAAACATGCAGTATCCATACTAACCTACAAAAAGTATATTTTGTACACTATACATATATTAGGGGTGTGCACCGGCCACTTTTTGTGTTTTGTGTTTTGGTTTTGGATCTGGATCTTTCTTCGTGTTTTGGATCTGGATTGGTTTTGCCAAAACCACCCTTCCGTGTTTTGGGTTCTGGGTTTTGTGTTTTGGATCTGTATTTTTTTGAAAAAAAGCATAAAAACAGCTAAAATCACAGAATTTGTAGGTTTTTCTGCTCCTATGCTATTATTAACCTCAATAACCTTAATTTCCACTCATTTCCAGTCTATTCTGAATACCTCACACCTCACAATAGTGTTTTTATGTCCAAAAGGTTGCACCGAGGTAGCTGGATGACTATGCTAAGCGACACGAGTGGGCGGCACAAACACGTGACCCATCTAGGCGTGAAACTGCAGTGGCAGACAGGATGGCATTGAAAAACTAGGCCCCAAACTGTACATAATGCAAAGAAAAAAAAGAGGTGCAAGATGGAATTGTCCTTGGGCCCTCCCACCCACCCTTATGTTGTATAAACAGGACATGCACACTTTAACAAACCAATCATTTCAGCGCCAGGGTCTGCCACACAACTGTGGCTGAAATGATTGGTTCGTTTGGGCCCCCACAAAACAAGCTGGCAATTAATCTGTCCCTGCACAAACTGGCTCTACGGAGGCAAGAAGTCGTCCTCATCCTCCTCATCCACAGATTCCTCACCCTCTTCAGTGTTATGTACATCCTCATCCTCACAGAGTATTAATTCGTCCCTGCTGGAACCACAGGTCCCTCTGTACGTTCTGGAGGCTGGTCTCCCTGGAAGAGTTGATCATTCATTTTATGAACATCATCTTCTCCACATTTTGTGGAAGCAACCTCCTACGCCTTTCGCTAACAAGGTTCCCGGCTGCACTAAACACTCTTTCGGAGTACACACTGGAGGGGGGGCAACTCAGGTAAAATAGAGCCAGTTTGTACAGGGACCTCCAAATTGCTTCTTTTTCCTGCCAGTACAGGTACGGACTGTCTGACATGCCTACTTGGATGCTGTCACCGATGTAATCCTTTAACAGACAGACGCACGCTTGTCGCTGCTGCTTTGAGGATTCAAGTGCGGCTACAGCCCACACAATTCACAAAGACAGAAAAAAAAAAAGAATATTTTTATTGTTTGTGGAGCACACTTTGAGGGTTACACCACCCTCTAACAGACAGACGCACGCTTGTCGCTGCTGCTTTAAGGATGCAGGTGCGGCTACAGCCCACACATTTCACAAAGACCGAAAAAAAAAGAAAAATATTTTAATTGTTTGTGTAGCACACTTTGAGGGTGTCACCACCCTTTAACAGACAGACGCACGCTTGTCGCTGCTGCTTTAAAGATGCAGGTGCGGCTACAGCCCACACAATTCACAAAGACAGAAAAAAGAAGAATATTTTTATTGTTTGTGTAGCACACTTTGAGGGTGTCACCACCCTTTAACAGACAGACGCACGCTTGTCGCTGCTGCTTTGAGGATGCAAGTGCGGCTACATCGCACACAAGTCACAAACACATAAAAAAAATAGTTTTTTATTTTTTGGAGCACTTTGAGCGTTACACCACCCTTTAACAGACAGACGCACGCTTGTCGCTGCTGCTTTAAGGATGCAGGTGCGGCTACAGCCCACACATTTCACAAAGACCGAAAAAAAAGAACAATATTTTAATTGTTTGTGTAGAACACTTTGAGGGTGTCACCACCCTTTAACAGACAGACGCACGCTTGTCGCTGCTGCTTTAAGGATGCAGGTGCGGCTACAGCCCACACAATTCACATAGACAGATAAAAGAAGAAGAATATTTTTATTCTTTGTGTAGCACACTTTGAGGGTGTCACCACCCTTTAACAGACAGACGCACGCTTGTCGCTGCTGCTTTAAGGATGCAGGTGCGGCTACAGCCCACACATTTCACAAAGACCGAAAAAAAAAGAACAATATTTTAATTGTTTGTGTAGCACACTTTGAGGGTGTCACCACCCTTTAACAGACAGATGCACACTTGTCGCAGCTGCTTTAAGGATGCAGGTGCGGCTACAGCCCACACAATTCACAAAGACAGAAAAAAGAACAATATTTTAATTGTTTGTGTAGCACACTTTGAGGGTGTCACCACCCTTTAACAGACAGACGCACGCTTGTCACTGCTGCTTTAAGGATGCAGGTGCGGCTACAGCCCACACAATTCACAAAGACAGAAAAAAGAAGAATATTTTTATTGTTTGTGTAGCACACTTTGAGGGTGTCACCACCCTTTAACAGACAGACGCACGCTTGTCGCTGCTGCTTTGAGGATGCAAGTGCGGCTACATCGCACACAAGTCACAAACACATTAAAAAAATAGTTTTTTATTTTTTGGAGCACTTCGTGAGTTACACCACCCTTTAACAGACAGACGCACGCTTGTCGCTGCTGCTTTAAGGATGCAGGTGCGGCTACAGCCCACACAATTCACAAAGACAGAAAAAAGAAGAAGAATATTTTTATTGTTTGTGTAGCACACTTTGAGGGTGTCACCACCCTTTAACAGACAGACGCACGCTTGTCGCTGCTGCTTTGAGGATGCAAGTGTGGCTACATCGCACACAAGTCACAAACACATTAAAAAAATGTTTTTGATTTTTTTGGAGCACTTTGAGAGTTACAACACCCTTTAACAGACAGACGCACGCTTGTCGCTGCTGCTTTGAGGATGCAAGTGCGGCTACAGCCCACACAATTCACAAAGACAGAAAAAAAAAAGAACAATATTTTAATTGTTTGTGTAGCACACTTTGAGGGTGTCACCACCCTTTAACAGACAGACGCACGCTTGTCGCTGCTGCTTTAAGGATGCAGGTGCGGCTACAGCCCACACATTTCACAAAGACAGAAAAAAAAGAACAATATTTTAATTGTTTGTGTAGCACACTTTGAGGGTGTCACCACCCTTTAACAGACAGACGCACGCTTGTCGCTGCTGCTTTGAGGATGCAGGTGGAATCTAGACGGGATTTGGAACCGAGGACACACTACCTCCATCAATTGTCTAAATCCCACTGCACTAATGTCGGATACCGGACGCACGTCTAACACCAACATAGCAGTCAAGGCCTCAGTTATACGTTTTGCTTCAGGATGACTGCTGTCGTACTTCATCCTCATCGCTAGGGACTGTTGGAGGGTCAATTGTTTAGTAAAAGTAGTGATGTTCCTACTTCCTCTCTGGGATGATGAACAACTCCCAGCAGCAGCAACAGCACTAGTAGGAAGTGGTTCTTGATCTTTCCCTATTTTATTTTTATCAGAGAAAGTTTGGTCCTCCATTTATGTTATATTGATATATATACGTGCGGCTAAAGCGCACACAAACACAGAAAATATTTTTTTATTTTTGCTGGAGAGTAGTGCACTTTGTGGGTTACACCACCCTTTAAGAAATGAGCCAGCCGGCTCTTTACTTATGGGACACAGGCGCATGCTTGGCGCTGCTCCTTTGTTGATGCACGTGCAGCCACAGTGCACACAAGTCACAAACACAGAAAATATATATTTTTTTGGTTTGGAGTGTACTTTGGGGGTTACAGAACCCTTTAACGGTCAAGCCAGCCGGCCCTTTACTTATGACACAGGCGCACGCTTGGCACTACTTTGTTGATGCACGTGCGGCTACTGCGCACACAATTCACAAACACAGAAAATAATTTTTTTTTTGGTTTGGACTGGAGTGTACTTTCGGGGGTTACAGCACCCTTTAACGGTCAAGCCAGCCGGCCCTTTACTTATGACACAGGCGCACGCTTGGCACTACTTTGTTGATGCACGTGCGGCTACTGCGCACACAATTCACAAACACAGAAAATAATTTTTTTTTTGGTTTGGACTGGAGTGTACTTTCGGGGGTTACAGCACCCTTAACGGTCAAGCCAGCCGGCACTTTACTTATGACACAGGCGCACGCTTGGCACTACTTTGTTGATGCACGTGCGGCTACTGCGCACACAATTCACAAACACAGAAAATAATTTTTTTTTTGGTTTGGACTGGAGTGTACTTTCGGGGGTTACAGCACCCTTTAACGGTCAAGCCAGCCGGCCCTTTACTTATGACACAGGCGCACGCTTGGCACTACTTTGTTGATGCACGTGCGGCTACTGCGCACACAATTCACAAACACAGAAAATAATTTTTTTTTTGGTTTGGACTGGAGTGTACTTTCGGGGGTTACAGCACCCTTTAACGGTCAAGCCAGCCGGCCCTTTACTTATGACACAGGCGCACGCTTGGCACTACTTTGTTGATGCACGTGCGGCTACTGCGCACACAATTCACAAACACAGAAAATAATTTTTTTTTTGGTTTGGACTGGAGTGTACTTTGGGGGTTACAGCACCCTTTAACGGTCAAGCCAGCCGGCCCTTTACTTATGACACAGGCGCACGCTTGGCACTACTTTGTTGATGCACGTGCGGCTACTGCGCACACAATTCACAAACACAGAAAATAAATTTTTTTTTGGTTTGGACTGGAGTGTACTTTGGGGGTTACAGCACCCTTTAATGGTCAAGCCAGCCGGCCCTTTACTTATGACACAGGCGCACGCTTGGCACTACTTTGTTGATGCACGTGCGGCTACTGCGCACACAATTCACAAACACAGAAAATAATTTTTTTTTGGTTTGGACTGGAGTGTACTTTCGGGGGTTACAGCACCCTTAACGGTCAAGCCAGCCGGCCCTTTACTTATGACACAGGCGCACGCTTGGCACTACTTTGTTGATGCACGTGCGGCTACTGCGCACACAATTCACAAACACAGAAAATAATTTTTTTTTTGGTTTGGACTGGAGTGTACTTTCGGGGGTTACAGCACCCTTAACGGTCAAGCCAGCCGGCCCTTTACTTATGACACAGGCGCACGCTTGGCACTACTTTGTTGATGCACGTGCGGCTACTGCGCACACAATTCACAAACACAGAAAATAATTTTTTTGGGGGTTTGGACTGGAGTGTACTTTCGGGGGTTACAGCACCCTTAACGGTCAAGCCAGCCGGCCCTTTACTTATGACACAGGCGCACGCTTGGCACTACTTTGTTGATGCACGTGCGGCTACTGCGCACACAATTCACAAACACAGAAAATAGTTTTTTTTGGGTTTGGACTGGAGTGTACTTTCGGGGGTTACAGCACCCTTAACGGTCAAGCCAGCCGGCCCTTTACTTATGACACAGGCGCACGCTTGGCACTACTTTGTTGATGCACGTGCGGCTACTGCGCACACAATTCACAAACACAGAAAATAATTTTTTTTTGGTTTGGACTGGAGTGTACTTTCGGGGGTTACAGCACCCTTTAACGGTCAAGCCAGCCGGCCCTTTACTTATGACACAGGCGCACGCTTGGCACTACTTTGTTGATGCACGTGCGGCTACTGCACACACAATTCACAAACACAGAAAATATATTATTTTTTTAGCACTTGGGGGAGCACCCCTGATGGACAGAGCACCCCCTGGACAACACTACAGCACCTCTTTAGGACTGGGACACTGCACAGGACTTTGGAGTGGACACAGCCCCTATGGAGAACTGACTGCACAACACAGTCCAGCCAGCCCCTATGGACTTTGAAGTAGTGGACACAGCCCCTATTAACAACAGCAGCACAGCACAACACAGCCAGCCCCTATGGACTTTGAAGTAGTGGACAACAGCAGCACTACACTACACTACACTACACAGCCCTAACTCCCACCCTCCCTCTTCACTGTCCACAGCCGAGTGAGAAAATGGCGCCGACGTGGGTACCTTATATAGGATCCAAAACCCGCGAGACTCGGAAGGCGGGATGATGACGTTTTGCCTCGATTTCAGATCCGAGTCAGGCGGGAAAAGTCGAGCCTGATTCGGATCGGACTCGGATCGGGGGGGCTCGGGGGGGTTCGGATTTCAGAAATCCGAACCCGCTCACCCCTAACATATATATATATATATATATATATATATATATATATATATATAGTGTCTGGTTTGTTCCTACAAAAAAAAACATACTATTAATTGAATTGGCTTCTGCAGGACCACCATTAAAAACTGAGTGACCCCCTGAAGGAAGGAAGTGTTGTCACATCAATAGGGCGTGGCTGTGCCGGGTACTTTGTACGTAGCAGCCCCCACCCTTCATGGCACTCCTGTAGTATTGACAAACTGGCCCTGGTTATCGGGTGCCTGTGGTAGTGAAAATAGTAAGCGGAAGGGGTTAATTAGTCCTTTGTTTATACAGTGCTGAGGAAATTGATTATATTATTAATATACAGTATACTAGGTTAATGGACCTGGCAAATGCAAATCACCTGTCTCCACCCCTCTATGGCTGACACCATCCCCTGTCATCTTACCTCCTGTAACAGCTATGTCCAGACCCCCTCATCGCGGCACCGTCCCTCCCACTGACACCGCTCTCATACTTACCCTGCCAGCTGGTCCTTCTCTCATATAAGGCTGTCCTGTCTCCCTCCAGAGACACTGAGGGGAAGAAGCGGGTACTAATAACTTGAGCCCGGGCTTATTGGAGGGGACAAGCAGGGGCCTGGGACTGCTTTTATGGGGTGTGGCCACCAGTGGCATAACTAGCGGATTTGGAGCCCCCAGCATTTGCACGCGTGGTGAAAAAATGGGCGTGGTCAAATGCCACAAGGGGCAAGGCCACTGAAAAATTGGATGTTTCAACATGACAAATCCCTTTCTCGTCACTTTGGGAACATTCCTTTTCATTACATATGCACCTTAATGCCCCGAATAGTAGTGTCCCTCTTGCAATGCCCACTGTAGTTGTGCCCCTTATGCAATGTCCCCAGTAGCAGTGCTACATGAAGTAGTGCCCCCAATACTGCACGCTTATACAGTGCCTTCAGTAGTGCACCCTTATACAGTTCCCCTTATGAAGTGGCCCCATTAGTGCACACTTATTCTGTGCCCCTTTTACAGTCCCCCCTATGCAGTGCCCCCCAGTAGTGGTCCCCCTTATGCAGGCCCCCAGTAGTGCCCCTTATACAGTGCCCCCAGTAATGATCCCCCCTATGCAGTGCCCCCAGTAGTGGTCCCTCTTATGCAGGCCCCCAGTAGTGCCCCTTATACAATACCCCCAGTAGTGGTCTCCCTTATGCAGGCCCCCAGTAGTGCCCCTTATACAGCGCCCCCAGTAGTCACCCCTTTGCAGTGACCCCGTAGTGGTCCTCCCAATTCAGTGCACCCGGCCAGTAGTGCAAAACAAACGAAGACATGACATACACACAAAACACTCACTGACTTACCTGAATTCCCGCTCCTGCCGTGCCCACCGCTGTCTGCTCCTCTGTCCTCCCGCTCGGTACTATGGTAGAGACGTCATGACAT
Source organism: Taudactylus pleione (assembly GCA_031769625.1). Taxonomy (NCBI): domain Eukaryota; kingdom Metazoa; phylum Chordata; class Amphibia; order Anura; family Myobatrachidae; genus Taudactylus; species Taudactylus pleione. The sequence goes on along the minus strand of JAUIMM010000312.1, from coordinate 8,059,661 downwards.
CTCTCCCATCGCCCACTGCAGGAGCCGGAAGGCGGAGCTCATGAGTGAGCTCCAACCTGGCTCTGGCAGTGGGCGCAGCAGCCAATGAGAGTCTGTCTGACTCTCATTGGCTGCTGAAACACACACATCGCTGGCAGCGATGTGTGTGTAAGTCTGCACTATACTGAGTGACTAAGGCGGGCCTGTAGCGTGGCCGGCTGCGCGCCGCCGGTCCCACGGCGCCCAGGGCACAAGCCCCGGCGGCCCTGCCCTAGTTACGCCACTGGTGGCCATGCCTCCCCAGGTTTGGCCACACCCTCCTCAGTACTCGGGCTCGTGGCTGTTCTTGGTGGCCCTGTTTCCCTCACAGTGGCACGCGCATTGAGGAGACAGGACAGCCTTACACAGTTATGTTGAAATTTGAAATAATACAAAGGAAGTAGGGTCACGGTTACTGGTGGGTTGGGTATGAAATAATGGCGGCTGTCAAAGCCCGACAGTGGCATCCCGATGGATGAAGCTCCCGACAGGGGTGGTAAGTATGCTATCCCTACCCTCTGCCCACCTTATCCCTAATCCTCCCTTAGTGGTGCCTAACCTTGTGCCTAACCCTATCCTCCCCCCCTAGTGTCTAACCCCCCTTTTACGGCACCCTAAACCTAACCCTCCAGCGGGGGTACCTAGCTCTAATCCCCACCCCCTGTGGTGCATAACCCACCCTCCCCATAGCCTAACCCTCCCCAGGGGGTGCCTAACCCTAATCTCCCCCCGAGGGATCCTAAACAGAACCCCCGCGGCTAGGCCCTAACAAGCCCTGCTTACTTTCGTTCGGGATGCCGGCTGTTGAGATTTTGGTGTCGGGATAAAGATAGGCGTCGGGATTTCAACGCCTATCTTTAATCCCAGGTCGGGCTTCCGGCGCCAGGATTCCGGCCGCCGGTAATATAACTACATCCCGTTACTGGTCACTCACTTTAAGCTTATATAGAGGCAGATGTCCATAATGGACTCAGACATCAACTTCTCTTGTTACAGGGGCATGTCCTGACGGAAACACTTCTCTGTGGATCAAATGGAAATCTCTGAGCTGTTAATTCATCTCTTTCCCTAATATGGCGGGATCACAACACTCACCCAGACAGGATCAGCTAACCCACGTTTGCAGTTACATTCCTTGAAGCAAATGTTGGCCATAAATTGTAAACTGCTATATAGGCAGCATACATCATGGTAAAGGTCAATTAAAAAAGTTTAGAACTTTATAATAAATAGTAAATGAATAACAGTAATGATTTATTTATATAACACCTTTACCCCAATAGAACTCAAAGTGATTTACCTCAAACCAATGACCCCAGGCAGCACACATTCACCACGCTGTAATGTAGTTAAGCCATTTATTAATACATTTGCCATATAAGCCAATGACCAGTTTTATTTAATATGAAAACACATTTGATTTGTTTCTGTGCCTAGTTTTCATAATTAATCCCCGTATATCAGTGCAGACAATACTTGCCAAGGTCCGGAAGAGTCCCAAATTTTGGGGGCTGTCCCCATTTCCCGTTAGAGTTGGCTAGTCTCCTGGTTGGGAGGCTGGATGACATGGAGTCCCAACCTCTGCTGTAAAATTGGGCAAACCATGGCTTTAAACAGCAGAGGGGGGCGCGGCCATGATGACGAGAATGCGGCGCCAGGCCCCCCTTCCCATCAAGAGGGTTGCCCCCTACAGGACTATCCCGCAGGGATAGCTACCTTGCTTTTATGTAGTCTTATTTGTGTGCAGGACCAATATATTGTATACCAGGAAATAGTGACATCACTGATGCATGAGACATTTATTCAACCATCCCAGCAGAATTGTAGGTATTTCATTGACCTGAATTTTACTCTTTTACCTTTACTTTTTATGCAGAAAAGTTTCCGTGTGTGCACAAAAACATCTGACTGCCCGTGCGTGTTGTGTCATGAGTGTAAGCTTGCATGGAAAACAGAAGCAGGTATAGTAATGCTAAATCCAGAGACATGCTAATGTGCTATGTACTCTCTGGTCTTATGGCACACAAAGGGCCTCATTCAGACCCGCTCGCAAGCGCCTATGCGCTAGCAAGCGGGTCGATGGTGGGGCACTGCGCACGGCGCATGCGCAAGCCCTGGAGTGAGAGAGAAATTCTCTCACTCCGGGGCTCGCTACAAAAGGGGCGGCTGTCGACGGTGATCAACAGCTCACCCCGTTTTGTAGGCGTGGTGGGGGGGTGGCCAGGCAAACGGAGGCGTTCCTGAAGGAACGCCTGCCGTTTGTAGGTGGCCCTACTGACATCACTAGTGATGTCAGCAGGGAGCTTCCTGCTCTGTTAGAGCAGGAAGCTGCCTGGGGCTTGCAGTAGATGAGACCCTACCGCAAGGGTCTCGTCGCAAGCCCCGATGGTCGCGATGGTCTCGACCATCTCGACCATCACCTAGTCACTCGCTAAAGCTGTGGATGGTAACCCATAGCTTAGCGGGCGGCCAGGAGGCCGCCTTTCAAAAGAAAAGCGTCCACCCTCATTCAGAGCGAGGGCTCGCGTTTTGCGAGCGGCTCTGAATGAGGTCCACACTTTGTGGAGCCCGGGATAAACAGCTTTACTACTATTCTGGCATAGGAGTAGAAATCACTTGATACAGATGTTTAAAAATGTAATGTGTATGTACAAGGCCAGAGCGTGGCTATAAGAGGGACAGTCAGGAACATAAAACAACATACTATGTAAAAGCTCCAGGATAGCATGTACAAGCCATGACCTCTTTAACTTATCCCTTAACTCAGTGGTTCCCAAACTTTTTTGAACCAAGGCGCCCTAGAGTATCAGTTTTTTCACGGCACCCCAAGCCAAAAATTTGTTATTGAGAAATTCAGTAAAAATGTAGTAAAGTAGTAAAGTAAATTGTGCTTCCCTTTCATCCGGAGGCTCAGTTATGTGGTGTTGGACAGGTTTGAGCTTCTGTTTGTCCACATATTTACATTACATTGACCATAAATAATTTGATTTGGTGCTGGACCACCAACCTGAGGCACCCCTGCAAGTGTCCCAAGGCACCCCAGGGTGCCACAGCGCACAGTTTGGGAACCACTGCCTTAACTTATTAAAAATTTGGAGGCAGATGAGCTTTCTGCTGAGGCGATGTACTGTATATGAAGTTGGTCTCAATGTGATTTCCCACAGCCTCAGACACACAGCTTGATTATTGCACGCAGTCTTCAGCTCAATCTGTAGAGGTATAGGCAAATCCTGTGACCTCAATATAGCCTTCAGGATTTTCCCTGTTTGCAGAGCAGTAACTCTGGGTATACGACCGGTGCTGTCTTCCACAGGCCCGCCAAGAGCTGCAGCGGGCCCGGGTAACAGGGGGCATGGCCTAGCTGCGGGAGGCGTGGCCACGCCCCCATAAAAAAAAAAAAAAGATTTTCAGCACTGGCGAGGGGAGAGCTCTGAGCCCCCTCAGCCCGGCGCAAAGCCAGGGGGGCGCGATAAGTGTGATCGCTCCCCCCCACAGGCATAGGAGACTGCTGTGGCTGCTGCTCAGCAGCCACGAGCAGTTTCCCACTGCAGCTCAGCACACGCTGTGTGCTGGGCTGCTGTGAGGGAGGGGGCGGCGCTGGATCTGGGCCCCTCAGGAAGCCCAGGCTCGGGTAATTTGTACCCGCTCCCCCCCACTCTCGGCGCCCCTGGTGGCCCAGGTCGCAAGGCCTAGGAGGGAGGCATCTTTGCTTCCCCAGTGGCTTCTGTTTCAGGCTTCTGCAGGGCACCCCACTGCTTGTAAAGCCCAGCCAGTCACTTCCGTGCTCTCGGGGTCTCTGGCCCCCACTTCTGTGACGTCAGGGCTGTAACTAGGGTAGTGAGGCCGGTGCCGTGGCACAGGGCACCGCAGGTCAGGGGGCACTGTTTGGGCTTGTGAATTTTCTGTTTATTATCATTCTCACTTGTAGCTTCCTCTTATTTCATCCCCAGCACCTCCTGGCCTCCCTCATCTCTTCCCCGTTAGGCCATTCCCCTTTTTTAGGTGTGTTATGCCCCTTCGAAAAATGGGCGGGCGCCATTGGTCTTTCTGGCACTGGGCACCAAAAAGTGTAGTTACGGCTCTGTGTGACATCATGGCTTCACATGTTCGGGGGGCATCAGTGCCTTACTCCAACTGTGCCAGAGTGTCAGCCAAGGAGCTGGCTATTAGCAGTGATAGATCTAGTGTAAACTGGATCTAACAGCAGAAGCCTGGTTTCCAAATTCGAATTTAATTGATATAATCTCACCTCGTAAAGTGAAATCTGATGCATGTAGATGAATTACTAGGCACATCCATACACCTGGCCCACACACCCTGTGGATTCTACCATTTGCACAAAATGCACCGTGGAAGGCACACTTTTGCAAAATATCTTTTTTTAAATAAAAATGGAAATAAAATGCAATAATATATAAACAAATCTTGTTCTATAATATAGTATGGCACACATTTGTTCTCAAAATTAGAGACCAGCCTTTTACAAATAAATTTTTTATGTTAAGCCTTATTCTTGCAGATTGTGTTTTCGCACATGGCGATATAATTTTTACGGTGGTAGACCCGATCACATAATCTCCGTATAACTGCAATCAAATGACAAGATTATGGAAGACCGATGTCACCGTCATTGCCTTGTCAGTTAATAGATCCAAGCTTTGATAGTGAGACTGCACCCAGGACGCCCGGATCGTTGCTTTCCCAAATGCCCTCTCCTGATGGACAATTGCCTCATTGTAGCTGAAATTGCTAGTTGTCAGTATGATTAAATAGTTTGGAGCCTAATATCTATTTCACTGGCAAAATGCCCGTAGATATAAAACTCCACATTACTTTAAGGTTTTACATTCCATTGTGTAACTTGAAAGAGAATATGATAATGAAGCTGTTTAAAAAAAAAAAAAAAACTTTGAAAATAAACTTTGCTCTCTTCATCTTATTAAATCTTATTCAGTGGAGGGACATGGGCCAAAGGCTACGTAAAATCCCTCATATATAATGACTTTGTAATTGCATTCCCTGGCATAATTTTATACTACCACAGCAGATATTGCCACACACTGTTCCTACAGAGACAAAGCTAAATTGTGATATGTTGGAGTAAGTAACTCAGCAGGCGTGTCACAACAGCATTGTAATCTCCATTCTGAGTGCGTTCTGTTCTGACATGATATATAGGTTGCAATTAGGTCATGAAAAGATGGCTAAATGTTATGTAATAGCTCGCGGTGTAATAATTCTGACTTTCTAGGAAAACCCGTTGTTGGATTTTGTACTGATGACACCAAAAGCAAAGGCTGGGGCAGTGAAAAAAAATCTTGATATTGGACCTAATTTAAGGGGAGATGCACTAAGCCTTGGAGAGTGATAAAGTACCAACCACTCACCTCCATTTTTAAAACACAGGGCCTGATTCAGAGCCGGACGCTCTGAAAGAGCGCTCGCTCTGAATCAGGGCGTTTTTGTTTTTTTTTGGTGCGGCCTCCTGGCCGCTCGCATAGCTGTGGGTGACCACCCACAGCTATTGCGAACGGCCAGGTGATGGTCTCGACCATCGCGACCATCGGGGCTTGCGATGAGACCCTTGTGGTAGGGTCTCGTTCCCGCAAGCCCCAGTGAGCTTCTGGCTCTTAATAGAGCCGGAAGCTCACCACTGACATCACGAGTGATGTCAGTGGGGCCGCCCCCAAACGGCAGGCGTTCCATCGGGAACGCCTCCGTTTGGCCAGCCACCCCCTGCCCACCTCCAAAACGAGGCGAGCTGTCGATCAACATCGACAGCCGCCCCCTTTTGGTGCGAGACCTGGAGCGACGGAGCGCCCGTCGCTAGCTGGGTCTCGCGCATGTGCACGTCAAGCTGGCTCCGGCGTGCGCATGCGCAGTGGCCAAACATCGACCTGCTCACGAGTACATAGCGCTTGCGAGCTGGTCTGAATCAGGCCCAAAGTCTGTAAACAAACAGGAGCTGATTGGTTGGTACTTTATCACTCTCCAAGGTTTAGTACAGCGGTTTTCAACCGGTTCTGAGGTGTGCGGTGGTCAGAGCTGCCAGTCACATTACAGATCAGCGGCAGCTCTTCCCTGTCCGCTGATCTGTACAGTATGTGCATTTTATTCCTGTGGGGGGCCAATGTATGTGCACTTTATTCCTGTGGGGGGCAATGTATGTGCATTTTATTCCTGTGGGGGCCAATGTATGTGTGTTTTATTTCTGTGGAGGCCAATGTAGTGTGTTTTATTCCTTTGGAGGCCAATGTAGTGTGTTTTATTCCTGTGGAGGTCAATGTAGTGTGTTTTATTCCTGTGGAGGTCAATGTAGTGTGTTTTATTCCTGTTGAGGCCAATGTTGTGTGTTTCTTTTATGTGGGAGCCAATGTAGTGTGTTTTATTCCTATGGAGGCCAATGTAGTGTGTTTATTTTATGTAGGAGCCAATGTAGTGTGTTTTATTCCTGTGGAGGCCAATGTAGTGTGTTTTATTCCTGTGGAGGCCAATGTAGTGTATTTTATTCCTGAGGAGGCCAATGTAGTGTGTTTTATTCGTGTGGAGGCCAATGTAGTGTATTTTATTCCTGTGGAGGCCAATGTAGTGTGTTTTATTCCTGTGGAGGCCAATGTAGTGTGTTTATTTTATGTAGGAGCCAATGTAGTGTGTTTTATTCCTGTGGAGGCCAATGTAGTGTGTATTTATTCTGTGTGGCCTGTTAATGTGATTGTGTTCCTGATGGGAGCAATGTGTTTTTTTTTTGTTTCTGTGGGGGCCAGCCAATGTTATTTTTTTTTGTGGGGTCCAATGTATATGCATTTTATTCCTGTAGGGGGCCAATGTATGTGCACTTTATTCCTGTGGGGGGCCAATGTATGTACATTTTATTCCTGTGGGGACCAATGTATGTGTGTTGTATTTCTCTGGGGCCAATGTAGTGTGTTTTCTTCCTGTGGAGGCCAATGTAGTGTGTTTTATTCCTGTGGAGGCCAATATTGTGTTTGTTTTTTTAGGTGGGAGCCAATGTAGTGTGTTTTATTCCTGTGGAGGCCAATGTAGTGTGTTTTATTCCTGGGAAGGCCAATGTAGTGTGTTTTATTCCTGTGGAGGCCAATGTAATGTGTTTTATTCATGTGGAGGCCAATGTAGTGTATTTTATTCCTGTGGAGGCCAATGTAGTGTATTTTATTCCTGTGGAGGCCAAGGTAGTGTGTTTTATTCCTGTGGAGGCCAATGTAGTGGGTTTATTTTATGTAGGAGCCAATGTAGTGTGTTTTATTCCTGGGAAGGCCAATGTAGTGTGTTTTATTCATATAGAGGCCAATGTAATGTGTTTTATTCATATAGAGGCCAATGTAGTGTGTTTTATTCCTGTGGAAGCCAATGTAGTGTGTTGTTTTATGTGTGAGTGAATACGTATGTGTTTTCATAGGTCGCGCACGCAACATAGCCGGATGGTGTGCCTTGGCAATTTTAAAATCTTGCATAGTGTGCCTCGATTTGAAAAAGGTTGAAAATCACTGGGTTAGTACATCTCCCCCATTGAGTTGTATGCTACGCCGATATTTTCGCAGTTCAGCATTTATTGGCAAAACTGTATCTAAGTCGCTCGCAGTGACTATTACTCGCAGTGTAATTGACAGTCAGTGAGCGTTTATGGGAGGTAATGGGGAGCGGCGGCAATGATCACAGACGTGTCGAGACCGCTTCAGGGTCGCGTCACATCCTGCATTTGCGATCCCACATGCTAGAAAATTGACTGCGGCGTCTCAATCCCACGGCCATTCTGCACGACCGTAGGTATTTGCAACGCTGCAGGCAGGCGTCTCAATACATCTCCCGGCATCTGCAACATTTGCATAATTTCGCACAGCCAAAATATGGTTCCGGCTCTAGTAAAAAATAAAGTATTATATCTACACTCTGTTCCTGACAGCGGAAACCCTTCCCTTCGCTGTATGTGCGACTACCACGAGACAGATCTCTTGCGTACGACTGCAGCATTGCTGACCAGTTCCAGCCCAAAATGCCCGTTTCACGCAAAGAGAGATCCGAACAAAATCTGTCCGACTCAGAATCATTTGGAGATGAGCAAATATGCGTATTCGCTTCCGTGCATGCGCAGTACGCTAAAACTCGCTATTTACATCCGTGAAAGCAGCTGCTTCCACTGAATGCATGACTACAGGAAGATATATTACAGATAAAAAGAAAATTGACAATTTAACCAGTACCGTAAAATGTTATTTTTAAATAAGAGATTTTATATTTGGTTAATGACGATATATGTTCAGGCAGCGTAATGCCTTCCTTTGTGACATGATAATTGCATGGAGAACTGTAATTATCCTGAGACATCACCTTCCCTAGAAGTGTTTATTCTCTATAGCATCAGCAGCTATAATAATACAGCACTTAGTGATACATACACATGGCAAGGGGGAGTCACATGTCATACACTCTAATTACTTATGAATTGTGTGGAAAGAGGTTGCTTCAACATTCAGGGGCTCATTTATTAAGGATCGCATTTTGCAATGCGATCAGGGTATGCAGTACCCCCCATGATCGCATTACAAAATGCGATCATAGCGGCCGAATGTATGACCCTGCACATGCAGGGAGATGGGCTCCGAAAAGTGCCCGTCCCTGCGATGTGGCCAGAGTGCATTCCAGACTGCTGCGCATGCGCAGTCCCGCGGACTGCACATGAGCGGCGCCCATTGCCGGCGGAGGGATCTGGGAGATCCCTCCGCCGGCTGAAATGCGGTAAGTCCCCATAGACTACAGCAGCTAATGCTATCTTTAGATAGCGTTAGCTGCTGGGGTCAATATCGGGAATGCGAAGCATTCCCAATATTGATACATTTGGCAGTATCGCATTCCCCATAGAAACCTATGGGGGAGGCGGCTGCCGGTGGCAATGGAGGGATCGCAGCAGGTATCGGAGATACCTGCTGCGGTCCCTCCTTCATACATCCGGGGGATACTAAGTATTTGAGGTAAACCCCCGAAAACGGGTGTTTTCGAGGAATTTGCCTCAAATGCACTTTGATAAATGGGCCCCTCAGTCGGGCACTCACCCAGTGTCAGACTGGGGCATGAAGGGCTCACTGGGGGAATGCAGCGGTAGGGGCCCATGATTATGAGGTGTGACCAGTCTCCAGAGGGGGTGTGCCAAACAACAGAGGCGTGGCTAACCATTATGGAGGTTATGGTCTGGGCCCCTTTATAAATATATATAGTAAATACTTATAGTGCATGCATGATAATGTACCAGATTAATAACTGCAATGCATTGTAGTGAATACACCATAATCCTGGGAATGCCGTATAATGTTACATATGCACAGTCTGGGACCAGACTAGGGGTGTGCACCGGCCACTTTTCGTGTTTTGTGTTTTGGTTTTGGATCTGGATCTTTCTTCGTGTTTTGGATCTGGATTGGTTTTGCCAAAACCACCCTTCCGTGTTTTGGGTTCTGGGTTTTGTGTTTTGGATCTGTATTTTTTTGAAAAAAAGCATTAAAACAGCTTAAATCACAGAATTTGTGGGTTTTTCTGCTCCTATGCAATTATTAACCTCAATAACCTTCATTTCCACTCATTTCCAGTCTATTCTGAACACCTCACACCTCACAATATTGTTTTTATGGCCAAAAGATTGCACCAAGGTAGCTGGATGACTATGCTAAGCGACACGAGTGGGCGGCACAAACACGTGGCCCATCTAGGAGTGACACTGCACCTTCGTCTTACAAACTACATCCCATTGGAGAGAACCATAGTGCTTTCTTATCACTGGGGTGGTAGCCTCTCCTTCCCTAGAGGTGCCAGTCCTGTGCTGAGAGACCTAGGGCTGGTTATTACTATGCCAATTGGCCAGATTAATAACTGCAATGCATTGTAGTGAATACACCATAATCCTGGGAATGCCGTATAATGTTACATATGCACAGTCTGGGACCAGACTAGGGGTGTGCACCGGCCACTTTTCGTGTTTTGTGTTTTGGTTTTGGATCTGGATCTTTCTTCGTGTTTTGGATCTGGATTGGTTTTGCCAAAACCACCCTTCCGTGTTTTGGGTTCTGGGTTTTGTGTTTTGGATCTGTATTTTTTTGAAAAAAAGCATTAAAACAGCTTAAATCACAGAATTTGTGGGTTTTTCTGCTCCTATGCAATTATTAACCTCAATAACCTTCATTTCCACTCATTTCCAGTCTATTCTGAACACCTCACACCTCACAATATTGTTTTTATGGCCAAAAGATTGCACCAAGGTAGCTGGATGACTATGCTAAGCGACACGAGTGGGCGGCACAAACACGTGGCCCATCTAGGAGTGACACTGCAGTGGCAGACAGGATGGCAGTTTGAAAAACTAGGCCCCAAACAGTACATACTGCAAAGAAAAAAAAGAGGTTCAAGATGGAATTGTCCTTGGTTCCTCCCACCCACCCTTATGTTGTATAAACAGGACATGCACACTTTAACAAACCAATCATTTCAGCGCCAGGGTCTGCCACATGACTGTGGCTGAAATGATTGGTTTGTTTGGGCCCCCACAAAACAAGCTGGCAATTAATGTGTCCCTGCACAAACTGGCTCTACGGAGGCAAGATGTCGTCCTCATCCTCCTCATCCACCGATTCCTTGGATAAAACAGGAAAAATGGATTTAGGTGTCCCTGGACTGCTTACGGTCTTAGCCAAAGTTTCTGAACTTGACAGTAACTTTTTATGAACGCGCTGCAGGTGCCGTATTAGGGAGGATGTTCCTAGGTGGTTAACGTCCCTACCCCTACTTATTTCACCTTTACATATGGTACATATGGCAAGACAGTTGTTGTCCGGATTTGGATAGAAATATTGCCAGACCAAAGAGGTGGAATGTTTGGTCTTCTGCCCAGGCATGACCGTGATGGGCTTTTTCATCCCACGGACAACAACTGTCTCCCCCGGAGCCTGATTTAAACAAACCACATCACCATCAGAATCCTTCTCGACAACTTCCTCCTCAGTGCCAGCTACACCAGTATCCTCATCCTGTTGTACTTCAACAGTGACATCTTCAATTTGCATATCAGCAAGTGGACTGTGGGTGCTCCTTTCAGCACTTGCAGGGGGCGTGCAAATGGTGGAAAGAGCCACCTCTTCCCGTCCAGTGCTGGGAAGGTCAGGCATCACAACCGCCACCACACTTGGACTCTCCTTGGGGATTTGTGATATCTTCTTAGAACGCACAGTTCTTCGCTCTGCTTTTGCCAGCTTAACTCGTTTGATTTTTTTAGCCGGAGGAGGGCTTCCATCGTCATGTGAAGCTGAACCACTAGTCATGAACATAGGGAAAGACCTTAGCCGTTCCTTGCCACTCCGTGTCGTAAATGGCATATTGGCATGATTTAAATGTTTTTTTCAAGGTCATTTTCCTGAACTTTGTCATTTGGGATTGTATGTGCCCTCTACTATGACATTGGGCATCGGCCTTGGCAGGCGACGTTGATGGCATGGTATCGTCTATGTCATGACTAGTGGCAGCAGCTTCAGCACTAGGAGGAAGTGGTTCTTGATCTTTCCCTATTTTATTTTTATCGGAGAAAGTTTGGTCCTCCATTTATGTTATATTGATATATACGTGCGGCTAAGGCGCACACAAACACAGAAAATATTTTTTTATTTTTGCTGGAGAGTAGTGCACTTTGTGGGTTACACCACCCTTTAAGAAATGAGCCAGCCGGCTCTTTACTTATGGGACACAGGCGCACGCTTGGCGCTACTCCTTTGTTGATGCACGTGCAGCCACAGTGCACACAATTCACAAACACAGAAAATATTTTTTTATTTGGTTTGGAGTGTACTTTGGGGGTTACAGCACCCTTTAACGGTCAAGCCATCTGGCCCTTTACTTATGACACAGGCGCACGCTTGGCACTACTTTGCTGATGCACGTGCGGCTACTGCGCACACAATTCACAAGCACAGAAAATATTTTTTTTTTTGGTTTGGACTGGAGTGTACTTTGGGGGATACAGCACCCTTTAACGGTCAAGCCAGCCGGCCCTTTACTTATGACACAGGCGCACGCTTGGCACTACTTTGTTGATGCACGTGCGGCTACTGCGCACACAATTCACAAACACAGAAAATATTTTTTTATTTGGTTTGGAGTGTACTTTGGGGGTTACAGCACCCTTTAACGGTCAAGCCAGCCGGCCCTTTACTTATGACACAGGCGCACGCTTGGCACTACTTTGTTGATGCACGTGCGGCTACTGCGCACACAATTCACAAACACAGAAAATATTTTTTTATTTGGTTTGGAGTGTACTTTGGGGGTTACAGCACCCTTTAACGGTCAAGCCATCTGGCCCTTTACTTATGACACAGGCGCACGCTTGGCACTACTTTGCTGATGCACGTGCGGCTACTGCGCACACAATTCACAAGCACAGAAAATATTTTTTTTTTTGGTTTGGACTGGAGTGTACTTTGGGGGTTACAGCACCCTTTAACGGTCAAGCCAGCCGGCCCTTTACTTATGACACAGGCGCACGCTTGGCACTACTTTGTTGATGCACGTGCGGCTACTGCGCACACAATTCACAAACACAGAAAATATTTTTTTATTTGGTTTGAAGTGTACTTTGGGGGTTACAGCACCCTTTAACAGTCAAGACAGCCGGCCCTTTACTTATGACACAGGCGCACGCTTGGGACTACTTTGTTGATGCACGTGCGGCTACTGCGCACACAATTTACAAATACAGAAAAAATATATTTTTTTTAGCACTTGGGGGGAGCACCCCTGACGGACAGAGCACCCCCTGGACAACACTACAGCACCCCTTTAGGACTGGGACACTGCACAGGACTTTGGAGTGGACACAGCCCCTATGGAGAACTGACTGCACAACACAGTCCAGCCAGCCCCTATGGACTTTGAAGTAGTGGACACAGCCCCTATTAACAACAGCAGCACAGCACAACACAGCCAGCCCCTATGGACTTTGAAGTAGTGGGTACAGCCCCTATGGACAACAGCAGCACAGCGCAGCACAGCACAGCACAGCACAACACTACTCTGCACTACACTACACTACACAGCCCAGCCAGCCCTAACTCCCACCCTCCCTCTTCACTGTCCACAGCCGAGTGAGAAAATGGCGCAGACGCGGATACCTTATATAGGATCCAAAACCCGCGAGACCCGGAAGGCGGGATGATGACGTTTTGCCTCGATTTCAGATCCGAGTCAGGCGGGAAAAGTCGAGCCTGACTCGGATCGGCTTCGGATCGGGGGGGCTCGGGGGGGTTCGGATTTCAGAAATCCGAACCCTCTCACCCCTAGACCAGACCCCTACAGTAGGGGGCGGGCCCTCAGGCAGTGGGCCCACCGGGGATTTCCCTTGTACCTCTGTGGGCCAGTCCGACCCTGCACTCACCTTTAACATTGGCTACAGTAATGAAAGATCCTGCAAAGGGTTAATCTATTTCAACAGCTATGCGCTAAACCAGCGATGGGCAACAGGTGACTCTATGGCCGACATGGACCTTGGAGACTTCTCCTGCGGTCTCCAGCTCTTTCCTTCTTTATTGACTGATTTGCGTGTTATACCTTATAACACTTGTTTAAAGTGCCTGAAAATGGTTAATGTAACCTAAACATCAATTATGCTTTAAACCAGAGATGGGCACCAGGTGGGCCCTAGTGCCGATGTGGCCCATTGAGCTTTCTCTTACAGCCCCCAGCTCCTTCCTGTTTTTTATTTGTCAGATGTTGTTTGTTATAGCTTTCAGGGAGATTGTGAGAGCAGCACCTATGAGCGTGGCGGTAAAGTGAGCGTGTACTGCTACATGTGAGAGGCGTGTCATAAAACTGACATATCGAAATGTAAACGAGACCCAAAGCAGATAGTAAGATCTACACGTTGATGAAAACACACTGATGCTTTTCAGGGCTTGCTCATGTATTGTGTTTATAGGCTTCTAGTCCAGGAGAATGTATTAAGAAGGTTGTCAAGACCTTCACAACTCATAGTGGTTGGAGAGGGTGTAGTAGGTATTACCGCCGGATCCCGACAGCCCATCAAGGGTGAAAATCCTGATCGTCTCTAAGGTAAGTATCGCTAACCTAATTCCCCCCCTAACCATCCCTTAGGGGGTGCCTAACCCTAACCTCCCCCCCAAGTACCTAAACCTAACCCCCCCTCTTCCCTCCTGCCTAAACCTAAGTCCCCCGGGGGGGTGCCTAACCCTAACCTCTCCCCGGAGGTGCCTAACCCTAATCCCCCCTTCCCCTAGCCTAAACCTAACCCTCCCGGGGGATGCCTGACCCTAAGTCCCCCAGGGAGCCCTAAACCTAACTCTCCCCCCCCACGGCTGCCCGTGCCCGGCTTGCCATCGTTCGGTATGCCAGGCGTCATTCTACCGGCGTCTGTCATTAGTACCACGCCGGGATTAGAAAGTCTGGAAGCCGGCGGTTGGGATTTAGACCTTCGTCTTACAAACTACATCCCATTGGAGAGAACCATAGTGCTTTCTTATCACTGGGGTGGTAGCCTCTCCTTCCCTAGAGGTGCCAGTCCTGTGCTGAGAGACCTAGGGCTGGTTATTACTATGCCAGGGGCAGCACGCTAGCAGTCTCCCTGTTATAGCAGAAACCAGCCCATGCAGTCTAGCACCGGAGTTAGCTGGGGATTTGGGGTGGGAGACTTGATGCCTATTTATTCATTATTTATTAAAAATATAATTTCCTTTTGCATTTTTTAACTTCAGGTGTTCATTTTGACTGTTAAATGATCTCTGCCAAGTTTTGGTGAAGCAGAGCTTTTATAGGCATATTCCAAACAATGTATTAAAAAGAATCACACACACACAAAAAGTTACACAGGTAATAAAAACAGTCCCATTATCTCCTCAATCTCATTTATTGAAGCCATACATGAAGCGAAAGCAAGCAGTAATTTAGTTGAAAATGGAAAAAGCGAAGCTAACGAACAGGTAGATTTGCCTCCTCTAAGCATATTGCCGCATGCTTTTAATTTGCAGAGACTGCCCCCGAATGTAGTGAGGAGGAGGTATGCACCCTGCTGTGGGTATGCAGTCGGGAAGCCGGCGGACGTAATTCAGATGGCCGGCTTCCCCACTGCTTTATCCCGGCGAGGGATAAATGACTGGCGTGTACAGCCAGATGCCGGGCGCCGCTGCGGACAGCCGCGCGGGGGGGGAGGGTTAGGTTTAGGGTTCCCGGGGGACTCTTAGGGTTAGGCACCCCCCCGGGAGGTTAGGGTTAGGCTAGGGGGAGGGAGGGTTAGGGTTAGGCACCCCCCGGGGGACAGGTTTAGGTGGTGGGGAAGGGGGGGTTAGATTTAGGCACTTAGAGGTGGGGATTAGGGTTAGGCACTAGGGGGGAGGTTAGGATTAGGCACCCCTAAGGAGGGTTAGGGTTAAGGGGAAGAAGTTAGGTTAGTAAATAAATACCTGGGGACGATCGGGATTTTCATCCATGTCGGGCAGCCGCTGTTGGGTACTTGCGTCCGGCGGTAATTCATACCGATTCCCTGCTGTGTGCTGGGGCACATCATTGCAAACCAAGGAGTTGCATCTTCCTCGTGCACTTCAAGCTTCAGCTTCTGATAAAGTATTGTTCACTACTATTTTAAACATACAGGGTAGACTGCCAGTAGATAGAGAATTCTGTTGCTAAATATGGTTTTGACTATTTTTTTAATCCTTCTTTGGGCCAATTATTACTGAAAAGTAATTCTCAGTGAACAATCTGTACTTTAATTCAGCTTTTATTACTGCTGGATTAATGTAGTTTTTTTTATTATTATTTTAATACAATTCCTCTATTGTACTGAGGCCCTGATTCAGAGCCGGACGCTCTGACAGAGCGCTCGCTCTGAATCAGGGCGTCTTTTATTTTTTTATGGAGCGGCCTCCTGGCCGCTCGCATTGCTGTGGGTTGCCACCCACAGCTAATGCGAGCGGCCAGGATGATGGTCGCGATGGTCAAGACCATCGCGACCATCGGGCTTGCGACGAGACCCTTGTGGTAGGGTCTCGTGGCCGCAAGCCCCAGAGAGCTTTCGGCTCAAACAGAGCCGAAAGCTCTCCTACTGACATCACTTGTGAACGCCTCCATCTGGGCAGCCACCCCCATGGCCCGCCCACCAAAGGGGGCGTGCTGTCACTCAACATCGACAGCACGCCCCCTTTGGTGCGAGACCCGGAGCGACGGATTGCCTGACGCTATCCGGGTCTCGCGCATGCACACGTTGGAGCCAGCTCCATCGTGCGCATGCGCTCTGGGCCACCATCGATCCGGTTGCGAGTGCTCAGATTTTCAAGAGCCCCGCCTCAGGCTCCTATTGGCTGCTGCCCGATCTCTGGTGACCGGCCTATGGTGCGCTCCCTTGACCACTTCCGCCGCCTCCACTCATGCGGCTAATGACGGTGAGAGGTCCTCCTGACCCTCCCCCGTCTCCCGAAGCCAGGTCTCACCAGCGCGCCCGCAGCAGACACTGTCGGCGGCCTCCTGGCGTCACCACAGGAACCCCTCACTGGCTCCGCTAAACGCCGACCAGGCACTTATGCCCATTGCATGTCAGTGGCGATGCGGTCTCTGGAGGGGGGAACGGCAGACTGGCCCCTGGCGCTAACGCTGCGCTTAAAAACTCCCTAACTAGCGCCGCGCGACCTCCCTGTCTTCCCACTCACAGCGCGAGCTCCCTGTCTCCCCGCTCGCGCTGCATCTAGAAATTTCTGATGCTCGCGCTCCCTGTGCCCAAGCAGCCCACTATACATATATACAAAATTTATCAGCACCGCTCCTGTTTTGGCTCTACCTATCCCCTCACATTCTCCACAGTAATCTATGGAAACAATACAATACAAATTCATATATACATGTCCTACCCCCATATATACACAGGTGGGCCAATGTACCAAAATGCACCAAGGTGCCAGACAGCACTCTCAATGCACTTAAAGCACACCAACCCTAATATATATCTATTCCAGGTTACCCTAGTTTCAATAGGGCTACACTAATTTGTTAACACTGTAGCTAAGAAGGTCCTGGGTGCTGACGAAATATTTGAGCCATCAGTTAACTTCACTTGGCAAAACTTTATTGAATTCGTGTTCCATCCAAATGTGCTGCATCATATTGCTTAGATACTTGTAAATAAATAGCAAATCTCATAAGGATGGCTCTTTCACGAATAGTTTGGCATGCCAGAGGAAGGAGTCGGGACCAGATAATCTTAAAATAATCATTTGTGCACAGAATTGTTTTGTATTTATGGACAAACCAGCTCTCGGATTCTGGTAACTGGGTGGGGTCTCTGTCGTGCGGAAAGAATGTTGGATTAAGAAAGGGTTGTACAAAGTAGTAAAACATCTTTAAAAGTGGGGGTAGATTTAGTAAAGCTTGTAAAAAATGAGTCAGTGTGTTGCCTATAGCAACCAGATTCTATCTATCATTTTTTTTATTTTTTTTAAAATGTACTAGATAAAGATAGTTTGAATCTGATTGGTTGCTATGCCTACGCTTTTCATTTTTAGAAGCTTTATTAAATCCAAGTTGACATTTTCTTTTCTACAACTGCTGCCTTAGAGAAAATCACCTAGTGGGGATGGACATTTATGAGTATTAGTGCATTTAAAGAGGTGGTGTTTCCCATAGAAACCAAAGAGTTAATTGTGTTTATTGTTTTCCCTAGGGGGAAATAAAAAGGACAAAATCTGATTGGATGCTATGGAGAACACAACCTCTTCCCTTTGCACCAGTTCTCATAGCGGCTCCCCACTGAGTGCAGAGGGCTTGTATGACTGGCACACTCTCCAGTGTAGGATGGTCTCTCTCACATAATCAGACTGTGTTGTGCTGCTTTAACTGAGCTACTAATAGAGGAAACAATTGTACATGTTTGTGTAGTGCTTTGTTCGCCAAATGTTTTTTGGGACAATGGTGTTGTTTGTATGTGGGTGTCCTGAGCGCAGTTTAGGGATGGAGGCTTTTGTTACATATGCCAAGAAATCAATTCCCAATCTCTTCACTATACAGAAAACAGATTCTAGTATGTTTCCTTTGGAAAATGTCTAAATTCATTAAAAATTAATATAAAGTATTGCTAGAGAGGACCAGTCCTCAGGGGGTGATGGGGTTCTGAATCACGTATTATTTGGTAGAAGTCAAACGTATTGCAATAGCCAGGTCTGCTTTTGGCTCTTCATATGCATTACCAATACATCGCTCAACTGCGTAAATATCGGCACTGGGTCCAGGCCCTCAGATAGCATTCTCCTTACTGGCTACAGGATTGCTGATGTTAAACCTTTTTTACTGTCCAAGTTTTATACAAGAGATTGGGCTTAGACTTTTAATCACATTGTTAGACCTTTTGCGCCATTCAAGTGCACTTTATTCAATAAATGTATTTGAAGATATCAATGTAACAACCAATGTATCATTCCAGCTAAAAAAAAGACAAATGGAGAAGATTTCAATAGCAACCAAACAGCTTCTAGCTCTCATTTATCTAGTACATTCTATAAAATTACTAGAATCTGATTGGTTGCTAATGGGCAGTGGTGTCCCTCCCCACGGTGACACCCGATGCGGGGAGGGATGCTACCGGCTGTGTGGCCTCATGGAAGGGGGCGTGGCCTCACGGCCCAAACCCCAGCCCGTGGTTATCACTGAGGTGGTGGTGGGTGCCGGAGGTGTGGGCAGTGCCGGCTCCCTCACTGTGACAGGAGCCGAGTGCTGCACCTAATGCTACAGTGCAACACCCGGCTCCTGTCACTAAGGGGGAGCCTGCACCTTGATGTCACCCTTCGGCGGGTGACACCCGAGTGCGGCCTGCACCCCCCTTGTGACGCCACTGCTAAAGGGCAACTTCACTTGTCTTCTTTAGAAGATTTGATGCATCGGCCCCAAAATGTACAAATGTTTTCATGTCCCCATACCTATATAAAACCTAAATTATTCCTCACTGGGCAAGGTGTTGTTTAAAAAGTTAAATGTATTAAAGGGACAGTCCAAAAGTCAATGTCGGTAGGAGCTTTAAGCGGCACATTCACTTTTTGCTTATTTCTTTCTGAGACAGCAAAACCTGCAAATGGACCCACATAAAGGGCACTTCCAGTAGGCCGAAAAACCCCTCCTCAGCCATTACATTTTAAAGTGTTTAAAAAATTAAACTCTAAAGGCCCCTACACACTCGACGATATTTTGAACGATTTGGTCAATTCCGTCGCATCGGAACGATAAATCGTTCAAATCTTCAATTGTGTATGCACTATGCAGCTGATTCAGACCCGCTCGCTAGGATAAGTTCGCTTGTAGCTGGCCGATATTTGCAATCTGTGCTTGTGTATGCATCGCAATGCACGTGCACGAACCACTGCGAAAGATCGGGAAGCATTTGCTCGGCCGGCATAGACAGCCCAGCTGAATGAGTGACAGGAGAGGCTGTTTGTGGGTGGTAACAGGGGCTGGCCACTAGAAACGGGGGAGTGGAGGTGCGAACGCAGACGTGCCTGAGCATATCAACGCCATTTCAGAGGCGTGTATAATTAACAGGCAGCGTCATTGTACACATCACCTGGTTGAATATCACACTGAAGTGATGGCAGTGCTTGCGGCAGGGTATAGTCAACCTCAAGCGCTGCGATCGCATCCCATGGTGTTCGATGTACCAATGGTTTCATGCACTTCCAGGAGATGAGTGAATGAATGCTGCGCTGCTGTGTCCCTGTCAGAAACAACAATGATTACATCAATAATGGATATCACATATATTTAATAAACATAGAATAAATACAAATACATACATAAAAACACTAGACAATAACAATGAGATTATACCTCAAAATACCTAATAGTGTATTGATGGCTAATATTATTGACACATTATCAAATGATAGATGTGTAAACCGCAATGGTATCCGATGGAGGTTTTGAAATAGCAATGTCCCATATGCAAATAAATGCTAATCACGAATTGACAGCCGTGATAATAAAAGAAATCCAGCACTTGATATAGGTAAACAATATATAGTCATATGGTTGGAACAGTCCTGGCCCGCAAGTGTAATAAGAGGAGAAAGGACAGTCGGACAAATCCGATAACACCTGCTCAGATGGTTAGAACCCACTTGGAATTAGTGGACGGAACCCCATGCAGGGGATTTACTCACGGAGCGTCTCTGGCTCAATGCTCCACATGTAGCAGGTGAATTGGCAGGCTGAATCTCTCTCGAGTGCCTGCAGCAGTCTCACTCTCTCACTCTCTCCGCCGGTGGAGAGGGGACGAGCGGCCTCCGCTCTGTAACAGACCATGCCAGTGGGAAGTCTCCATGTACTCCACCGCGCCAGCAGCTGTGATGGTAATCAGGTAGACTCGTGGAAGACAGCGTCCGGTCTCAGTAATTAGCTGGGAGGACTTAAGTTACAAAGTATCCAAATGGTCTCCAATAGTTACCAATATCAGGTATCAAGATGCTGGATATAGAGGTAGATCAATGAGGTAGACAGCAACGCGTTTCTGCAATGGCCATTTCCTTGCGTTTTTTGGTGCTGGCATACCTCTTTTTACTGCTGCAGGGTGCCTCCAATTTAACAGATTCACACAGGTCCACTATCTTTTGTAATTCTTCCAGGAGATGACATGCGCAAGTGGACATCTTATGAATGGCTGGTGGGCGTCTGCATACACAAAGTGATCGCACGCCAAGACATAGTGGGCGTGCTAATGCCTTGCCATGCGATCGCCTGCCTTTCTGGGCGTGCGCTGGATTTGCATATGCTGGGTGCGAGCGAACGCATCTAGCGAGCAGGTCTGAATGAACTCCTATGCGCGCTCCTGCGGCATCGTTCATCTCATCTTCAGATCTTTTGTACATGCGGGAAGATCTGTCAATCTCGTTAACTATTGCCCTCAGATGTTGCAGTGTGTACGCTCTACCGAACGACCGAGCGATATGTTTACATTATATAATTAACGAACTAGCCACCAAATGATGCAAGATATATTGTTTGGTCTTTTGTTAGATTGCACAGTGTGTATGCACTAGATCGTTTGCCTGGGAGTTCAGGGAAATCGTTGATGACATTGCATTGTTTGCAAGTCATCTAATATGTACCTAGCTTTAGAAAGGTGAAATGGTGTGAGCAGTGTACATACATATAGTGTAAATTGTCCAAGAAAACATGCAAATATTGCTGTGCAGGTGCCAATAGATAGGGCAGCACTTTCAGTTCCAGCCAATCCAAGCTGGTAAAAGTGAAGTTACTGTAGTATGTGTTCTTTAGGATAATGGAGGTTGGAGAATTAGGGTCTGCAGAGGTAGACTGGTTATTGTGGTACTTTTTGTTGGAGTGTAGTAACAGCTGCTGGCTGAGTATTGCTTGAGGAACTGTGCTGGGGGAGACAGTAGGTGGCGCTGTGTTTTAAGTTGCTACTGTTGTAGATTTTACTATAGTGTGTACTCTTCCAGAATCTTGTCTTTAATCCTCTATGGTATGGTATGTAGTGTAAAGTTTACCCTGCAATACTTTATACTTTTTAATGCTTAAACTAAGAAGCATATTTTGCAACACTTTTGTTCATAAATGGTTTGGGCTACGTATGGGTCTCAGCAGTGCTGGATCACTGGAATGTTTCTCTTTGTATGGGCTGTCTGCATACAGTTTTGATGAAATTAAAGGACAGTATTTCTCATTTTTATTATTTTAATTGAATCTGTGCCATTTATTCCCATTCTTATATATTTTTAAAGTTGTTGCTATTTTCATTTTATTTTACATCATTCAGACATCATTTCTTTTTTGTAACCACTTTACACACATTGATAGACAAAAGTCATATCCTAGCAGGAAGAATTAAAAATAAATAATTTTATCTTAATTTTATAATATAAAGAATTAAATATTTGCCTCAGTTATTGAAACTTGCTAAACCAAACAAATTTATTTTTCCTATGGAAAAACCTCCAGACAATGAAATCATTTGTGCAAATTAAAAGTCAATATCCAAGACAAGCATTCCAAAGGTGGTACCGTACCTCAATCAAGCAAAACAATGTAGGTATTTCTTCTATATTACTAGTTGCCAGTGTTGTGTACGGTGAAGAAGATGGAGATTGTAGATGGTGAGACGTTAGGCAAAGCCTCGAATTAGGGTTGTCCATCAACCTGTAAACCATCGATGATCGGTGGTTTCTAACTACCATCCGAAAACCATCAATGGTTTGTGACCACGTATGTAAAGGTCAGTGACGTATGGTGATGTCAATGGCTCGGAAGACACGTATAAAAAAAACTGTATTTATATCAAACCTCTGGAGCATTACAGGGAGTATGATAGGGGAGGGAGTATGACAGGGGAGGCAGTATGATAGAACAGGCTCTGCCTACCCTGACTGCACGTCGCTGGTACAGGCAAAAGGAGACTGTGACTATACATGTGCAAAGCAGAAAATACCACATTTTTCACCATCAGACCTTCACCATAAATGGTAAAACCATTGACCATCACCAGCAGCCCATCGACGGTTGCTAACCACCGTTGGTCGTGGCCAGCCCTACCTTGAATACTGGACAATATAACTGAAAGTACTGGAGTATGTTGCTTGTATTCCAGGTAACATTTTTCCAGTTGCGTGACCAGAAGCTTCCAATCTCTATTGCTAAGTTGCACGCTTTGCTGATGTTCATGTAAATGGCGATTTTTATTATTTTTTTGCTACTGCGCATTTGCGATACCAAAAAAATTTGCAGGGTGAATGCATTCCATTGTGAGTACCCACAGAGTTGCAGTACCGATTGATGTGTATTCGGCAGTGTCTGGGAGGTGACTATTCAGACGTACGGAGATGCCTTTTTGGCATGTTAAGGGAGTGTCACAGCCATGTCGCCAATGTGGCCTCGAACTCAGACGCTTATTCGCTCACATTGAAGGCCTTAGTCTGACGGAAAATCTTCACCTAGCATGGGGCTGGCGCAAGTTTTTATGGCGCATCCGACGGTTGCGAGCAAAGATGTACAAAGTTGGAGGGTTGCGTCTGCAGCCTTTTAAAGTGGACAATTCAGTAGGGGGTAGGGTTGTTCCGGCGCTCTCTCATTTCTCTGAATGATTAAGAACTCCTCCATATGGTAATCCGGAATATGTGGGGGAAAAAGGTGTGTCAATGTTGTGTACCGTAATGATATTCGGATAACTTGTAAATGTAAATATATCAACCTTGATTGGCGGGAAGTAAAAAAAAAAGGTTGGACAGAAATCACACCGTTGTCCTACGGTGGTTGCCCTGGCAACGTTGACCTCTCTGCAGTCCTGGGTGTATATTTACTAAAGTGAGGGTTTTTAGAAATAAAGCTGTTGCCCATAGCAACCAGTCAGATTCTACTCATTTATATAGAACCTTTTATGAGATAATAGCTAGAATCTGATTGGTTGCTATGGGCAACAGCTCCACTTATAGAAACACTTTAGTAAATATACCCCTTGTACTCTTCTTACTCAATAATGATATATAACGATATGGTAAGACACAATGTGGTACTACCATGGTGCACCCCAGCCCTTGCTCATTCAGACGCACTGTTGTACCCCAGAGAAAGGGCTTATAATACATTAGTATAAAGTTGCAAATGCACCTAAGGTAAAATATGCAAACATGGTTGCAGCAGCCGTTAACTCATTACTCCGAATTATTTTGTCATTTACTCCACTAGTCATATAGCACTTGGGGCCTGATTCAGACCCTCTCGCTAGATGCGGCCGCTCGCTCCCTGCGTATGCAGATTCAGCTAAGTGATGTCAAGGCAGGCTCTCGCACGGCAAGGCATAAGCTCGCCCACTATGTTTTGGCGAGCGATCACTTTGTGTTTATAGACACTCACCAGCCTGTCTTTAGCCGCTCACTAGCGAACGCCATCTCCAGGAAGTATATACAACCATCGGTACATCGGGTTCCATAGGACCTGACCGTAGCGCTTGCGGTTGACTGTACCCTACCGCAAGCACTGCGAGCACTTCAGTGTCTAAGCCAGAGAGGTGACATGTACTAGGACGCTGCCTGTTAATTATGCACGCCTCTGAAACGGCATTGAAACACTCAGGCACGCCTGCGTTCGCACCTCCACTCCCTCGTTACTACTGGTCTCAGGGCTGCCATCAAAAATTCTGGGGCCCAGGACTGACAAAATAGACAGGGCCCCCCAGCCCCCATTATACAGAGAACCTCGAAAAAAAGAGGCGTATTAAAAATAGCTGGAGCCAGTGGAGTTGACCATGTTACAGTAACATCATAGCAGTACCCCTTCAGTAATCACCTCACAGAAAGTCCTCCTTCAGTAATCACCTCACAGCTCCCCCTCTTTAGTAATCATCTCACAGCACCCCCTCCTTCAATAATTACCTCACAGTCCCAATCTTCAATAATCACTTTACTGAACCCCCTCCCCTTCAGTAATCTCCTCATAGCAAGTACCTCCTTTAAAAATCACACTACAGCTTCTCCTTTAATAATCACAAGTCTCAAATCCCCCTTCCCCTTCTCCATCTTTTCTTTGGTCTCTGGTCTACCGTACTGTCCTCTTTGCATTGATGGAGGCTCTCTCCACTGCAGTGGCCGGCGGGCAGCAGAGCAGCCTTCCCTGATGTGACAAGTCACGATGCATGCGCACCTGCCGACAGTGCTAAGTCGAGCAGCCAGACAGCTCAGCTACTCTGAACACCTCTAGCGCTGCTAACAGGTGCTCAGACAAGCAAAGCTGTCCGGCTGCTCGACTGTGTTAAAGGCTAGCAGCACAGGGCATCCCCCACAGCCAGCCCTGAACACGGCGGCGGGGGTGGGTGGATGGGAGGAGATATAGGGATTAATGACCTCAGCGCGCTGGTAAGAGCAGGTCCCTGGCCAGGCATGTCAGTGACAGTAATTGTGGCAGGGGGGAAGGGAAGTAGCAGGCGGGCCACTCAAGTGTCCGGGCCCGGGACCCCAGGCCCGGCAGTCCCCCCCTGATGGCGGCCCTGACTGGCCTGCCCCTGTTACCACCCACAAACGGCCTCTCCTGTCACTCATCCACTGGGCTGTCTTTGCAGAGTAAGTGAGCGCTTCTCGATCGCTCATACTAGTTTGCGCACACGCGTTGTGAACTATACGCATGCGCACATTTGCTAACATCGCCAGCAACGAGCGAACGCTTGCTAGCGAGCAGGTCTGAATCAGGTCCTCAGTTTACGCCAGACACACGTCACACGCAACGACATCCCACTTGCGCCTATGTTTATAACCATTTTTATTTATATTATGTTGCATGCTTATTGTAATTTAAAAAATGTAATTCATATAAAAGATGGATACTTTATATAGCAAATAAATCAAACAAACCACACTGATGACAGAAGTACGAATCATTTATGTTATTGTACCAAAAAAAAATAAAGCTCCAGAGGCAATTGAAAATGCAGCAATTACGCTAAGCACTCCCTACCAAATATACATAATGGGGGTCATTTAGAGAATGAGACATTTTTCAGAATCCCAGAGTCTCACAGACCATTGTGTTCCGGGCATTCTTTTCATGCTTCAGATTCTGCACTTGTTAAGTATTCCACTCCCTGCATTATATAATTCAGTGCAGGTGCTTCCTCAGGTGAGTGTGGTGAGAGAGTTTTCTCAGATGTGGAATGAAGAACGATCACTTCAGTTTCTGTTCATTATAGTTTCTGTATCTCATTTTTCCATTCACTGTACATGTTTCCCTCACGTTCACAAAACTATCTGTTTGTTGAATGGAGCTAAAACAAAGGGCACAGGGTAAAGAGCTGGGAGTCGGACAGGTGTATATGTTCCAAGGGCATTTTAACATATGAGGGGGCCAGTGTGCAAATGTTTGTGGTCCCTCTGCTTTTAAAGTAAGGCGCATGCACAGAAGAGATATGGCCCATGGACAGAAGGTGACAAAGCCTCTGGCATAGTTTCCAAAGGAATCACCTGAAACATGGTACAAATAGGAGCCCATCCAAGGATTTTGTAAGTATGTAACTGTTTTTTTTGGGGGGGATGTGTGTGTGTGTGGGGGGGTTTGTAATAAAATATTACAATTGTCAGTGTGTGTGACTTGTGTTTATTTATTTTAATATTTTCTTTACAGGCGGACTACAAGTGCCAGTGGACCCTTAGGGGTCTATTCATCATCACTTAATTTTTACAAATGCAGGTAAAAATGCACATATTCACCTGCAATTGTAAAACTTAAGTTATCACAGATATCTCCTACTTACCTTCCTCTGGCGGAATGGCCCCCTGTCCCCATACACTAGTATCACAGATATCTCCTACTTACCTTCCGGGGCGGAATGGCCCGCTGTCCCCATACACTAGTATCACAGATATCTCCTACTTACCTTCCTTTTGCAGAATAGCTGGCTGTTCCCATACTAGTGTATGGGGACAGAATTCATCATGCTCCGAAAATACAATATTTTCGGAGCTTGAGTGCGGTAGCATTCGCCATCTTCAGTTGCCGAATGCTACCGATACTTGCTCCTTCCCTAAGGGAAGTAGTCCTTGGTCGCGAAGAAGGATCCTTTCAGATCCCTCCACTCATGTCCGGCTACTTCCACTGGACGTCGGGGATCTTGTGCGCCTGCGTGACCTGTTGGTCACGTATGCGCACTCCCGTCACTCTAAAAAGGAGCAGTGAAGCCGCTCACGTGGACAGCTGATTTTGCATCAGCTGTCACCATGCTGGAGCAATGATGAATTGCTCCGGATTCCGCGGCGTGTTAGAATGATAATTATCGGGGTCCGATAATTAACATCATGAATAGCCCAGGGCTGGTAGTTCTTCAGGAGGGGGGACATTCTATTTTTGGGGTCCCCACGTCCCGAGGAATTCCAGGCCTGGCCTGACTAGCTATTTTGTGGGGGTAGTTAATGTGATGGCAGGGGGACCCCACACTGTGTGTCCCCTTGTTACGGCATTAGTACCTCGGTTGGTTTAGTCTGGAGCTGGTTATTGGCGAATAGGGGGAACCCCACTACGTTTTCTTTCCCTCTAATTTCCAATACCAGCCCATGCTGAGAGGTCCAAGGCTGGTTATTTATTTTGGGTGGGGACCCCACGCATTTTTTTTTATTTTTATAACTCTCTTTAACCTTTTTAAACGTAATGAAGCCTGTACAGATCATAGTGAACTGTCCAGTGCTTCTGTTTGGGGTGTTTTACTGTTGTTTTTTAACTTATATTTGCAATCGGTTGAGAGCTGAAGAAAAACAACTAACATTGACATCGGGTTTCAATTGAAGCTGAACCCCAACGTATGATAAATAGTTGTTCAGATATCTAACTGCCATCGATGTCCGTCTGTAACTGTCGATTAGTAAAGTTACCCCCCAGAGCGAAATGACGCAAGATATGATATGCAAACTGGCGTAGTACCCACTAAGCACCAGCCTCTCAGTACCCAGTTTTATTTAGGGAAATGCAAGAAGAGAAAATCTTAAAGACAGATCATTGAAGCAACGACAGAATTAGATGTATCAGAAATGCAACCTCTGAAAGAAAAGCACATTATTTAGCTGAACATTACTGAAAGCATGTTACCATTATATTATATATATTATATATATATATATATATATATATATGTATATATATAGATTTTTTTTTTTCCAACTGATATTTCTCTTTTAAAAGTAGCAGGAAGTCACAGAACATTTTCCTATACCAAGTCCCTCTGTAGAATAGGCAGGAAGTAATGCGTCAGCGTTTGCTTTTTGTCCTATGGTCCAATGCAATTATTCAAATAGGCAAATTAAAACATGCGTCACTTGGAATTTCTTGTCCTGAGTCATCCTTCATATAAAAGGTACAAAGTACAGTGCTAGCAGATTCAACAGTGGAAAAACGAAATGTATCACTCACCAGTCCATCACCAATAACAACCGTTTGCGTTTTTTAATGTGTTTTTAATGTGTTTTACATCGTTGCCAACATTCTAAAGTCAGTTCCAGGGACACTGCTGTGGGGTTGATGCATTTAACCACGTCACAAGCAATACTGTCTTGGCGCACTAACATTCATATCATGTTAACAGTTTTAAGTACTCCGCTACATCAAGCCTAACAAATAAGAACATTCGGGCAAACAGCCCATCATGCAGAAAAACAAAAATGGAGTGAATTGTGGAATTGGCCAGAGATATAGGCACATTTTTGCAATGGGGTGTAGCACAGGGCAGCGATAAACCTAGCACCGGCCCTTATTATGACGCACAGAGCGGCTGAGTCTTGTGATTGTATATAGAGACTTCCGTGCTTGATTAAGGTGTTCAGATGCAGCTGGGATGCCTGTGTCAGATGGATCTCTTATTACACCAGTTTGGAGCTGTTGAAGTCCAGATATCGGAATTGGTATGACATACCGCCAGACCTAAGCCCGGCGGATGTAATCCCGACGCCAGAAGGCAGAAGACTGAAGATTCCAACAGTCTTATGTAGAGGATTAGGAATAGTTAAGTATTTTAACAATTCCTAATCCTCTCCCCCTCCTAACCCTGCCTTAGGGGTGCCTAACCCTAACCTCCCCAGAGGGGTGCCTAAACCTAACCCCCCTCACCGCACCCTAAACCTAACCCTTCCTGGGGATTTCCTAACCCTAACCTCCTCCCGGGGATGCCTAACCCCCCCTTCCCCTAGCCTAACCCTAACCATCCCAGGGGGTGCCTAAACCTAACCCCCCTCCCCGCACCCTAAACCTAACCCTTCCTGGGGATTTCCTAACCCTAACCTCCTCCCGGGGATGCCTAACCCCCCCCTTCCCCTAGCCTAACCCTAACCATCCCAGGGGGTGCCTAACTCTTAAGTCCACCAGGGAGCCCCTAAACCTAACCCCACCCCTCCCCCCCGCACGGCTGTCCGCTTCCAACGCCTGGCTTACCTTCGTTCGGTATGCCTGGCGTCGGTATTTCGGTGGGTGGATAATGATAGGCATCGTGATTTCGACGCCTATCATTAGTCCCATGCCGGGATTTGACAGTCGTGAACCCAACGGTTGGCATTTCGACTGCCGGCTTCCTGACCGCATACCGATAATTATGGCTGAAGCACAGATGCAAAAAAATAGGTGGGGCTACTAGGGCTCCTGAAAACAAACTAATACACACATAGGTAGACAGATAGCTTTATTAGCACATCTTAATACCTAGGCTTCCGCGATGGATTCAGAGTCTGTCATAAGTGGGTGCTCGGTCGTACGCATCCGATGTTTCCAAACCACGCATGCGCACGGTTAGTTGTGCGCATGTGCGTACGAGACCTTGCGATCCAAAATGCTGCCGATCGTACGGCTTACGAGCAGGAAGTGGCTTCCGAGACTTGATTGACATGAAAGGCCTTTTGTGGGTGTTGACGGGGGTGGTGGTCTGAAAACGCAGACGTGCCTCAGCGTTTTGAGGGCGTTTTAGGGGCGTACATAAATTACCTGCTACGACCAACATAGAAGGCCGGAAGTAGTAAAACATCACTCTGCGAGCAGGTTAGAGGGCTGGCTGATCGTACAGCTTAAGGTAGGGTAGGAGCTCCCGCAAGCCACACAGTACAATCGATACTATCAAATGTAACTGATGTTAGGATTGATGTTTCTATTTTGAGCCACACAATGCAAGCAGCTAATAATCGATTGTTGAAGCTAATAACACTGCTAATTGGCTTGTAGTTGATTCAGCTGAGTTTGCATTAGCGAATAATAAGAATAAAAAAATTTCATGAGGATGGGTTTTTCTATGCGTTTTTTTTTTATTTTTGTGGGCATCAACACAACACAAGCGGCCGCAACCATCAGAAGAAAATTAACTGACAATGACTGACGATTGACTCGATCGCTAGCTGCTATTACTCATTAGCTAGAGGAGGTGCATTGTTCACGTATGGGCGTTACTTTGGTTGCGACCGACCGGCCGTGCGATTGCTTCCTTTTTCAGTTTCTCGGTCGTTAGGCGTACGACCGAGCGGCCGCTTACGACTGACTCTGAATGAGGTCCTGAGGCCCTATATATTGATCCTCTATGGGGTTGATGCAATTCAGGGCAATTTAAAAAATGGTGCCCCTTGAAAATGAAATCACCCTTTCCCTCCATGTAGAGGGAAGCGCAGATATGTAATGGGGAGAAGGGAACACAAGTACTCACATGTAACGGGGTGTTTTCACTTAGGCAAAAGTTGAATGTAAGCGCAGAAGCTCCTGTTTAGACGTGTACCACTTGCACCTAGTGACCTATACTTGCAGACTTTCATTTTTACCCAGCCAGGAGAACGTCGCAGTGGAGAAGCAGATGACAGATTGGGGTGGGGCAGGGCCATTGTGAATTGCGGTCTTGGAAGAGGGCGCAGGCCAAAATGACATGATTCTTATAAGGTGCGTACACACTGGGTGATTAAAGTGGACGGCTGAACGATAACGATATCGTTATCGTTCAGTCGTCCACTTTATCGTCCAGTTTTAACACAAAAACAATGAATGATAACGACGACGCGCGTTCCCGTGGGTCGTTCGTCATTATCGTTCATCGGGTTAACATGCAGGCCAACCTGACGATGTCGTAAGGTTGCTGCATGTTATGGAATGGGGGAGAGAGCCCGGCGCTGAACGATATCGTTAATGATATCGTTCAGCGGGTGTGCTCAATGTTATGAACGACATTGAGCACAGCCTGCGGGGACACACTACACGATATCGCTCAGGGAGCATATTGTCTAGTGTGTACGCTCCTTTAGAATGTTGTTCCCACTCCCTCCATGTGTTGTAGCAGCCCCGCTCTAATGCCTTGATGAAACAAATCAAAGGCATTATGCCCCCGTTCCTACCACCTGGACCTCCCACTCAATAGATCTCCCTGAGGCCCCCAGCAAAGGTTGGCAAGTATAACCCTCACTAGAATATAGTAAATATTTTTGGGTGATGATGAAATGCAATGTATGCAGTTTATTTTTCTAAAGATTGAAATTTAAAAGCAAATACTAATCTAAATCCTAAAAAGAAATAATACAAAAAAAACTACTGTGTCACTGAAGAAACACCCAGTTCATCATCATGTCTAATCTCTAAATTAGTCTTGTAAACTTACTATGAAATTTAAAACAATAACATATTTCTATATATCAGCTACAAAGGTGAGTGTTTTGTATGTGGTTACTGTGCAATACTTGAAGTAACGTCACAGCTTGAAAACGCTGCATTTTATTACGCAGGGCAAGAATGGGTTATGAAAGATTGTTTATATAATTTTAATGTATGGATATTGGATAAATGAGCAGTGGGTCATCAGCAGTCTGCCCCATATTAGTGCTTCAGTTTTGTTTTTGAATTCACAACTGGAGGAGCAGAGCACTTCTAGCTTTGGAGGTCTTCTGCTGTCCATAGCATTCTGTACTATGAATGGAGGTGTGCAAAGAACTAGGTGATAAGATTGGTTGTGACTCCTGTCCAATCAGGTGTTATATTCACCACACACCTCCAGCACAGGCAAGTTTGAATTATCCACCCAGTAGGGCCAACACTAGGATTTTTGTCACCCGGGGCAAGGCAGTCTACAGCAGTCTGTGATCCCCCCCTTCCTGTATCACTGCAGCAGCCTGTGCCTCTCCCCCCTATATCTCTGCAGAAGCAGCCTGTGTTTGTGTTACCACTCCCCCCACCACCATTTACCTGGATCTTCTCATTGATCCTCCTCAAGGCGGCGACGACAGGCTACTCACACACACGCTAACTGCATGTTTCTGACATCGCGGGTTTCACGCTTTTTGTCTCGGCACCCCCTCAAATCCAGGGCACATGCCCCTCTAGTCCCTCTCCTAGTAGCAGCCCTGAACACAGATGTATTGCTATGCAGATACAGGCATTTTATTTCTATTGATTTTCATTAGAACACTTGTGAGTTTGGATAGGCCTTGGTTAGTATAATAACAGCGTTATGTGATGAGAAGGGAACAGACTATATAGGTGTAGGAACATGGCGAACCACAGGCACCCCATAAGTTACCTTTATGTAGTGCCGGGGAAGGAGGTTGTTAAATTTAGGATTGTTCAGCACCTCTCCCATCGATCTGTGGGTGTCTAAATAATGCATGAAATAAGGATTGCTGCAGTATTCAGTATCATTGTTTCCTTGATGTTTTGAGAACTGTGCTGGCCCTTGGCCCTTATTGTCAAGGTCAATAACAAATCAGCATTCTGGACTTTCTCCCTCTATAACCAGGTACTTACCAATGGGCTGCATTATATAATGCACTTTTTATTCCTGCTTCTCTTGAGTATTTTGCACATAAACTAATAGTCTGATCAGGCCTTTAAATAAAGGGGGGAGAGGGGGATGCAGGTTTTGCTAGGGTGGCCTTCTGTATATGTGTATGGGGAGGGGACACCACACACAGCCTATACTACATAGATCTGCTTAGCTGCTATAGTTTAAATTGACAATTACAACCAACCACATATAGTTAGAATTCGAATGTTTCCAATGCAGGAGCAAATAGCTCCATGTATTAAATGTCTGACTGGGGTGTATGAGGTTGAAAGTTTGAGCCCTATGCTAAGAATTGTCTATTTTAAATACAGGGGGATGTAACTAAAGGTGCACATATCTCCTGGGATGTAACTAAAGGTGCACATATCTCCTGTATGTGAGCCAATCAGACAAGCCTGCCTGCTACCCGGCCCCCATGAATTGGAAGAACATTTTAGAGTCGGAGGCTGTTTCTGTCTCAGATACAAACAATCGGACCGTCAGGTGGGGTTTACGGGGTACTCAGAATGCTACCTTGCATGCGTCACTGGGGTTGCTGCCTAAACAGTGGGACAAAGAAGACCCAGTACAGTGGACAGAAATTGATTAACACCCTTGCAACCTGTAGCCCCCCCCACCCCAAAATAAAAACAATTTTCTTAATGCATGCTATTCCATGTTATGAAATCTATCGGGAAGATTACTGTCTACAGTTTGCATGGTGGACACTGGACAGTTATCCCAAGACTGCTCAGAAGTGAGCCGGGAAATGCTTGAGGTTATTAGTGGACTGGGAGTAGGGGCCGGTGCCAACAACTGAGAATAACATCACACCATCAGGCTATCATTCCCTGGGCATAGTTCTAAACATTAAGCAGATGACGTATGTCTAGAAAAAGATCACCACATTCAAGTATATTGTTTAGGCTGTCCTTGTATTTGGCTTGTAGCTTTTGTTATTCCTACTAAATTTGTCTATAGGGAATCGGTATGATTCCCGCCGGACGCATGTCCGGCGGTTGGATTCCTAAAACCAGCATCCCAGCAGCAGTGGAAATCCTGATCGTCCTCAGGTAAGTATTAGCTAACCTAATTCTACCCCCTAACCCTAACCCTCCCTTAGGGGTGCCTAACCCTAACCTCCCCCCCAGTACCTAACCCTAATCCCCCCTCTAAGTGCCTAAACCTAACCCCCCTGGTCCCATTGCCTAAACCTAAGTTCCCCGGGGGGGTGTCTAACCCTAACCTCCCCCCGGGGGTGCCTAACCCTATCCCCCCCTTCCCCTAGCCTAAACCTAACCTCCCGGGGGGGTGCCTAACCCTAAGTCCCCCCCGGAGACCCTAAACCTAACCACTCCCCCCTGCGGCTATCCGCGCTCAGCGCCCGGCATCCCTTTGATCGGAATGCTGGGCGTCGGGCTCCCGGCGTATGTCTAATGACAGGCATCGGGATATCGATGCCTGTCTTTAGACCCTTGTTGGGATATGACAGTCGGGAAGCCGGCTGTCGGGATTAGGTCCGCCGGCTTCCCGACTGCATACCATCTACATGATTATTATAACAGACATATGACTTTATACATTGCAGTGGAGATAGAAACTGCTGCACCATGGCATTTAATGATACTCATTGAATACTTCCATAATAACCACTGAGCCTGATTATTAGGTAAATATTTTTGTGAGTAGATTGTGAGAGATCACTGTGTACTTGTAGAATTATTTCATTGGACACGGCATTCAACCACAGCGTGAACCAATTGTTAGCCGGTGTTAA
This sequence comes from Taudactylus pleione, assembly GCA_031769625.1. Classification (NCBI taxonomy): domain Eukaryota; kingdom Metazoa; phylum Chordata; class Amphibia; order Anura; family Myobatrachidae; genus Taudactylus; species Taudactylus pleione. Next base: position 8,025,576 of record JAUIMM010000312.1, on the reverse strand, counting down.
TGCTTTAGAAAAGTCTCGTTGAGGAGTACAGAGTAGGTTCGTTCCTATTAGAGCATTTTCAGGTAAGGCTACAGACAGAGGAACCAAGTGACAACTGTAATGAACAGGTATGTACTACAGGAACCATATGTTTTGAAGCGTTTTTCAGAAGAACAATGGGAACAGGAATGGCCAAACTGTGGTTAGTATCCCATACCTTCCCCTGAAAAGGGAAATGCTTAGGCCCAGGACACATTAGATATTTGGACTTTTGGATATATTATTATATAGTAATATTTGGATAAAAAAGAGTGGAATTATCCCTCAAGTCCAAAGCCTTTTAGTTTTTGAGATATTTGTCTCGCCTTGCTAATGACTTGAAGGACTAATGTGACTACTCTTGCTTCTCCAAGAGATCCCAGACCAATTATAGTCTTACAAAGCCTCGGTAATCATGAGACTCCACTGTCCATCTGCTTGCCCTTTTCGATGTCCCAATGAATGACTGAGTAACTCTCTCCAAGACCATCAATGAGAGGAGACCATCAATGAGAGGTTCTATTCCTGTGAAGGACAGCAACATGTTATCAGGCTGCAACCATGAGTTTAAGTTACCATTTCATGTACTGTCATCCAGCTTCTTTTATTCTCTTACCCTAAAGGATTGAAGGCCTGATTCAGCAAGGACCGCAACTGCGATCGCGGTTGCGATTACGCACGCAGTCTCACTGCGATGATATGCTAATCCGCTTCAATCACTATGCCGTCACAGCCCACCTTACCTTACCCACATCCGTAATACTTAGCAAGACTTTGAAACCATCGGTAACATCGGGTACAATCGCAGCCTCACGCACACTTGCGCAAGCTCTGACCTTACTCAGGAATTGCTAACCTCGTCGATCGCTCTGAGTACACAAGCTGCGCATGGCATCGCAGTGCATCATTTATGCATGCCCATGTAACGGCGTTCAAACACACTGGCACGCCTGCATTTCACCGACCACCCCCAAACGGTACTTCCTGCCAATGACTCTGCGATGGGTCTGCATAGCCACTGTCCCGATTGCAGTGGAGTGTTTGCGCAAATGCATTGCGATGCATACGCCACAATCGGCCAATTGTTTGCATAATCGCAGTTGCGATCTTTGCTGAATCAGGCCCTGAGTTCTGTGAAGAGTATCTCTTAAAAACTTAAGTGGTAAATATTTATTATTTTAAATATTCTCAATTTTTTAATGAATAAATTAGGTAAATAATACCGGTTTAAAAAGCATATTTAATAATATTTTTGCTACAATTACTTTGCTTTGTCCCACTGGTGGGAGTAATCCCACCAAATGCTTTACCATTTTTTATTCATTTTTATAGAATATCCCCTGTAATAATTGACCCCACCCCTCCTCACCCCCTCCTCCCCGATGTAATGTTGGTAGTGTTGCATAAATTCCTACTAGGACGGTAGCCCGACAGGAATATTGTAGGGACGCACTTTGCAGAGCTTCTCAGAGTTTGACCACAAAAGCTGATGGCATCAAGGATTCCCCAAGCAGCCAATCTCTGCCACATTAGTGACCTTTCTTGCTCATTTTGAACCCTTTATTGTCAGACAGTCCCTCGCTGACTCGGCACTGCAACATTCAGCAACACAAATTAAAAGCTGGGACTAGAATACCCCCCATGTAGCCACTGAATGAATGATGAGAATCTTAATCTCACCCAGAATCAGACTGTATGACTGTATGTACAGAGGCAGCTTGTCCGGGCCAAGACAGTCCCATAGGGACCAGTCACCAGGCTGCCCCTGTATTGGCCCCACTCCCAGTTATAGTGGGTGTAGCTCCGAAGCAAGGGGGCACACCGCGGATTTACCTAGACCAGTTTGACCTTGGTTGTATGGACAATATTTAAAAAAAAGAAAGTAATACTGTGTAATGTACATTTGTACAATGAGAGATAACACACACATAAAACAAATATACGTAATACACAGCAACAAAAACATTTATCTCAAACAAGTCATAAAATATAATGGCATCTTCTTGTCTAGATAATCTGTGCTGAGATAACACTGAATGCTTTTCGCTCTTAGGGCCATAGAGTCAGAGGACAAGAAGGATTGCAGGGAAAAGTAGTATAAACCAGTTGCGGGATTACTAGCATTCAATACTGTTCAATCTGCAGAGAATAATTATATGAAATAAAATCTTTTCTTCACCCTCCTCCCCATATATATATACTTGACATAAATGTAAAATTGATGTTATCAAATGGGCTAAAATGCAAGACAAAAGCAAGAATGCCTCCTACACATGTATGTTTGTTGACCACTTGTGTTAGTTTTTTCTTGAAGGCACTGTATGCATTTCTTATTTCATTATTTTATACTAGCTGAAGTACCCAGCGTTGCCCGGGTTTAAAGATATTAAGTTTTATTATGTGATGTTGTCCAAATCCATCCAGTGGAAGGCCCAGAACTGGCTCCTTGGGTCAAAGTTTTTCCCAGCGCACTCCGTCGTGAGGTCCGAACGGGACTCCAACCACTCCATTAGGCACCCCAGATCAATTGCCATCCCTCTGTGAAGTTTTGATTCAATCCATGCAGTGGAAGGCCCAGAATAGGCTCCCCGGGTCAAAGTTCTGCCCAGCGTCCTGGAGTAAAAGTTCTGCCCAACGTCCTGGGGTCAAATTTCTGCCCAGTGTATACTATCGGGAGATCCGACTAGTATGGCTTCTGGGATCCAATGTTACCACACTGTGAAGTTTTTGTCCAAATCCATCCAGTGGAAGGCTCAGCACAGGCTCCCCGGGCCAAAGTTCTGCCCAGCATACACCAAAGTAACCCTCCTAAAACCTGGCCAGGATCCAACTGGACCACCTCGCATTGGTTTCATCCCAATCAGTGCAGGGGTGTCCGAATGCATAACCGGACAGACAAACATACCAATTAATTTTATATATAAGATTTGTCGTGCTGTCGCTATGTGGTCAATGGGATGTAGTTATGAGACCTGCGGCCGCATATCTCAGTCCCGACAGTATCATCCTGGCAAGGGATTTAACTTAGGCGTCGAAATACCGACGCGTATGTTAATCCCGACACCGGAATGTGGAAGGACGCCAGACCGGTCGTTCCCCCTGCCGGGTAAGTATGCACTTAGCCCGGGGATGGGGGGTTTAAGTTTAGGGACCCCCAGGGGAACTTAGGGTTAGGCACCCCCCCGGGGAAGGTTAGAGTTAGGCTAGGGAAAGGGGGGGTTAGGGTTAGGCACTGGGGGGGAGGTTAGGGTTAGCCCCCCCCAGGAGACTTTGGTGTAGGGTGTGGGGAGGACGGGTTAGATTTAGGCACCCCTGGGGGAGGTTAGGGTTAGGCACTAGGGGGGAGGTTAGGGTTAGGCACCCCTAAGGGAGGATTAGGGTTAGAGGGGGGAGAGGGGAGGGTTAGTATACTTACGGGGCCCGTTGGGATCTTCATCTGTCGGTCTCACACTGTCGGGATTAGAACCGGCGGCTATTAAGCCGTCGGTATTTCAATCCCATTCTGTGGTCAATAGCTTACTTTTTTTATACTAAATAACTATGAAAGATTGTCAGCTTTACCTTGAGAACTGTGGAAAATATTCACCAACAAACAATCAAACTTCTTCTTTTATATTAGGGGTGTGCACCGGCCACTTTTCGTGTTTTGTGTTTTGGTTTTGGATCTGGATCTTTCTTCGTGTTTTGGATCTGGATTGGTTTTGCCAAAACCACCCTTCCGTGTTTTGGGTTCTGGGTTTTGTGTTTTGGATCTGTATTTTTTTTTTAAAAAGCATAAAAACAGCTAAAATCACAGAATTTGTTGGTTTCTCTGCTCCTATGCTATTATTAACCTCAATAACCTTAATTTCCACTCATTTCCAGTCTATTCTGAACACCTCACACCTCACAATAGTGTTTTCATGTCCAAAAGGTTGCACCGAGGTAGCTGGATGACTATGCTAAGCGACACGAGTGGGCGGCACAAACACGTGACCCATCTAGGAGTGACACTGCAGTGGCAGACAGGATGGCAGTTAGAAAAACTAGGCCCCAAACTGTACATAATGCAAAGAAAAAAAAGAAGTGCAAGATGGAATTGTCCTTGGGCCCTCCCACCCACCCTTATGTTGTATAAACAGGACATGCACACTTTAACAAATCAATCATTTCAGCACCAGGGTCTGCCACACAACTGTGGCTGAAATGATTGGTTCGTTTGGGCCCCCACAAAACAAGCTGGCAATTAATGTGTCCCTGCACAAACTGGCTCTACGGAGGCAAGATGTCATCCTCATCCTCCTCATCCACCGATTCCTCACCCTCTTCAGTGTGTACATCCTCATCCTCACAAAGTATTAACTCGTCCCCACTTGAATCCACCACCACAGGTCCCTCTGTACCTTCTGGAGGCTGGTCTCCCTGGAAGAGCTGATAATTCATTTTGATGAACATCATCTTCTCCACATTCTGTGGAAGCAACCTCCTACGCCTTTCGCTGACAAGGTTCCCAGCTGCACTAAACACTCTTTCGGAGTACACACTGGAGGGGGGGCAACTCAGGTAAAATAGAGCCAGCTTGTACAGGGGCCTCCAAATTGCCTCTTTTTCCTGCCAGTACAGGTATGGACTGTCTGACATGCCTACTTGGATGCTGTCACCGATGTAATCCTCCACCATTCTGTCAATGGTGACAGTATCATATGCAGTGACAGTAGACATGTCAGAAATTGTTGCCAGGTCCTTCAGTCCGGACCAGATGTCCAAACTTGGTCCTGCCTGCCCTGCATCACCGCCAGCGGGTTGCTTAGGATACCTAAGTTTTTTCCTGGCAGCCCCAGTTGCGGGAGAAAATGAAGAAGGAGCCGTTGACGTGTCACGTTCCGCTTCAGCTGACAGTGTGTTCACCAGCAGGTCTTTGCACCTCTGCAGGCTTGTGTCGGCCGGAAAGAGAGACACCACATAGGCTTTAAACCTAGGATCAAGCACGGTGGCCAAAATGTAGTGGTCTGATTTCAACAGATTGACCACCCTGGAATCCTGGCAAAGCGAATGAAGGGCTTCATCCACAAGTCCCACATGCCGAGCGGAATCGCTCCGTCTTAGCTCCTCCTTCACTTTCTCCAGCTGCTTCTGCAAAAGCCTGATGAGGGGAATGACCTGACTCAAGCTGGCTGTGTCTGAACTGACTTCACGTGTGGCAAGTTCGAAGGGCTGGAGAACCTTGCACAACACGGAAATCATTCTCCACTGCGCTTGAGTCAGGTGCATACCCCCTCCTTTGCCTATGTCATAGGTGGATGTATAGGCTTGTATGGCCTTTTGCTGCTCCTCCATCCTCTGAAGCATATAGAGGGTTGAGTTCCACCGCGTCACAACCTCTTGCTTCAGGTGATGGCGGGGCAGGTTCAAGAGTGTTTGCTGGCGCTCCAGTCTTCGGCACGCAGTCGCTGAATGGCGAAAGTGGCCAGAAATTTTTCGGGCCACCCAAAGCGTCTCCTGCACGCCCCTGTCGCTTTTCAGAAAATTCTGCACCACCAAGTTTATTGTGTGAGCAAAACATGGGACGTGCTGGAATTTGCCCAGATGTAATGCCCGCACAATATTGGTGGCGTTGTCAGATATCACAAATCCCCAGGAGAGTCTAAGTGGGGTAAGCCACTGGGCGATGATTTCCCTCAGTTTCTCTAAGAGGTTGTCGGCGGTGTGCCTCTTACTGAAACCGGTGATACACAGCGTAGCCTGCCTTGTAACGAGCTGGCGTTTCTGAGATGCTGCTACTGGTGACGCTGCTGCTGTTGCTGCGTAAGGTGATACATCTACCCAGTGGGCTGTCACAGTCATATAGTCCTTAGTCTGCCCTGTTCCACTTGTCCACATGTCCGTGGTTAAGTGGACATTGTGTACAACGGCATTATTCAGGACACTGAGGACACTTTTTCTGACGTTTCTGTACAGTCTCGGTATCGCCTGCCTAGTGAAGTGGAATCTAGACGGGATTTGGAACCGGGGACACACTACCTCCATCAATTGTCTAAATCCCACTGCACTAATGGCGGATACCGGACGCACGTCTAACACCAACATAGCAGTCAAGGCCTCAGTTATACGTTTTGCTTCAGGATGACTGCTGTCGTACTTCATCCTCCTCGCTAAGGACTGTTGGAGGGTCAATTGTTTAGTAAAAGTAGTGGTGTTCCTACTTCCTCTCTGGGATGATGAACGACTCCCAGCAGCAGCAACAGCAGCAGCGGCAGCAGTAGGCGTAGCAATGCAGGATCCTCCAGAGGAATCCCGGATAGGAGAGTCAGTCATGCCAGTGACATGGCCTGCAGGACTACTTCCGATCCTGACTAAGGAGGAAATTGACGAGGAGGGAGTTGACGGTGTGGTTTGCAGGCGCTTGGATACAACAGGACAACGGGATTTAGGTGTCCCTGGACTGCTTACGGTCTTAGCCAAAGTTTCTGAACTTGACAGTAACTTTTTATGAACGCGCTGCAGGTGCCGTATAAGGGAGGATGTTCCTAGGTGGTTGACGTCCCTACCCCTACTTATTTCACCTTTACATATGGTACATATGGCAAGACAGTTGTTGTCCGGATTTGGATAGAAATATTGCCAGACCAAAGAGGTGGAATGTTTGGTCTTCTGCCCAGGCATGACCGTGATGGGCTTTTTCATCCCACGGACAACAACTGTCTCCCCCGGAGCCTGATTTAAACAAACCACATCACCATCAGAATCCTCCTCGCCAACTTCCTCCTCAGCGCCAGCTACACCAGTATCCTCATCCTGTTGTACTTCAACAGTGACATCTTCAATTTGCATATCAGCAAGTGGACTGTGGGTGCTCCTTTCAGCACTTGCAGGGGGCGTGCAAATGGTGGAAAGAGCCACCTCTTCCCGTCCAGTGCTGGGAAGGTCAGGCATCGCAACCACCACCACACTTGGACTCTCCTTGGGGATTTGTGATATCTTCTTAGAAAGCACAGTTCTTCGCTGTGCTTTTGCCAGCTTAACTCTTTTGATTTTTTTAGTGGGAGGAGGGCTTCCATCGTCATGTGAAGCTGAACCACTAGTCATGAACATACTAGGGATCGACCTTAGCCGTTCCTTGCCACTCCGTGTCGTAAATGGCATATTGGCAAGTTTACGTTTCTCTTCAGCTGATTTAAATGTCTTTTTCAAGGTCATTTTCCTGAACTTTGCCATTTGGGATTGTATGTGCCCTCTACTATGACATTGGGCATCGGCCTTGGCAGACGACGTTGATGGCATGTTATCGTCTATGTCATGACTAGTGGCAGCAGCTTCAGCACTAGGAGGAAGTGGTTCTTGATCTTTCTCTATTTTATTTTTATCGGAGAAAGTTTGGTCCTCCATTTATGTTATATCGATTTGATATATACGTGCGGCTAAACCCAGAAAATAATTTTTTTTTTGGTTTGGACTGGAGTGTACTTTGGGGGTTACAGCACCCTTTAACGGTCAAGCCAGCCGGCCCTTTACTTATGACACAGGCGCACTCTTGGCACTACTTTGTTGATGCACGTGCGGCTACTGCGCACACAATTCACAAACACAGAAAATAATTTTTTTTTTGGTTTGGACTGGAGTGTACTTTCGGGGGTTACAGCACCCTTAACGGTCAAGCCAGCCGGCCCTTTACTTATGACACAGGCGCACGCTTGGCACTACTTTGTTGATGCACGTGCGGCTACTGCGCACACAATTCACAAACACAGAAAATAATTTTTTTTTTGGTTTGGACTGGAGTGTACTTTGGGGGTTACAGCACCCTTTAACGGTCAAGCCAGCCGGCCCTTTACTTATGACACAGGCGCACGCTTGGCACTACTTTGTTGATGCACGTGCGGCTACTGCGCACACAATTCACAAACACAGAAAATAATTTGTTTTTGGTTTGGACTGGAGTGTACTTTCGGGGGTTACAGCACCCTTTAACGGTCAAGCCAGCCGGCCCTTTACTTATGACACAGGCGCACGCTTGGCACTACTTTGTTGATGCACGTGCGGCTACTGCGCACACAATTCACAAACACAGAAAATAATTTTTTTTTTGGTTTGGACTGGAGTGTACTTTGGGGGTTACAACACCCTTTAACGGTCAAGCCAGCCGGCCCTTTACTTATGACACAGGCGCACGCTTGGCACTACTTTGTTGATGCACGTGCGGCTACTGCGCACACAATTCACAAACACAGAAAATAATTTTTTTTTTGGTTTGGACTGGAGTGTACTTTCGGGGGTTACAGCACCCTTAACGGTCAAGCCAGCCGGCCCTTTACTTATGACACAGGCGCACGCTTGGCACTACTTTGTTGATGCACGTGCGGCTACTGCGCACACAATTCACAAACACAGAAAATAATTTTTTTTTTGGTTTGGACTGGAGTGTACTTTCGGGGGTTACAGCACCCTTAACGGTCAAGCCAGCTGGCCCTTTACTTATGACACAGGCGCACGCTTGGCACTACTTTGTTGATGCACGTGCGGCTACTGCGCACACAATTCACAAACACAGAAAATAATTTTTTTTTTGGTTTGGACTGGAGTGTACTTTCGGGGGTTACAGCACCCTTAACGGTCAAGCCAGCCGGCCCTTTACTTATGACACAGGTGCACGCTTGGCACTACTTTGTTGATGCACGTGCGGCTACTGCGCACACAATTCACAAACACAGAAAATAATTTTTTTTTTGGTTTGGACTGGAGTGTACTTTCGGGGGTTACAGCACCCTTAACGGTCAAGCCAGCCGGCCCTTTACTTATGACACAGGCGCACGCTTGGCACTACTTTGTTGATGCACGTGCGGCTACTGCGCACACAATTCACAAACACAGAAAATAATTTTTTTTTTGGTTTGGACTGGAGTGTACTTTCGGGGGTTACAGCACCCTTAACGGTCAAGCCAGCCGGCCCTTTACTTATGACACAGGCGCACGCTTGGCACTACTTTGTTGATGCACGTGCGGCTACTGCGCACACAATTCACAAACACAGAAAATAATTTTTTTTTTGGTTTGGACTGGAGTGTACTTTCGGGGGTTACAGCACCCTTAACGGTCAAGCCAGCCGGCCCTTTACTTATGACACAGGTGCACGCTTGGCACTACTTTGTTGATGCACGTGCGGCTACTGCGCACACAATTCACAAACACAGAAAATAATTTTTTTTTTGGTTTGGACTGGAGTGTACTTTCGGGGGTTACAGCACCCTTAACGGTCAAGCCAGCCGGCCCTTTACTTATGACACAGGCGCACGCTTGGCACTACTTTGTTGATGCACGTGCGGCTACTGCGCACACAATTCACAAACACAGAAAATAATTTTTTTTTTGGTTTGGACTGGAGTGTACTTTCGGGGGTTACAGCACCCTTAACGGTCAAGCCAGCCGGCCCTTTACTTATGACACAGGCGCACGCTTGGCACTACTTTGTTGATGCACGTGCGGCTACTGCGCACACAATTCACAAACACAGAAAATAATTTTTTTTTTGGTTTGGACTGGAGTGTACTTTCGGGGGTTACAGCACCCTTAACGGTCAAGCCAGCCGGCCCTTTACTTATGACACAGGCGCACGCTTGGCACTACTTTGTTGATGCACGTGCGGCTACTGCGCACACAATTCACAAACACAGAAAATAATTTTTTTTTTGGTTTGGACTGGAGTGTACTTTCGGGGGTTACAGCACCCTTAACGGTCAAGCCAGCCGGCCCTTTACTTATGACACAGGCGCACGCTTGGCACTACTTTGTTGATGCACGTGCGGCTACTGCGCACACAATTCACAAACACAGAAAATAATTTTTTTTTTGGTTTGGACTGGAGTGTACTTTCGGGGGTTACAGCACCCTTAACGGTCAAGCCAGCCGGCCCTTTACTTATGACACAGGCGCACGCTTGGCACTACTTTGTTGATGCACGTGCGGCTACTGCGCACACAATTCACAAACACAGAAAATATATTATTTTTTTAGCACTTGGGGGGAGCACCCCTGATGGACAGAGCACCCCCTGGACAACACTGCAGCACTCCTTTAGGACTGGGACACTGCACAGGACTTTGGAGTGGACACAGCCCCTATGGAGAACTGACTGCACAACACAGTCCAGCCAGCCCCTATGGACTTTGAAGTAGTGGACACAGCCCCTATTAACAACAGCAGCACAGCACAACACAGCCAGCCCCTATGGACTTTGAAGTAGTGGACAACAGCAGCACTACACTACACTACACTACACAGCCCTAACTCCCACCCTCCCTCTTCACTGTCCACAGCCGAGTGAGAAAATGGCGCCGACGTGGGTACCTTATATAGGATCCAAAACCCGCGAGACTCGGAAGGCGGGATGATGACGTTTTGCCTCGATTTCAGATCCGAGTCAGGCGGGAAAAGTCGAGCCTGATTCGGATCGGACTCGGATCGGGGGGGCTCGGGGGGGTTCGGATTTCAGAAATCCGAACCCGCTCACCCCTATTTTATATATGTATATATATATATATATATATAAATATATATATATATAGTATATATATATTTGTAACCAAATTTCCCATTATTGATGTTGTTATCAGAAATGTAACCATTTATTAAAAATGTATGTGTTTAGATTGACAGTCCTGAGGTCATGAGTTAAAATCATGACCAAGGCACTTGTATGTCCTCCCCATGCTCGCATGGGTTTCCTACTGCTGCTTCGGTTTTCTCCCATACATCGAAAATATATTGGTCGGTTAATTGTCTTTTGCCAAAAATTAACCTTAGTGTGTATGTGTGTCCATGTGATAGGGAATATAGGCCCTCATTCAGAGCCGTACGCTCTGAGCAGAGCGCACGCTCTGAATGAGGGCCGCCCTTCATAAAAATGGAGCGTCCTCCTGGACGCTCGTATAGCTGTGGGTCACCACCCACAGCCTATACGAGCGTGCATTTTGATGGCCACGATGGTCGTGACCATCGCGACCATCGAAACTGCGTACAAAAGCCTGTGGTTGAGTTTTTCAACCACAAGGCTCGGAGTGATTTTGGCTCTATCAGAGCCAAAATCACTCCCACTGACATCACTAGTGATGTCAGTGGGCCGGCTTCTGACGGGAGGCGTTCCCGTGGGAACGCCCCCGTCAGGGAGGCACGCCCCCGGCACGCCCACCAAAGGGGGCGTGCTGTCAGTCAACATCGACAGCACGCCCCCTTTGAAGAGACACTACGAGCGAAGGAAAATCCTTCGCTCGTCGCGTCTGGCGCATGCGCACGACGGAGCTCCCTCCGTCGTGCGCATGCTCAGTGCAGAACATCGACCCACTTGCGAGCGGACAGCCGCTCGCGAGTGGGTCTGAATCAGGCCCATAGATTGGAAACTCTACTATTGCAGGGACAGATGTGGATGACTGAAAATTACTGAAATGTTACTTGATAATATATAAATAAATAATTGCCACAAAAGCTGGATAGCAGCACTTTTTCCAAGACTATATTTTTTGCTGTACTGTACAATGACCCACTCAAGGGGGGTTTCTGATGACCCAGAACCCCGCCAACAGATTATTTTTTAGACGGAGACAGCTTTGTCTCTGTATCTGTTCTGCCGTGAACAAAGTATTCAAGAAGATGGCCGAGGAAGGGAGCTGCTACGTATGCCCAGCCACAGCAGCAACCTCTCCGGTAGACCTTTGCGGAACTTAGTCACTGCTCAAAGCTCTAGGTAATAGGAGCTGAACACAAAGTTTATTTACTTGAATTAATTACTTTCATTTGTGTCTCATTCAGTGTTTCTTTTGCACAATATTTTACTTATTTATATTATTCTAGTCTTATATTTCCAAGCCGTCAACTATTTATTTATATTTTTTATTTCTAGGTCTCTTCCAAGTACTCTCTGGCTGTACCTGCTAAACACTGTCAGGGTTGTAGTTATATGCGCTCATTGAGACAGTGGGCTAAGGCCCTGATTCAGACCCGCTCGCTGCCGCAGGCAGCTCGCAGGGTCTGTGGGTGTTTTTTAAATTTTTTTACTCCTGCCACTCGCAAAGCTGTGGGAGACCTCCCACAGCGTGTGCGAGCGGCCTGGAGACCGTCACGATTATCGCGACCATCGGCCTTGCGACAAGACCCTGTGGTAGCGTCTAGGCTGCCGCAAGCCCGAGTGGACTCCCTGCTCTAATAGAGCAGGAAGTCCACTACTGACATCATTAGTGATGTCAGTAGGTCCTCCCACAGGTCCTAAGGGAATGCCTGCGTTTGTGCAGCCACCCCCCCTACCCGCCTACAAAATGGGGCGAGCTGTCACTCACCATCGACAGCCGCCCCGTCTTGTAGCGAGCCCCGCAATGACTGAACTTCAGTTGCTCGGTGGGGCTCGCTCATGCGCATGCCGGACGCGGCGCATGTGCAGTGGCCAAACTGATCCACTTGCGAGCGCTGTGCGCTCGCGAGCGGCTCTGAATCAGGCCCTAAATATATGAAGCGGTGATCGCTGCCTTTTCTGGCAGTCTTGCTGAAAAAAGGGACATTGTGTTATACGTGTCCTGCAGTTGGATATTTTTGCTTATGCGCCTGAATGAGATCTAGCGGTTTTGCTACAGTTTGCACATGCACACGTTGCCCGCATTAACCTATCCTGTATGTCAACAGACGTACAACAGCAAAAACATCGGTAACATCGACGCAGATCAGGCAATCAATCAGCATGTAAGTCAAGTCGGACCAGCCGCAACCACTGCCGCTCTCCTGCCACGCAGAGAGCTTTCATGCTGCGAAGGACAGCTAATTTATGCACACCCATGAAACGGAGTTTAAACTCGACACGCCTGCGTTTGCCTAACCACCCCGCCGTTACTTCCACCAAACGCAGACTATCTGACAATCACCTTGCGAGTTATCGCAAAACAATTGCTGCGCGTGCGCTGTGTGGCATTGGTGCATGCGCAGTGGCTAACAATCGCTTGATCTGCGTAAATATCGGCAATGCATTAGATCTCAGAATCAGTCCCAAAAATAGGGACACCCCAAAAAAATAATTTAAAAATTGGGGTGCAAAAAAAAAAAATGGGAAAAAATTGTTAAACAATAGGTAAATAGGTTCAGGGCTATTCTGCAAGTATGCAGCAGATGTTTTCTAGAATAGAATTATAGCGGCAGGTGCACAAATGCAGAATTTTAAAAAACTGACTTTAGGGACACCAAAATATGCTAGTACCCATTTTCATGTACCCCAAATTTGATGGGACCACCTAAAAAAACGAAAAAAATAACCTAAGTGCTCTTCTGCAACACTTCTTCAATGTCGGGAAAAAAACACCTGTTGCGGCTATTTAAATCCCCGACTTTCAATTAAAGGCTAAAACGGGGTACCCATAGTGATCCCCCATGTTTTTACAACTTTAGGGGGGTCTTACAATTATTTTAAGGAAAAATTCGTAACTTTACGCAAATCCATCTTCGGAGTTTCCCGTTTTCGTTAATTTGATATTGAATACGGGGATAAGCGGGAGCGCGCAGCAGACTTAACGCAGAAAAAAACTCCGATATGAAACGTTAACTTCGGCAGTAAAGTTAAAGTTTCATATTGAATACCCCTCAGAGTGAAATAAGAAAGTGATAAGGTGCCAGCCAATCAGCTCCCAACTGTCACTTTTAAAACACAGCCTGTGAGATGACAGTTGGGAGCTGATTGGCTGGCACCTTATCACTTTCTTATCACTTTTCACTCTGTCTCCTAACACTGCTTAGTAAATAGACCCCCTAGTTTGCTGGAGGGTATGTTACCGTAACAGCTCTCCGGCAACTGTCTTTGTAGACTAGTACATTTCAGCTCTAAGACATCCTGCAGTAAGCTGGGAAAATGGCAATGTTAGTTAGTACATTGATCCCTGTATCACTAATGGGACAAGGTCATCATAGAGACATGCTGCACTCACAACAACTGTTCCACATCTGCCCAGGGTATTGCTCAATATATCATAGGTAAGCCCGTCTGCATGTGGAATTCATCCATGTAAAGCTTGACCTTCCTTTTGGCTATGTTGGCTACGGTAGGGGCAATGATACTGTAGGCAGAGCCGTAGGTAGACATTTTGGTGCCCTGTGCGAGAAAGTTCATTGGTGCCCTCCCCCAACTGCCTATATGTATATAAGTATATATATATATATATATATGTGTATATATATTTAGTTATTTATTTATTTTATTAATAACTTAAGCAGCACAGGAGTTGGGGCAGGCTGGATGGGGTCTGGGGTAGGCTGCTGGGCTGGCCACTACTTTTAATACTGCCAGTCAGAACTCACCTGGCACTGGCAGGTCCTCGGTCCTGTGTCATCCAGTCCTGTGTGCTGTGTCCACCGCGCCACTCCTTGCCCACCAGCCCCCACCACACAGCAGCCAGCAGCTCCTCGTCTCCGTCTCTCCTGCCCTAATAGGTTGCCGCCGGAGTTGGGACGTCAGAAGGAGGCGGGGAGGCTGCGTCTGTCTGCCCTGCCTCCTCTGTGCTGGGCGCCGCGGACACGCAGCAGCAGCCACCCGGCACTAGATTAAAGAAGTGAACAACAGAGGGAGATGGAGGGCGGTCGGTGTTCCGCCCTCAGCAATGTTGCGCTCTGTACGGAGGCACCGACCGCATCACCCTAGCTACGGCCCTGAGTGTAGGTATGAAAGAGCAATGATGATGGTAAACGTAGGTATGAAAAATGGCGTTGTGCTGAGAGGGACGACTCAATTCAAATCCTGCTGGATGCGACATTTGCATATTTACGCACAGCTGCTGCGGACAAACTTACAGCAACGGCGACATTAGCGTCCAGCTCTGATTCCGGACCTCAGTTCTTACTTTCCACAGTAAGGGATACATTTACTAAAGGTTGATTTTAATTGATTTAAATCGTTCGACATCGATTTTGTATTACAGAGGCTAAATCACATATTAAAGCTAGGTACACACTAGACGACTTGCAAACGATGCAATGTCGATAACGATTTCCCTTGAGCTCCCTGGCAAACGATCTAGTGCCTACACACTGTGCAATCTAACAAACGACCAAACGATATGTCTTGCCTCGTTTGGTTGTTAGATCGTTAACTATATAATATAACCATATCGCCTGGTCGTTCGGTACAGCGCACACACTGCATGATCTGAGGGGAATCGTCAACGAGATTGACAGATCTTCCTGCATGTACAAAAGAGCTGAAGATGCGATGAACGACGCACTTGGCGATTTGTCATTCCAATGCGTCGGAATTGGCCAATTCGTTCAAAATATAACAGATTATTTTTTTTATATTGACTTTTGTGTTAATAAATGTGCAATTTAGCCCCTGAAACACAACATCGATGTTGATCAATTTAAAACGATTTTTAACTGATATAAATAAATCAATTAAAATCGACCATTAATAAATGTACCCCTAAATATGAGACGTTCCTGAGCTCGTGTGCAGCACCTGTGTTCTCAGTGAGGTACCACAGAGATAAGTCTGTGCCAGGTAGCAGCCAAATGTTTATTTACACTGTCAGGGGTACAGGAAAATGTTTTTTTTTGCAGGTACTGAACATGTTGTCCTAAAAACTTACCACATCCAGAAGCTCACTGTTCCTAATCTGTGATATCTGTTATTATTATACTAGTAAATTATAGATTAATAGACTAAAGCTGGCCACACATCTAAAGATTATCTGTCCAACCAGCCAACGAGTTGATTGATTGGAATGAAAATCTGGTATGGTATGAACTATGAAAGCAAATGACAATCAGCAATTTGCTCCCAAACGCCGGAAAATAGTCAAAAACTGTTGTTTGAACAAATTGTTTAGATCAAACATTTAACAAACTTGTCTAATGACCATTTTCATCTGTTTTCTGGCATTTAGGAGCAAATTGCTGATCATCAGTTACTCCCATACGTTACCAGATTTTCATTCCAACCAATCAACAAGTTGGATGGATGAACAGAAAATCTTTACGTGTGTATGCAGCTTTTCTCTCTGTAGAGACAGTTAAAAAAATATCTCACTGATCCGAGAACCCCATATAATAATCACAGGATGTAGTTAATAGACCAGCGGACGCAATGCCTCCGCTCTAAATCCCGACTATACATGCCCGACACGGGATTTAATATAGGCGCCGGAATACCGACGCCTTTCTTAATCCCGACGCCAGAAGCCCGATCGCCGCCACCCTGTTCGTCAAGAGCCGGGTAAGTATACTGCTTAGCCCGGGTATGGGGGGGGGGGGGGAGTTAGGTTTAGGGACCCCCGGGGGGATTTAGGATTAGGCACCCCCCTAGGGAAGGTTAGAGTTAGGCTAGGGGAAGGGGGGTTAGGGTTAGGCGCCATTAGGGGGAGGTTAGAGGTAGGCACCCCCCTCCCGGGAGGGCTAGGTTCATCGCGTGTTTTGCAGGCGGAAAAGTATCGCGCGTGCCCGCTTATCCCCGTATTCAATTTGAAAGTAGGTGAAAACGGGACCTGGAGAAACTTAAACAAGAGGAAAGTACTGTCAGATTTGGGGAAATCAGCCTGACACCCCCCAAAAGATGCTCTGACATGGGGGTTCTCTATGATACCCCCCGATTTGGTTTGCTGAAGGTATTTGGTGTTTTTAAACGGGGTCAATAGCTGCTAAATAGCGTTTTTGTATAAGTGGTGCAGAACAGTATTCAGGAGGTTTTTTTGCAGAAAATAACTTATCCCAGCAAATTTGGGGTACTTGAAAATGGGGGTCAGCATAGTTTAAAGTTGTAAAGTTAAGTGAAGTTAAAGTTAAGTGCAAGCCCCTGCAATGAAAAAAACACCTGGGGCACACTTGGTGACCTCCCCAGAGTCAAGTTCGCTAGTTTTTAACTTTGTCCCCCAACATTTTTTTTTTCGCCCTCAAAATCAAAGTGATTTTTTGGGGTGGTCTTAAGTGATTTTTAAATTTTTTTTTACACAGTTTACCTTTGGGGGACTGTCTGAAGGCTGCATGGGGGTTCCCGCAACGTTGCACCCCAAAACCCCAATTCTGCACTTTTATCCGCCTGCAATTCATAGGCAAAACTTTTCCGCCTATTACATTGCATTGACTTTCCGCCTAGGCAGAAAGTAATTCAAATTGAATACGGCGATACTTTTCCGCCTGGCGAAATGACGTCATCGGTGAAAAGTTTCCGCCAAAAACAGGCGAAAACGGCTTTTTGCCTCAAATTGAATACGGGCCTAAGTCCTAAATCTCCATAAAGTTTCTAGGAGGGGATGGGCTGGTTGGTGTGCGCCTCTTTGTCGATCCATTGTGTCCATCGAAGAAAACGTAAAACAATGTATAATATGTCTAAAATATGTCTAGAATTCTGTACACTCCCACCAATTTGAGGCCGAAAGCAAATAAACTCACTTCAACGTGGAACATTGTATACACAAAGGTAGTAATGTGTGTGACAAGTGATCCCTGCATCATGCTCCAAGAACTCGTGTCTCCTGATCTTTATGGTATTTTTCAAAGGCTCAAACATCCACAAAGCGCTTCTCCCTTGTGAATGCACTTATGTTATTTATAAAAATAAAAGACGTATAACGATATCTCAAGTGGATAATGCCTCCAGGATTTTAATATAATTTTTGTGTAAGCATGTTATGTAAGTCAGATCACGTATCTCTGTTTTGTGGAAAAATAGCGGAATAAAAATGGATCCTGGGATTCAGCTGCTTCCTACTCGCAGTTGCAAACAGTAACTAATAAACCAGGCCCAGTGTGTTTAAACTGAGAGCTAACTTTCCAGGAGCAGGCCCGCCAAGAGCCGCGGCGGGCCCGGGTAACAGGGGGCGTGGCCTAATCGTGGCAGGCGTGGCCACGCCCCCTTCAGGGAAAAAAATATAAAGATGTTCGCGGTGCTGCGCGCTGGCGAGCTGGGTGCTGGGCTGCTGTGAGGGAGGGTGGGGCGTCGTCGGACCCGGGCCCCCGCTGGGCCCCTCAGGAAGCCCGGGCCCGGGTAATTCGTACCCCTCCCCCCCCTCTTGGCGCCCCTGTCCAGGAGGACCAGCACTGGTCCTTTTAGTGCCATTTTGGAGGCTCTTGAGGTACCTCCTGGTAAGGTAGCTCTCAGTTTAAACACACTGGGCCTGATTCATTACTGTTTGCAACTGCGATTACGTACGCAATCGGCCGATTGTTGCTTTTCTGCGCATTGGTATGCATTGCAGTGCGCGTGCGCGAACCGGCCACTGTGATGGGGACTGCGATTGCAGTGACTTGAATATATGACCCAGCAAATGAAGCGTTGTAATTGTAAAGTTGCTTATTATATATTTGCAATTGTGTGTATAAGGTTTCTGCATTTTGGGGGTGATTCAGCAAGGATCTCAACTGCTAAGCTGCACGCAGGCTATAGATATATGATGTACTGTATGCACGCAGGCTATAGATATATGATGTATGCACGCAGGTTATAGATATATGATGTATGCACGCAGGCTATAGATATACGATGTACTGTATGCACGCAGGCTATAGATATAGGATGCAGATCCTTAAAGTTTTGTAAGTTGCTAGGTGGGGTACTCTAACTTGTTTTTCCAGCACATCTCACAGATGCGAGATTGGATTGAGATCTGGGAACATTGGAGGCCAAGTGAACACCTTAACTCTTTGTCATTTTCCTCAAACCATTCCTGAATAAATTTTTGCAGTGCGGCAGGGCACATTATCCTGTTGAAAGAGACCACTGCCATTAGGAAATAATGTGGGGGTGTGTACTTGGTCTGCAATAATGTTTAGGTAGGTGGTACATGTCAAAGTAACATTCACATGAATGCCAGGACCCAAGGTTTCCCAGTAGAACATTGCCCAGAGCATCACACTCCCCCCACCGGCTTGCCTTCTTCCCATAGTGCATCGTGGTGCCATGTCTTCCCCAGGTAAACAATGCGCACACACTACTTCCATTGCTCCATGGTCCCGTTCTGACACAGCCATGCCCATTGTAGGCGCTTTTGGCAGTGGACAAGGGTCAGCATGGGCACTATGACCGGTCTGTGGTTAAGCAGCCCCATAAGCAGCAAGGTGCAATGCACTGTGTGTTCTGACACCATTCTATCATAGCCAGCATTAACTTTTCTATCATAGCCAGCAATTTGTACTACAGTTACTCTTCTGTGGGATCGTGCCAGATGGACTAGTCTTCGTTCCCCAAAAGCATCAATGAGCCTTGGGCGCCCATGACCCCGTTGCCGGTTCACCAGTTGTCCTTCATGGACCACTTTTAGGTACTGCCCACTGCATACTGAGAAAATCCCACAAGACCTGCTGTTTTGGAGATGTTCTGACCCAGTCTTCTAGCCTTCACAATCTGGCCCTTGTCAGAGCCTCTCAGATTCTTACACTTGTCCAATTTTACTGCTTCTAACACATCAACTTCAAGAACTGAGTATTCTCTTGTTGCCTAATATATCCTACTAATACATCCTACTAATATATCCTACTCTTCGACAGGGTGCAATTGTAGCAAGATAATCAATGTTATTCACTTCGTCTATCAGTTTGTTTGTTTTTTCAAACTTTCTTTATTCATCAGAGCATAAACAAAACAGTCTTTTTAATGTTATGACTGATGGGTGTATGTCATGGTTACATATGTGCAATGCCAAATCAGCCCCTAGGGCACTAATACACTATGGAGCATAAAATTACTGTGGGGCATAAAATGAACAACTGATGCAGAGAGGTGTCCCTTTACAAGTGTTGGGGCAAAAGGGCCCCTTCAAAATGTTTCTTTGGGGCCCACAAAGTTCTGGCTATGTCTCTGGGCACATTAGTGTTTTTTTTTTACCATGTGTTAGTAATTGTGCAAACACACCCTCACTGTACTTAGCCTACCTTAGAACACCCCATCCCCCTCCCTCCCACCTACCTAGATGTAAATGTCAGAGTCTCGTAAATTTCCATGGGTGTATATGGATACAGCCCCTATATTGGGCATGCACAGAGCGATTTTACAGGAGATATTCTACACAAACTGACCCTGAATTTCTAAATATCCAGTTGAAATGTTGTTTTATTAAGTACAGCATTGTATTGTTTACACCTCTCTATCTCATATCCACATTGCTCATTGCTTTATGACTGTATATGGAATACTAGTAAAACATTCTAGCAAGTAAAACACTCTCTTCCCCCTCTTATATGTCTATAGAAACTCCCGGCTGTCTGTGTCCTGTTCTAACCCTAATCACTGCACCCCATCTCCTCACCCACCTTATTATTACATCGGCAGATTTCCACACTATTAATGCTGTTCCCTATAGTTGTATTTTTCACTTTGTGTCATCAGTGTTCTCAGATAAAAATGATCCTTGGAGCAGACAGAACATTCCAAATAGGAGAGATTCTGCATTCAAGAAATATATGGTAGTAATAGTAATATAATTTTACACACTGCCATTTATACAGTTATAAAAGTTCGGTGAGATGGTTTATGCAATTCACAGCTCTATGATACCAGATACATTTTCCATGCCTGCTGGCATTCTAAGTCTTGGCACACGGAGACAAAGGGGGAGATGTAAGAAGAGGTGGTAAGGGCCAAATGCGCAATAACCAGAGCTATTTGTCACTTACATTGAACCTCGGGATGTATGAAAGCAGATAATGTAGAGAAAAATCACTTTTCCAATGATTTTGCCATGAAATCATTCAGATGTTATTAAATAAAACAATAAGCGCATGTTTGTGGCTTACCCTTTTTCACATATCGGCAGCATTACCTGCTGGGTATATGTATAAACTTTTGGGGGTCTCAGGCTGTGTATGAGATTTTGCGATGTTTGAGTGGGTTGGGTACGGGATGCCAGTGCTCGAAATCCCGGCGGGCAAAATCCAGACACCGGCATCCCAACAGGGTTAGGATACCAACACCTGTTGGTTGGTATCCTAACTCTCCCCCTCTCCCTACCCCACACCTAACCCTCCCCCCTGTGCCTAAACTTAACCCCCCCCACCCTAAACATAACCCTCCCCACTTAGTGCCTAACTCTCCCCCTAGTGCCTAACCCCTAACCCTGCTGCTTACTTTTGGGATATATGGGAAAGATTTCTGGACTGCACACCCTGAATATATAAATATATATATATATATATATATATATATATATATATAACGGGAGGTGCTACCTGATGAGACTAATTGCAGGCACAGAAACAGACAAATCTCAGGTGCACAACTCCAAATTATTAATAATATATAAATGCAATAAAATTTTGCAATCAATAGAGGTTTTTAGCATAATCTTGGCCAAGGTTATGGGCCTACCCACCATTATCAGGTAACCTCTGTAGGATAGGTCCCTAACATACTACGATTCAAATCCAGAGCGTAGGACACCCCCAAACTAGCCCAGCTAAGCCGCCCCAGGGCACCGCCATAGTAAGAAAAGTGCAGTGTGAAAGAGATAGTTAGGAGCAGCTACTGCTGCATGTAAAGAATGAAAATGAAAAGTGAGGTACTTATATAATAAACAAACAGTGAAGGGTAAAAATGTGTTATAATGCGTTGCCCTGAAACAGATCAACAAAGGCAATCCGGGGGGACCCACGCCCCAAAAATGAACCAAAGTTGCACTACAGTATATAAAACTTGTAGGACTTACCTAGAATTGTGCCTAATACTAGTGTGCATATACATTACAAGACTCCATGTAAAATTTGGCTTTTCACTGCTCAGGCGGGTAATGAGATTGCTATGGTGGGGGGAGGCAGAGAGATATGGAGATAGTGGGGCTCAGAGTGGACAGTGAGAGAAATGTACAGAGGGCGATAAAGAACTGAATTTCTAATTCGCGGGCGCAACGTGACATCATGATGTCACATCACGCAGCCTCATACTGAAGGAGTCGCTTGAAGACAGGGTGTAACACAACGCCACCACACCGTGACTCGTGGCATATCCAAATGGCTTGCAAAATTAATTCCAGGTCCAATTGTTAGCCCCAGTCTGTCCCTGAGTGTATTGGATTTTCAAACTTACACCAAAAAATATGACAGACTACAAAGGACACAACAACAGTGGCAGACCCTATATTCAGAATGGGGTTATGAAGTTATCCCCCATATTCACTTGCCCCTTCCATTCTGGCTCTACCCCCATTCCCCGATTATAGTGCCCCCCCCATCATTTTTTTTGTGTATTAGCCCATGTTTCCCTGTTTACTTTATTAAGCAGAGAGCAGTAATATGACTTAATGGACTGAAAAGCTTCTAAGTGGGAAGAGTGTCCTGTTTCTGTGTTGTTGTTTTTTTAAGTAATGGGGACTTTGGGTCTGATTCAGAGCCGGACGCTATTTGCGCTCGCTCGTTCAGAAAAAGGGGGTGGCTATTTAAATTAACCGTTTGCTCTTTGCGGTCTGTTCACGCCTCTATGTCTGAACGAGCGAACAAAACATGCGGTCGTAATTTTGAAAAAAACGCCCCCTGGCCGCTCGCATGATACGTCGTGTCCGCTATTTATTAGATTAATCGAGTACATCGAACGGCGTATGAACTGCTCGCTATTCTTGTGGTTGGATTTTCCTACCGCAATCATGCGAGCAGTTCTGACTATAAAACAACCAAGTGACGTGGTCGATGACGCTGCTTTAATAATTATGCACACCCGTTTTGACCTTTAGGCACGCCTGCGTTCTGATCTCCACTCCCCGTTTTCAAGCACCTTCCCCTGTTACCACCCACATATGCCTCCTCCTGTCACTCAAAATAGCAGGCATTCGCTATTTAGCGAGCACACGATTTTCGGCCGCACTGACTGGTTCGCGCTTGCGTATTACAATCCGTACGCATGCGCAGATGTGCGAACATCGCTCGGAACGAACGAGCGGCCGCTTACGAGCGGCTCTGAATGAAGCCCTTTGCTCAATGTTCTATCCAAATGCAATTAATATACTATATAAAAACACGAGACTTTGTGGTCATAATGCTGGGGCCACCACAAGTATCAAGCTCCAGTACTTTATGGGGGCATGGAGTAGCTTGCAGCGGTGTGACCACAGCATCCTGAGGGCTTGGATGCACTTCCAGGGAAGGCCAAAGTACCTGGGACATGCCTCAGACTCAGATACACCTCAGAGCATCAAATGAGCAAATGTTAAATAATTTCCAGAGTAAAATAATCTTTTTGAAATCTAAGGACATTGCTTTGTTTCACAGCAAAGATGACTGGTGTGCCATATACCTACCTGCCAACATTCCCAATTGGAACATTGTGGCAAATTAGGGCATTCCTCTGAACCAGCCAACCGCACCCACATCTGGCCTACCACCGCTCTTTTCTGTTAAGCCTCTTTGATCACTGAAAGTTTGGACTGCTGGTAGGGCCTGTTTTGGACATCACGCTTTGGGCCTGGTTGAGAGTCACACGTAAAAAGGCCACATTAGCAATAGCTGTGGACTTTTAAATGTATTCAGAGCCAGCTGGAACTAACGTGACGGCACCTCGGCTATACATCCGCTTGTGTGAACAGGTTGCAATCCCGACTGGTAGTGTGATATCCTGTTGCCGCCCATTTAGATCCACTTAGACACAAGTTGAGAAGAGTTCCGTACAGCTCTGTATAGTCTGCAGATCCACAGCGATGCATAAGTACACCTCATATGGCCTCGTAAAAATGCGTAAGGCCTAATAATTGCAAATCCAACCCCTTTGTTCACTACTCTGAATTAGCCCCTTGTAGTTTGAACCATATATAGCAGTATAGGTGGCCATACCTCTTCTGGGATCCCTGCCATTACCTATTTATTGTTGCTGGAGCTTGTCGTTCATATAAAATGACTAACTATGTAGAATCCAATCAAGGATGAATCATAAAACTGCTTGGAAGGGGGGGGGGGTGTACCTTATTGTACAGACAGCTACTCCTGATTTGTCACAACTTGCCACGGTCAGGGAATCAAGTGTCGGCTTCATAACACTTCCTGTCCTAGCAGTTTGATGCCCCCCCCACCCCGGTTTGCATACTGAATGGTCCAAACTTTAAATCATCCAACATTTGTACAGAAATTGTCACCTCATGAAGATATCAGGTATCAGACCGAGATCTACTTAACTGCTTATCAGTAGCGAGGCACAGAGATATAGAGAGGGGAACCTGGATTGTGTAAATTTCCACACACACAGTAAATTCATTTTTTATTAGATTTGCTCAGAAATTAATCAGATTACCTTATTATTATTATTATTATTATAATATATAATAATAATAATAATAATAATAATAATAAAATATTACTCCAACACAAAGATCTTAGCTGGATATTGTTTGGGTGATGAGGCTTTCTACCCCTGGATCACGGTATGAGAAACACTGCTCCTAGGTTTTATTAATTTTCTAGCCGGCTGGGGAGATAAGAAAAACTCAGCACGCACTGTGACGAATTCAACTCAGCTCTCAGAGGTACATCCTCTCTGAGCTGCCTTTTTATCACTTCAAGAAAACTGTTGTTACAAGCATTTGCAAAAAATGGTTTGACAGAAAAGTATGCATATGATTGGTTTAACTAGTACATAGGATGGGCAAAATTTACTAAGCGGCGGTTTGACTGCAGTTTCTATTCTATTCTAAACCCCGGCGGTTTGGTGGCGGTTTCTATTCTATTCTAAACCCCGGTGGTTTGGTGGCGGTTTCTATTCTATTCTAAACCCCGGTGGTGGTTTTGCAGCAGTTTCTAAATGACAGCCCTGTTCTATTCCATTCTAAAATGTGTTTTGACTGTGGTTTGGCAGCGGTTTGCTTTCTGCAGATTTACTAAGGCCAAAACCACTGCAAAACTGCCATCAAAATATATTTTAGAATAGAATAGAACAGGGCTGTCATTTAGAAACCACTGCAAAACTGCCACCAAACCCCCGGGTTTAGAATAGAATAGAAACTGCCACCAAACTGCCGGGGTTTAGAACAGAATAGAACCCGCCGTCAAACCGCCGCTTAGTAAATTTTGCCCTTAGTGTCTTATTTTGGGAGCTGTCAGCTGTTCCTCTCTATCAGCTGCTGGTTCAATCTCATGTTTGTGTAAAGGAAAATGGCTTTTTCTCATAAGTAATGATGAATCTTATGTTTTAAATAAACACTATAAATTATTATAGACCCTCACAATATGCACAATGCAATAAAGAAAAGTCGCCCTACTGACACAATAATTCAGTTGCTTTATAATATTTAATTTGTAGTCAAAATCAGTCAGAGTGTATCATGTTATGTGCCCTTTGGAGCAGGCTTCTGTAACTCAGTAAATTAGAATAAAATTCATCCCTTGTGCAATAACCAAAAATGTAAACATTTACACGTTCACGCAGAAAATGTCACTATGACACCAAAGTAGTTAAATGTCTCCCTGGGGTTGTATAAAGTGTTGCTAGCAGGCCTTCCTAGAAAACCCTGACTAAGCTAGTGCTTATAATGATCACAGTACTATCTGCAGAGAAAGCCATAAAGATATGGGGACACAGCATTTGCTGGACTTTACCTTATTATTGGACGTGTTTTTATTTATGACCTGAACTTTGTACAAGTGTGGCCAATTGTTACAGCGGTAATGATGGTGACACGATGTTCTAGATGGAATGAAATCACGGTCACGTGATAACAATGTGCTGTTGTTTTGGCTCGCCCTTATTTATGTGTTTGGATAGAAGCCTGGTGCTTCCCACTGCTTTTCTCTCTCCATATTCATTTAGTTGAAATGCGAAAAGAGCAAAGAGCTTCATACTAGTTCTCGCTGTAACACATTATTGGCTTATCCACATTTAAGACTTAGGGCTGATTCAGCAAGGATCGCAACTGCGATCGCGGCTGATTGTGCACGCAGTCTCACTGCGATTATATGCTAATCTATGGCGATCGCTATGCCATCGCAGCACTACATAAGGACTAAAAACAGAAGTAGTGGATCACACAGTGCGCAATCAGGAGCTGCCAGGCGTGTCAATCACAAATGAAGATTTTCCTGATCCCTCCACCAATGGTCAAAAAGAATACATTGATACAATTGATATCACCAGCGCGCCTTAAACAGGATGGCTCTCATATACAAGAGTCAGATTTCTTCCACTGTAATCCCGATAGGTAATCCCTTTAATTACTCAGAGAAAAGGGAAAAAAAAAGGAATATATAGTATAATACCCTTTTAATCACATATTAAAAAAACAAATGTTTCTATAACACAATGATACATTCAAAATAGCAACAATGCAGCATTCGACCACGGATATAAAAAATAGTCTGATGACAGAGTAATTAACGGCTTGATGTAAGAACTGACAACGGACAGTTCTTTAAAAGTATGTGTGTTTATCAGCTGAGACCTGCTGCAATTCAGGAACTCCCCCACCGATGGAAACAGCTTCCCAGTTCAGCCGCTGTACAACACCGCTCAATCACCACCGTCACCATTAGAAGGGATATTCCGTCCCCACGCGTTCCGACCCTCCACAGGTCTTTCTCAAGGTAAGCCAACTTTTGATAAACACACATGCTTTTAATGAACTGTCCGTTGTCAGTTCTTACATCAAGCTGGTAATTACCCTGTCATCAGACTACATAAGGACGCCCGCCTTACACACATCTGTAGTGTTTAGCAAGACTGCGAAACCAGCGATAACATCAAGTACCATCGGAGCCTCACCATCGGAGCCTCACACACATTTGCAAAAGCTCAGACCTTACTCAGGAATTGCTAACCTCATTGCAGTACTCGAGCTGCGTATGGCATTGCAGTTCCTATTTTATGCACGCTCCTTCAACGGCGCTCAAACGCACTGGCATGCCTGCGTTTCGCCGGCCACCCCCGTCACCTCCCACACACGGCATTTCCTGTCAATCACTCTGCGATGGGTCTGCGTAGTCACTGCGATCACAGTCCTGATTGCAGTGGCTGGTTCTCGCAGAACGCAACAATCGACCGATTGCGTGCATAATCGCAGTTGCGATCCTTGCTGAACCAGGCCCTAAGCCAATCGGGCTTACACCCATGTTGCTTCTGCTTCATGCATACTGCGGGCACAAAACATGTATGCAATGATGTGACTGTTGACGCCACCCAGGGATCAAGACCGAGAGGTTACTTACGGCACCTTTTTCAGTTTAATGTACCCCAGTACATAAAAAGGCACTATCTTCCCAGCCCAGCGCTTGTTCTTTGATGTCATGGCGTCACATGCGTCAGGGGCTGCCCGCCCAGGTGGCTTCTGCGTAGACTACGGCTCTGCATAGGTGCGCTTAGCCGTGTAGTGCTTGTCTGGCATGTTTATGATAATAAAATGGATGACTATCATCAGGCAAGGCTATCCATTGATGACCAAAAATCACATGTCAATTTACTATAATGCCCAGTCTTTCCTATTTTAAGGCTAATTTCACCCAAGAACTGAATATGTCATTTCAGGTGGAATTCCCCAGATTAAATATAAAATAGATGATCACTTTCCTGGGGTCTAGCACCGGGTCCCCCAATGTTTGCCAAGGTCGGGGATAGCTGTCTCCTGTCAGATCAGGTGGGTTGCCAGACAATAGGTAATTTGCTGCATTTATTTTTAACTTATGATTTTCCACATAAAAATCTGATTTCCAGGCAAATATATTTTATCAACAGGGGCATCAGAACGATTTTATGTTGGGGGGGGGCAAGATATAGTTAAATTTGCCCCCTCAATTTACCTGTTGCTGGGTGGTGGCGAGTCGGTAGTATGGGGGAGGAGGAGGCTGGCACCACGGAAAAAGGGGAGGGCGGGACCACCAGGGAGGAGTAGGCGACACCATAATAGAGCAGAAGGCAGGGGCTGTGCATTATAGCAATAGGCTGCACAGCACGGAGGAAGAGGTGTAATGTATGGTATCTTAAGTTAAAGACCGCACATTACACCTCCCCCTCCTCCGAGCAGTGAGCGGTTTGGTTTTGACTCTGTTCTCTTTGCCAAATTAGTTCAAGTGCAGATTAGTTTGGATTTATTTTATTGACTATCCAAAACATGAAATAGAATAGAATAGAATAGAGATCACTAGATTGCTCTCTGTATTGCATAGCAGCCACCAGAAGGCTCTCTGTATTGCAGAGATCACTACTATTGTCTATTGTTAATGAAGATCCTTTGTATTCTGTATATTGGTACTTTGTGTTTTCCCCACACTTTTATCGGGATGCCGCCGCTTACTTTACCGGCGCTGGAATACTGACGCCGTTCATAATCTCGGCGCCAGCATCCTGAGCGCCGGGATGCCGAAGGTAAGTAGTGGGGTGGGGGGGAGGGTTAGGTTTAGGGGTTATGGTTAGGCACTAGAGGGAGGATTAGGTTTAGGGTGGGTGTGGGGAGGGGGAGGTTAGGTTCAGGCACTAGGAGGAGGTTAGGGTTAGGCACCAAAGAGGGGGGATTAGGGTTAGGAGAGGGGGAGGGGGAGCATACCGACCAACGAGTATCGGTATGTTAACCGCGTCGGGATTCTGACCACCAGGATCCCGACTGTTGGTATTTCATACCGATCCCATACACCTAGCTTTGTGGATGGATAGCCTTGACAATGTGCATGGTTAAAAGAGAGACACATCGCTTCAAAGTCCAACTTACTATCACTTTACCTTGTTATTTATTTATGTCTCGTAATATACTGCTTTGTTTAACCTTATATATATCTTAAAGTAGCCATGAGAGTGAGGGAATATCTGGGTTGTCTGTATTATGAGTCACTTTGATGTCCTTGAAGATTTTTATGACATTGTCCAAAGTGCACCTAGAAATGATCTTTTTACAGAAGTACAACTAGATGGTGCAAAATGCACTTTAAGCGGGGTACACACGGTACAATTGTCTGTGCGAGCAGCAGGGAGCTGTATGACCTGACAGAGAATTGTATGATAAGTACACACGTAAAATCTCCATTTATCGCAGATAAATTGGTTTGATTGTATCATTAGATCTTCAAGCATGCGCATGAGATGAGATAAATTTGAATCCAGACATTGGGCCTGATTCAGCACGGATCACTATTTTGCTTATACGAACGCAATGCAGTTGCTAATATCAGCAGTGATATGCAAATAATTGCATTCGCATTGCGGTCACAGCCTTACATAAGGACGCCCATTTCTCCTTAATCACATCCATGTACTTTTGCAACATAGCAAAATAATCAGTAACATCGGACCCATGCGCACAGTTAAGGCAGGTCAGACCTCACTCAGAAATTGCTAACTTCAGCGCACGCTATGAGGCCTCGGGCTGCGTAGGGTATCACAGTGGCTAATTTATGCACGCCCATGCAACAACGTCGAAACAACCTGGCACGCCTGTCGCCCAACCCCCCCACTTCACCACCCACAAATGGCACTTCCTGCCAATCACTCTGCGATGGGTCTGCGTAGTTAATGCAATTGCAGTCCCGATCGCAGTGTCCGGTTCGCACACGCACACTGCAATGCTTACGCATGCGCAGAGCACAAAAATCATCCGATTGCATGCGTATTAGCAACTGCGATCCTTGCTGAATCAGGCCCATTGTACGGTGTGTATGTTATGATGACAGTTATCTTGTACAGGGACTTGACCTTTCCATGTCAATCATTAGGAGTGATAAATAGTAGGATTGGAATAAACGGGAGCCGGTCTAAAGATCTACAGTAAAAAGGATGACAATGTCTAGATAGACACCAGATGTTAGACAGGCAATAGGTCGACAGGGACAAAAGATCGACACACTAAAGGTCGACATGTAAGGAGGTCGACAGGTACAAATGGTCGACAGGATCAAAAGGACATGCATATGGTCCCAACAAAAATGGGCAACACATGTTTTTTTTAGGTTTAGGATTAGGGTAAGACACTTACCGGAGAGTTAGGGTTAGGCATTTACCCCAACGGTTAGGGTTAGGCATTTACCCCAACGGTTAGGCACCAGGAGGGAGGATTAGCTTTAGGCACTTACCGGAGGGTTAGGGTTAGGCACTAGAAGGGATGGTTAGGGTCAGGCACCTACCCCAACATTTAGGGTTAGGCACCAGGAGGGAGGATTAGGGTTAGGCACCAATGGGAGAGTTAGAAAAAAAATGTGTTGACCATTTTTGTGCCGACCATATGAGCGTCAACATTTTCACCCTGTCGACCATTTGTACATGTCGACCTTTAGTGTGTCGAGCTTTTGACTGTTTAATATCTGGTGTCTATCTAGACATTGTCTACCTTTTTACTGTAGATCTTTCAATCCACATCCGGAATAAACAGCTGTATAGTGTGTACAGGTGAGTATCAGAGGCTTTCGCAAGGACAAATTGTGAGTTCATTGCATTTTGTCCAATCCTCCATGGATCCGGTTCCCGAGCAGACTGTTGACACAGGGCCTGATTCAGCAAGGATCGCAATTGCTAATACGCACGCAATCGGCCAATTGTTGCGCTCTGCACATGCATCGCAGTGCGCGTGCGTGAACTAGTTATTGCCATCGGGACTGCAATCGCAGAGCCTACACAGACCCCTTGCAGAGTGATTGACAGGAAGTACCGTTTCAGGGGGGTGATGGGGAGGTGGTCGGAGAAACGCAAACGTGCCTGTGCGTTCACACGCCGTTGCAGGAGCGTGCATAAATTAGCCACTGCGATGCCATATGCAGTGTGAGGTCTCATAGAATGCGTGGTTGTTAGCACGCACGCTAAGGTCAGAGCTTGTGCAAGAGTGCGTGAAGCTGCGATGATACTCGATGGTACCGATGGTTTCGCTATTCTGCTAAACATTACAGATGTGTGTAAGGTAAAGTGGGCATCCTTATGTTGTGCTGAGTTTGCATTGCGATCGCAATGGATTGCCTTGCTATCGCAGTTGAACTGCATGCGTATGCTATCTTGCGATCCGTAGTGAATCAGGCCCACATTCCTACTGGAGACCTAGGTCACAGATACAACACCCAGTCTATGCGAACACACCTGTCCAATTTTGCTGCAGATTTCCAATCTGCATCTGCTGAAAGGATTGTGTCACCGTACATTCTTTTCTAATCACTGGCAGACCGGCTGCCACTCTTATTATGAATTAGAAGAAGAATTGGACTAACCAGTCTAAGGAGCAAATACACTTCTGTATTGTTCGGGTGATTGGCGATCTGGTCTCCTGATTTTTCAGCAGGTTAATAGGGGGACTGTAGTTACCGAACACTGGCGTATCAGATGATTCCGCCGGTCCTGATAGTCACATAACCGCCGGGACTTGAAAACCACTGCAGGAGATGACGCTGCCATCTGGACCACGTAAGTGACTCCTGGACCACCAGGGACGATATGTCGACATTTCATCAGTGTCTACATTATGACCATGTCAACATTATGAATGACAGTATTATATCTAACTCTTTTACCTCATGTGTATTTATATTTGTGCAAAAGTAAATGTGTGATGTCAGAAAAGAGCACTTGTGTTCAGGGCCAATGAGAGAGGGGTACAAAGGGGACAGTTGTACAGGGTCCCATGATTCTGATGGGCCCAAAAAGTCCACTATATCTTCCCGCAGGTCAGCCACCAGTGAGTACGGTACGGTACTGACCACTGTCTGTGCCGCTGCATTATTCAACTGGGCACTGGCTTTCTCCCAAGTGGCCGGCCATCTCAATTAAGTTTGTTTTTTTGGCGCATCTGTACGATATTATGACATGTTGCCTAAGAGTCGCGAAGAGGAGCATAGGCAGGACACAAGCAAGGTAAGTATTGCTTTTTGTTTCAGGGAAATGGGGCCAGATAGATTGGGGAAATGGTACCAGGGGTACAGAGGAGATGGAGCTGGGGACACAGAGTAGATGGTGTTAAGGACACAAAGATGATGGCGCTGGGGACACAAAGGAGATGGAGCTGGGGACCCAGTGGAGGTGGCACTGAGGGCACAGAGTAGATGTAGCTGGAAGCCACAGACCGGTGGTGAAACGCGATGGGTAACGTGATGGGAAATACCCTCTTCTACTTGCAGCTGGATCTCTATAATCAATTATATAGGTTTTTCCATTTTGTATTTATAATTTCTGTATTTATTGATTCATTTGGTTGTACTTTTATTTCTCTATGCTTCACTTATTTACTTGTTTCTTTAGCCTGCAAATTTTCTCCTTCACTTTATAAACATACAGTATGCCTTATTATAGCGCTTTGTAAACCATACCATTCGTCTATCCCATCTAGTTACACCACTCTACATTGTTTCAGCTTTACCAACACCACCTCGCCTTCATACAGATAAACTCCCAGCTCCCCTGTCTACATGTTATCCCTATCAGTTATTCCACAGTCACATATTTAAATATCTAAGCCCATTTATTTCAACTTTTAGTCTTCTCACTGTTATTATCTTTATCATTTAATAACCATTTTCCATCCCTGTTTCAATTTCAAGCTCTACAAATCCTTTATTGCTATGTACTGTAAGTGATTATGTTATTCTATTGTATTCCACATTAATTTGTGTACACATCTTTTGTATTGTACGTGTAATTCCTTAGTATTGGCAAACCGCGTATTGTGAGCCAAGGAGGAACCTGCTGGTGATTACAACTGTATATTATTATAAGACATGATAGAATGCTATAAACTGATATCATTAGCCTGGATATAACCACAGATAGACTAAATTCATTTATTCCAGTAAGATAGATTGCATTTTCTCTAGAGAGCCATATAAATGTCTATGAATAGGAGATTATCACGATCAGCCGGTCCTCCAGACATGGGGTAAGTATGGGGACAGCGTGAGGGTGGATAGAGTGTAGGGTTTGGGGCGGGACAGCACAGCATTAGAGATGGGGGCGGGGCAGATTGAGGTGACCTGGGTCACAATATAATAATACTGGGCGATGGACAATAAATTCAGAAATCTAGTCCAGCAAGATAGGTTGTGCCAGAAATATACTCTAGCAAGATAGGCTGGAAAATTCGAACCTATCCGAGCCTGCACATCCCTAGTTTATAGGAGCTGCGGAAGTGCGCATCGGATCGTATCCTACTAAAAAAATACACGATTTTCATAAGATCCATCATACTACTCGTCAAAAATCAGCCAATCGGCTCGAAATTGTGCTGGTGTATGACCAACATTAGAATTAAACTTTCCGCCCATTGGAAGCTGCAGATGAAATGACTGCACTGTACATTCTTACTTTTACTTTGTGTCAAACAGGCTCGTTCCTGCCTTCCTCTGCTTCTCCACGGTTCCACCTATCTGTTTTCATTGGTGCCTCACACTAATGAAGTGCTCTTTGCAGCACAGCTTGTGTGAGGAGACGGGGCCACAATAGAGGAGGTAGGGGCTGTGCGCTGTAACAATAGGCTACACAGCTCATACAGGGAGAGATAAAGTGATCTATCCGAGCAGCCGCGGACCAGGCTCCCGATTATCCCTGTCTCCCCTCCCTTTTACTGGCAGCTCCCATACAGTAGATTAATCTTTAATAAGGAAAATCAGAAGAGAAAACATCAGGTGACCACAGGGGCACCAGGAAAAGTCCCAATATGGCCAATGGACAATCTGCCCCTGCATATGAGTGTTAATACCCAGACCCACAGATAATTATTTGCTAAGTCGTTAACATAATATATCCCTCTTGGGGATAAACAACATGGAAAATATTTTTGGAGACAATATATTTTACTTTTTGCAAAAAAAAAACAAAAAAACATATTAATTTATGAACTTGACTCCAGCAAAATAAATTGCATCTTTTATAGAAAACAACACAGGTTTATGTGAGATGGAGACTATCACCATAAAATCTTAACACTTAACTGAGACAAAAGGAATTTGTCATCTTAAAGTAGAAGCTTGCAGGTCGTTAATCAATTCTTCCCATATCAAACCATGGTGTCAATTCAGTTAGACGCAAGTTTGTTTCATGAAACTCGCATACATCACTTTTATGCGTGCACCTGAGAGGTGCGAGAGTCAGTTACAAATGCGAATTTGCGGTACCCACGGCGAGGTTGCTCGAGCTTTCTACAAAAAGGGAACTGAGAGAAGTGAATGCAAAAATGTGGGGAAGCCATCTTGGACATCAAAAAAGTGGCAACTGAGATAGCAGGACCATATAGAAGTATGTTAGTGACAACTGAGATAGCAGGACCATACAGAAGAAGGCTAGTGACTACTGAGGAAGCAGGACCATATAGAAGGCTCTTAGTGACAACTGAGATAGCAGGACCATATAGAAGGATGTTAGTGACAACTGTGATAGCAGGACCATATAGAAGGCTGTTAGTGACAACTGAGATAGCAGGAGCATATAGAAGGCTGTTAGTGACAACTGAGATAGTAGGACCATGCAGAAGGAGGTTAGTGACAACTGAGATAGCAAGACCATATAGAAGGCTGTTAGTGACAACTGAGATAGTAGGACCATACAGAAGGAGGTTAGTGACAACTGAGATAGCAAGACCATATAGAAGGCTCTTAGTGACAACTGAGATAGCAGGACCATATAAAAAGATGTTAGTGACAACTGACATAGCAGGACCAAATAGAAGTCTGTTAGTGACAACTGAGGTAGCAGGACCATATAGAAGGCTGTTACTGACAACTGACATAGCAGGACCATATAGAAGGCTGTTACTGACAACTGACATAGCAGGACCATATAGAAGGCTGTTACTGACAACTGACATAGGAGGACCATATAGAAGGCTGTTACTGACAACTGACAAAGCAGGACCGTATAGAAGGCTGTTAGTGACAACTGAGATAGCAGGGCCATGTAGAAGGCTGTTAGTGACAACTGAGATAGCAGGACCACATAGAAGGCTGTTAGTGGCCACAAGGAAAGCACTGGATGTTTTTAAAAGGTGCCAAATAGCAAATTTTTGAACTTTTTTATTTATGGTTGAAAAATAATAGCAAGCAAAAGCTTTTCAGCAAATTAAAGTGTTTCCAGCATTTTGGGACACAAAAAAATGTCTGTAGTCATTTTCAGTTTTTTATACAAGTTTGTAAAAAGTTTGAATAAATGCTTTTAGCTCTCATCTACAAGTTCTGAAACCCCTCTCCCATCAATTCACCACCTCCTCCACATACATGTCCCATATCATTTAATGCATCATGGAGCTTTTCAGAGAAATTCACCTGAAAACTGACGTGTCTTTATTGGGCAAATTATGCTAGGCTTACCATACTATCCCTTTAAACCTGGTCGCTCATGAATTACACAGGTTCTGTGGCAGAATAAAACCAGGTGAAATGCAGGCTTGATGTCAGTCATCTACAGAACCTGTATAATTAATGAGTGTCCAGGTTTAAAGAGATAGTATGGTAAGCCTATATGTAAACTCTCCAAGTGCATGATTTTTCATTGGGAGGGGTGTACCAGAGGTTCCGCACTGTGGGCCTGATTCAGAGCCGGACGCTCTGAACGAGCGCCCGCTCTGAATCAGGGTGTTTTTTTTTGTTGCGGCCTCTTGGCCGCTCGCATAGCTGTGGGTTGCCACCCACAGCTTATGTGAGCGGCCATGATGATGGTCGCGATGGTCAAGACCATCGCGACCATCGGGCTTGCAACAAGACCCTTGTGGTAGGGTCTCGTTGCCGCAAGCCCCAAAGTGCTTTCGGCTCTAACATAGCCGAAAGCACTCCCACTGACATCACTTGTGATGTCAGTGGGGCCGGCCCCAGACGGTAGGCGTTCCCATGGGAACGCCTCCATCTGGGCAGCCACGCCCCCGTCCACCAAAGGGGGTGTGCTGTCACTCAACATCGACAGCACGCCCCCTTTGGTACGAGACCCGGAGCGACGGAGTGCCCGCATGCGCACTGGGCCACCATCGACCCGCTTGCGATCGCATATTGCTCGTGAGTGGGTCTGAATCAGGCCCTGTGTCCTGACATTTCTAAGAACGGCTTGCAGGACCCAACTGGCGCCTAACTGAATAGACCCCTCTAAGTTCAGTTCAATGATGCAGGGAAATCTGGGGTTTATAAATAAGCTACTGTTGCAACTTTATCAAATGTTCAGGAATGATGTTATGAAGCTGTTAAGTTGTTCACAAATAATTAAACACAGCCTGAATTAATAAATGAACACTATTAGTAAAGGGGGTGTTTATACAATATCAGTAAGGCCACACTTCTCTTGTTATCTGTGTGACTACGCTGGATATAGATAATGAATAATATTTACAGATTAAACTCTGCAGATTTCTATTCTCATCTGTAAAAAAATAATAAGAACTAGGTCTGTGGTTTTTGATAATGAGCTACCATGAAAAATTACAGAAGATCTGTTACATTCTAAGTGTTACATTATTTTGTTGTTACATTTCAATAGTTACATTATTATGCTGCCAAGTATACAAACCTAGTATAATTAGAAGAAATAGAAATTACTAACAACTCTGTTTTTTAAAATCATTATTGACTTTAGAAAAAGACCCAAATGGGTATGATGTATAATATTGTAGGGATCAGGTAAGTAAACCTTATAGATTCATAATCACTTATGACTGTTAATGGGATGGGTACGGAATGCCGGCACTCGGAATCCTGACGCCAGCATCCCGACCAGGTTACAATCCCGATGCCTCCAAGTAAGTAAGCCCAACCTAACCCTTACCTCTACTCCTCCCTCCCCGCAGTCTAAACCTAACCTCTCACCTAGTACCTACAGCTAACCCTTCCTCTCTGCAGCCTAAATCTAACCCTCCCCCTAGTGCCTAACCCCTAACCCTCCCTCTAACCCCAGTACTTACCTTTGGGATCCCGAACGCCAGTATTCTGATAAGTGTCAGCAGGAGGCCTGACCTCCGACATGTGTTACTGCTCATGTGCGCCTTGTTCTTAAGTCTTTCCTCCCTGGCGTTATCTGTTAACGGACACACCTTTAAGACTTTCCTTTGACAGCAGCCCTGCAGTGTCTACTAGGAGCCTGAGTGTACATTGTATTACCACCACTATATTAGAGGGGCATATTCCTGTGTCATACTCTGGTTAAGCTTTTTCACGTGTGGACTATCCGCTACCAGTACCAAATAACTGCGCTACACAATTTACACCTTATCCACTCTGGCCAAGTGTATTGTCTACTACTTAGGGGGTGAGAACGCCCAACACCAATTCCATCCTGTGTGTAATAATATTAGCATTCCATTTTTTATATACAGTGCAGCTTGAATGAATTGGCAAGTGCATAGTATCTATACAATGTGATCACATCCCTTTTGCTCCCCACCTCTGGCTGTGATTATTGCAGTGGGCGAATGCTTTTATGTATAACGTATATATACCATATATATAGCAACATTAGCTCATCAATATCCTCTAGCTCAGAAATGCACAATATAGCACAACAGTATTGTAGCACTACAGCATAATGCAGCAATCTTTTCATTGCATAACTTCCCATATCTCATTCTCTATATGAGTCCTTGCAATCCATTATAATCCTTCCCATACATCCATAATACTTACATTATATTCATTATCCAATATGTTATTACTGCCCCTATGTTACAATGGTGGTCCCATTATAGTATCCTGGTCACTGTAGTACCATTGTTCTATTACTGTCCCAATAATTGTGGAAGAAGGGAGGATGGATGACGAGTATAAAGGTAGAAAATAGGGGGAGAGTAGCTGTTTCTGAAAGAGGTCTAAAGCTGGGTACATACTACTACATATGATGTGTGTACCCTGCGACGGTGTGATGCGATGTTCCGATATATCACACACGCCTTACACACTGCACAAACTGGTATACGATGGCGCGATGTGTCATTACATACGGCACATAACAGAACAGCGTTGTTCACTGAATCATCCTATCTACTGCGCATAACAGCAGGTGGGACTATGCGATTAACGTCCAATGTTAACGATAGATCAGACGTACACACTGTACCATGTGTATGATATATTGTTCCGATCCACGTGGGAACGATATATCATACAAGGGATCTTACCCACTGTTCTAGTAATGGTGACGCAGGCCCAAAATGATTGGACAGCAGAGCATTCCCAAAGAGGATGCCAAACACTGAAGGGCAGAACACTTGGGACACTGGGCCTGATTCAGAACGGTTCGCTAGGCTGCGTTCGCACTTAGCCTGCTGATGTTTGCAATCTGCGCATGCGTATAAGACGCAGTGCGCGTGTGCGAACTAGTCCATGCGATCGGGAAGCGTTCGCTCTCAGCGCATAGCCACCTCGCTAGATTGTGTGACACGATGAGCCATTTGTGGGTGGTGACAGGGGATGGCCGATGGAAACGGGGGAGTGGTGGTGCGAACGCAGGCATGTCTGAGCATCTTAATGCCGTTATAGAGGCGTGCATAATTAAGACGCAGCGTCATAACACACGTCACATGCCTGAATTACAGACTGAAGCACTCGCAGGGCTTGCAGTAGGGAATGGTCAGCCACAAGTGCTGCGTATGGTTCCGATGTTACTCGATATTACGATTGTTGCATACACTTCCTGGAGATGACGTGCATCACTAAGGGAAAGTGGGCATCTTAAGACAGGCAGGTGGGCGTCAAAATACACACCGCGATCGCACGCCAAGACATAGTGGGCGTGCTAATGCCTTGCCGTGCGATAGCGGGATTTGCAAACTTTGGCTGCGTGCAAATGCGTCTAGCGAGCGGGTCTGAATCGGGCCCCCTGATCAGAGGTCCCAGACCTAAATTTACTCAGAACCAAAGGAGTAAGATAAACCCTATAAATATAAAAAGCTGAATCTGTTGAAATTGCGCACCTGCAGAAGTGATGGACAAGGGGCTACACAACATCAGTGACCACTCCTCACCTTCCAGGGGACCTAAGGCCCTCATTCAGAGCCGTACGCTCTGAGCAGAGCGCACGCTCTGCATGAGGGCCGGGCTCCATTTTCATGGAGCGTCCTCCTGGACGCTCGTATAGCTGTGGGTCACCACCCACAGGCTATACGAGCGTGCATTTTGATGGCCGCGATGGTCGTGACCATCGCGACCATCGAAATTGCGAGCCGGAGCCTGCGGTTGAGGTTTTCAACCGCAAGCTCCGGAGTGATTTTGGCTCTATCAGAGCCAAAATCACTCCCACTGACATCACTAATGATGTCAGTGGGCCGGCTTCTGACGGGAGGCGTTCCCGTGGGAACACCCCCGTCAGGGAGGCACGCCCCCGGCACGCCCACCAAAGGGGGCGTGCTGTCAATCAACATTGACAGCACGCCCCCTTTGATCGGACACAACGAGCGAAGGAAAGTCCTTCGCTCGTCGTGTCTGGCGCATGCGCACGACGGAGCTCCCTCCGTCGTGCGCATGCTCAGTGCAGACCATCGACCCACTTGCGAGCGGACAGCCGCTCGCGAGTGGGTCTGAATCAGGCCCTAAGTCCTCCACCCATTTAACTCTAAGCAATGTCAATTCAGTGTCAGAGATCTCAGTGAGTAGACAGGAGTAAAAAGCATTAGCTCTTTGTTATTATACTCTTTTGCCCAGAACCTTTCCCTTGACCCAGTAGCTATGGGCTACGGATGATCCTAACAGAAGTACATCCTAAGGAACATGTTTGTTGGGGTGTGGTACATCTTGCAAGCAAAAAATATGGTAGTTGCTCAATCAGCTTAATGATATACTACAGGTGCTTGTAAAGGGCGGGGATTACACTGAACACAGAAAAAAGAAAATTGCCCCCCAGCACACTGCAGATAAATCAAAAATACTTGAATCCTACATAATAATAGAAATTCAGAGGTATTGGTTACATACATTTGCAAATATATGAATAAGCGCTGGGCCATCGTCAAGGCTCCTCTATACCAGCGTCCCTAAAATTAAGGGGTTCACGTCCGAGAAGCAAGGTACCCCAAAAAATTCCAGCCAAGGACCATCCCCAGGGCATCACACGAAAAGGAGAAAAAAGGTGATAGTGAAGTGTTAAAGGATAGGTGTGTAAAGATAAATCAATAAGTGTTAATGAGATGTAAAATAATGAAAATGACATAAATAATACACAAACGCATAGAAAAGTGAAAAAATATTCTATGTGAATTAAGTGGTGATGCCATGAGCAAGGTCCAGCCAGAACAATCCCGGGGGCCCCACTCCCAAACGCTCACCCCAAAATAATTATTGCTACATAATAGTAGCACCCACTCTGGGTCATAAAATAACAAATTGATGTACTGCATGATAACAGTACATGTATGAGCTGAGAGCTAACTTACCTTGGAGGTACCCCAAAAAAACTCCACATGGCACTATAAGGATCAGCACCTCCTCCTAATGCTGACTCCTTTCATGCCTCCAAACTGCAAGCAAAAAATATGGTAGTTGCTCAATCAGCTTAATGATATACTACAGGTGCTTGTAAAGGGCGGGGTTTACACTGAACACAGAAAAAAGAAAATTGCCCCCCAGCACACTGCAGATAAATCAAAAATACTTGAATCCTACATGATAATAGAAATTCAGAGGTATTGGTTTACATACATTTGCAAATATATGAATAAGCGCTGGGCCATCGTCAAGGCTCCTCTATACCAGCGTCCCTAAAATTAAGGGGTTCACGTCCGAGAAGCAAGGTACCCCAAAAAATTCCAGCCAAGGACCATCCCCAGGGCATCACACGAAAAGGAGAAAAAAGGTGATAGTGAAGTGTTAAAGGATAGGTGTGTAAAGATAAATCAATAAGTGTTAATGAGATGTAAAATAATGAAAATGACATAAATAATACACAAACGCATAGAAAAGTGAAAAAATATTCTATGTGAATTAAGTGGTGATGCCATGAGCAAGGTCCAGCCAGAACAATCCCGGGGGCCCCACTCCCAAACGTCCGCCCTTTACAAGCACCTGTAGTATATTAAGCTGATTGAGCAACTACCATATTTTTTGCTTGCAGTTTGGAGGCATGAAAGGAGTCAGCATTAGGAGGAGGTGCTGATCCTTATAGTGCCATGTGGAGGTTTTTTGGGGTACCTCCAAGGTAAGTTAGCTCTCAGCTCATACATGTACTGTTATCATGCAGTACATCGATTTGTTATTATATGACCCAGAGTGGGTGCTACTATTATGTAGCAATAATTATTTTGGGGTGAGCGTTTGGGAGTGGGGCCCCCGGGATTGTTCTGGCTGGACCTTGCTCATGGCATCACCACTTAATTCACATAGAATATTTTTTCACTTTTCTATGCGTTTGTGTATTATTTATGTCATTTTCATTATTTTACATCTCATTAACACTTATTGATTTATCTTTACACACCTATCCTTTAACACTTCACTATCACCTTTTTTCCCCTTTTCGTGTGATGCCCTGGGGATGGTCCTTGGCTGGAATTTTTTGGGGTGCCTTGCTTCTCGGACGTGAACCCCTTAATTTTAGGGACGCTGGTATAGAGGAGCCTTGACAATGGCCCAGCGCTTATTCATATATTTGCAAATGTATGTAAACCAATACCTCTGAATTTCTATTATCATGTAGGATTCAAGTATTTTTGATTTATCTGCAGTGCTGGGGGGCAATTTTCTTTTTTCTGTGTTCAGTGTGGTACATCTTGTTGACTTTCATAATGTTGACATCCATTATGTTGGTGATAGAATGTCAGCATGGTTGTAACATTCATCATATACACTGATGTAATATCAACATTGTTGAAATGATGACACTGGGCCTGATTCAGAGCCGTTCGCTATTTGCGGTCGTTCGTTCAAAAACAAGGGGTGGCTATTCAAATGATCCGTTCGCAAATTGCAGTCTGTTCACACCTCTAAGTCTGAACGAGCGAGCAAAACATACGCTCGTTTATTTGTTAAAAACGCCCCCTGGCCGCTCGCACCATACGTCATGTCCGCTATTTATTAGATTAATCGAGTACATCGACCAGCGTAGGAACTGCTCGCTATTCTTGTGGTTGGTTTTTGCTACCACAATCTTGCGAGCAGTTCTGGCTATAAAATAACCCAGTGACGTGGTCAATGACGCTGCTGTATTAATTATGCACACCCATAAAACGCCCGTTTTGACCTTTAAGCACGCCTGCGTTCTGATCTCCACTCCCCGTTTTCAAGCACCTTCCCCTGTTACCACCCACATACGCCTCATTCTGTCACTCAAAATAGCAGGCATTCGCTATATTGCGAGCACATGAATTTCGGCCGCACTGACTGGTTCGCGCATGCGTATAACGATCCGTACGCATGCGCAGATGTGCGAACATCGCTCGGAACGAGCGTACTGCCGCTAGCGAGTGGCTCTGAATGAGGGCCACTATTCCTTAGTCTAATTCAGTCTCCTACCCTAATGGAAATGTCGACCTTCTGTCAATGTCAACATTTTGTAGGTGTTGACATTAATGATGTCCAAATTTTAGCCATGTCGACCTTACGACCCTTAGTTGACATGTACCTTGGACTTTTGAATACAGAGTCCTGTGTACATCCATGCCCAGGCACACCATTGCATAGCGATCTAATAACACTCACCCAAGTCATCCAATCACATTTACAGTCAGACAGTACTTTCTCAAAAGAGAAATTCAGCAAATATAGATAGAAGGATATTAAAAAATAAAAACTCTTTATATCAAAGGTTCATTTTGCCCGTTACAGCACCAATGGAGCAGTATGATCCGTAACCAGCCATGCATAATTAGTAAGATTAGGAAAACTATAATAGAATAGTTATTCGTGCTATAGTTTAAGATTAAATACTATTGTTACTGATTCCTGGTTATATAAGTTTTATCACAAAAACATGTGATTTGTTAGTGTGTAATGGTATAAGCAGAGTCGTAACTAGACTTTTTGGTGCCCTGGGCCAGAAAAAGCATTGGCGTCCCCCCTCCCCTATTTTACAAATAGAAACATAAGTTGCGTGCCAAAAAAGGGGCGTGGCCTCGTGGGAAAGGGCCCTGACAATCTGATATGTCCGTACGATGATGAAGGGGTAGCGATCTTGTTGTACCACTGTTATCCAGATGTCACTGCCAAGTACAGTGTACATACAATGGCTGCAGTGATGATACACAATAATGTTGCAGTATAACTCACCAGCTCTAGATGCAGGAGAGCGTTGGTGAAGCTGCACCTGCAGCAGGATTTGCCCATCAGAAGAGCCATGCACAAACCTGGAGCCGGCAGTGTAGATCACAGCTCGTCCACTCCCAGACATTTCAGAGGCACCAGTGGAGTGGCGGTCGCAGACGGTCAGGGGCTGTGCTTTATAGCAATAGGCTGCACAGCCCCTGCACTGCATGGAAGAGGAGATGTAATGTGCACTTTATACCTCTTCCTTCCTCTGTGCAAGGGCTGTGCAGCCTATTGCTATAATACACAGCCCCTGGCTCCTACTGCCACACTATGGTGCCGCCTACTTCTCCCTGGTGGACCCGCCCTCCCCTTCTTCCGTGGTGCTGGCCTCTTCCTCCTCTGTGCTGCCGACCCACCTCCACGCAGCAACAAGCTGGAATGGGGGGGGAGGGGCAACATTAAATTATATCTTGCCCCCCCCAACATAAAATCTGATGATCAATTGACTTCTAGCACATTGCAGGGCTGGGCTCCTATCATGGCCCATGTCCTTGAATGTGAATGTTAGTACTTCATTTGTTATTGCGATAAGAAATGATAATTGTCAGAACTCATTCATATAAGTTAATAAATATATCCCTTTGCCTCTCCACCCCGTCTCCCTCTCACTTTATCCCCCAATTTTCACTCTGCCTCCCTCTATTTTGCCCCCTAAACAGGTGACTGTACAATAGGTTTATGCATTTCACTATGGTCATTGTACACACCATTCCCTAACTGCCTGCAATACATCTGTCATGCTGGTGCATGCTCACAACGGGGACTGTAAAAAGCTGTCCGGCTGTATCTCACCTGTGTCCTGGGGATAGTGCAGGAGAGTATGGCATAGTAGGTGTGTGGTTGGGAGTAATATGGACCTCATTCAGACCCGGTCGCAAGCGCTGAGCGCTCGCAACCGGGTCGATGTTAAGGCCCTGCACACTCGCTGCGGCCGCACAGCACGTGCGCAAGCCCCCGGAGATCGACAGCTCGCCCCGTTTTGTAGGCGGGGCGGGGGGGTGTCTACACAAATGGAGAGGTTCCCAAGCGAACGCCTGCCGCTGTGTGTTTTGCAGTGATGTCAGTGGGGAGGTTCCTGCTTGATCAGAGCAGGAAGCTCCCTGGGGCTTGCGGTTGCCGATACCCAACCTTAGGGTCTCATCGCAAGCCCTGATGGTCAAGACCATCGCGACCATCAACCTGGTCGGTCGCTAAGCTGTGGGTGGTAACCCACAGCTTAACTAGCGACCAGGAGGCCGCACTAAAACAAGGCCGCCCTCATTCAGAGAGAGCGATCGGTTCTTGCGACCGCCTCTGAATGAGGTCCTATGTCTTGTGGCAGTGAAAGTTGCAGGTGGGGTG
Organism: Taudactylus pleione; assembly: GCA_031769625.1. Classification (NCBI taxonomy): domain Eukaryota; kingdom Metazoa; phylum Chordata; class Amphibia; order Anura; family Myobatrachidae; genus Taudactylus; species Taudactylus pleione. Next base: position 7,981,179 of record JAUIMM010000312.1, on the reverse strand, counting down.
GCATGCACAGTGGGCGTGCCAGCGCCTCCCCTTGGCTCTCTACTGCCCTTGCGCTAGATGGACACAGTAACCCATCATAAAATAAATAACTCCACTGCGTCATTAATGCTTTGATTTTGTTTTTTACATACATACATTGGTAAAGCAAGCAGCACCACAGCTCCCTTTGATAAATGCAGATAAATAAGCTAAGTAAAATTCCTATAGGAAAATAGTATATAGATAAATAAAAAATAACGCAGCGAGCAGGTTCTAATCAATTGTCTACATTACCCAGTATAAGTCTATGGGCTTCTCTTCGGGACGACCCCTGAGAGGGATCCAATCGGATATTTCCCAACTCCCCCCAGGGCGCGTGATTCCTTCTGTGCCAGAGGGACTTTTGGGTCATAAACCCAGAAGTGCCCCTATCACAAACGACAGCTCTTACTGGGAGAGCCTGTCCTTTACAATTTTCTAGGTACATACTGGTGATATTATCGCCGGTATGTACCCGATAATTGGCGGTATGTATGGCATCGCGGATGCAATGCTTAGTACATCCCGCCCTTTGTGAGAATGTCTGTACAGTTAGATGAATCTGGGTGGAGTTTGGTGGATCAGAGCATGGTTTTGGAACAGGATTAGGCCTCATACTCACTGGTGTTAATTTGGTACATTTAATTTCTACAATAAGGAATGGGTATGTAATGCCGGCTGTCGGGATGCCTACTGTCAAAATACCAACAGCGGCATCCCGATGGTTGGTATACCAACAGGGGTCGGGTAATTATACTTACTCTCCCCCCTAACCCTCCCTTCTTGTACCCTATCCCTAACCCTTCCCACCCCGCACCCTAACCCTCCCCATTAGTGCCTAAACCTAACCCTCCCCCCTTAGTGCCTAACCTTAATACCCCCCAGGGGTGCCTAAACCTCCCCACTAGGGGTGCCTAACCCTACCCCCCCCCCAAAAAAAAAAACCAGGAAGCCGTCCTTCTGGATTCCGGCGTCGTTATTAAGGTAGGCGTCAGTATTTTGACTCCTATCTTAAGTCTCTTGTCGGGCTTCCCCCGTCGGGATTTAGACCGGCAGCATTGCGGCCGTCGGTCTCATAACTACATCTCGTTATTAATGCTGGTACGACACAGGAAAATTATGAAATTAGAGACCACTGGGGGAAATTTATCAAACCTTGGAGAGAGACAAAGTGGAAAGACATAAAGGGGGAGATTTATCAAAGCTTGGAAAGCGATAAAGTACCAACCAATCAGCTCCTGACTGTCATTTTACAGGGTGTGTTTGAAAAATAACAGTTAGATGCTGTTTGGTTGGTATTTTGGCCCTCATTCAGAGCCGCTCGTTAACAGCAGTACGCTCGTTGCGTTCCGATGTTGAGAAACCGCGCATGCGTCGGTGTAACACTGCGCATGTGCGTACGGCAGTTTGCGAGCTTTTTTTCACTCGTTCGGCAAATTGCGAGCAGGAAGTGACATGTCAAATGTGATTGACAGAACAGGCCGTTTTTGGGCGTTGACGGGGGTGGAGATGGGAAAACGCAGGCGTGGCGAGGCGTTTTTGGGGCGTACATAAATTACCTCATGCGAACGTCAAATGTGTTCGTACCAAGTCATACGTCACTGGCTGATCCTCTTTCCGTTCAAACTGCTCGCACAGCTTGGGGTCTGGATTACTTGACCACAATGGCGATGGCCTTGTCCTCTGGTCCGGGCCTCCTCGATGTTTCATCGATTTATCACGGCTTCTCAGAAAAACAATCAACTTTGGATTGCAAACCAGCTTGTAATGTGTTTTTTTTTTTTTTCTTTGGGATAGCACAAAACCGTACGCAGCTGAAAATCTCAGCTGCTAATTTCAGGATTACACAATCAATTAGCGTTTTTTTGAAGGAATGTTTTTACAATTTTGTTAGTGTTTTGTGATATTGTAACAATATTGTCATCATGTTTGTGTGTATTGTAACCTTTTGCATTGGGCTGGAGTTTTTGGGGTTTTTTTTTACAAAGTGTTCCTTAAAGAAACATTTTTTTGAACCCTTTTTTTTGTTTTGTTTTTTTTAAAGCTAAGATTTCGTAATTTCCTTGTGGTACAGGATTAACTAGAAACCATTTTTCAAATAATGTCACAATACAGTTGAGAACAATTTTTTGTTTTTATTTTCACCACACATTTTTGTACAAATCATGTGCATTTTGTCGTAAAAGTTTGGGGTCATTGTTACCCACTAATATTTGGTACATTTGTCTTTTAAAAATTAAAAATTTGGGACAAAAAATACAACCAAAAAAAAAAAACAATTCACAAGAAAGGAGAGGGAAGTTTTGGCCCTTAAGGAATATGGGGCAAGCACAGAAGGAGTGTGGGAAAAGTAGCCAGTGCTGTCATCGTTTCTTTCCCCGTTTGGCTGGGGTAGGGTGGGCGCCAGACCGGGTCCGGGATGTCCTCTGGCTGGCCTGTCCAGAGGCAGATGTTGTGGCCTCTGACTAGGCACAGGGCTAGGCACATTTGGAGGAATGGCTGTTGTTGTGCCAGAGGTGGAGGATCCAGATGTTCCGGCAGGAAGGGAGGTCGGCTCCACCATGTGCTGGCGAACGAGTTGCTCCAGGGCACTGGCGATTCTGATGTTGGCCCTGGTATTTTCAGCCAGGGCCTGACCAATGGTAACGTTGGCCGCAGCATTTTGCTCCAGGGCCTCAGCCACCCGTAGCAGACTGGCGTCCATCCTCTGCAGAATCTCCGTATGGGAATCCGATTTAAAATTGAGTTCTGTGAGGAGTGCCACTGCCTGCGAGGGGGATTGCCCAGGACTGGCTTCTGCAGGGTCCTCAGCCGGATGTACTGGTTCCTCCCCTGCAGAGCCAGCCGAAATTCTGCGGCCAAGGCTCCCCTCTGGAGCAGACTCATCCGCCTGTGTCTCTGTGAGAAAAAAGAGAAAAGAGGAACATTAGAATCTACATATTGTCACAATAACATTTCAGAGTTGGTTACATCACAACATTTACCTGGGACAACATGAGGAGCCGCAAAGTCTGGCATGTCCGTATCCATGTTGGACACGCCAAACACCTCCACATCCTGCACACACCCCTGTGCCAGCTCTTCCAAATCATTAAACTCCAATGACACAGGGGTGGGACCCCCACCTGTCCCCCTTGCATGCCTAGCCCTGTCAGCCATTTTTTGCTTCAGGCAATATTTGAAGTCTTGCCATCTATGGGTGAAAAAGTAGACATTATTCCTGCATTATTTGACCCTTTTTATTTGTGTTGGTCAAGTTTTTACTTACCGCCGTTTGACATCCCGGGCTAGACGGACATAATCACCCACCCTATTGACAGCACTGGCTATCTCCTCCCACATTCTCCACTTCTGGCTTACACCCATATTCCTGTCTGCCTGTGGCAGGATGTCCACACACTTCTGAACCAAAACCTCCATCTCCTTTCTTGTGAATTGTGGCTGCCTTTTCTTTTTGCCAGCTTTGGCCGGAATACTGGGCCCAGCAGCCTCTTCCATGTCATCCTCAACACCTATTTACATTAAATTATTGTTAATTAGATGTCAATCTTTCACTATATTCAGCTTCTAAATAAGCCTTGTTTTGAAATGTGAGAAATACGTACCAGCCGCCTCATGGCCATTGTTTGGCTGGTCTGTAGCCATTTTTCTAGCCAAAACAAGAAATACACCAGACCATTTGTTTTTTGTCGTGACGTATTTATACATGCGTCCTTATTATTCGGCCGCATCATTGATTGTGTGTTCCTATGATCCGTCCGTAATTTGAGCGGGAAAAGAAACACTATTTATGGCTTTTGGCGACTCGAGTCTAGGTGGCGGGTGTTGTTTGTTGGAGGTTACGTTGGTCGGAGTGGATTGTTGGCGGGAGTTGTATTTGGAGGTGTTTTGGTATTTGTTAGAGGCGTTTTTTTTTGGTTTAACTTTCCGTTCGCATTTTTTGTTGTGGTTCTTTTAGTTGTGGTGTATTTTTTTGGTAAGTTTTTTCCCGTCATCCTTTTGTAAAATATGGCTCTCCGTTTTTTTTGTTTTTGGACCAACAATAATTTGTTTTTATTTTTCATTTTGTAGGTTTATTTTGGCTCTGCCCCAACGACCTTTTTGTTCTGTGACTTCTATATCGTGTATTGGTAAGTTTGGATTTTCACTTGTTTGTTAAATGTTCAGGACTTGTTTTTCGCATCTTTTGGGGACATTACTGATTTCTGCTGGGTTTTTGGGGATGAGAAATTTGCGAACTTTTTTGCGCACTTTTGTAGGCTTGATTTCTCTTGTTAAATTGCAAACTATTTAGCGCACTTTTGTAGGCTTGATTTTTCTTGTTAAATTGCGAACTATTTAGCGCACTTTTGTAGGCTTGATTTTTCTTGTTAAATTGCGAACTATTTAGCGTTCACAATCTGGATTGTTTTTTGGGGGCCAAATTGTGGAAGTCGTCGCAATGTCGGTTTGCTCTTTGTAGAAATGTGTGTTTAGCACCTTTATTTTTGTGCCTTTTCAAAAATCAAGCTTACAAAATGGACACCCCAAATTCTGTCCTTTTTATGGTCTGTTGAATTGTAGGTTTTGGAAATCATGACAATACCCCGGCATGTAAGCATCTTTGGATTGTATCGTAAAGATAAGTATTTTTCAGTCTTTTTTTGGGGCAACATACCTTAACTTCAATTCTTACCATTTCAGGTTGATGTTGGTCGTATTATTGTGGCCATGCTACCGGAAGCCGACCAACCTCAATCTCGTCCCAGGCGTAGGCATCGTAGGCGTGCAAGGCCCCAGATATATAGAACAGGTGTCACCCTTTTTGGAATGCCCGATGATGAGGTGTTAAGGCGATACTGTCTTTCTCCCCAAATCATCATAGACACTCTCTCATTAGTAGAGAGTGATCTGGAGTGGCAAATTGACAGTCCTACAGCAATACCACCACTTACGCAATTTATGGCGGTGTTACATTTCTGTGCCTCAAGATCCTTTCAAACCACGGTGGGAATAGTTGCGGGAATCTCCCAATCCTCCTTTTCAAGGATCCTGAGGGCAGTGATGGAGGCCCTTTTCAAGCACCTCCATCATTTTATTTTTTATTAAAATGCCTTTGGATATGGGTTCCCTTAGTGTGGCCAAGGCCAATTTTTACCAAATAGCTTGCTTCCCACACATCATAGGGGTTGTGGATGGTACTCACATACCACTTCAGCCTCCAGCATGGCTGGAGGCCATTTTTAGGAACCGAAAACACTATCAATCACTGAATGTAATGGTGGTATGTGATGCCTCCCTCCAGATCCTGTCCCTGAATGCAAAATTACCCGGGAGTGCACATGACTCATTCGTCATCCGGCAATCAGGGATTTGGCAAAAATTAAACAACCTACAAGCTGGTGATGCGTGGCTTCTGGGTAAGTGGAGACCTTTAGTAGATACCAATGCAAAGCTTGATACACAGTGATCCTGATGTTGTCACTTCTTTTTCACAGGAGACAGTGGCTACCCTTGCACGCCCTGGCTGCTCACTCCTTATTTGGCTCCCACACCAGGCCCACAAAGTGATTTTAATTCCGCACTTACAGCCACCAGGCAAGTGGTGGAGTGCTGTATCGGCCTTTTAAAAGGCCGATTCAGATGCCTCCACCGCTCTGGTGGTGAGCTCATGTATTTGCCGGATATGGTTTCGAAAATTGTGGTCCTGTGTGGGATATTTCACAACATCGCCATAAGGAGTGGTGTCCCAATGCAGCCAGAGGATGCCTTGCCTGAGGATGGCCCCCCCGAGGTTGGTCGGAGGTCAGTATGTGGGGGGGCCATACGCGATGATGTGGTGGCCAGATTCTTTAGGTAATTATTGAAACAAAATAAGTTATTTGACTGGATGTAGAAAGGTTATTATTGTGAAATCAAATTAATCGGTTTTTATTTTCCCGTCTTGTTTTTTTTTTCAAAATATTTTGGAATGAAACGATGACTACTTCCTGCTCCCAAAAAATGACTTCATGTGGCCACATTGGATATATCTTCTGGACCCAATTTGGAAACACAACATTTGTTGCATCATGTTTGCATGCTCATTCGTCAAACAGTTCTTGATTGTTTTTTTGCTTTTTTATTATGGTGTAGGCTGGATTTTTGAGTTTGTTATCACTGTGTGTATTGATTGTGACCCAACACTTTGTGTTTATTATTTATTTGTAATAAATTTTTGGTTATTTTGAAAACATAATTTCTTTTCGACATTACAAGCAAGTGTAAGCAGGTTCGCCCAAGGAAAAGTTGCTTAATGGCTATTCCTATAATGTGTCAAATTGCTCATTATTTTACTATGCTTTGTGGGTTAAAACCAACACCAAAAGGTATTATGTAGAATCAGCATGTTTTAGAATCTCTGCCTAAGCAGGTGTTCCAAAAAATTTAAAAATACCAAAAAAAACAAAAAAAAAACAAATGCTGGTAACTCTCCAAACCTATTGTTAGTGTTAGGTGTTTCATGTGCCTGCTTAAAAAAATCAGCTTTACACAATCTTAGTTACATTAGTTTCAAATACTTGCTGCAATAGTCTACTCATGTAAGTTTAAACAATCTAAGATTTTCAGACAAGGAATGAGACTGTATTCAAAATTTAAATGTTTATTTTTGTAAAATATTTCAGAAAAAAAAAAAAGAAAAAAAATTAGTGGCGCAGGATCCCTGACATTCTATCCAGGACCACCAGCAGGCCGATCACATGCCCCCTCAACATTTGGACACACCCGGCTAGCTCCGCCAAACGCCTCTGGTCCTCTGTGGGTTATAAAATTGTGGTGCTTACTAAAATGAATCCATAATTTATGAATCTAAAAACTTCAACAGCAAAATCGACTTAGCAAAAAGTGACAATTGTTTTACCAAATCCAAAAAAACACCAATTCATTTTTCAAACAAAAAACTTAAAAAAAAAACCCCCAAAAAATCACCCAAAAAAACCCAAAAAACAAAAACACAATTCTTGCGACCGTAAACAAGAGATACAAGTATGAGTGTTTTGACATGTGTGATATGTGTATGGGGAAATCAGCTGAGAAATTTATAAACAAACAGATATATAACCAACCTTTTAAAATACTAAAAAAAGGAAAAGGCACAGACAAAGGATTACATCAACACATAAAAAAAAAAAAAGGATAAAAGGGAAACATACCGTTGAGAATGACGCCTGGACCAGGAACCACACCATCGTCCTCCTCGAGGTGGGCAAATTTCCTAAGGAGGTCGGCGGGGTGATTTCCGACTGTGGAGATGGGGTGGTCAATAGAGGGGTGGGTTGAGGGGAGGGGGAATTTGGATGGATGGGAAATCTCCAAGAGGGAGGGGCGACAGGGTCTGGGCAGGCTGGGGTGGAGGGGGAATTTTGGGAATTTTGGGGAGAGGAGATTTGGCTCGGGGTTGGGGAGAGGGGACGAGGGCGACGTCTGCACAGGCGATGACGCCGTAGTCTTCGCTCGGCCCCTAAATGATGGATAACAAATTGAGGTTAGTTTAGAACATCACCTTTCTAAACGCTAATTGGTTAACAAACAAAAAGGAAAACATGTACACGCAGATATGTGTGAAAAAAAGAAACAGGCCAAACAAGAAAACATGCACACGCAGATATGTGTGAAAAAAAGAAACAGGCCAAACAAGAAAACATGCACACGCAGATATGTGTGAAAAAAAGAAACAGGCCAAACAAGAAAACATGCACACGGAGATAGGGCCGCAAATATAAACATGAAAACCAAACAAAACATAACTTACTTTCCGCTATACGCTGGCGAAAACATGCCAGCAAGCGGGGCGTCCGCCGTTGAAGGTCGGACCACCTGCGCTCCAGCTGGCCGATCTGTCGTCGTGAGCCGAAGGAACGCAGGCGGCCGCGAACCTCCGCATAGGCGGCACGCTTCTCACGATTGCTGATGGGGGGAGGCTGGCTGGTGATACGCCGGTCCATCACCTCTGTCAGAACAATAAGCTCCCGCTTGGTGAATGCAGAGGCTCTTATGATGGCAATGGTGTATTTTTAATAAAACAGTTTTAATAAAGACCAGAAAATAATTTTGATTGGCTAATGTAGTTGGGAAATTAACAGGAACCATTCTATTGGTTAGTGTATAAGTCATGTGTTCTACAGGCCAAAAAATCTATTGTGAGTTCTGATAGGCTTGATGCAGTGACATGCGTAAGCTAATTTAAATAAAGAATTGAAACCAGTAAAATATGCGTGGGTAAAAACACGGAAAACAATTTGATAATTGGATCAAACATGTATTTTGGATAAAGAAAACCATTGTTTAAACCGTACGTATTCTGCGGGTAAACAAAAACACGGACAAGAGTAAAGTTTATTGAAAAAGAAAAAAAAACGCTTGGAAAACATGTGAAGAGCAATTAAGCTAATTGATATATTGATTGGCATGATACGATTGAAGTAGGTAGGCAGAATGAACGAGCAGGTAATCGAAATCTGACAGGCCCACTTCCGGTTTGTACTCGTGCGAGCGTTCCCTGCAAGCCACATTGGGGATGTACGCTCGCTATTTGGCTCGCTCGTTAGCTAGAGGAGGGGTCGGGAGACTTTGAGGAGGAAGTTTAGCTGCGTACGAAATTATGAGCGAGTGCTTAAATTAACATATTTCGGCACGTACGCCGAACGTACGAACGGCCACTTGCGTCCGGGTCTGAATCAGGGCCTTTATCTCTCTCCAAGCTTAGATAAATCTCCCCCATTTTCTCCAAAGACCCTGTACCTCCTTTCAATGATACTGGCCTTCGTGAATGTTGTAGCAATGTTGCAGTTGCGGTGGCCAAAGACTGGCCAATAAACCTGCATGCATTGGGGAAAGGTTTCAATGACCTTCATAACACAAGTAAAAACCACAGTTAACAAAGTGGATAAAGACTTATTTTGGCCTAACTTTGCTTTTTAAGATTTTGGGAAGTATGATGTATTTGAAGGCTGACTAGACTTTAATTACCAAGCATAAATTGTCCATTTCCACACTTTGACAAAAGCTGCTTTGTAATTTGTAGATAAAGCCATGCATTGAAAGGTCTCATGTCTATGGACATTTATTACACTAACAGAATTTTCCATACTCAGTAGACTAGTAAATCATATTTTTTTTTTCTCATTTTCCTTTTTTATGTGTGTAAATTTGCCACAAAGATTCCTGTCAGTTAAAGCAATCATGCGATGGGCATAGAGAGCGACTTTAACAGAATTTGTTTCAACAATTAGTTACAGGTTATGAAAATGATTCTTGCGGAACAGTTTAGCTTGCGGTGAAAATTAATCATGCCCATGTGCCGCAATCTAATGTAAGATAACTTGTCAGTGAATCCATTAAATGCATTACTGTATGTCAAAGTTACTTTTCATACCAGCCTTCTGGGAGAAGCGTAGAGAAGGAATGAAAGGAAGAGGGGGCATGACTTGATGAGACAATGCATCTCATGAAGAGGACAGAGTAAGGCTATTGATGATGTTAAGTGTCTACACTAAGGGGCTCATGATGAGTTGGGTGCACATACATTTGTTTAGGGTACAATAAGCAAGTATGTACCACATATTGATATATGTACTACATTGATATGCAGATCTGACACTTGCACCTCTTTAAGAGGCTGACGGTCCCTACTTTTCATTGGCTGATTGTGGTTTGACCTACATGGAGTCTGAGTGTTGGTTACCTGTCTCACCCCTACTCACTGTAACTCTCCCCTCACTACAGTAAGGCAAAACGTCATCCTCCCGCTATCGGATTTTTGCGGGTTTTGGATTATATAAAAGTCCCCACGATGTGCGCCATTTTCACTCCGGCTGTGGAGAGTGTAGTGAACGTATAAGAGGGGCGCGGTGCAGTGCCTGCTGCCGTGCAGGTGTACTTCAGTTCCTTACCTTGCGTTGCACCCTCTCACCTTTAGGCCGTGTGTTGAGCAGACGGTCCTGGAACTCCCAAATAGAACACAGAGACTATGTGAGTATCACGTCGACCGACACGCCCTACCGAACCGAGGGATACATTCAGATTTTAAGTGAAGATCATAATTGGCACTTTTGGCCTCAGATCCCGAATTTTCACCTATCGGTACTCACGCACCAGGTGAAGACCCATCCTTGCATCAGGATGCAAGGTTCACTGTCCGTCCAGAAGGAAGGAAAGATAGGTAGTGACAAACAAACAGGAAGAGACAGTACACACAGATATTTCTCACCGTGTCCATTGTTGATCTTCGTCCGCTCACTCGCCTACAGGTCCCTGTAAGGAGATACACAACACAGCCGTGCAGGGCCTAAACCTATGTCACGCAAATATACATACTAAGACAACATCGCCCTCAACCTACAGTGTGAGTAGTGCGACATGTATAACAATAACTAAACTTTTGCCCTGCACGGAACAACAATCACAGACTATAAGTACACAAGATAAAAACACGGTGCTGTCCCTTTAAATGCCTGCTACCTGCCTATCCAGAGCTGGCCAGCTCCTTTTCTTAGTGACTGGGGAAACTACCTTATTGGTAGGGGCCTGACAGCTCTCCACAACTGCTCACACCTCTAATCATTCCAGCAGGGGCTACCAACTTCCTATACCAGTGTTCTAGTCTTAAGGGGCTCAGGGCCCTGGGCCTAACGCCTAAGTTCTTACCAGCGGCTCAGGCGTTTAAGCCTGCCTAATACAGGGCTCTGGTAGTGGCCTGGGCCTGATGCCCAGCGCCACTTTATATGTGGCTCAGGCCTATGGGCCTGCCTAACTGTGGGGCTCACTTAGTGGCCTGGGCCTAATACCCAGGCCACCTTATAATTTGGGTGGCTCGGGCAGGCTGCCCTTCTACTTTTCCCAATAGTGATCTGGGCCTAGTACCCAGCTCACTCACACCTAATTAGAGGTCAATCCTTTTATTGGGCCTAATGCCCACTACTGAGCTCCGGGCCTTGTGCCCGCCTATTTACCCACAGGCCTAGTGCCGACAATGCCCCACATGCCTAGTACCCGACACCTGGTGGTCTAGGGAGGTTATATGTAGGTGGATGTTGCCCAAGGCCACCTACCCGAATCATTGGAAGAGGCTGCAGTGGGGTGCTTTGTGAAGCTCTTTTACACTCCTCCACTGCAATCCTCTCCGGTCCTCAGCCGAAGCGCCACCTCCCGCCGACTGCCGCCATCCTCAAGGCTCAGCCGCCGTCTCTTTAGTTGAGCCCGTTGTCTTCTGGCCTCTTCTGCGGCCGCTGGAGCTCTTCTCCTGAGGTCTTCATCCTTCCCCTGCCGCCGACTAACTACGCCCTCCCACCCGGCAGCATCCAATATATGATGCCACCGGTGGGTGGAGCTATGACACGGCAAGCCCTGATTGGCTCGCCGCAGCCATTTTCTGTTGGCTGCCAGTCCGCGAGCCGTGATTGGCTCGCGGCTGGAGCCTAACTTACCCAATCGCTGAAGCGGTGCTGGAAGCCAACAAGCAGCTCCAGCGCCGGACTACCGCCGCAACTCTGACTCCGCTACTGGAAGGGACCGGGCGGTCCCTTCCTTGGTACCTGCTGTGCGCCCCTCCGGCACTGGTGAAAGGGGCCGGGTGGCCCCTTCACCAGATACCCACTGCCTCTGCATTGTCGGCACTAGGGACAAACTCACTGTCCCAGCACCGACTACGGATGTGTCCCGCAGAGGACACATCCTCCCTGACCCATCACTTGGTGTCATTGCTGGGATCAGCCACTTGATCCCAGCACGACTTTCCACATTCCCCCCCTTTTCCTTTGTAGTCCCTACAAAGATGGGATGGTTCGTCCAATCAAAGTTCGGATCCACAAAGCGTGGAGCGTGTAGAACGTCTAACGTTGAACGTGTAGAATGTCTAGGCAGAATAGAAGGAGAAGCAACAGTTGGGGTTGGACTTGAATCAGCCACTACTTCCTCTGGTGGCAAGGGGTTGGTTGGTCCAGGAGATGACGGGGGCACCCACCAATCATCGTCCTCTATTTCTGGGGAATTGGACAATTCCTCCATTACTGGCTGTAGAGGACGTAGATCATCAAAGCAACAAGGCCGCAACATGTCACGATGTAAGGTGCGAACACGCCCACTGCCATCTTCAGCCTGAACCTCATAAACAGGGTTATCAGGAGACACATGTTGCTGGACGATGTAAGGTAGCACTTTCTGCCTCTCACTCAACTTATTTTCTGGTCATTTCTCCTGAACTAGCACTCGTTGACCTACTGAGAGTGGTCCCCCTAATGTCCGTCCTGGACTGGGATGAACCGCAGACCCAATGTTCCTCTCGGCCACTTCACCTGCCGTCCTCAGGCGCCGCCTCTGCTCCTCAATCCAGCCGCTCCGTGTCCATTGATCTTCTTCCTCGGGTAGGGACAAATCCAGGTCTTGTAATTCCCTCCCAGGTCTGCCGAACAGCAAGAAGTATGGAGAATATCCAGTAGTTCCGTGGACTCTGTTGTTGTACACCCATACCAGCTCTGGAACAAAGTCAGGCCAACGCCTCTTGTTCTCAGCCTCTAAAGTCCTCAACATCTGCAACAGAGTCTGGTTAAAATGCTCACAAGCTCCATTTCGTTGGGGGTCATAAGGCGTGGTTCGAGATCTCTGCATGTCATAGGTAAGACAAAGTTGTTCCATCACCCGACCCTGAAAGCATGCACCCTGATCCGACTGGATGCATTCCGGGGACCATACCTCCTGATGAAATGTTCCACGATTGCCTTAGACGCCGCATCAGCCATCTGATCTATGTTAGGGACATCTACAGTGAACTTGGTAAAGTGTTCTGTCATTACCAAGGCATACTGATACCCTTTCACTGACTCCCCTATCAACACATAGTCCACCGTCAACAGCTCCAGGGGTCTCTTGGTTTTAATTGTCTGCACAGGCGCTCGCTGTTCTGTGGCTTTTGTAACCCCACACCTTTTACAGGCTCGGCATACTTCTTCCACCAGCCCCTGCATAATTGGAAAGAAATACTGCTGACGGAACCATTGCAGCGTTTTAACCACTCCTAGATGAGCCCCTTCTTCATGAGCTTCCACTACCAGAGCTCGAGCCACACTTTCAGGGAGTATGATTTGCCAGACACTTCGCAGTTCCTGTTCAATATAAGCCCGTTGGCACAAAACACCATTTTTTAGGGCCATCCGATCCCATTGATGTAGGATCTTCTTGCCCATCAGACTGAGTTGTGACCTTTCCTGGGATGAAGGCCAGTGTTTCCTCTCCTTCCAACTTCAGATAGTCCGCACATCCTGATCCTGCTCTTGTTGCTCAAGCCGATATTGCGGGGACCTCTGTAACACCATATCCCAAGTAGTCAACCTCAGAGATTCCGAAGAAGGCCTCAATCTGGTAAGATCAGGGATCTCTTGACCTTCTTGTTATTCATCTGTGGGACCCGTAGGCAACTCCACTGGAAAGCAAGACAGGGCTCCGCGTTGGTATTAGACTTCCCAGGCCGGTATCGGATCTTGAATTAATATTTAGCCAGTCGGGCAACCCAGCGCTGTTCCAAGGCTCCTAGTTTGGCTGTATGAAGATGGGCCAGAGGATTGTTGTCCATGAAGACTTCAAAGTTTGTGGCAGTCAAGTATTCCGCAAACTTTCTGTGACCATCCAGACAACGGCTAGCAGCTCCAGTTTGAATGAACTATAGTTTTCAGGATTTCACTCTGACTCTCGCAGACTCCAGCTTTCCATTCGCAATCACTCTCACCTGACCTCCTTGAACTTGGGAGAGAACGGCCCCCAAACCCTTGTGGCTTCCATCCATATATACCAAGAAAGGCTTGTCAAAATCTGCATAAGCCAACACTGGGGCCTGGGTGAGAGCTTTTTTTAGCTGATCAAAAGCATCCTCCTGGGCATGACCCCACGCCACTGCCCTGTTCCGTACATCAGTAGTGACCCCTCATAGCAACTCATGCAGAGGTCCAGCTATCTTCGCAAAATCCTGAATGAACCGTCGATAGTAGCCTACCAGCCCCAGGAATGCTCTCAACTCAGTCACGGTGCCTGGTGTTTTCCAGCCTTGCACCGCCAGAATTTTGTCCAGGGTGGGTCTCACCCCCTCCTGGGATATGACATGTCCCAAGTACTCCAAGCTAGACTTCAGAAGATGACACTTCCTAGGCTTCAGCTTGAGGCCATACTGTTCCAACCATCGAAGTACCTGCTCCAATCCGTGCAGGTGTTCCTCCAACGTGGGGGCAAATACAATGATGTCATCCAAGTAGATTAGGATTGCTTCAAAGTTCAAATCCCCTAGGAATCGTTCCATAAGGCGCTGAAAGGTGGCTGGAGCATTGGAGAGCCCGAAAGGCATCCGGCAAAATTCGAAAAGACCCATGTGAGTAATAAAGGCAGTTTTCTTTTGATCTTTTTCCACTACAGGCACTTGCCAGTAGCCACTGGCGAGATCCAGTGTTGAAAAGTAGCGGGACTTTCCCAAGGCCGCCAGTGACTCTTCAATACGTGGTAAACGATAAGCATCTTGCACCGTACAGTTGTTAAGCTTCTGGTAGTCCACACAGAATCTTATTGTCCCATCCTTTTTCTTTACTAGGACAATGGGTGCTGCCCATGGACTTTTGCTTTCCTTTATGACTTTGTTAGCCAACATTTGCCGGATCATGGTCTTAACCTTCTGGTACAGCTCGGGTGGAATCTGCCGATACCGCTCTTGAATCGGCGGGCTGTTTCCTGTGTTAATCTTATGTTCCAATGCATTGGTGAAGCCAAAATCCTCTTCACTATGTGAGAATGACTTCTGCCTTACCCACAACATCTGCTTAAGCCTCAAGACATCCTCCAGACTAAGCTGTTCCAGGGGCACATCCATCTGCTCCAGTATGACTCTACCATTCCATGCATTAGAAGGCTCTTTTTTCAGCTCAACCCGCACAGCCAAAGTCCATGGTTCTTGAGTATCGGGATGCAAGACTATCTCTTGTTGAGGTTCAACACCTCCCTCAGGATGAGCCTCTAGATGTGCAAGGACGGATCTAGCTGGGATTTTGTTTGGTGCATCCCCCAAGTTACAAATACTCACTGGAACCACTCCATCTTTAACCACCACCACAGCTCGGGCCATTACAAGTCCTGCCTCTATCTGTCCAAACCAACAAGGCTCCAACAGAGCCTCCTTCCCTTCCAACCACTGTTGTGAGCGGACAGGTAACTCCAAAATTATTTCTTGCCTGGCTGGAAATTTCACTTTCTGATTATGTCTAGTTTTGATAGATCCCAGGTGTGAGGATTTGACAACCTTATCCTCTTCGCGCTGTTGAATCACCTTCTGGAAAGCCCTTTGCACAGGTTTTTGCACTCCGAAATGTTTACAATAGTGCGGACCATTTTCCTGGATCAGGGCTTGATCTAAACATCGCAAGATGTTCATCCCCAAGATAACCGGTCCATGCTTGCACTCTTCTCCTGCAACCACCATCACTCCTTTTTTCCCCAGAGGCTGTTCATACAGCTCAATTTCGATCCAAACCACTCCCACAACAGGAATTGGAAGGTTATTTGCTGCTACAAGAGTGATCCATTCCCCGAGCTTAGTTGTCTTGAGGTGGGCATAGTTCTCCAGAAAACATTTCACCGACATAGTTTACACCTGGGACCCTGTATCCAGGAGACAACATTGACTCTTTCCAGCCAGCTTTGCTACTACAGTGGGGCACTCACCAATCAATTCGGATGAGTTGATTATGTCTACTTGTTCTTCTTCCCTCGCGGATCGTCCCGTCACCGCGAGGGACGCTAGTTTAAAGGTCTCCTGCGTCCGACCCTGCTACGTCGCACCTCAGGGCAATCTCGTGCAAAATGTCCTGGTTCTTCACATTCCCAACACACCAGTTCTCTAGAGCCCCTGGAACGAGTCCCCGACACGTCCTGATGCCTGGGAGTTTCCGGATCTCTACGCCTTCGACCAGCACTCTCCCTTTCTTCTGCATCTCTAGATTTCCTCTCCCGCTCTGCATTACGGCTTTCTGAGTGTTCCATCCGCTGTCTTAAATGGGACACCTCCTCTTGGACTAGTAGAAGAGCGTTGGTCAGCTCCTTGACACAATTTTCCAAAGGGTTAACCTCCGTTCCTTTGGATCTAACTGTGGGATGGACCTGTTGCGATGCCACAGTGTGTGCACCGAACTCCACATTCTCATCTTTGACTAATGCTCTCTCCAGCACTTCGACAAAAGTAAGTTTGGGGTCACTCTCAACTTTATCTTGAAGATAATGTCACAAGGGCCTATTCCTCAGGCCGGCAATCAGCAGATCTCTCAAAGCCGCATCAGAGTCGCCTGTCAAGAACTCCTCATCGTCCCGGCCATTGATCTCCCACAGGCACTCTTGCAAGGCATTAGCAAATTGAGACATAGTCTCATCCACTCTTTGAACCCGGGCAAAGAGACATTTTCGGAGGGTTGTGGAAGTAGATTTCTCTCCATAGATCCCTTGAAGAATCTTAAATAAGTCATTGAGATTTCCTTTCTGTCTAGCAGGGCGAATCCGAACTGTCTTCCTGGCCTCTCCGGTAAGCACCTTCAGCACCAAGCCAACTTGTACAGATTCTGGAATATCATACAACTCAATAGTAGATTCCAGTTGTTCTATCCAATCAGTCAATTACATATTTTTGCCATCAAATTTTTCCAGATGATTTAGGGCGGACCCTATTGGCAGTTTTGTTCGGGGTCTTCGGTCTTCTTCTCCATCTTGTCCGTCACTGGCGATCCTGCCGACTACTGCCAAATGTAATAGGGGTGTGGTGCAATGCCTGCTGCCGTGCAGGTGTACTTCCGTTCCTTACCTTGCATCGCACCCTCTCACCTTCAGGCCGTGTGTTGAGCAGACGGTCCTGGAACTCCCAAATAGAACACGGACACGATGACCTAAGGGGAAGCAGACTATGTGAGTGCCATCCCTCCTCACGTTGACCAACATGCCCTACCAAACCGAGGGATAAATTCAGATTTTAAGTGAAGATCATCATTGGCACTTTTGACCTCAGATCCCGAATTTTCAAGGTTCACTGTCCGCCCAGAAGGAAGGAAGGATAGGCAGTGACAAACAAACAGGGAGATACAGTACACACAGATATTTCTCACCGTGTCCACTCTTGCTCTTCGTCCGCTCACTCGCCTACAGGTCCCTGTAAGGAGATATACACCACAGCCGTGCAGGGCCTAAACCTATGTCACACAAATATACATACTAAGACAACATCGCCCTCAGTCTACAGTGTGAGTAGTGCGACATGTATAACAATAACTAAACTTTTGCCCTGCACGGAACAACAATCACAGACTATAAGTACACAAGATAAAAACACGGTGCTGTCCCTTTAAATGCCTGCTACCTGCCTATCCAGAGCTGGCCAGCTCCTCTTCTTAGCGACTGGGGAAACTACCTTATTGGTGGGAGTCTGACAGCTCTCCACAACTGCTCACACCTCTAATCATTCACGCAGGGGCTGCCAACTTTCTATACCAGTGTTCTACTCTTAATGGGCTCAGGGCCCTGGGCCTAATGCCTAAGTTCTTACCAGCGGCTCAGGCGTTTAAGCCTGCCTAATACAGGGCTCTGGTAGTGGCCTGGGCCTGATGCCCAGCACCACTTTATATGGGGCTCAGGCCTATGGGCCTGCCTAACTGTTGGGCTCACTTAGTGGCCTGGGCCGAATACCCAGGCCACCTTATAATTTAGGTGGCTCGGGCAGGCTGCCCGCTTACTTTTCCCAATAGTGACCTGGGCCTAGTACCCAGGTCACTCACACCTAATTAGAGGTCAATCCTTTTATTGGGCCTAATGCCCACTACTGAGCTCCGGGCCTTGTGCCCACCTATTTACCCACGGGCCTAGTGCCCGACAATGCCCCACGGGCCTAGTACCCGACACCTGGTGGTCTAGGGAGGTTATATGTAGGTGGAAGTGGCCCAAGGCCACCTACCCGAATCGTTGGAAGAGGCTGCAGTGGGGTGCTTCCTGAAGCTCTTTTGCACTCCTCCACTGCAGTCCTCTCCAGTCCTCAGCCGAAGCTCCGCCTCCCGCCGACTGCTGCCGTCCTCAAGGCTCAGCCGCCCTCTTCTTAGTTGAGCCCGTCGTCTTCTGGCCTCTTCCGCGGCCGCTGGAGTTCTTCTACCGAGGTCTTCTTCCTTCCCGCATCGCCGACTAACTACGCCCTCCTGCCCGGCAGCATCCAATATATGATGCCACCGGTGGGCGGAGCTATGACACGGAGCCTGATTGGCTCGCCACAGCCATTTTCTGTTGGCTGCCAGTCTGCGAGCCGT
This sequence comes from Taudactylus pleione, assembly GCA_031769625.1. Taxonomy (NCBI): domain Eukaryota; kingdom Metazoa; phylum Chordata; class Amphibia; order Anura; family Myobatrachidae; genus Taudactylus; species Taudactylus pleione. Next base: position 7,962,841 of record JAUIMM010000312.1, on the reverse strand, counting down.
GATTGGCTCGTGGCTGGAGCCTAACCGTCCACTGAACCGGTGCTGGAAGCCAACAAGCAGCTCCAGCGCTGGACTCCCACCGCAACTCCGACTCCGCTAATGGAAGGGGCAGGACGGTTCCTTCCTCAGGTACCCGCTGTGTGCGCCCCTCTGGTGCAGGTGAAAGGGGCCTAGTCCGAAGCCCCTTCACCAGATACCCACTGCCTCTGCATTGTCGGCCCTAGGGACAAACTCACTGTCCCAGTGCTGACTACGGATGTGTCCCGCAGAGGACACATCCTCCCTGACCCGTCACTTGTTCTCGTTGCTGGGATCAGTCACTTGATCCCAGCACGACTTTCCACAAACAGATGTGCTGGGTCCACCCAAGAGCTGCTGTATCTGTCCAGCGAAGGGACTGCTGTGTCCATCCAGGGGTGGCTGTTGCTGTGTCCATCTAGGGGAAGTGGCTGCTTTGTCCATCCAGGGGTTGCTGTGTCCATCAAGGGCAGGGGCTTATGTGTCCATCCAGGGTCTGCTGTGTCCATCCAAGGGCTTTGGCTGCTGTGTCCATTCAGGGGTTGTTGTGTCCATCTAGGGGCTGCTGTGTCCATCCAGGGCAGGGGCTTCTGTGTACATCCACGGGCTGCTGTGTCTATCCAGGGGCTACTGTGTCCAACCATGGGCTGCTGTGTCCATCCAGGGGTTGTTGTGTCCATCTAGGGCAGGGGCTGCTGTGTCCATCCAGGGGCTTCTGTGTCCATCCATGGCAGGGGTTGCTGTGTCCATCCAGGGGTTTTTGTGTCCATCCAGGGGCAGGGGCAGCTGTGTCCAACAAGGGGTGCTCTGTCCATCCAAGGGTGCCCAGTGTATATAAAAAATAAAAGCTAATAATATAATTAATAAAAAAATAATATATATTTTTTGTGCTGTACCCCAGTGTACTATATTATTATTAATATTTGTTTACTTTGACGCTGCTTGTCAGATAGCGGTGTAATATTCATACACGTTTTGTTTGTGGCACTGTAAGTGGTAACGCAGTGTATAATAAATATTGTGACACAGTTAGTGGAAAATGCAGTATATTCGTAGAAAATATTATGGCACTGTAAGTGGAAAACGCAGTGTATTCGTAAAAAATATTGACACTGTTAGTGGAAACGCAGTGTATTCGTAAAAATTATTGTGACACGGTAAGTGGAAAATGCAGTGTAGTCGTAAAAAATATTGTGACACTGTAAGTGGAAAATGCAGCATATACATAAAAAATATTGACACTGTTATTGGAAATGCAGTGTATTCATAATAAATCTTGTGACGCTGTAAGCACTTGAGTACATCTCTTCAGATCTGTGTCCATTGGGAAGAAAGACACATCGTCTTCATCCCTGGGATGAAAATCCACTCCCAGCAGTAGCAGCAGGCATGGTGCTCAAGGATTCTCAAGAAAGACACAATGTAAGACTTAAACCTTAAATCTTGCATTTGCTCTGTTTGGCTTGTCCACATATCTGTGGTTAAGTGGACAGTGGGTACAATGGCAGTTTGGAGGCCACTAGCTATGTTTTTTTTAATGTCCCTGTACAGGTTGGGAAATGCTTTTCAAGTGGAATCTTTGCAAAGGATTATTCAACAGTCAATTGTTTTAGAAAACATTACTAGAAGTCTTCCTGGTCCCATTCTGGGATGAAAATCCACTCCCAGCAGCAGCAGGCATGGCACTCAAGGATTGGTGTGAATGAGTAAAATATGAGTAAAATATTTTTTGCAAATGCCTCCCCTCCCCTTCTCCCTCATAAATTGACTTCAAAATCAAAAAATTAAGTTAAATTTACCACCAATCAACCCTTCCTGTCCCTGCCTTCAACTACATACATACTCCAACTCCCTCAGGTCTCTTGAATAATACAAACATTTGTTTCCTGATGTGCCATGTTGGACGTTGAACTGCCATGTGTTTGTGCTGCCCACTGCTGCCACTTAGCTTAGTCAGCTAGCTAGCTTGGTGCAAGTTTTGGGCCTAAACTGGATGAAAACAATATAGACTGGAAATTAGTGGAAATTAATGTTATTGAGGTTAATAATACTGTAGGAACAAAGAAAAAAACAAATTATGTGATTTAGCAGATTTTATTAATTTAAAAAAAAAAATACAGATCCAAAACCAAAACACGCAAAGGGCCGTTTTGGCAAAACCAAATCCAGATCCAAAACACAAGGAGATAGTGGCCCTGATTCAGAGCCACTCGCTCTGACAGAGCGCTCGCTCTGAATCAGGGCCGGGCTATTTTTTTTTTAATGGCCTCCTGGCCGCTCGCATAGCTGTGGATGACCACCCACAGCTATAGCGAGCGGCCAGAAAGATGGTCGCGATGTTCAAGACCATCGCGACCATCGGGCTTGCGACGAGACCCTTGTGGTAGTGTCTCATTGCCGCAAGCCCCAGAGAGATTTCGGCTCTAACAGAGCCGAAATCTCTCCCACTGACATCACTCGTGATGTCAGTGGGGCCGGCCCCAGACGGAGGCGTTCACATGGAAACGCCTCAGTTTTGGGCAGCCACTCCCCCGGCCCGCCCACCAAAGGGGGCATGCTGTCACTCAACATCGACAGCACGCCCCCTTTGTTGCGAGACCCGGAGCGGCGGAGTGCCCGTCACTATCCGGGTCTCGCGGATGCGCACGACAGAGCTGGCTCTGTCGTGCGCATGCGCACCGGCCCACCATCGACCCGGTTGCGAGCGCACAGCGCTTGCGACCGGGTCTGAATCAGGCCAACAGTTCCAAAACCAAAACACGGGGGTCGGCGCACATCTCTAGTTTATAAGTTACACACATCTTCTTTGTATTATTCTAATAATTTTTAAATGGAATCTCTGCCTGCCTATCCTGACTGCACGTCCCTCAGTCTAACCTAATATTGAATATGTTTCCCTTATCAAAACAAAAGTTCAAAAGCTTTAATTGTGCTTATGATCTGGTTAAGTGTTAATGTATCTGCGAGTAAGTACGCCTTATGTAAACCTTCCGCATATTCTACAAAGCATGTTGGCGTAAATATACTGTTGTCTTTTTTTTACATTTTCTATGGGTGTGGTTTAATGACAGCATTTGCATCAACATGAAATACCCCGCCTACATTGCAAAAATTAAGACCTTCTTGGATTGTCTCCTTTTTTGAGAGGACCCTTAATTAAAAAACACTTAATTCGAGAGTCTCCCGGACATTCAGAGAGAACAAGTTACTCTATTACTCAATTGAAAGGAGAAAGCTATAATGTCCAACTGTGGTTTCAGCTATTTCACCTGACAGAGCCAATTCTTTCTTTGCCTAATAAACAACGGATTGCCATGAGGTTTGTCAAACCGCTGCTTAATATACAGCCAGGTTTGTATCCCAGCAAGATCTAAAATCTGCAAATGCAATTTGAGACCTTGCAATTTTGTTTTGCGCACTTTGGTGTGAAGTGTGTCCTTTAGTAAATTGCAGATGTATTGATGTCTAATAATTGTGAATTTATAGCTGAGTGGTAAGGATGGGGTTAGGATTAGGCTCTAGACAGGAGGTGTTAGGTTCAGGCCCCACCAAGGGGAGGTTAGAGTTAGGCACTAAGGGGGGAGGGTTAGGGTTATGCACTAAGTGGGAGGGTTAGCTTTAGGCACTTTCCGGGAGGGTTAGGGAGCGGGGTAGGGAAGGTTAGTACATACATGCCTACCCTCCCAGTTTTCGCAGGAGGCTCCCGATTTTTCGTAGTGAAGTGGGCAGAATGGGGAGAATTTCCGCGGCAATCGCGGGTCCCCGTGTAGGTGGCAGGGCTTAATGATGTGATTCTCAAGGAATCGTGTCATTTAGCCCCACCCCCTATTTAAATTTAAACCAATCCAGGCTATTTACTGTGTAGGGGGTGGGGCTTAATAACACAAACCGTCAGGCCCCACCCCCATCACAGCCCACCTGCTTCTCCTACCAAGGCTTCTCCCGGGGAGGAGAAGCCAAAGGTAGGCAACTATGGGTTAGTATGGGGGTGCATGAAAGGAGGGTTAGGGGGTAAATAGGACAGGGGAACATTACTCACCGTTCCCCTGTTGGGATTTAAACCATCGGGATGCCGCTGCCAGTGTACTGACAGCCGGCATCCTGTCCATCGGTATTTCATACCGATTCCGTTTCATTGTACCTCTTTAAATAATAAGTACCTGTACTGGTTATTAGAGCTACAATATGCAATGTATTTGCATATGAGTGAATACCTGTCTGAATGACTGCTCCACTAGTGATTTACAGACAGTCAAAGATGGCCCCTGCCTGTCTGGCTTCTGCATGCCCTTATGCTGAGCTGCAGTCATGGTTCAGTACATGCTTCTCTGTGCCCTGGTGCTCATCCTCACGTGATTAAGTCACTAGAAGAAAAATCAGAAAGGACTGCTTCTGTCACTCTGTTAGTATTACTGCTGTGCTTGCAGTTGTGCTATTGCAGTTGGTAATTGGGTTGGTTACCCCCATGTATTAGTAAAATAAATGTAATTCCAGCAACCACTTTTTTTTTTATCATCTCTTTATTTTCAGATTCCTGGACAGGTGCTGTGGCCAGGGCCATGGCCAAAATTACAGCAGGATTTTACAACCATTAATTTGTCATATTTTAGTGACTAATTTCTGTCTATGCTATCAGATGCCTCCACATGTCCCTTTATTTGCCATTAGAGCCCCCACATGCGCCTAACCATCAGAGCAGGGTCATAACTAGGGGTGTGCGGGTGGTGCTGTCGCACAACACAGGGCCCTGGCCCACAGCCCTTGCTTCTGGCTAGCAGGGTGCGTGGAATGGCACCCTGAAGCCAGGATCGCTGCTGCAGCGCTGCCCTGGATCATCCAGACAAACATCCTGCAGTCTATACAGCTTCTTGGAGTGTCCTAAGGATGCTCACTGCACATTGCAACCCTGTTATGCCACTGCATCAAAGTGCCCCCACATGCCCCTTGTATGTCATCTGACTACTCCACATGCCCCTTTATATGCCATCAGAACCTTCCTCCACATACCCCTTTATATGCAATCAGAAACCTACTGGCACACGAACTCCCTTCCACTGTGATGTGCCTACTAGACACACACCCCTTCCTTACTGGGCACACGTACCCACCTCACACCCAGTGTACACATGCTATGCTTAATATTCTCTTGCCCATGAACCTACTTGGGACAGGGGATTACATGCCCACCAGAGTCACTTACCGTTTGAATTTATGTGTCAACTGGAAAATTTTAGGCATGCTCTGGACACTAAGGCAAGCCCAGCCAGACAGCCACTAGGTTCAGCTTGTATGTATCTTGGTTACACTGCCAGTCTCCGAGCCAAAGAGCCACCATGCTTCATACACCAAATTCCATAGGATTTTTTCTATCCTGACATTAGTAGATCCATCTGGCAAAGGGGATCTAATCACTACTGGGAAGAGCTGGCCGATCTGCGAGTTACTCTGACGATTCGCAAGGTTATGACTGAAAAAAATAATCATAATTTTACATTTCTGGACATGGCCAGTCCAGGATACTAAGACTCCGGACAGATGTTCTGATTTCCGGACTGTTCGGAGTAATCCCAGATGGTTGGCAACCTTAGCCCCCTGGGACCCACTAGTCTCTAGGTGGTCACCTACCCTGCCTTAAGGGTAATCTGGCACTGCAGAAAAGAGCTACAGTTCTATCTAGTATAGAGAGATCAGCCATTTTCCTTAGTTGCATCACAGTACTAATATAGTCTATTTCCTTAAGTAAGGTTCATAAAGTGTTCTATAAACAAATGTCTCAAAGTTTAAATTTCTATAATAATTAGAGATGAGCGGTTCGGATTCTGTGGAATCCGAACCGCTCCGAACATTGGGGATCCGAGTCCACCCGAACCCTGTTCGGGTGTTCCCCGCCTGACTCGGATCCCCGTTCGGGGCCGAACGGCGGCCGCCTGATGTCGGATTCTCACTAGAGAATCCGACATCAGGTCTCCTATTGTGTAGGGCAGAGCGCTGTGATAGTGCTCTGCCCTACACAGATACAAACACACAGCCGCTAGCGGCAGCTGTGTGTTTGTTACAGCAGCCAATGAGAGTCACACAGACTCTCATTGGCTGCTGCACGGAGGGAGCCGGCTGGAGCTCACACATGAGCTCCGTCTTCCGGCTCCCTCCGCAATGTGTGACAGGCTCAGCAGAGCGGACGGCGCGGGAGCGGGGAATCAGGAATCAGGTAAGTTTTTTTTTTTTTAACTTGTGAAAGTTGTGCAAGGGCCGGGGGCGCTACTGGGGGGGATCTGCTACTGGGGGGGCCTGCTACTGGGGGGGTCTGCTACTGGGCGTCCATACTAATGAGGGGCCTGCTACTGGGGGGGGCTATACTACTGGGGGGGTCCGCTACTGGGGGGCCATACTACTGAGGGGTCTGCTGCTGGGGGGCCATACTACTGTGGGGGCATACTACTGGGGGGGCTTACTACTGGGGGGGCCATACAACAGGGGGGCCATACTACAGGGGGGCTACTACTGGGGCAGCCTACTACTGAGGGGGGCCTGCTACTGGGGCAGCCTACTACTGGGGGGGCCATACTACTGGGGGGGCCATACTACTGGGGGGGCTGCTAATGGGGGGCATACTACTGGGGGGCTGCTAATGGGGGGCATACTACTGGGGGGGCCTGCTAATGGGGGGCATACTACTGGGTGGCATGCTAATGGGGGGCATACTACTGAGGGGGCCTGCTAATGGGGGGCATACTACTGGGTGGCATGCTAATGGGGGGCATACTACTGGGGGGCATACTACTGGGGGCACTGTATAGGGGACCCTACTACTAAGGGGACTGCATAGGGGGCACCAAGGCTGGGGGCATTGTGTAAGGGACACCGCTACTGTGGGCATTGTGTAAAAGGGGCACTACTGTGGGCATTGTGTAAAAGGGGCACTACTGTGTGTCGTAACATAAATAAGAGACACTACTGTATGGTGTAATGTGAATCAGGCCCTATGTGCGGTGTAATGTGAATAAGATTGTGCACTGTGACTCTTTGGGCCGTAACCCACTATGTAAACAAGTACTGTGACTCTGCTGGCCATACCCACTGGGTGGGTGCACTACTTTTCATTTCTGCCACTGCTGTGTGGCAATGTGTCATAGATGTGCTTTATACTGTGGTGTCTGTGTCATTGTGCCGCTGCTTTGTCGCTTAGTAACCAGTCAGCTCACTGCAACCTTTGGCCAATAATGTTGAAAACAATATTATAAGCTGTGATATGGTCTAAATTGACTGGAAATTAATGTTATTGAGGTTAATAATACTCTAGGAAGAAAAAAAAGACCAATTTATGTGATTTTAGCTTTTTTTGTCAATTTTTGTAAAAAAATCCAAATCCAAATCCAAAGCCAGTCACCGCAGTTTGGCAAATCCAAATCCAAATCCAAAGCCGGACGACGAATTAGAACCAAATCCAAATCCAAATCTGGCAAAAATGGTCCGGCGCACATCCCTAATAATAATTATATTATCTATTTCCATTTTTTATCATTCATTAGCTACCATATATTTATAAGAATGAGCATAAACTAATTCAGTATATAAAAAGACAGGAAGTAAAAAGAAAATAACATAGGTGTGTTAACCAACAGCTCCATGGAGGGTAAAGATAGCCGTAAAAGAACTATGCCATAAAAGAACTATTAGGTTATATAAACAAATAAAAATGAAGCAAGACTACAACATCATGTTAAAGATTAAAACTAAACTAAACATGTGACTCACACTGAAACCAGCATTTTAATTTAAAAAAATCTGTTTTCATGTCATAATTTAAATTTATTAATTCAGAATATAAATGTATGTCTTTTTTTAACATATTAAGCATGCTCATGTGTTGAACCAATTTTTATATATTTTTTATGTTCTGTATTTTTATGTAGTTTACTTAAATTATTATTATTTTTTTTTATACACTGACTCCTTGGTATTATCTTTATTAAAATACCAAAACAATTACCAGTTTAATTCCCATTTGAGAAATTGTTGGCACAGTCCCTGCAGTGATAGCATAGGCGTAGTTCTTGATAAGGGATGTGCAGGCCCCAAATTCATACCTCTTCAGTTGCTCTCATCCAATGGCTAAAATCAGTGATAAGGGATGTAGTGAATAATGGGAGCTCTTTAAAGTAGGTGGGTTACTTGAGTGATACGGAAACTGTTGTTTCCTCATGATTTTAGGGGGACATTAATTTAGTAGGGAATGCCCTAAAATGCAGACAGAACCTGCAGCTGGAGGAGGAGGAGGAGGAAGGGGGGGTAGTGTTGACAACTATTAAGACAATTAAAATATAATTAATTAAATCCATCTGGAAAATGGAAATGATGTCAGATAAAGTTGATAATTACGGTATTATTATCAAAATTGCATTTACTACAGGTACAAGCTCTAGAAAGAAATAGCACCAGTGGATTACTGTTCTGTATAATAACATAGCACATACATTTGTAAAATTGAACCATTTGCATTTAGCAGAAAGTTAGGTTTCTTAAATTGATCATATGTACTCACTGTGCAGCCCAAATACTTGGAGATGAAGAGCGAGATAATGTAAATAGAAAACTGAATATTATGTTTCCTCTTTCTTGCAATGAGGGTGGTGCAGCTGAGGCAGGGCAGGAATGACTTATAGTGGTGTCAGGTGTGTGCCCGCAGTCCAACAGAACCATGGGGGTGGTCCTGGTACAGCAGCCGGATAAATAAATAGGCTTCCTCTCTACCTGGAGACAGTGGAGATTACAAATCATGCGGCCACTCCACATCAAGTCCTTCCAACCTTCCGGGTGCCTGCCCAATGCCCCCCGGCCTAGCCCTCCCCTGATACACAGCATGCACCCTGTTAGAAACTAGGGGGCTGGATTGGACTCCATGGGCCTGGCCTAAGAAGTGTGAGTACACTCTGCACATTCTATACGCATGTCAGTAAGTGCTAGGCTTATGTAGATGCATATTATATTAATTCATTCAAACACCCATGGGGGAATTTTATATCCCCCAATTTTGAGAAACTGCTGATTTTCTGTCAAGTTTATATTCGCCGTATGTAATAGATTGAGACTAGAGGCAAAGTTGCCAGAAATCCGCCAGAATCACTCTCCATATAAGTTGCTGTCATGATATTTGTCATGTGAAACATACAAGTCGTTAGATGTAACAGTCTGTGACTTGTAAACTCGTCGGAAAATCACCAGGAAAAATCTTGTGGAATAAAAGAGGGGACTCGGGCCTGCGAGATATTGCCCACATTACTTGCATTTTATGCTATGTATCCGTGCAGAACATACTGTAACAAGCACATTAAACATATGCATTGCTTTGCCGCTGCTTAATACTCAATTAAGGGGCCCCAAAAAATTATAAATATTTTGTAAGGCCATAATTATTAACTAATTTGTTATTGGGACAAAAATATTATTAAAAGCTAAGAACATTTTAAATTATGAAGACAAAAAATATTTTTATGTTAAATGAGGCCGTATTACTTAATGAGAGAAGTATATTGATTCTGGTAATTGTAGTGCCACAAGTTTGCATGGTCCTTTTACAGCACAGATACAGGATGTGAGGCTTCTATCAATCTATTGCTGGATTATGGAGGTGTTAACACATCTCCTCTATATGAAAACCTTTCCACTATAATCCTATCACGTAATAGATGTGAATTTCCTCAATGTAGAGACATTTTATGACACATAGCACCATCATTGTTTCTTTCTCATTGTATTGATTTACAGCAGACTTCGCTCATTCACAACTCATGCTTATTGCTTCCATATTATAATTATATAATGTACCTGGAGACTGTTCAGCTGGCCGGCTACCGTGTAACACGGAATTTTGCATCCATTCTTCCAGGGGGTTATGTAACAATGCTCTTACATAAGAAAATAAGTCTTTTAATCCTGCATTGTAATAATCTTCCTAAAATAATACACACTATTAAAGATTACTTCTGTAGCCAACAAAGATTATGTAACAAGAAGACAAGTATAGCTCAACAGATCTTTACCAGACTTTTTATAACCGCCAACAATCAGTTTCAAAGTTGTATAATTTTTAAATATATTTTTACTTGGTTATTGTTACATTTAAAGGCAACTATTTTACTAATGTCTACATATGAAGTTTGTGCTGAAACTGTGGAATTCTCATTACATACAATGGTTATATAATGCATCTGAGGTTGTACTGTATATTTATTGCAGTGTATGTTCTTTAGTGCAAAATTCTCTGACCCAATTATTCAATTAGTACCATAATTACAGTGGCTATAAATTATTCAACCTCTCTAGAATTTTATTACATTTTATTTTCTTACAGCATAGAAACATGTGGATTCATTTGAGAACTATTATCACTGTTCAACACAAAATAAAATTAAATGTTATATGAAAATCCAGCTGAATCTTAAATAAAAAAAAAAAAACCACAAGTAATCTATACTTATAATGAAGTTGTAATGGTTGTACCTGTACATAGAAATTATTTTGCAGAAATGTTCTCCTTGTATGAACTATGGAGACCAAACTTATTTTTTTTAGGAATTTTTGTTTGTCTATCAGTCTGTCTGTTTGTTCCAGCATCACGCAAAAACTATGGGATGAATTCGGATTGCATTTTCAATATTGTATAGCTTAGTCACATAGAAAGAAACTGAGGTATGCATTATCTCAATGTGACATCAGGTAGAGGAGCAATAAAGGAAAAACCAGATGCTTGACACTCTGTGTGTGCAGTGTGCAGGCTCCTCAAGCCAAAAATTACTAGATGTATATGAATAGAAGTTTTTTGGGACAAATATACTTTTAGGGACCGTTTATGAACTATAAATACAAAAACAATTTTTATCGGAATTTGCAGAGGCTCCTCAAGTCCAAAATGAGTATATGTATATAAATATATACAATATATACATACTGTATATTGCACACCCTGAACGCAAACATCTATTTCGCAGGAAAATACAACAATATATAAAGCACTAATCAGGCAGCTTATCTTGACTCATGAAGTTGCAGTATACAGTACATGTCAATCCAGTAGATGGCGTACCAAGACAAATACTACATATCATATAGTCGCTGCTCATGTTACTTGCAATCTTTCAATGTTACTGTAGGTTAAGTGGCTTGCTCGCGAGTTAGTAGCTACAAGCATCTTTTTGTGTTACTTCCTGAAGGAAAAACTGCAAATATTGTTACAAAGACATTTTGTGATCAATGTCTACAATATAAAATATACATCACAATATTAGATGCCACTACTGTCTTTGTAAAATGAGTTCTGCTGAGCAATAACAAACATCCACGTGAGCGAAGCTGTGGGCAGCACTAGTTAAATATAAATATAAGCAGCCTAAACTCAGTCTCCAAAGTTGGAGGTCCCTGTAGACTTATTGCCTGTCTAACATCTGTTGTCTACCTAGAAATTGTCGACCTTTTTATTGTCTATCTACTGGCTGGAACCCGTCCCGACGACTCTAATAATCCATTCATGCGAATAAGAATTCCTTATTGCTGCAAATTGTGGCAATAAGGAATCCTTAAAATGGGGGGGCAGACTGCAAATATTAATACATACGTTCCTTAAAATTAAATTAGTTTGAAAGGACACAAAGTCCAGGCTTGTTTTTATACACATATGTGGCCTGAGTTGCACACAGATGCTGCCGCATTGCATGCTAAGAAATAAATATGAATATCTGCCCGAATTCAGAGCTCGTTGCACCACACAGCCCCAATCCACCCTCTTCCACTAACACATGAAGAATATGGATTAATACATGAATATGGGGGAATTAAAACTATTACATCTCTTGATATATGATGTTGGCGGAACGAAGTGCTTCAGCCAGGCTTACGTTACAGCACAATTATCTCCCTATGCTGCTGGCTGACTGTGTTGTTGTATTGTATGTGTGTAAGCTGGTCTCAGAGCCGGGGGTGGCGCCGTGTCGCAGGGCTGCTGGCTGACTGTGTTGTTGTATTGTATGTGTGTAAGCTGGTCTCAGAGCCGGGGGTGGCGCCGTGTCGCAGGGCTGCTGGCTGACTGTGTTGTTGTATTGTATGTGTGTAAGCTGGTCTCAGAGCCGAGGGTGGCGCCGTGTCGCAGGGCTGCTGGCTGACTGTGTTGTTGTATTGTATGTGTGTAAGCTGGTCTCAGAGCCGGGGGTGGCGCCGTGTCGCAGGGCTGCTGGCTGACTGTGTTGTTGTATTGTATGTGTGTAAGCTGGTCTCAGAGCCGGGGGTGGCGCCGTGTCGCAGGGCTGCTGGCTGACTGTGTTGTTGTATTGTATGTGTGTAAGCTGGTCTCAGAGCCGGGGGTGGCGCCGTGTCGCAGGGCTGCTGGCTGACTGTGTTGTTGTATTGTATGTGTGTAAGCTGGTCTCAGAGCCGAGGGTGGCGCCGTGTCGCAGGGCTGCTGGCTGACTGTGTTGTTGTATTGTATGTGTGTAAGCTGGTCTCAGAGCCGGGGGTGGCGCCGTGTCGCAGGGCTGCTGGCTGACTGTGTTGTTGTATTGTATGTGTGTAAGCTGGTCTCAGAGCCGAGGGTGGCGCCGTGTCGCAGGGCTGCTGGCTGACTGTGTTGTTGTATTGTATGTGTGTAAGCTGGTCTCAGAGCCGGGGGTGGCGCCGTGTCGCAGGGCTGCTGGCTGACTGTGTTGTTGTATTGTATGTGTGTAAGCTGGTCTCAGAGCCGGGGGTGGCGCCGTGTCGCAGGGCTGCTGGCTGACTGTGTTGTTGTATTGTATGTGTGTAAGCTGGTCTCAGAGCCGAGGGTGGCGCCGTGTCGCAGGGCTGCTGGCTGACTGTTTTGTTGTATTGTATGTGTGTAAGCTGGTCTCAGAGCCGGGGGTGGCGCCGTGTCGCAGGGCTGCTGGGTGACTGTGTTGTTGTATTGTATGTGTGTAAGCTGGTCTCAGAGCCGAGGGTGGCGCCGTGTCGCAGGGCTGCTGGCTGACTGTGTTGTTGTATTGTATGTGTGTAAGCTGGTCTCAGAGCCGAGGGTGGCGCCGTGTCGCAGGGCTGCTGGGTGACTGTGTTGTTGTATTGTATGTGTGTAAGCTGGTCTCAGAGCCGGGGGTGGCGCCGTGTCGCAGGGCTGCTGGCTGACTGTGTTGTTGTATTGTATGTGTGTAAGCTGGTCTCAGAGCCGAGGGTGGCGCCGTGTCGCAGGGCTGCTGGCTGACTGTGTTGTTGTATTGTATGTGTGTAAGCTGGTCTCAGAGCCGGGGGTGGCGCCGTGTCGCAGGGCTGCTGGCTGACTGTGTTGTTGTATTGTATGTGTGTAAGCTGGTCTCAGAGCCGGGGGTGGCGCCGTGTCGCAGGGCTGCTGGCTGACTGTGTTGTTGTATTGTATGTGTGTAAGCTGGTCTCAGAGCCGAGGGTGGCGCCGTGTCGCAGGGCTGCTGGCTGTTTTGTTGTATTGTATGTGTGTAAGCTGGTCTCAGAGCCGGGGGTGGCGCCGTGTCGCAGGGCTGCTGGCTGACTGTGTTGTTGTATTGTATGTGTGTAAGCTGGTCTCAGAGCCGGGGGTGGCGCCGTGTCGCAGGGCTGCTGGCTGACTGTGTTGTTGTATTGTATGTGTGTAAGCTGGTCTCAGAGCCGGGGGTGGCGCCGTGTCGCAGGGCTGCTGGCTGACTGTGTTGTTGTATTGTATGTGTGTAAGCTGGTCTCAGAGCCGGGGGTGGCGCCGTGTCGCAGGGCTGCTGGCTGACTGTGTTGTTGTATTGTATGTGTGTAAGCTGGTCTCAGAGCCGAGGGTGGCGCCGTGTCGCAGGGCTGCTGGCTGACTGTTTTGTTGTATTGTATGTGTGTAAGCTGGTCTCAGAGCCGGGGGTGGCGCCGTGTCGCAGGGCTGCTGGCTGACTGTGTTGTTGTATTGTATGTGTGTAAGCTGGTCTCAGAGCCGGGGGTGGCGCCGTGTCGCAGGGCTGCTGGCTGACTGTGTTGTTGTATTGTATGTGTGTAAGCTGGTCTCAGAGCCGAGGGTGGCGCCGTGTCGCAGGGCTGCTGGCTGACTGTGTTGTTGTATTGTATGTGTGTAAGCTGGTCTCAGAGCCGAGGGTGGCGCCGTGTCGCAGGGCTGCTGGCTGACTGTTTTGTTGTATTGTATGTGTGTAAGCTGGTCTCAGAGCCGAGGGTGGCGCCGTGTCGCAGGGCTGCTGGGTGACTGTGTTGTTGTATTGTATGTGTGTAAGCTGGTCTCAGAGCCGGGGGTGGCGCCGTGTCGCAGGGCTGCTGGCTGACTGTGTTGTTGTATTGTATGTGTGTAAGCTGGTCTCAGAGCCGAGGGTGGCGCCGTGTCGCAGGGCTGCTGGCTGACTGTGTTGTTGTATTGTATGTGTGTAAGCTGGTCTCAGAGCCGGGGGTGGCGCCGTGTCGCAGGGCTGCTGGCTGACTGTGTTGTTGTATTGTATGTGTGTAAGCTGGTCTCAGAGCCGGGGGTGGCGCCGTGTCGCAGGGCTGCTGGCTGACTGTGTTGTTGTATTGTATGTGTGTAAGCTGGTCTCAGAGCCGAGGGTGGCGCCGTGTCGCAGGGCTGCTGGCTGACTGTTTTGTTGTATTGTATGTGTGTAAGCTGGTCTCAGAGCCGGGGGTGGCGCCGTGTCGCAGGGCTGCTGGCTGACTGTGTTGTTGTATTGTATGTGTGTAAGCTGGTCTCAGAGCCGGGGGTGGCGCTGCGGTGCAGGGCTGCTGGCTGACTGTGTTGTTGTATTGTATGTGTGTAAGCTGGTCTCAGAGCCGGGGGTGGCGCCGTGTCGCAGGGCTGCTGGCTGACTGTGTTGTTGTATTGTATGTGTGTAAGCTGGTCTCAGAGCCGGGGGTGGTGCCGTGTCGCAGGGCTGCTGGGTGACTGTGTTGTTGTATTGTATGTGTGTAAGCTGGTCTCAGAGCCGAGGGTGGCGCCGTGTCGCAGGGCTGCTGGCTGACTGTGTTGTTGTATTGTATGTGTGTAAGCTGGTCTCAGAGCCGGGGGTGGCGCCGTGTCGCAGGGCTGCTGGGTGACTGTGTTGTTGTATTGTATGTGTGTAAGCTGGTCTCAGAGCCGGGGGTGGCGCTGCGGTGCAGGGCTGCTGGCTGACTGTGTTGTTGTATTGTATGTGTGTAAGCTGGTCTCAGAGCCGGGGGTGGCGCCGTGTCGCAGGGCTGCTGGGTGACTGTGTTGTTGTATTGTATGTGTGTAAGCTGGTCTCAGAGCCGGGGGTGGCGCCGTGTCGCAGGGCTGCTGGCTGACTGTGTTGTTGTATTGTATGTGTGTAAGCTGGTCTCAGAGCCGGGGGTGGCGCCGTGTCGCAGGGCTGCTGGGTGACTGTGTTGTTGTATTGTATGTGTGTAAGCTGGTCTCAGAGTCGGATGGGGCTGTAGCAGACCACTCTCTCTGCAGTGCAAGCCTAAAAAGAAAACCATTTGGCCAACGACTACCAATGTTGGTGGGAAACCATCTGCATCTGCATCATCAATGGTAAAACCATCAACCATCATTGAGTGACCATCAATGGTTTCTAAACATCGAAGGTTGTCCCTAATACAGGGGAAATCATTGGTGGGCCCCACTGCCTGAGTGCCACACCCCATGCACTCAAATTATACATCGTTACTCTATTAATGTCAGTTACTCAGTGGAGCAGGATCATCAATGAACTTGAGTACTCGGTTTGTTTCTATGGAAACTACACCAATATTAGCTCTCCTGCCTATAAAAGTGGCAGTCCTGACTCACCCTTGCCCCTCCTTTATAAAGAGGCCATCTTTAATGGAGGCTGACTATGTCCTCTCTTATGGTTGGCCAAGCCCTTCTGTGCTGGCTGGCCATAACCCTTCTGGTGTAAGGCAACACCCCTTTAGCTTGGTCACCTACCACTGTATTCCCCAGGGGGCCTTCATGCCCCAGTCTGACACTGACTGTGCACGTTCCTGTACCCGTGACCACACTAAATTACAGCCACATACAGGTACCCTACTTCTATGGTCCATATACACTACACTTGCTCAGAGTCTGCAGAGTAGTATCACTGTCACATGTATACTCTACCTGTCTCTGACTTCTGGCAACATGTGGCAGAAGGGACACAGACAAGTTAGTATATACTAGAGTTGTGCCTGGACCCCCAAGTTTTGGTTTGGTTCTAATTCATCGTCGTGTTTTGGTAAAACCACCCTCAAGTGTACTGGTTCGGATTTAGTTTTGGTTCAGTTTTAAATTACTTTTAAATCGATAAAAATCCAGAACCTGAGTTTAGTTTTTAAATCCATGTTCCAAACTTACAGCTGACCCAAACCTGCGCTCGGTTGCACTTGGAACCCCAAAGTGGTTCCAAACTGGGACTGGATTCAAATAGGAACCTCTAAGATTGGGTGTGTTAGTTCAGTTTTTCAGGATTACATCTCTAACATATACATACATATATGTTACTGGTCTATGTAGATTATTGCTGGTGCTCCCCCTGGTGGCCATTACCTGCTGAGCTAAGCTTCAGTTACACTTTTAAGTTTTTTAATACTACTTCATGTTACACATAACACGAAAGAAGTTTTACTTCAAAAATTAATTGAAGTTTTGACACCTTTGAGGCTGCTGTGTGAGGAAGGTGATGAGATCCACTAAAAATTAGAGATGTGCGCAAACTTCAGTTTTTTTGATTTTGGTTCTAAATCATCATTGTGTTTTGGTTTTGGCAAAACCACTCTCCAGTGTTTTGGTTTTAGATTTCTTTAAAAATATATAAAAACTGCTAAAATCATGTAACTTGCACCTGTTTTTGGTCCTATAGTACTATTATCATCAATAACATTAATTTACCATCATTTTCAGTTCATTTTGACCACCTCACAGCACCTGAAATCACAAGGGAGGGACTTAAATGCAATCCGAAATACTCAAGATCCGGATTTTAGATCAGAGTTCCGAACTCTTGAACCAAGACTTGGTTTGACTCAGAAGCCCAAAGTTTGGGTGTGTTCGATTTTCAGCAAAACCGAACTGCTCATCTCTACTAAAAATGCAGTTATATACTGTATGTCCCAGACTCGTGATTAATATGTGGTGATCATAGTCTGAATGAATTCAGTTTCTATTGCAGGGAGGTGCTCAGATTTGTGGCTTTATTTTGAAATAAACTAGGCAATATGAGTTGAGACAGGAATGATGCAGTCAAATATGATTATGGTATAATAATGTATGTGACTTTTTATTATATTCTCTACTCATGCATTGAAGCGTTACTGATAGGTAAATTAAATGTATGTTGTGTCTGTTGCCTTTTGGTCTCACCATTGCGCCACTCAAGCTTAGAACATTTGAGGTATCAACGTGATATCAACGTGATATTACTGTTGCTGGGACCTTTAAAGTCATGGACCTGAAATGAAACAACGACAAGAGCAGGGAGCAGAACCAACATAGGGTCAACAGATATAAGGGAGGGGAAGTAGACCACAGCGCTAATGACTTACGCGACTATCTTTGAAAAACTTCTCCCATTTAAATTTGAATACATGGACTAGTACAAAAAGATCGCAGCATCTGATGGGGCAAAAAATGTTATGTCTCCTGATGGGTGATGCTGGGTGTAACTGGGCACGTCAGCCAGGCTCACATTACAGCCCCTTTATAGCTCAAATCAACCAATGTCCTTAAACCAGTCAAATGTTCACGCTTTGCAGGGCGTTTCTAAATTTTTCACCAGGAACAATTCATTCTGGACAAGTAAAGTGGTAAAGGTTGTGGGAAGCATATTACTGTGAAGGGTTCCAAAAGCAGAACATGAGCGTGCATTTAGAATAATAGAGCTAAACCCTTTATAACTGGAGCCCCAAGTGTTTCCGAAATCAACCTGACACTTAAGGGGCCTATCCACTATGCAACCTTCAGGTCGCCGAGGTGAGATGCCCGCACTGAACGTCGTTCACTGAACGTCATTCAGTGCAGGAGCCCGACCTATCTCTGAACATGCCGAACCTGACGAGCATCGTCAGGTTGACGGGCATGTTCAGTAGACAGTCGGGGATGGCAAGGACCCAGCGTGCACGCGCATCGATCGCTGGTCCTTGCCGGCTATCCATTACCCGACTTTGTGAACAATGCGACCAAAACCTCCTGGTTTTGGTCGTATTGCTCACAAAGTTGATAGGCCCCTTTAGATACGTTGTATAATATAGAAAAGTAAGCACTGAACATTTTGTAAAGTAAAAAAAAGATTCAGTGTAATCTGTTGTGAAGCCAAGTGGCGTAGCAGGGCAGGACCCTCCACACCCTGCTCATGTGACATCACAGATGAGGGGGCTGGAAGCAGTAAGGTGAGCACAGGCTGGGCCGTTCCAGGCACCCTGCAAGCCAAATACAGATGGCAACGGTGTAGCGATGGTGCACGGTGCCATCCTACGGCCTTTACCCTGTGACAAGAGGTGCACACTACTATATAAGTATGTTAATGCATGCCAGCAATTTGTCCTGATTCATTTATTTGTTGTTTTACTGCCCTGATTTCGTGACCAGACAATAAGGGGTTCGCGAGAGTTGGACGCATAAAGCTGTGTGTAAAAAAAAGCATATTTTATCTCAAAATGAATCCAGATCTGCACCAGTAACATGTGCTCCAGATTCACACCAGGCAACATTACACCCAGATACACTTAAACCCCTCCAGGTCATAAGCACAAGAGAGATATTTGTTAACATTTGTTTTCATAACGAAAAAAGGATTTGCTATTAGGGTTGATTTAAATCAGGGGTCTCACACCTGCGCAACTGATGAAAACCGTACCTATCAGCTTCAAGATGAATCTGCAATTGGCCAATCAGAAGCGACTAGCTAGAGCTGGCCACTGTCATCACCATCATCGCTTATTAATTTGCAGCGACTCATAGGCACTTGTGATAGACAAAGCTACGAGGGTAAGTCAAAAATGATACGCCCTCTGGCTGTAGAATTTATTTGAATCAACCTTCAGAAAAGACAAATACATTATTTTTCGACATAATCTTCCTGCTTTTCAATTAACTTTGTCCATCTGTCAACAAGCTTTCGTATTCCCTCATTAAAAAATGTTTTCATCTGAGCTGCGTGTCACGAATGCACCGCTGTCTTCACCTCTTCATCAGACGTGAATCTTCGTCCTCTTAGGGCTTCTTTAAGGGGACCAAACAGGTGACAGCAAGATTAGAACTATAAGGAAAAAGCTTTAACACCTCAAAACTAAGTTTTGGAGAGTGTCGACAGTATGAACAGCGGTGTGTGGACGTGCATTGTCATGCAATAACACAAAACCCTTGGATAGCAGTCCTCTGCATTTTGTTTGAAGTTTAGGCTTCGGCTCTTCAGTGAGCATCTCACTGTAATGAGCACTGTGCCTGATTCAGACCCGGTCGCAAGCGCTGAGCGCTCACAACCGGGTCGATGGTGGCCCAGAGCGCATGCGCACGACGGAGCCGGCTCTGTCATGCGCATGCACGAGACCCGGATAGCGACGGGCACTCCGTCGCTCCGGGTCTCGCACCAAAGGGGGCGAGATGTCGATGTTGAGTGACAGCTCGCCCCCTTTGGTGGGCGGGCCGGGGGGGTGGCTACCCAAATGGAGGCATTCCCATGAGAACGCCTGTCGTTTGGGGGCGGCCCCACTGACATCACGAGTGATGTCAGTGGAGAGATTCTGGCTCTGTTAGAGCCGAAATCTCTCTGGGGCTTGCGGCCACGAGACCCTACCACAAGGGTCTCGTCGCAAGCCCGATGGTCGCAATGGTCTTGACCATCGCGACCATCATCATGGCCGCTCGCTGTAGCTGTGGAAGAATAGACCCTACGCATCATAAAATGTTCAGTGGAAGTTTCTTTTTTTATCATTATTTGCTTATGACAATCTTTAATTTGATAACTATTTGTAATCTTTGGTTACGGTTACTCAGCAAGCGCTAAGACAATGTACAATAGTGACCTCTTCCTCCTGAGTTTCCTTATGTTACAAAGAGGTCACTGAGCATGGACGCTGATTGCAGAGACACCTATAAATCTGTATATGATTGCCTATAAACCCTTGCTGCTCACCATACATACCTAAATTAAGCATGATTCCCTAGTTAAAGGGAAAACCACACCTATAGATAAAGGTACATATCGGCAGCGATGTGATTAATAGCTTAAAGACTGCTGGCGCCATGAGAAGCAGCAACAATTTGGCAGAGAATCAGAGAACGTCACTGTGCTACAAATGTGCAGGAGGTTATCATTGGCCCTGTTTGCTGACCTAAGTTCCAGCAGTGAGACTTCATACATTGGATATATTGCCGGATGAGCAGTCTCAGGGGTGAAATGGTGGCTCTCTCATTGCTAAGATGGCAATAACTCATTACCCCTAGGTATGGCATTAACTATACCCAGCAACATGGGACCCTTCAGGCCAAATATCTGTTACAAGTCGAAGTGGTGTCTTGTTAAACACCTGTGCTCCGAGCGGTCCTAGTCCGTCTGTTGCTAGGAGACAAGGACGCCAGGGCCCTCCCCTTCTCAGTGAGATCTCCCACCTGACTGCTCCATCACCTCCAACCCGCTCCTATTGGATTCTTCTCCTATTTACTCCTGCTGGTTCTCTGCTGCGGTGCCGGCTATAGCGTTCAGTACGTAGCCTCCGATTTCCTGTGATTGATTTAATTCTCCTGTGTGCTCCAGCTCTTCGTGTCCAGTGTGTATCTCAACTATCTCTACTGCACTACAGCGTCTGTATGGACAACCTGCTTGTAACACTGTAGCAGTTTTTGCCGCATTTCAGCGTTTGTGTGGACACCCTGCTTGTAACACCATAACGGTCTTTGCCATATTTCAGCTTCGGTGTGGACAACCTGCTTGTAACACCATAGCGGTCTTTGACGCATTTCAGCTAATTGCATCACAGCAGTCTCTAGAGCGCTTCAGCCCACAAGGCTGCAACCAGCCAAGTTCATATCAGCCCACAAGGCTGCAACTAGCCAAGTTCATATCAGCCCACAAGGCTGCAACTAGCCAAGTTCATATCAGCCCACAAGGCTGCAACCACCCAAGTTCATATCAGCCCACAAGGCTGCAACCACCCAAGTTCATATCAGCCCACAAGGCTGCAACCAGCCAAGTTCATATCAGCCCACAAGGCTGCAACCACCCAAGTTCATATCAGCTCACAAGGCTGCAACCTGCCAAGTTCATATCAGTCTATAAGGCTGTAGGTTGGCCACTGGCCTAACCTCAAACAATGACTTTCTTTTCAGTTGACCCCATCGCTTCATATAATCCTCAGCACTATTGCTTTAGTCAGAGGTGAATCTTATCTCAGATTCTTAATTATATGCCAACACCACTATCGCTATTCCTGGTCTCCTGGGACTGATCCTACTGTGTGATTTATCAGGAGATCATAACAATATCACTGGAACCCAGCGTCATGCTGCCGCTGAGATATGCAGCAATATAGAATGCTACTCCTGGACTACCAATGATAAATAGAGACCTGTATCAGTGTGAGACAGAGAAAGGTCTTTGGATGCAAGCATTGGTCTATGGTCAGGAATTAATTAGCAAGGGGTGCAGGGTGTGTGGTGCACACAGATTCCTGGGCCCAGGAAGGCTGACACCGCAAACCCTGTACGTGTAAACTATACTTACCTCTCTGCCAACACCTTTGTGATCACCGGTGTTATCACTAAGAAAATGGAGCATGGGTCATTTTCCCAAAGATCTGCGCATCTGCATTCAAAAAATCACCAGGAAAATGGTGCCTGAGCGGTAGACTACTCGGCGCATGCGCCAGTGAGAGAGGGGAGAGGCTGATACTGCACACAAGCCCCCTCCTCTCTTAAACCGCCCCTGTTAGTACTAGTAACCTCAGATTACCTAGATCCATTGTACGTGATGTCGATGTCCAACATTTTATAAATTCCAACTGACACAGAGGTTATATGAGCAGCCGACCGGAAACAACAAAACTGACAAGATGGTAATCAGCCATTGAAGAGATGAGTGCAGAGGTTATAAACTGCCTAACAGATGATGACCTCCTCTCTCATAAACTGATAACCCCTTATACCAAAAATAACATATTCAGGGGCCCGTTTATCAACGAGTTTTATCATACGCAACGAGTTTGAAAATTCATTGCGTAATATAATGATGCTGCAGCCAATCAGCTCCCAACTGCCATCTGTTTGAAAAATAACAGTTGGAAACTGATTGGCTGGAGCATCAATTATCACACACAACTAGTTTTAAAACTTGATGTGTATGATAAAACTCGTTGATAAATGAGGTTCACAGGGGCCTATTCATCAACACTAAAATAACGTTTTTAAGGACATTTTCCTTAAATAACGTTATTATGTAGCCACTTAGCACAGGAGATATCACAGATATCTCCTTGCTAAGTTCCCCTGCGTTAATTTCCACACTCCCCATACATTAGTATGGGATGTGGAAATTATGGTATTCATCAAATTCCGAAAATTATAAATTTTCGTAATTTGATGCAGTTACTATTCGCCACTGTGAGGTGGCGAATAGCAGGTGAAACTTACCTGTATCCGCGTGTGCAGGTCCTCCGATGAGTCCCTCCAGCGCTCTGCTCCGTCCTCAGGCTCCGGAGGCTGGTCGGACATGTGTGCTCCCCAGCAGAGCACAAGAAAGTTTAGAAAAAGAAAAAAAAAATTTTTTTTCCTAATCTGTCATGTGGTCTGCTGGGAAACCACATGGCAGACCAGCAGGACGGAGCCGGAGGCTGCTGCGCGGACAGGTAAGTCGGGGGTGGGAGGTGAGGGGAGGGGGGTGGGGGGGTACACATGTAGGCAGTGCTGTGCATGCACTGGTTTTACAGATGTAACAGCGCATGCGCAGCACTGTTTCCAGATGCAATAAGGTAGTGTAGGCAGGGAAAAGTATCGCAAAAATGACAGCTTTTCGGAATAGATACTTATGGAGAGGTGGAATGATGAATTCCACCTATAATTAGCTAGAACTCCATGAGAGTTCTAAAGCTAATTATCTCCAGAGAATTTTTAGGTTTAATGAATAGGCCCCACAGTCAGAAAAAAAATAAAAAAATGGGGTCTATTCATCATTCATCGATGATGAATCTTATTCATCGATGATGAAGGATTGAACTCGCTGCGAGGGATACTTAAGTATCCAACTCACAGCGGGGGAAGCCTGACACCAGAGCAATTCATCATTGCTCCGGTGAGGAGACAACTGCTCCGAAAAGCAGTTGTCCCCGTGGTTAGTATCGCAGCTACATCTTACTTACCTGCTCCCTGTCATCCTGGCACCTCCGGCCACACATGCGCACAGCCGCCGGGAGTTTTCGGAGTCTGCTAAATACCAAAGGGATGATGAATGGCGTGGTAGTTTATATATGTGGAAACTAGCATTTCCGCATGGTTACCGGGCCATTTATCATTTGATGAATAGGCCCCAAAGACTTGAGTCTGGTGAAAACGATGTCACAGCTTTTATTACATTTGGATTAGAATTTTGAAATTAGTGACAGCTCTGGCCTCAGCTATACCTATAAACATTAGGAGTGGCCATGGGCGCAAGTGGGATGTGAGTGTCTATAATGTCTGATAGGTGCAATCCAGACGCTAATGCCACTGATGCTGACCTGAATGGATCTGGGTGGAAATATGTTATTTTCTATGCAAGTTTCATATATAGTAAGTTAGTAACTAGGCAAATTTTGTGGCCTTATCTGTGTCAACCCCTAAGAATCTGTAGCTTGGGACAGGAAATTGACAGAAGGCAACAGAAGTAAAGATAATGTTCACGCATAGCAGCCACACCAATACATTCACTTACATGAGTTTGGGGGTCTGTTTAATAAGAGGATATATATATATTTTTTTTAACCAACAAAAATTTATAAAATATATATATTTTCCAACCTAACATGCTGGGTATTAATCTGCTGAAAAAGAATTCAGTAAAATTGCAGTAAATAAACCCTGTAAAGATAAATGCAATTCATATGGCAAAGATTACTAGTATAAAGGGAGGGTTCTGCCAAAATTACAATCTCAAAAATATGGTAATGACTATGACTAGATGGGTACGCATGTCTCAAACTAAAGAGAAATACATTGATGATAAAACCATTTACTCTATGTGGAATTAAATGATGACATCTACAGCCACTGTGTGAGGTTCTGATTTTGTTGTGGACCCGGGGTGGTGATAGGAGCAGACACAGAAGCAGATTTAAATGAAAAAGTGGAGTTTTTAATAAGTGGCTTAGAAGACATGGGAATGGCAAACGAAAAAGTCCAGGTATAGCGCTAAAGTGCACTTGATAACTGTAGTGGGGGTAAATGGGAGAATGTCCAGATAGTGACAGGCAGGAACAGTCCAGTATACAGGTATGGTGAGCTGTAACAGAATGCAGGTATGATGAGCTGTAACTGAATGCAGGTATGATGAGCTGTAACAGAATGCAGGCATGGTGAGCTGTAACAGAATGCAGGCAGAGGTAATGAAGTCCAGCTGGGAGTGAATGGAGGCAAGGTGCAGGGAAACAGCAGGTTCATGTACTCAGGGAGGTGAAAAGGTAAATGGAGGGTGCAGGGTAAGTCCAGCAGGTTGGAGCAGGCAAGGTTCAGGCTAGTAGCGCTTCCATGGAGGCAGGTAAGGCACAGGTACTCCCTCTCAGCCGCAGCTGAGAAACACGTTGCACTGGCAAAAGAAGGAAGGCTCTGGACCTTCCTAAATACTCAGTGCCGCGCTGTGACTGGCTGGAAAGAACACATGACCCACCAGGATTGGACAGCTTGAATCACATGGCCGCAGGCAAGATGGCGGCGCCCATGCCAGTGGAACGGAAGCACCGCCAGACCTCACCAGGCCTCGTGACAATGCGCCCGCACAGAACCACGCGCAGCCAAAGCCCCTCGCCAGACACCATCACCGCTGCCAGAGACCCCCCGCCACAACAACCTCACAGGTAATACCCGGTGACCACCATACCGAGAAACCCTGGCCGTGACACACTGGGATCTGAAGGCAGTGCAAGCCAAAGCTTTATTATACAAACCACAGAAATATAGATATGATCTACATTAAGTAAGCTTCTACAGCAAAGACATTTATAATGGGTGCAGGGTGTGAGGTGCATGCGGGGCCCCCCTGGGTCCAGGGAGACCCCGCATCACACACCCTTCACCCATAGCATACTTACCTTGTGCCGGTTATCAGGCTTCTCCTTCGTGACACCATCTTCCCAGTGGCATTTTCTGAAAGTTGGCGAGGCACAATGAAAGCAAAGATGTGGAGCCTTGGAGTGCCCAGCTGGTCAGAGGAGAAGGTTCGCTGCACAAGGGCCCCTCGAGTGTTAATGTGCCCCTGTTTCAAGAGCATTGGTTATTAACTCCAGTCCTCAAGTACCCCAACAAGTTACGTTTTCTTGGGGATGTAGTCATAATGTCAACACCCCAATGTCGACATAGGACATGTCGACATGTGATATGTCGACGTTCTGCACAAAGCGGAGGGTTAGGTAGCGGGAGATTGTTAAGGTTAGGCTGTGGGAGGGAAGGGATAGGCTATGGAAGAAGAGGGTTAGAGTTAGGTTGCAGGAAGGGAAGGGTTAGGGTTAGTCTGTGGGAGGGGAGAGTTAGAGTTAGGCACTAGGGGGAGGATTTGGGTTAGGCTGTAGTAGCGGAGGGTTAAAGTTAGGCTGCAGAAGGGGAGGGTTACAGTTAGGCTGCGGAAGGGTAGGGTTAGGGGTTAGGCTATAACAGCGGATGATTAAGGTTACGCTGTGGGAGGGGAGGGTTAGGATTAGGCTGAGTAGGGGAGAGTTAGGGTTAGGCTGAGGGAGGCGAGGGATAGACAGTATGGGGAGGGTCAGGGTTAGGCTTTAATGGGAGTTTTAGTGTTACTTACCGCCGGAACTGGTACATGACACCTGGAAATTACGATTACATTACTGCCGGAAATAGAAGACACTGCCAAAGAGCCTTTACCAGGTAAGTGAAACCAATGGAACATGCAGTTTTTCCAACATTGAACATGCAGTTTTTCCAACATTCTAATCATGATGACATTTCATCAGTGTCGACAAGATGAATGTTGATAAAACATACAGAACCTGTTTTCTGGATATCTCTAGCCATGCACAGGTGAGTTATTCTATATAGCTGTGTAATATCCCGCTGTAGGGGTGCAATGCAAAGCTCTAACGCATGGTACGTAACACTCTTTGCAAGTTCTTGTGCTTCTGTTGGTGCGACAATTAGGCAGAGTGTTTTCCATATACAAAGAATTACAACAGTTGGTTCCAATTAAGGCCCTCATTCAGAGCCGCTCGTTAACAGCAGTACGCTCGTTGCGTTCCGATGTTGACTAACCGCGCATGCGTCGGTGTTACACTGCGCATGTGCGTACGGCAGATTGCGAGCTTATTTTGACTCGTTCGTAAAATAGCGTACAGGAAGTGACATGTCAAATGTGATTGACAGAACAGGGCGTTTTTGGGTGTTAACGGGGGTGGAGATGGAAAAACGCAGGCGTGGCGAGGCGTTTTTGGGGCGTACATACATTAGCAGATGCGAACGTAAAATGTGTTCGTACCGACTAGGGGTGAGCGGGTTCGGATTTCTGAAATCCGAACCCCCCCGAGCACCCCCGATCCGAGTCCGATCCGAGTCAGGCTCGACTTTTCCCGCCTGACTCGGATCTGAAATCGAGGCAAAACGTCATCATCCCGCCTTCCGAGTCTCGCGGGTTTTGGATCCTATATAAGGTACCCGCGTCGGCGCCATTTTCTCACTCGGCTGTGGACAGTGAAGAGGGAGGGTGGGAGTTAGGGCTGTGTAGTGTAGTGTAGTGTAGTGCTGCTGTTGTCCACTACTTCAAAGTCCATAGGGGCTGGCTGTGTTGTGCTGCTGTTGTTAATAGGGGCTGTGTCCACTACTTCAAAGTCCATAGGGGCTGGCTGGACTGTGTTGTGCAGTCAGTTCTCCATAGGGGCTGTGTCCACTCCAAAGTCCTGTGCAGTGTCCCAGTCCTAAAGGAGTGCTGTAGTGTTGTCCAGGGGGTGCTCTGTCCATCAGGGGTGCTCCCCCCAAGTGCTAAAAAAATAATATATTTTCTGTGTTTGTGAATTGTGTGCGCAGTAGCCGCACGTGCATCAACAAAGTAGTGCCAAGCGTGCGCCTGTGTCATAAGTAAAGGGCCGGCTGGCTTGACCGTTAAAGGGTGCTGTAACCCCCGAAAGTACACTCCAGTCCAAACCAAAAAAAAATTATTTTCTGTGTTTGTGAATTGTGTGCGCAGTAGCCGCACGTGCATCAACAAAGTAGTGCCAAGCGTGCGCCTGTGTCATAAGTAAAGGGCCGGCTGGCTTGACTGTTAAGGGTGCTGTAACCCCCGAAAGTACACTCCAGTCCAAACCAAAAAAAAAATTATTTTCTGTGTTTGTGAATTGTGTGCGCAGTAGCCGCACGTGCATCAACAAAGTAGTGCCAAGCGTGCGCCTGTGTCATAAGTAAAGGGCCGGCTGGCTTGACCGTTAAGGGTGCTGTAACCCCCGAAAGTACACTCCAGTCCAAACCAAAAAAAAAATTATTTTCTGTGTTTGTGAATTGTGTGCGCAGTAGCCGCACGTGCATCAACAAAGTAGTGCCAAGCGTGCACCTGTGTCATAAGTAAAGGGCCGGCTGGCTTGACCGTTAAGGGTGCTGTAACCCCCGAAAGTACACTCCAGTCCAAACCAAAAAAAAAATTATTTTCTGTGTTTGTGAATTGTGTGCGCAGTAGCCGCACGTGCATCAACAAAGTAGTGCCAAGCGTGCGCCTGTGTCATAAATAAAGGGCCGGCTGGCTGGACCGTTAAAGGGTGCTGTAACCCCCGAAAGTACACTCCAGTCCAAACCAAAAAAAAATTATTTTCTGTGTTTGTGAATTGTGTGCGCAGTAGCCGCACGTGCATCAACAAAGTAGTGCCAAGCGTGCGCCTGTGTCATAAGTAAAGGGCCGGCTGGCTTGACCGTTAAGGGTGCTGTAACCCCCGAAAGTACACTCCAGTCCAAACCAAAAAAAAAATTATTTTCTGTGTTTGTGAATTGTGTGCGCAGTAGCCGCACGTGCATCAACAAAGTAGTGCCAAGCGTGCGCCTGTGTCATAAGTAAAGGGCCAGCTGGCTTGACCGTTAAAGGGTGCTGTAACCCCCTAAGTACACTCCAGTCCAAACCAAAAAAAAAATTATTTTCTGTGTTTGTGAATTGTGTGCGCAGTAGCCGCACGTGCATCAACAAAGTAGTGCCAAGCGTGCGCCTGTGTCATAAGTAAAGGGCCGGCTGGCTTGACCGTTAAGGGTGCTGTAACCCCCGAAAGTACACTCCAGTCCAAACCAAAAAAAAAATTATTTTCTGTGTTTGTGAATTGTGTGCGCAGTAGCCGCACGTGCATCAACAAAGTAGTGCCAAGCGTGCGCCTGTGTCATAAGTAAAGGGCCGGCTGGCTTGACCATTAAAGGGTGCTGTAACCCCCAAAGTACACTCCAGTCCAAACCAAAAAAAAAATTATTTTCTGTGTTTGTGAATTGTGTGCGCAGTAGCCGCACGTGCATCAACAAAGTAGTGCCAAGCGTGCGCCTGTGTCATAAGTAAAGGGCCGGCTGGCTTGACCGTTAAAGGGTGCTGTAACCCCCGAAAGTACACTCCAGTCCAAACCAAAAAAAAATTATTTTCTGTGTTTGTGAATTGTGTGCGCAGTAGCCGCACGTGCATCAACAAAGTAGTGCCAAGCGTGCGCCTGTGTCATAAGTAAAGGGCCGGCTGGCTTGACCGTTAAAGGGTGCTGTAACCCCCGAAAGTACACTCCAGTCCAAACCAAAAAAAAATTATTTTCTGTGTTTGTGAATTGTGTGCGCAGTAGCCGCACGTGCATCAACAAAGTAGTGCCAAGCGTGCGCCTGTGTCATAAGTAAAGGGCCGGCTGGCTTGACCGTTAAAGGGTGCTGTAACCCCCGAAAGTACACTCCAGTCCAAACCCAAAAAAAATTATTTTCTGTGTTTGTGAATTGTGTGCGCAGTAGCCGCACGTGCATCAACAAAGTAGTGCCAAGCGTGCGCCTGTGTCATAAGTAAAGGGCCGGCTGGCTTGACCGTTAAAGGGTGCTGTAACCCCCGAAAGTACACTCCAGTCCAAACCAAAAAAAAATTATTTTCTGTGTTTGTGAATTGTGTGCGCAGTAGCCGCACGTGCATCAACAAAGTAGTGCCAAGCGTGCGCCTGTGTCATAAGTAAAGGGCCGGCTGGCTTGACCGTTAAAGGGTGCTGTAACCCCCGAAAGTACACTCCAGTCCAAACCAAAAAAAAATTATTTTCTGTGTTTGTGAATTGTGTGCGCAGTAGCCGCACGTGCATCAACAAAGTAGTGCCAAGCGTGCGCCTGTGTCATAAGTAAAGGGCCGGCTGGCTTGACCGTTAAAGGGTGCTGTAACCCCCGAAAGTACACTCCAGTCCAAACCAAAAAAAAATTATTTTCTGTGTTTGTGAATTGTGTGCGCAGTAGCCGCACGTGCATCAACAAAGTAGTGCCAAGCGTGCGCCTGTGTCATAAGTAAAGGGCCGGCTGGCTTGACCGTTAAAGGGTGCTGTAACCCCCGAAAGTACACTCCAGTCCAAACCAAAAAAAAATTATTTTCTGTGTTTGTGAATTGTGTGCGCAGTAGCCGCACGTGCATCAACAAAGTAGTGCCAAGCGTGCACCCGTGTCATAAGTAAAGGGCCGGCTGGCTTGACCGTTAAAGGGTGCTGTAACCCCCGAAAGTACACTCCAGTCCAAACCAAAAAAAAATTATTTTCTGTGTTTGTGAATTGTGTGCGCAGTAGCCGCACGTGCATCAACAAAGTAGTGCCAAGCGTGCGCCTGTGTCATAAGTAAAGGGCCGGCTGGCTTGACCGTTAAAGGGTGCTGTAACCCCCGAAAGTACACTCCAGTCCAAACCCAAAAAAAATTATTTTCTGTGTTTGTGAATTGTGTGCGCAGTAGCCGCACGTGCATCAACAAAGTAGTGCCAAGCGTGCGCCTGTGTCATAAGTAAAGGGCCGGCTGGCTTGACCGTTAAGGGTGCTGTAACCCCCGAAAGTACACTCCAGTCCAAACCAAAAAAAAATTATTTTCTGTGTTTGTGAATTGTGTGCGCAGTAGCCGCACGTGCATCAACAAAGTAGTGCCAAGAGTGCGCCTGTGTCATAAGTAAAGGGCCGGCTGGCTTGACCGTTAAAGGGTGCTGTAACCCACAAAGTACACTCCAGTCCAAACCAAAAAAAAAATTATTTTCTGTGTTTAGCCGCACGTATATATCAAATCGATATAACATAAATGGAGGACCAAACTTTCTCCGATAAAAATAAAATAGAGAAAGATCAAGAACCACTTCCTCCTAGTGCTGAAGCTGCTGCCACTAGTCATGACATAGACGATAACATGCCATCAACGTCGTCTGCCAAGGCCGATGCCCAATGTCATAGTAGAGGGCACATACAATCCCAAATGGCAAAGTTCAGGAAAATGACCTTGAAAAAGACATTTAAATCAGCTGAAGAGAAACGTAAACTTGCCAATATGCCATTTACGACACGGAGTGGCAAGGAACGGCTAAGGTCGATCCCTAGTATGTTCATGACTAGTGGTTCAGCTTCACATGACGATGGAAGCCCTCCTCCCACTAAAAAAATCAAAAGAGTTAAGCTGGCAAAAGCACAGCGAAGAACTGTGCTTTCTAAGAAGATATCACAAATCCCCAAGGAGAGTCCAAGTGTGGTGGTGGTTGCGATGCCTGACCTTCCCAGCACTGGACGGGAAGAGGTGGCTCTTTCCACCATTTGCACGCCCCCTGCAAGTGCTGAAAGGAGCACCCACAGTCCACTTGCTGATATGCAAATTGAAGATGTCACTGTTGAAGTACAACAGGATGAGGATACTGGTGTAGCTGGCGCTGAGGAGGAAGTTGGCGAGGAGGATTCTGATGGTGATGTGGTTTGTTTAAATCAGGCTCCGGGGGAGACAGTTGTTGTCCGTGGGATGAAAAAGCCCATCACGGTCATGCCTGGGCAGAAGACCAAACATTCCACCTCTTTGGTCTGGCAATATTTCTATCCAAATCCGGACAACAACTGTCTTGCCATATGTACCATATGTAAAGGTGAAATAAGTAGGGGTAGGGACGTCAACCACCTAGGAACATCCTCCCTTATACGGCACCTGCAGCGCGTTCATAAAAAGTTACTGTCAAGTTCAGAAACTTTGGCTAAGACCGTAAGCAGTCCAGGGACACCTAAATCCCGTTGTCCTGTTGTATCCAAGCGCCTGCAAACCACACCATCAACTCCCTCCTCGTCAATTTCCTCCTTAGTCAGGATCGGAAGTAGTCCTGCAGGCCATGTCACTGGCATGACTGACTCTCCTATCCGGGATTCCTCTGGAGGATCCTGCATTGCTACGCCTACTGCTGCCGCTGCTGCTGTTGCTGCTGCTGGGAGTCGTTCATCATCCCAGAGAGGAAGTAGGAACACCACTACTTTTACTAAACAATTGACCCTCCAACAGTCCTTAGCGAGGAGGATGAAGTACGACAGCAGTCATCCTGAAGCAAAACGTATAACTGAGGCCTTGACTGCTATGTTGGTGTTAGACGTGCGTCCGGTATCCGCCATTAGTGCAGTGGGATTTAGACAATTGATGGAGGTAGTGTGTCCCCGGTTCCAAATCCCGTCTAGATTCCACTTCACTAGGCAGGCGATACCGAGACTGTACAGAAACGTCAGAAAAAGTGTCCTCAGTGTCCTGAAAAATGCCGTTGTACACAATGTCCACTTAACCACGGACATGTGGACAAGTGGAACAGGGCAGACTAAGGACTATATGACTGTGACAGCCCACTGGGTAGATGTATCACCTTACGCAGCAACAGCAGCAGCGTCACCAGTAGCAGCATCTCAGAAACGCCAGCTCGTTACAAGGCAGGCTACGCTGTGTATCACCGGTTTCAGTAAGAGGCACACCGCCGACAACCTCTTAGAGAAACTGAGGGAAATCATCGCCCAGTGGCTTACCCCACTTAGACTCTCCTGGGGATTTGTGATATCTGACAACGCCACCAATATTGTGCGGGCATTACATCTGGGCAAATTCCAGCACATCCCATGTTTTGCTCACACAATAAACTTGGTGGTGCAGAATTTTCTGAAAAGCGACAGGGGCGTGCAGGAGACGCTTTGGGTGGCCCGAAAAATTTCTGGCCACTTTCGCCATTCAGCGACTGCGTGCCGAAGACTGGAGCGCCAGCAAACACTCTTGAACCTGCCCCGCCATCACCTGAAGCAAGAGGTTGTGACGCGGTGGAACTCAACCCTCTATATGCTTCAGAGGATGGAGGAGCAGCAAAAGGCCATACAAGCCTATACATCCACCTATGACATAGGCAAAGGAGGGGGTATGCACCTGACTCAAGCGCAGTGGAGAATGATTTC
Organism: Taudactylus pleione; assembly: GCA_031769625.1. NCBI lineage: Eukaryota > Metazoa > Chordata > Amphibia > Anura > Myobatrachidae > Taudactylus > Taudactylus pleione. The sequence continues at coordinate 7,930,303 of JAUIMM010000312.1, read as the reverse complement.
CGTGTTGTGCAAGGTTCTCCAGCCCTTCGAACTTGCCACACGTGAAGTCAGTTCAGACACAGCCAGCTTGAGTCAGGTCATTCCCCTCATCAGGCTTTTGCAGAAGCAGCTGGAGAAAGTGAAGGAGGAGCTAAGACGGAGCGATTCCGCTCGGCATGTGGGACTTGTGGATGAAGCCCTTCATTCGCTTTGCCAGGATTCCAGGGTGGTCAATCTGTTGAAATCAGACCACTACATTTTGGCCACCGTGCTTGATCCTAGGTTTAAAGCCTATGTGGTGTCTCTCTTTCCGGCCGACACAAGCCTGCAGAGGTGCAAAGACCTGCTGGTGAACACACTGTCAGCTGAAGCGGAACGTGACACGTCAACGGCTCCTTCTTCATTTTCTCCCGCAACTGGGGCTGCCAGGAAAAAACTTAGGTATCCTAAGCAACCCGCTGGCGGTGATGCAGGGCAGGCAGGACCAAGTTTGGACATCTGGTCTGGACTGAAGGACCTGGCAACAATTTCTGACATGTCTACTGTCACTGCATATGATACTGTCACCATTGACAGAATGGTGGAGGATTACATCGGTGACAGCATCCAAGTAGGCATGTCAGACAGTCCATACCTGTACTGGCAGGAAAAAGAGGCAATTTGGAGGCCCCTGTACAAGCTGGCTCTATTTTACCTGAGTTGCCCCCCCTCCAGTGTGTACTCCGAAAGAGTGTTTAGTGCAGCCGGGAACCTTGTCAGCGAAAGGCGTAGGAGGTTGCTTCCACAGAATGTGGAGAAGATGATGTTCATCAAAATGAATTATCAGCTCTTCCAGGGAGACCAGCCTCCAGAAGGTACAGAGGGACCTGTGGTGGTGGATTCAAGTGGGGACGAGTTAATACTTTGTGAGGATGAGGATGTACACACTGAAGAGGGTGAGGAATCGGTGGATGAGGAGGATGAGGATGACATCTTGCCTCCGTAGAGCCAGTTTGTGCAGGGACACATTAATTTCCAGCTTGTTTTGTGGGGGCCCAAACGAACCAATCATTTCAGCCACAGTTGTGTGGCAGACCCTGGCGCTGAAATGATTGATTTGTTAAAGTGTGCATGTCCTGTTTATACAACATAAGGGTGGGTGGGAGGGCCCAAGGACAATTCCATCTTGCACTTCTTTTTTTTCTTTGCATTATGTACAGTTTGGGGCCTAGTTTTTCTAACTGCCATCCTGTCTGCCACTGCAGTGTCACTCCTAGATGGGTCACGTGTTTGTGCCGCCCACTCGTGTCGCTTAGCATAGTCATCCAGCTACCTCGGTGCAACCTTTTGGACATGAAAACACTATTGTGAGGTGTGAGGTGTTCAGAATAGACTGGAAATGAGTGGAAATTAAGGTTATTGAGGTTAATAATAGCATAGGAGCAGAGAAACCAACAAATTCTGTGATTTTAGCTGTTTTTATGCTTTTTAAAAAAAAAATACAGATCCAAAACACAAAACCCAGAACCCAAAACACGGAAGGGTGGTTTTGGCAAAACCAATCCAGATCCAAAACACGAAGAAAGATCCAGATCCAAAACCAAAACACAAAACACGAAAAGTGGCCGGTGCACACCCCTAGTACCGACTCATACGTACACTGGATGATCCTCTTTCCCTTCAAAATGCTCGCACAGCTTAGGGTCTGGATTACTCGACCACATTGGCGATGGCCTTCTCCTCCGTCCCGGCACTCCACGATGTTGCAGCGATTAATCGCGGGTGGTCAGAACAGCAATTAGTGTTGGATTGAAAACCGGCTTGGTATGTGTTTTGAAATCAGTTTTTTGGGTTAGCACAAAAGCGTACGCAGGTGGAAATCATAGCTGCTAATGTCAGGATTACACAATCAATTTGCGTACATTTGTGGGGGTTTATTTTGGCCTCAATTTGTTGGTTTTGCCCTATTGTAACAATAATGTCATCATGTTTTTTTTGTTTTTCCCTTTTTCTTTTGGCCTGGTGAATTTGCATCGTTATGTAAATTTTTAAACGTTCCTTAAAGAGCCCTTTTTTTTAATTCATGTAAAATGTGGTTTTTGCACGTTTTTGCCTTTTGGCCCAGGATTAAATGTAACCCATTCTGACAATAATGTGAGAATACAATTTCAAACTTTTTTTGGAATCTTATTGCTCAAACAAAAACTAAAATAAAAAACAGATTGTAGAAAAAGATTTTTTGCAGGGTTCATTCCCAAAGTTAAAATAATTGGGCCAACATAAAAGATTTATGAAACGTAAAACACAAAATTAAAAACAATTCACAAGAAAGGAGAGGGTGAAGTTTTGTCCAGAAAGGAATATGAGGCAAGCACAGAAGGAGTGTGGGAAAAGTAGCCATTGCTGTCACCGTTTTTTCACCCGTTTGGCTGGGGGAGGGAGGGCGCCAGACCGGGTCCGGGATGTCATCGGGCTGGCCTGTCCAGAGGCAGATGTTGTGGCCTCTGGACTAGGCACAGGGCTAGGCACATTTGGAGGATTGGCTGATGTTGTGCCAGAGGTGGAGGATCCTGATGTTCCGGCAGGAAGGGAGGTCGGCTCCACCATGTGCTGGCGAACGAGCTGCTCCAGGGCATTGGCGATGCGGATGTTGGCCCTGGTATTATCCGCCAGGGCCTGACCAATGGTCACGTTGGCCGCCGCATTTTGCTCCAGGGCCTCAGCCACCCGTATCAGACTGGCGTCCATCCTCTGCAGAATCTCCGTATGGAAATCCGATTTGAAATTGAGTTCTGTGAGGAGGGCCACTGCCTGCGAGGGGGATTGCCCTGGACTGGCTTCTGCAGGGTCCTCAGCCGGATGTACTGGTTCCTCCCCTGCAGAGCCAGCAGAAATTCTGCGGCCAAGGCTCCCCTCTGGAGCAGACTCATCCGCCTGTGTCTCTGTTGGAAAAATGAGAAAAGACTCACATTAGAATCTACATATTGGCACAATAACATTTCAGAGTTGGTGACATCACAATATTTACCTGGGACAACATGAGGAGCCGCAAAGTCTGGCATGTCCGTATCCATGTTGGACACGCCAAACACCTCCACAGGCTGCACACACCCCTGTGCCAGCTCTTCTAAATTCGTCAACTCCAATGACACAGGGGTGGGACCCCCACCTGTACCCCTTGCATGCCTAGCCCTGTCCGCCAGTTTTTGCTTTAGGCGATATTTGAAGTCGCCCCATCTGTGGGATAAAATTGGAACCATTATCCTTTTTTTAAAAATGGGGTTTGTTTTTAGGGGGGGCAAGTGTTTACTTACCGCCGTTTGACATCCCGGGCTAGACGGACATAATCACCCACCCTATTGACAGCAACGGCTACCTCTTCCCACATTCTCCACTTCTGGCTTGTACTCATGTTCCTGTCTGCCTGTGGCAGGATGTCCACACACTTCTGAATCAAAACCTCCATCTCCTTTCTTGTGAATTGTGGCTGCCTTTTCTTTTTGGCAGCTTTGGCCGGAATACTGGGCCCAGCAGCCTCTTCCATGTCATCCTCCTCACCTATTTGTGTAAATATGCAGAATTCTCAACTTCACAACTTGCCCAATATTATGTTTCAAATTAATCATTGAGACAAAATGCATGAAATACTTACCGCCTGACTGTTGTCCATTGTTTCCCTGGTCTGTAGCCATGTCTGAGCTCCAAACAAGAAATACACCAGAATTTTAATTGTGTTTCGTGACGTATTTATACATGCGTCCTTATTTTGCGGCCGCATCATTGATTGTGCGTTCCTATGATCCCTCCTTAATTTGTGCGGGAAACTAAACACTATTTATGGCTTGGTGTGTCTCGAGTCGAGGTGGCGTTTTTGGATTGTTGGAGGTTACCTTGGTCGGAGTTTCTTGTTTGCGGATTTTGGAGTTGGCGTTGTTGGGAGTTTATTTTGTTTGCTATATTTGCGGTTTTTTTTTCCGGACCCTTTTTTTTTGGTGTTTTTTTTGGCCTCGTTTCTTGATTTGGTAAGTTTTGGGAAGTCTAACTTTGGTTCAATTTGTGTCTCCTTCTTTTTCATATTTTTCTAAAGTTTTTTTTCCTAATTTCATCTCTGTTAGGTTTTTATTTGTCTCGGCCCCAAAGACCTTCTGATCGGGAATCTTATATATTAGCTCTTGGTAAGTCCATTTTTTAACTTGTATTTGCGAACTAATTAGCGCATTTTTATCTGTTTGTATAGTGACTTGTATTTGCGAACTAATTAGCGCATTTTTATCTGTTTGTATAGTGACTTGTATTTGCGAACTAATTAGCGCAATTTTAAATGCTTATTCATCCTGTAAAATTGTTTGTGTTTTCCCTTTAGCATTTTTTGCTTACATTTGACCCCAATTTGACGTACTGTGTGCAATGTCGTTTTGCTCGTTGGCCAAATGTGTGTTTCGCCTATTTTATGTTTTGTCTTGCACCAAATTTACAAACATAAATGAACAGACTAAACAGATTTTTTTTAATATTGGGAATATTTACAGTTTGGACGTATCATGACAATACCCCGGCATGTAAGCAGCAATGGATGGTATCATCAAGCTAAGTTGTTTTAATTTTATTTTGGGGTGGGTAAAAAGCCTTGCATTCAAATCTTGCCATTTCAGGTTAATCTGGGTCGGATTGTTCTGGCCATGCTCCCGGAAGCCGACCAACCTCAATCTCATCCCAGGCGTAGGCATCGTAGGCGTGCAAGGCCCCAGATATTTCGAACACGTGTCACCCTTTTTGGAATGCCCGATGATGAGGTTTTAAGACGCTACCATCTTCCTCCCAAAATCATCATAGACACTTTCTCATTAATAGAGAGTGATCTTGAGCGGCAAATTGACAGTCCTACAGCAATACCACCACTTACGCAATTTATGGCGGTGTTACATTTCTGTGCCTCAGGATCGTTTCAAACAACGGTGGGAATAGTGGCGGGCATCTCACAATCCTCCTTTTCCAGGATCCTGAGGGCAGTGATGGAGGCTCTTTTAAAGCACCTCCATCATTTTATTAAAATGCCTTTGGATATGGGTGCCCTTAGTGTGGCCAAGGCCAATTTTTACCAAATAGCTGGCTTCCCACACATCATAGGGGTTGTGGATGGTACTCACATACCACTTCAGCCTCCAGCACGGCTGGAGGCCATATTTCGCAACCATAAACACTATCACTCCCTGAATGTAATGGTGGTATGTGATGCCTCCCTCCAGATCCTGTCCCTGAATGCAAAATTACCAGGAAGTGCACATGACTCCTTCGTCATCCGGCAATCAGGGATATGGCACAAATTAACCAACCTACAAGCTGGTGATGCGTGGCTTCTGGGTAAGTGGAGACCTTTAGTACATAACAATGTTAAGCTTGATACACAGTGATCCTGATGTTGTCTATTCTTTTTCACAGGAGACAGTGGCTACCCTTGCATGCCCTGGCTGCTCACTCCTTATTTGGCTCCCACACCAGGCCCACAAAGTGAGTTTAATACCGCACTTACAGCCACCAGGCAAGTGGTGGAGCGCTGTATCGACCTTTTAAAAGGCCGATTCAGATGCCTCCACCGCTCTGGTGGCGAGCTCATGTATTTGCCGGATATGGTTTCGAAAATTGTGGTCCTGTGTGGGATATTTCACAACATCGCCATAAGGAGTGGTGTCCCAATGCAGCCAGAGGATGCCTTACCTGAGGATGGCCCCCCCCGAGGTTGGTCGGAGGTCAGTATGTGGGGGGGCCATACGCGATGATGTGGTGGCCAGATATTTTAGGTAATTATTGACCAAACAACAGTGTTTATACCCAATGTGTTACGGTTTGTTTGCGTTCATCTTTTTTTTAATTAATTTTTTCTCCATCTTCTGTTTGTTTGCATAATCTTTGGCACTCCCACGATGACTACTTCCTGCTACCCTTCAAAAACCTTTATGTGGAAACTTGTGGAATATATTATGTAACCCATATTGCAACGCCATATTTGTGGAATCATGTGGGCATTGTCCTTCGTCAACCAGTTCTTGATTTGTTGTGTGTTTGTTTCCTGTTTTTGGTATGTGGTGTATTTCTGATTATCACTGTGTGTTTTGTTTGTGAGTGACCACTTTGTTTTTTGATTTCTGTTGTGAATAAATTTTTTGAGAGTGTAATTTGGTTCCTTTTTGGGCACGTTAGAAGCAAGTGTAACCAGGCTCACAAACGTTACATTTGCCTAAGGGGTAACCCAGTAATGAAGCAAGTTGAGCTAAAATGTAATATGTTTTCGGGGTACAAACCAACACACCAAGGAATCCTGTACAATCATTTGGCTTCGTAAGATCGGCCTAAGCAACTTGCCCACCAAATAGGAACCTGTAAAATGTTGTAAACTATAATGTTGCGCACCCCAAAAAAGGAAAATGACATTGGTACTGGGAGGTGTTTCTTGTGCCTGTTTGCCTTCAAAATACAACACACAATCTTTAGTGAGAATAATTGGCAATCCTTGCTTGAAGAGTCTACTTATGTCAGTGTAAAGAATCTTTGATTTACAAAAAACGCATGAGACAGAGCGTTAATTATAACTAGGGGTGTGCACCGGACACTTTTCGTGTTTTGTGTTTTGGTTTTGGATCTGGATCTTTCTTCGTGTTTTGGATCTGGATTGGTTTTGCCAAAACCACCCTTCCGTGTTTTGGGTTCTGGGTTTTGTGTTTTGGATCTGGATTTTTTCTTAAAAAATAAAAAAAAAACGCTAAAATCACATAAATGGGCCTTTTTTTGTTCCTACGCTATTAATAACCCCAATAACATTAATTTCCACTCATTTCCACTCTATTCTGAACACCTCACATCTCACAATATTGTTTTTAGGCCAAAAGGTTGTACCGAGGAAGCTGGATGACTATGCTAAGCGACACAAGGGGGCGGCACAAACACGTGGCCCATCTAGGAGTGGCACTGCAGTGGCAGACAGGAAGCCAATCAGCGTTATGGTGCCCATTTGCATGTAGCACGAACCCGGGAGATCCGTGCTACATGCATCTGTGTGATTGGCACAGAGCAATGACAGGTCCGTGAGACCCGTCTGTGCTGCTGTGGTAAAAAAAAAAAAAAAAAACCTGTGTAAAAAAAGAAAAAAATGGCGTGCACCCCCCCAAAAAAGAGCAACCAGCCCCGGGCATTAGTAACCCAGTGCTGGGTGTGCTTAAATACAGGGGACAAACGACGTAGGGGTCCCCTGTACTTAAGCACAACCAGCACCGGGCTAGTCAGAACCAGCGCTGGTTGCCAAAATACGGGGGACAAACGACGTAGGGGTCCCCTGTATTCTGCGCAACCAGCTCTGGGCTCTGATCCGGTCCTGGTTCTGGAAATATAGGGGACAAAAAATGAGTAGGGTTCCCCTGTATGTTCCAGAACCAGCACTGGACTTTTTCTAGCGGGGGGCTGATGCCACAGCCAGGGGAGCCCTTTCACCGGGCCCCCCAGCCGCAGCATCAACCCTGACCGCTAGTCAGCCCAGGCCGGGGATCCCTGGAGAGCTGGGGACCCCCCCAATAAAGGGGTCACCCTCTCCAGGGCACCCCAGGCCCAGGCTGATAGCCCGGGGCTATCCCCGCCACCCCTGGTGGCGGTGGGTGGCGGGTTGATTGTGTGGTGTGGTGTAAATAAAGAATATCAAACATTGTCTTTACAAGTAGAACTGCAAGTCCCAGCTAGCCTGCCCCGCATGCTGGTACTTGGAGAACCACAAGTACCAGCATGCAGGGCATTAAGGGCGCACTAGTACCTGTAGTTCACCTGTAAAAAAAATGTTTAAAAAAACACAGGACACACACACCGTGACAGTATAAGTTTATTAAACATACATACACACACACACATGTACACATACTCACCTATGTAACCTGTAGCATCGGTCCACTTGTCCGGTAAAGTATCCCTAGGGGACCTGTGAAAAAAAACATACTCACCATCTCCTATGCGAGGTTCTGTCCTCTTCGTTCCAAAGTAGGCATCCCCGGACTTGGCAAAAAAAAAAAACGAAAACGCGATCCACGAACTTAGTACCGTTCTATAGAACGGTACTTCCCGAATGAGAGCTTAGCGGCGGGGTATCACCATGGAAACCCCGCTGCTAAGCGTTCATTGGCTGAGAGAGGTCATCTCCCGTCTCTCAGCCAATGAACGGCTCCCTCCATTGTAGTCAATGGTGGGAACCGCAGGGTAAACTTTAATAACCTTGCGGCTCCCAGCATTGACTACAATGGAGGGAGCCGTTCATTGGCTGAGAGAGACGGGAGATGGCCTCTCTCAGCCAATGAACGCTTAGCAGCGGGGTTTCCATGGTGATACCCCGCCGCTAAGCTCTCATTCGGGAAGTACCGTTCTATAGAACGGTACTAAGTTCGTGGATCGCGTTTTCGTTTTTTTTTTTTTGCCAAGTCCGGGGATGCCTACTTTGGAACGAAGAGGACAGAACCTCGCATAGGAGATGGTGAGTATGTTTTTTTTCACAGGTCCCCTATGGATACTTTACCGGACAAGTGGACCGATGCTACAGGGTTACATAGGTGAGTATGTGTACATGTGTGTGTGTGTGTGTGTGTGTGTGTGTGTATGTATGTTTAATAAACTTATACTGTCACGGTGTGTGTGTCCTGTGTTTTTTTTAAACATTTTTTTACAGGTGAACTACAGGTACTAGTGGGCCCTTAATGCCCTGCATGCTGGTACTTGTGGTTCTCCAAGTACCAGCATGCGGGGCAGGCTTGCTGGGACTTGCAGTTCTACTTGTAAAGACAATGTTTGATATTCTTTATTTACACCACACCACACAATCAACCCGCCACCCACCGCCACCAGGGGTGGCGGGGATAGCCCCGGGCTATCAGCCTGGGCCTGGGGTGCCCTGGAGAGGGTGACCCCTTTATTGGGGGGGTCCCCAGCTCTCCAGGGATCCCCGGCCTGGGCTGACTAGCGGTCAGGGCTGATGCTGCGGCTGGGGGGCCCGGTGAAAGGGCTCCCCTGGCTGTGGCATCAGCCCCCCGCTAGAAAAAGTCCAGTGCTGGTTCTGGAACATACAGGGGAACCCTACTCATTTTTTTCCCCTGTATTTCCAGAACCAGGACCGGATCAGAGCCCAGAGCTGGTTGCGCAGAATACGGGGGACCCCTACGTCGTTTGTCCCCCGTATTTTGGCAACCAGCTCTGGTTCTGACTAGCCCGGTGCTGGTTGTGTTTAAGTACAGGGGACCCCTATGTCGTTTGTCCCCTGTATTTAAGCACACCCAGCACTGGGTCACTAATGCCCGGGGCTGGTTGCTCTTTTTTGGGGGGGGGGGGCACGCCATTTTTTTCTCTTTTTACACAGGTTTTTTTTTTTTTATTTACCACAGCAGCACAGACGGGTCTCACGGACCCGTTAGTGCTCTGTGTCAATGACACAGATGCAAGTAGCACGGATCTCCTGGTCCGTGCGTGCATCTGTGTCATTGAAATACACAGCAGCACAGACGGGTCTCACTGACCCATCTGTGCTCTGTGTCACTGTCAATCACACAGATGCATGTAGCACGGATCTCACGAGTCCGTGCTACATGCAAATGAGCACCATAATGCTGATTGGCTGAGAGCCGTGACAGACGGCTCTGTCAGCCAATCAGCACTTTGCCCATTAAAGGCAAAGGCATTTTTTTTTAAATGGCCGCTCGAGGCAAAACCTCGAGATCCGACAGCAGATCTCGAGGTTTTGCCTCGGGAGAGGGATCCGGGGCAGACAGGGAGATCCGAGCTTGGGCTCGGATCGCCCCGGATCCCCGAAGTTCGGGTGGGTTCGGTTCTCAGGGAACCGAACCCGCTCATCCCTAATTATAACTGATTTATTTTTAAACAATTTGTAAAAAAATAAAAAATAAACTAATTCCTAAGGAGGACCGCCAGATGGTCAAGGCCCTGCAGCAGCCCGGTGACTTGCTCCCGCATACGGGCCACACACTGACATATTTCAGCCCGACGCCTCTGTTCCTCTGTGGGTGACAAAAGTTTGGGGATTAATACATCAATAATGAAGCCACATTCAAAAACAACACAAAACAAGCAAACCAAAACTTAAAAGCTTGTGAAAAAACCCATCATTACACGGATAAATCCCAGCACCCCAAAATGCTGTAGCCCAAAAATACAAGGGCCAAAAAAAAATGCCCACAGGTGTGATATGTGTATGGTGAAATCAGCAGGAACAGGTAAAGACAACCCCAAAAAAAACAAAAAGGCGACAAAAAGCCCACAAAAAAGGGGACGACACATGATTACATACAAACAGTTTGTGGTGCCCAAAAAAAAAAAAGCAAAAACATACCGTTCTGCAAAACGCCAGAGCGCGAAGCCACTCCCTCTACCTCCTCGGAGGTGGCTACATTCCCCAAACCTAGGGGCAGGGTGTTGGCTGAATCCTGGGAGGGGGTATTTGGAGGAGGGGCGGTTGGAGGAGAGGGGGAATTGGGCTGGAGGGGAAGTAGCCCCGAAATCTCGGCCACAGGGTCTGGGGAGGAGGGGGTAATTGAGGAATTGGGGGTTGGCGAGAGGGGCCGTGACCGGCGTCTTGTCTGCCGATGACGCCGTAGTCTTTGCTGTGCCCCTAAAAGATGTAAAAAAAATTGTGGTTAGTTTCAACATGAATCCAAAAAATAAAATTTTTTAAGACAACACAAATAGGAAAACATGGCCATGCAGATATGAGTACAATGAATAAATAGGACAGACATGAAAACATGCACACGCAGATATGAGTACAATGAATAAATAGAACAGACATGAAAACATGCAGACGCAGTTAGGGCCCACAAGATAAACATGAAAACCACAGTCCATAAAACGTACTTTCCGCGATCTGCATGCGAAAGCATGCCAGCAAGCGGGGCGTCCGCCGGTGCAGGTCCGACCACCTGCGCTCCAGCTGGCCAATATGTCGGCGTGAGCCGAAGGAGCGCAGGCGGCGACGTACCTCCGCATATGCGGAACGCTTTCTGCGATTTGTGATGGGTGGAGGCTGCCTGGTGATCCGCCTGTCCATCACCTCCGTGAGCACCAGCAGCTCGCGCCTGGTGAATGCGGCGGCTCTCATGATGGCAATGGTGTATTTTTTTAAAATTAATTTGATTGGCTAATGTATTTTGGAAATTAACAGGACCAATTCTATTGGTTAGTGTATGAGTCATGTGTTCGACAGGGCCAGAAATCTCTTGAGAGTTATGATAGGCTTGATGCAGTGACATACGTAAGCAAATTTAAATAAAGAAATGAACCCCGGAAAATATGCGGGGATCCAAACAAATAGAACAATTGTTTAATTGGGGCTAACATGTATTTTGACCAATAAAAGCGAATGTTTAAGCCGTACATATTCTGCGGGTAAACACAAACACGGACAAGATTAAAGTTTATTGCATTGTGTTGAAAAAAAAAAAAAATTAAGCTAATTGATACATTGATTGGCAGGATACGTTTGAGGGAGGTAGGCAGAATAAACGAGCAGGTAATCGGAATCTGACAGGCCCACTTCCGGTTTGTACTTGTGCGTTCCCTTCAAGCCATTTCGGGGATGTACGCTCGCTATTTGGCACGCTCATTAGTTAGAGGAGGGGTCTGTTGAGTTTGGGGCGGATTTTTATCTGCGTACGAAAATACGAGCGAGTGCTTGAATTTAAATATTTTTTTACGTACGCCGAACGTACGTACGCCCACTTGCGTCCGGGTCTGAATCAGGGCCTGTTTCACTTTATTCCAAAAGACAATTTTTCCGATTAGTTTGAATAACCACAATCCCAATAACAGCTTCTTATCAATTCATAAGTTCAAACTATAAACATTTACATGCAAATATGAATAATTCAAAAGACGTCTGAAAATACAAAGTACCACAGTTAACAAAATCACATTTCCTCTACTATAGATATTGAAAGTACCAAATAAATTTAACAGGGACCAACTGTGTCTTTGAAGCTGTTGTACACATATAGTTGATAGAAAACAGCAGATAAAATATGGTTTGAGGTCTCTTGTGCTGAAGCATTAAGCTCTCTGGTACATTTAGTATCATTAAGCTATCTGACCTTTCTCTTGTATTGGTGTCTCTAATAATTGAAGAGCAGCGCTTTGAGGCTGCAGATTGCTGGCAACATGGAACTGATAGCATCAAGTACATAAATATGGTTTCTCCTAGCAATCTCTGATGAGGAACAGTCAGGGATTAATATATTTAGACAATTTTATTAATAAGTTGGTGGAAACAGTATCTGATAATATTAACAAGATGAATTAGAGCTGCTGCTGAGGACTACATTCATTGGCTGTTAGCAACTTTGTATACTTTCTCGTTCAACAACAGCTGAGAGACTAGCCCCATTCTAAATTAGGGGGGGTATAGGTGCGCTCATCCTGTGCACGTTATCCCTGCCGGTCAAGAACCGCACGGCAAGGAGCCCCTGAGAGGGTCAACCTACCTTCCCACCCACAGGCTTTTTTTTTTTGCATGGTGCAAAGGCTCATAGCTCTGGCGCTACATCCGCAAAGCCCCACCCACAGGTTCTGATTGGCCCACGGGCCAGTCAGTTAAAGAACAGGGATGACCTTTGGTTGGTGGAACCATCGATGGTCATCCACTGCAAAGTTGGTCACCATCGATGGCCACTTGCTAAATCACCATCAATGATAGGACCACCGATGGCCATCCCTACTCTGCTCAACTGCTGCTCACCTCCAACTGTCACATCTCTGACCACATGAAACTGATCATGTGACCTCCTCCTTTCCTCCCGAACTGCTGCAGAGACTGCTGGGAATTGTGGTACTTGAAGACTGGAGTTGATTACCACTGTTCTAGAGGTTTTTTTTTAGATTATACTAATTGCACATAACAAAATCTAAAGACAAGACAAGCAGATCCATGTCTGTACGCAGATAAACTGTCCGAAATAGGGATAGTTGTAGCCATTTATATAGATAATATGAGTGTCCAAAGAAGGAATGAGCATGGGATAATGGAGGCTTCAAAAGTTTATATAAATTTTCAGAGGCTTCCACAGCACTAAAGAGCCCCAGGATATGGGCTCCCCTTACACAGAACAGTGAGAAGGCAATGCATCTCAAATTGGATATGTCCTCTAAATGATAACTTGAGACAAAATGTGTTAACCACAACTGTGGCACTTAAACAGAGAAATAATATAACAGATTTGTTTTCTATTCACCTCAAAACATAAATAACTACAATTCATTGACTATGGTTATTTAAATACTATAATACACTAATTGGCAGAGAGACCTCCATTACAATTTGAAGCCCACAGTCACTTTCACTGTCGGGCTCGAGTCACATCCTTCACAAAATCTACAAAAATTGAAATTAATTATTTCCGCTTGATGGGGAACCTGTAGCTCAGACTAAGAAAGACACAATAAACATTAATAAAACACAATAAAGAATTACGTTTTAAGAGACCTCCAGAAACAAAGGTCTACAGACTTAAGGCGGGTATCCACTAGACTAGTGATTTTCAACCTTTTCAACTCAAGGCACACTACACAAGTCACGCTATGTAATGATACGGCGTGCATGACCAATGAAAAAACATAAACATTGGCTCCCACATTAAAAAATACACACATATTGGCCTCCAACAGGAATAAAACACACTACATTGGCCTCCACAGGAATACAACACAATACATTGGCCTCCTCAGGAATAAAACACACTACATTGGCCTCTTCAGGAATAAAACACACTACATTGGCCTCCTCAGGAATAAAACACACTACATTGGCCTCCTCAGGAATAAAACACACTACATTGGCCTCCTCAGGAATAAAACACTCTACATTGGCCTTCTCAGGATTAAAACACACTACATTGGCCTCCTCAGGAATAAAACACACTACAGTACAAGTGCGCTGAGCTGACCACCACGGCACACTTGATAACCGCTCACGGGACACTAGTGTGCCAAGGCACAGTGGTTGAAAAACGCTGCACTAGATGATATCCTCCATGAGCGATATCGTCTAGTGTTTCCCCGGCAGTGATGTGTTCGATGTCATTAACAACATTGAGCACCCACACTGAACGATATATATTGTTCATTGATGTCACCCTCCCTCATCCCCATACTTGCAGAACCTGATGACATCGTCAGGTTGCCCTGCAAGTACGGGCGAATTAAAAGATGCCGTCAACGACCAGCGGGAGCATACATCGCTGGTCGTTGACGGAATATCCACTGCACAATATTGCGGACGATGAACGATAACTTTAACGTTCAAATTGTCCAATTTATCGTGTAGTGGATATGCACCTTTATATTATTGTCTGGGAACATGATAGCAGATATCTGCCTAATGGGGAGATCCATCAAGCCTTCTGAAGAGTGGATAATTAGACAAGTTACATATAGCCAACCAATCAGCTTCTAGTTACAGATGTGTCCTCATACACCCATCACCTACACAGGGACGTGCCGTCAGTGTAGGCAGATATAAAAATGATTAGATATAATACAAAGAAGATATTTATAACTTATAAACATCTTTGTTTATTGTAATAATTTTTATAGTTAACATTCACCAGCTTTGTGGAGCTCCTTTGGTCTGCAGAGAGACGAGAGATGAGGCAGCAACAGATCAGCTTCACTTTGTATAGTCAGGCAATCCTTGCAGAGCTGGGGGCGGGGCCACACCACGGGCAGTAAGCTGCAAGAGAGCTAATAGAGGCATACCTCTGAGTATGGGAGCCGTGCCTTAAGCCCTGATGGACACCTTGGATGTATCTTGTGACCAAGAAGTGCACTGCAGTGTTTAGAGATCGGAGCTCAGTCAGCAGCAACAGAAGACACGGTGATGCAGATGAGAGAGTGTCATGTTACCAGGAAATGCACTGCAGTGTTTAGAGATCGGAGCTCAGCAGCAAGAGAAGACGCAATTATGCAGGTAGGAGAATCAATGGTCACTGAAGCTTAGTGTAGTGAGGGGATAGTTACAGTGAGTGGTGGGTAAGACAGGATCACAGCACTCAGACCCATCTCCATGTGTGCCTCCCCAGCCATTGAGCTCACTGCACGTCACTGCATCTATACACCATATGGCGCAAGGTGCCCAACACGACTGAGGCAGTATGGGTAGTGTGCCGTCTTTTTCTTTAAATTGTGTGTCTTATTCGCATTGCAGATAAAGTGAAACACCCCTCACATGGCACTAGAGACACCGGGATGCGACCCAGGAATTAGTTTTAAACACATACAAAGTCGCAGATGAAGCACAACAGAACTTGGCGTGAGAAAAAGCTGCAGCAAGAGCAAGTATGACAGTACGGTAGAGCTTATTTCCCCTTCATGCTAAGGACCTGGAAGTGACGTACAGTGAGGGCGGAAGTGCGGTTCCATGTCCATTAAGTCCACCTAAAGAAGAAACTTGTCCCCTCGCAGGCTCTCTTCGCTCCCCACAAGCTTATATTCCCTCTCTAAGCCCACGTGGATGGTAGGGAATGACGTTGGACAGTAGCTGATGATGCCAGGGTCCTCTCCGTCAAGGGCATCTACACACTACCATGACAGTACCACTTTAAAAATATATATATTTACCCCTAAAAATATTCAAGTAAGATGGTAGCTGTATGATATATTAAAACATTTATTATGTGTTTTCTACAACAAGAAACAGTTTTTAAGGAATAAAATAAAAATGTATTATTAACCTTTTGCACGCAACAGACTGCAGCTCGGTATATATCACAGTTCAAACAGTGATTCATTCTAGGTTATATGGCTAAGCCCCTGCTGCTAAGTCAGAAAGGTAATAATTTGAACAATATATATAGTGATACCATCTGAAGAAAACAAAAGGTACTGTAGGCATTATCTAGAACAAATAAAGGAAGGAAAGCAGGCAGAGAACAGACATTACTTGATCAATGAGTAGGGGCAGAGCCTGGCCAGGAAATGTCTTTGCAATGACCTGGAGCCGGCCGACCTATTCCCCCTTCTTGAAGTGTTGGTGTCAGCAATGTTCTCTATTCTTGTCTGGTGACTGCTGTCTTGTCTGCCGTACGTAATATTAGATACTGTATGATGACAAGATTTCTCTCTGAGTGGCTGCAGAGTAGAATGTGAACACTTCAGCAATCTAGGAGATAACAGTATTCTCATTGTATTATTACTTGGGAAATGCAGATGTTCTTGCGGAAAGCCTTGAATGCAAGGTCTCTAGTTTTACCATGTATATTCATTAGCGACAGACTTATCAGACTTTTAGTTTATGTGTCTGTGTGTATATTGTACAGTATATGCGCCCTCACTTATAGGCCATCCATACGCCATATGGCGCGAGATGCCCGGGGAGACTGAGAATAGTAGCATACATTTTGGGTCCTAGTCGCATACTGGGCACAGCGAAAAGCTGCTCACAGTGTATTAGAGACACTTTAACTGTAAAGGACTTGGGGCTCGATTCAGACCCGATTGCTAGATGCGTACGTTCACTCCCAGCGTATGCAAATTCGGCTAAGTGAGGGCAAGGCAGGTGATCGCATGGCAAGGCATAAGCATGCCCACTATGTCTTGGCGTGCGATCGCTTTGTGTATGCAGACACCCACCAGCCTGTCTTAAAACGCCCACTGGCACACGTCATCTCCAGGAAGTGTATGCAACCATCGGTACATCAGGTAATATCAGAAGCGAACGCAGCGCTTGAGGTAGACTATACCCTACCGCAAGCACTGCGATCACTTCAGTGTGAAATACAACCAGGTGACGTGTACTATGACGCTGCCTGTTAATTATGCACGCCTCTGAAACTGCGTTATATCGATCAGGCACGCCTGCGTTCACATCTACACTCCCCCATTTCTAGTGGCCAGCCCCTCTTACCACCCACAAACGGCTTCTCCTGTCACTCACTCTGCTGGGCTGTCTATGCTGGGCGAGCGAGCGCTTCCCGATCTTTCGCAGTGTTTCACGCACACGCACTGCGATGCATACGAATGCGCACAATGCGAACCATCGGCAGCTACGAGTGAACGCTTCTTAGCATCCGCATCTGAATCGGGCCCTTGGTTTTACACTCATACAAAGTGGCTGGTGAAGCACAACGTAACCTGGTGCATTCTTGCCCACTTTTGAAAAAGCCTCAGCTATTGAGGCGAAACTAGTCAGAGGACCCCCTGATTGGCGGCACCCCTATTGTGCGACAAGTGACCTTGGAGATTCTCACTAGTACCAGGCGGACTGGACATCTTGCAGTCAAATTACAACAAGGTGGACTTTGCAAACTGCTCGTCACTTTAATTACGGCCTCTACAGCTGATAAGGACGGGACACAGATAGACTGCTGGTGCTGCGTGGCCCGGCTGCGGCTGCTGCAGAAAGACAAGAGCGCTCGCTCTGAATCAGGGCGTATTTTTTTTGTTGTTGCCGCCTCCTGACCGCTCGCTAAGCTGTGGGTATATATATATATATATATATATATATATTATATACCCATCAGTCATAACATTAAAAACACTGACAGGTGAAGTAATGAATAACATTGATTATCTTGTTACAATGGCACCTGGTAAGGGGTGGGATATATTAGGCAGCAAGTGAACACTCAGTTCTTGAAGTTGATCTGTTGGTAGCAGGAAATATGGGCATACGTAAGGATCATAGTGACTTTCACAAGGGCCAATCTGTTCTGGCTAGGGGACTGGGTCAGAGCATATCCAAAAAGGAATGTAAGCTCTTACGAGCAGGGCCCTCTACACTCTTGTGCTTCTCCCTACTTTAGTTTCATGTACTTCTTACTCACCACTAGGGCACCTAACACTTGGTTGTTTATGTTCTGTTGCTTATCTAGGTGTTATGGTCACTAATGTAGCAATATATATTATCCTTGTCCTGGTCCTGTATTGTATTGTTCTGTAAGTCACTGGGCAACAATTTGTTTATGTACTTTGTAAGGCGCTGCGGAACACTTGTGGTGCCATATAAATAAATGATAATAATAATAATAATAATAATAATACTCTACAGGAAAACTCCTAGAAGTTTTTAATCTGCAATGGATATTTCACCTCACTGCCATCCAGTGGAGGGAGCTGGGATTACAAGAACAGTTCTATATTATATTTAAGCATAAATAATTCACATTCTATACCTGGGTCTACCTACATGTGAGCTCCAACGTGCTGCTCAGCGAAGAATAGAGACACAAGTCCAGGACACACAAAGTAGGGACATTGGGTTACTTGTCGGGTATTTGATGCAAAAGTATTTCAACTGAAACTTTAATTTATTATTGATAATGTCCTGTGCTGTGAAGTACTGCTCGTTAAGGGAACCGTTCTTCATATAGAAAGAAACGCAATTTAATATTTGCATGTTTGCAGCATTTGCTAAAAAAAGAGTATTTGATGTTCACTTGCCCTCTCGTATTTACATTTGATGTGGTGATATATTTGCATATGCTATTTGATTAATTGAATGTAAACCAGATTATTGTCCAGCGAAGATATTAGTAAATTATGCATGTTGAGAGACCAGTAGTGAAGCCACTGAGATTGCAGTCCTCTTCAACAAATCAGTTCTGTGCGGAGGCAACTCTCTGAATGACTCTGCGTGCAAGCAGAAACCCGTGCCAGTGGCGGTTCCAGGGGTGGGGCTGCAGCCCACCCCTGGAACCTGAGTTCAAAATTCAAAAGCTGAGTCCAAAATTCAAATAGGGGAGACACACCAACTGCCAGTGAGTCCCAGCCATCTAGGTTTGAAAGCATTTGAAATGACAGTTGGTGTGGTTCCCTTATTTGAATTTTGGACTGTGCTGTAGCCCAACCCCTGGAGCCGCCACTGCGGGTCACCCATCGATACTATGCCGCCCACCACAACCGTTATCTGCACTTGCACCAGCCCCCTGCTCGGTGCTAGAGATCCCTTAGAAATAGGCTTCTCTTCCCTGTAAGCACAACTCAGAATTACACAGAGCTTTTGGTACACGCCCACAACAGTCCCATGACACTCCCACATGTCAAGGTGGTAACATGCGATCACTTTACGAACATATGCAAAAATGTATAAATTTGCTTCTAAGCATATGCTGTTTGTGTCTGTGCAGAGAGACCCTATGCAGCTCAAATCACCCCCTTTGTATTTTTGCAGGTTATCACATTTTTTTTACCAGTTTGCTGCAGCATGCCGCGATACATAATGCTCCCACTAATGGGAAAAAGACGCATGTAAAGAATAAAATGCCTTATAAAACACATTGGCCCCCATTTAATAACGAGTTTTATCACCAAAACGAGTGATAAATTTCACTGTGTATGATAAATGTATTGAATAAAGGCCTGTGCGTGATAATGGTGCTCCAGCCAATCAGCTCCCAACTGTCAACAGTTGACAGTTGAGAGCTGATTGGCTGGAGCACCATTATCACGCACAGGCCTTTATTCAATTAGTCGCAAAAAGTCGGAATCTGCGAAAAAGTATCACCGATAACGACTTTCCGCCAGGCGGAAACTTATCTCCGTATTCAATTGCAAACTCTTTAGGCATACGCGAAAATGCAATGCAATGTAATAGGCGAAAAGGATTCGCCTATGAATAGATGACAAGAAAAGTGTAAAAATCGCTATTTTGGAGTCCAAAGGTGGAAAAACCACTCTGCACCTTGGGACAGTCCCACAAAGGATAACTGCGTAAAAAAAAAAAAAAAAACTAAAAAAAATAGAGGAACACCCCAAAAAATTACTTAGAAAAAGGGAGCAAAAAAGTGCAAAGTGGGGGTACACTTAAAAACTAGCTAAATAGACTTTGGGGTCTGCAAGTACGGGTGAGGTTTTTTTGATTGCAGGTGCGTTTTTTTTATTTTTTTAAACTTTACTTTAGCGACTTTAAACCATGCTTGCACCCATTTTCAAGTACCCCAAATTTGATAGGACTACTTATTTTCAACCAAAAAAACTGCTTAATGCTATTTAGGGATGTGCGCCAAACCATTTTTGCCGGATTTGGATTTGGTTCTAATTCATCGTCCGCCTTTGGATTTGGATTTGCCAAACTGCGGTGACTGGCTTTGGATTTGGATTTTTTTTACAAAAATTGACAAAAAAAGCTAAAATCACATAAATTGGCTCTTTTTTTCAACATTATTGGCCAAAGGTTGCAGTGAGCTGACTGGTTACTAAGCGACAAAGCAGCGGCGCAGCGGCACAGACACCACAGTATAAAGCACATCTACGACACATTGCCACACAGCAGTGGCAGAAATTAAAAGTAGTGCACCCACCTAGTGGGGTATGGCCAGCAGAGTCACAGTACTTGTATACAAAGTGGGCTACGGCCCTAGGAGTCACAGTGCACAATCTTATTCACATTACACCGCACATAGTGCCCCTGATTCACATTACACCATAAAGTAGTGTCTCTTATTTATGTTACGACACACAGTAGTGCCCCTTTTACACAATGCCCACAGTAGTGCCCTTTTTACACAATGCCCACAGTAGGGCCCCTTTTACACAATGCCCACAGTAGTGCCCCTTTTACACAATGCCCACAGTAGTGACCCTTTTACACAATGCCCACAGTAGTGACCCTTATACACAAAGCCCACAGTAGTAATGCCCCTTATACAATGCCCACAGTAGTAGTGCCACTTATACAATGCCCACAGCAATAGTGTCCCTTACACAATGCCCCCAGTAGTGGTGCCCCCTATGCAGTCCCCTTAGTAGTAGTAGGGCCCCCTATGCAGTGCCCCCAGTAGTAGTATGCCCCCCAGTAGTATGCCCCCCATTAGCAGGCCCCCCAGTAGTATGCCCCCATAAGCAGGCCCCCAGTAGTATGCCCCCCCAGTAGTATGCCCCCCATTAGCAGGCCCCCCCAGTAGTATGCTCCCCATTAGCAGGCCCCCAGTAGTATGCCCCCCAGTAGTATGCCCCCCATTAGCAGCCCCCCCAGTAGTATGCTCCCCATTAGCAGGCCCCCAGAAGTATGCCCCCACAGTAGTATGCCCCCAGTAGTAGGCCCCCAGTAGTATGCCCCCCCAGTAGTATGCCCCCATAAGCAGGTCACCAGTAGTATGCCCCCCCAGTAGTATTCCCCCCAGTAGTAGCCCCCCCAGTAGTATGCCCGCCATAAGCAGGCCCCCAGTAGTATGCCTCCCATTAGCAGGCCCCCCAGTAGTATGCCCCCATTAGCAGGCCCCCTCCATTAGCAGGCCCCCATACACACATAAAAAAAAAAAAAATTACCTGTATCCCCGCTCCAGTCGCCGCCCGCCCTGCTGCCACGCGACGAGGAGGGAGCCAGAAGACGGAGCTCCTGAGTGAGCTCCAGCCGGCTCCCTCCGTGCAGCAGCCAATGAGAGTCTGTGTGACTCTCATTGGCTGCTGTAACAAACACACAGCTGCCGCTGGCGGCTGTGTGTTTGTTCTGTGTAGGGCAGACCGCTATCACAGCGGTCTGCCCTACACTCGAGGAGCCCTGATGTCGGATTCTCTAGCGAGAATCCGACATCAGGCGGCCGCCGTTCGGCCCCGAACGGGGATCCAAGTCAGGTTGAACGGGTGGACTCGGATCCCCTATGTTCAAAGCGGTTCGGATTCCACAGAATCCGAACCGCTCATCTCTAATGCTATTATTCACTACTTGGGCAAAGATGCTAATTAGAAGATACTGACACACCTTAAGTACCCCAAACAGCTTTATTAGGGCTAATCGGGGGCATGTATATTGATCTCCAATGTTCGTGCATCTTTTAGGGGGTGTCAGCCTGATTTCCCCAATTCTGACAGCACTTTTCGCCTGTTCTGCATTCGCCGGGTTGCCTTTTCGCAGCTTTTGGAATTGAATAAGGCAAATCGCGGGGACGTGCGCAATAAGTTTCCGCAGCTAAAATACGTGATGTAGGCGAAAAGTCCAGCATGCGAAAAAGTATTGCGGATGCAAAATTAATTGAATATGGCCCACAGTGAAATTTATCACTCATTTTGGTGATAAAACTCGTTAATAAATGGGGGCTATTATACATTACCTGTCCTAAAAGTCTGCAGTCTTGTTTTTTAGAAGTGATGTGAATGGTGTAATATAATCCTCCATAACAGAGCTGTCAAGTTGAGCATTCAGCGTTAATTGCTTGGTGAATAGAGCTATGGGATAAGTATGCAGACAATCTGTCACGTCATAAAGAGGTTTATTAAATGTAGCAATTAACCCAAATATAGCAGGTGATATCGCTGCACTTTTTGCTCTTTGTGTCCCGTGTGATACTTGTTAATGGTTTCCAAAGTCCTGGATACTATCAGCTGCGAGTTGAATAATGTCTCAGGCTCGTGCAGCTGACTGCATAGATTATAATAGATGGGAACATGGGTAAACAAACTGATTTGCACTGGTCTTTAAAAGCATTGCTGAAATTTCCAGACCCAATGCCAGGTTTAATGCTATGTGGGTATTGTGATTATCTACTGGATCTTCTAACTGTGATCTTCTTACAGAATGTTCCCCTAGACCTTTCTTTGTTACTATTCTTGGGAGATGATGAGAACCTACACAATGTTCTCCATAATAATAATATAAAGGACCAGAACAATGCAGTATCACAAAGCAGATTGTAACACAAAATATAAAGCCCCATTCAACAAAAAGTTTTGCAAATTTACCCAACTCCTAGTACAGTATTCGTAATTTCTGTCTTAAAAGTATTTTTCATATTTATATAACATTACTTATAGGCTTTTTACAAATACACTGTTGTCATTGGGCCTGATTCATCACAGATTGCTATTACGGTCTGCGATTATGCACGCAGGTCAAATGCGAAAATATGCTAATGAATGCAATCACAAAGCCATCGCACAGCCAGCATAGAGACGCCCACTACCTCTATCTCACATCCGTAATACCTTGCTCATACATCGGGAACATCAAGTAACATCGGCCCGTCACGCACAATTACAGGTCTGACCTTACTTAGAAATGGCTAACCTCGGCGCATGCAGTGAGTACACAAGCTGCGTATGCCATCGCAGTGGCTAATTTATGCACGCCCATACAACGGCGTTCAAACGGACAGGCACGCCTGCATTTCTCCAACCACTTCCCCGTCACCAGAAACGCTAACGTCCGGTTCCCTTGGTCTGCGATAACTTTGTATCTGTGTAGGTGATCTCAGTGCTAACTCACACACATGCACTGCGACGCTTGCGCAGTACACACCATCGGCCGATCTGCGTACGCTCGCGAGCTCTGAGCGCTCCCAAGCGGGACGGTGTTGCCCAAGTGCGCACGACGGAGGCGACTCCGTCGTGCGCATGCTCGAGACCCAAATAACGACGGCCAAGCGGTCGTTATGGGTCTCGCACCAAAGGGGGCGTGCTGTCGATGGTGATTGACAGCACGCCCCCTTTGGTGGGCATGTCGGGGGCGTGGTTGGCCAGACGGAGGCCAGACTAGTGATGTCAGTGGGAGTGCTTTTGGCTCTGATAGAGCCAAAAGCACTCCAGGGCTTGCGGCAGTGAGACCCTACAGCAGGGTCTCGTCGCAAGCCTGATGGTCGCGATGGTCTTGACCATCACGACCATCATTTTGGCCGCTCGCTATAGCTGTGGGTGGTCACCCACAGCTATGCGAGCGGCCAGGAGGCCGCTCCAAAAAGGAGAAGGGACAGCCCTGATTCAGAGCGAGCGCTCTGTCAGAGCGTCCGGCTCTGAATCAGGGCCTCAGGCCCATGGTTACAAAGATTTGCTATATGCTTTTAAGCCATGTATGTATATAATCAAGCAGCAATGCATATGTTTGTTGACCTATACTATAAAACAGAACTGCATCAAATGTAGGGAGAACTGCAGAGCCTTGTTGCAGAGCCTTATCATATCCCAGGGTAACCAAAATAAACAACATTGATCGTAGTATATGACTAAAAAACGCATACAAAGAAACCAGAAAGTTAAATATATTTAGTAAATAGGCATAGAGGTGGAAATTCCTTTGTAAAGCTCCAAGACTTGTACTGACACCAGTGTGTAATTAACATGCGGCTACAGCTCTAATCCACATCTTTGACCGCACCATCAGACATTAGAGCAACACTCCCATCACCAAAAGCCATCTCCCGGAAGGGGCAACCCAAAGGTCAGCAAGCATAGATACGCATGCATGCAATTCTGATCTGCGTACACTGACGGTAACCATTGGTATGCATGTGCAATGCGCCTCAGAACATACTTGCCTACATTCAGCTCCCTCCTTCTGGGAGGGAGCTGAATGTCTGAGCACAGCGGGGGGCGTGGCCGGGTTATGATGCAGCATTGGGGGTGGAGCCAGGGGCGGGGCTGCACGGTTGCGTCCTCGTGGCTCCGCCCCCTTTTCCACTATGCCGACAATATTGGCATTGTGAAGCAGGTGGCGGGGCCATGATGACGCGATTCAGCGCGAATCGCGTCACTGACCCCCTCTACTGCGGGGGTTTCTGTAAGTAATGTGGGGGTCAGGCGGCAGCCGGGAGGCTTGCCTACCTTTCCAGGGGGTCGGGAGCGGCACCCGATATTCGGGAGGCTCCCAACCAAATCGGGAGGGTAGGCAAGCCTGCCTCAGATGCATGCGCTGATTTAAAACATTGATTTCCTTTTTCTATACAAAAGGGATTGTCTCCCACAAGATAACCTATAATGCTATTGCAATTCCACATGCAGACTGCTGATTGTTGCGCACTGAGCATGCGTAAGCATCACAATGCGCGTATGTGAAGGCTCCACTGTGATTGTGCTGCAAACGCAGAGACTGCGCAGACCCATCGCACAGTGATTGGCAAGAAGTGAGTGTTTGGGGGTAGTGGTCTTGAGTAAATGCAGACGTGCCTGTCCGTTTGAACGCCATTACAGGGGGTGCAAGAAGTAACCACTGCGATGGCATACACAGCCTGAGCTCAAACTGCATGCAACGAGGTTAGCAATTTCTGAGTGAGGCTCCGATATTACTTGATAGTACCGATGGTATCGCAGATTTGCAAAGTATTATGGATGTGAGCAAGGGGAAGAAGACGTCTATATGTTGGCCTGCGACGGCATGGCGATTGCAGAGATTAGCATATTTTCACAGCGGGTCTGCGTGCATAACCGCAGCTGCGATCGCAATAGCCCAAATACTTCCCATGGGCTTTGTAGAGAGTGAGGAGGAGGGAGGGGCTTAGGTGTGACTCTTTTCATCGGAAGAACAATTAATAAAATTTTAACTATACAAGATAACCTGACAGGTGGGTGGAGTCCATGTTTCAAGTGGCACTCGTATAAATGACTAGTAGCCTTTATTATAATAATATTATTTTGTGTACCCTGCGGTTGTTAATATTCTAGATAGCTAATGTTATTACAGAAGGATTCTATGGGTAATACAGTATGCTTCTAATATGCTGGTGTTTGTGAAAGGATTCTTGCTTTGGGAACAAGGGCTGCTTAGGGATATTGGAGTAGATTGACAGTGAAGCTGTTTAATCCTGATTAGTGCTGTGGGCAGACTGCCAAACATAGCAGTGACAAGTTGTACCTTGTTAACATGATACTATTCAAACAAGTGGATAGATTTAGTGTCATGTAAATATATAAATCATTTAATTCACAGTATGTATCACTAATACGCCTTTCAGATTACAAATGCTGGGTCTGATCCGGGATTTTGAATACGAGCCGGGGTCGCCCCCTTTCACACCGCGGTGCTGACCCGGGTTATTCCAAGATCGGCGCCGTCCACACCGGACCCAGGTCGCAGTGGTGGTCGCAGATCCTGCGGTAATTGACCATCTGAGTAACCCTATTGTCACGCAGAGCGGCCGTGGGCATAGAGATGCTGGCGCCATATTTTCTACATACGGGGTCACAGATGTAGGTAGGTACACGTCCTGAAAACGGTCACGACACACCCACGTTTCTGCCGCCACTACCTGTTACCCCCCACAAAACACCCCCTGTCTATCAGTAACTTGTGAATGAATTCTCACTACAACCATAGTTACATTTGATTCAATCACGCGCATGCGCATTGCGGGTAAGACGAATGCGCACCTCTGTATATTAACTTGTGTCTCTGCATATGCCTGTCTTTGCTCCACCCTTACCCCTTCCCCCCCTTACGGTGACAGTCCTGAGCCCAACGAGTCTTGCTTTATTACACTAGATGCCCTATCACGATCGTGAAAATGACCCCCCATGCAATCTGGTGCACTTCTTCCCCAAATCCCTGCCGCCGGTTATCACAGGTACACCCATTGCAGGTGTCCCCGGGATTGGCACACCCCTTCCCCCACAACACATCCAGTCCTGTGGCAGACATGCTGCAAGTACCCACTACCCAGCACTAAGGGTACCTGCTCCATGCTGTTCCTGTATATGGAACTTTGTATAGTGTCACTTTGTGTATATAATGTACCCCTGTATAGTGTCAGTGTGGATAAGGACCCCTGTATAGTATCAGTGTGTATATGGACCCCTGTATAGTGCCAGTGTGTGTATATAATGAGCCCCTGTATTGTGTCACTATGTGTATATCCTTGTATAGTGTATATGTATATATAATGGACCCCTGTATAGTGTCAGTGTATATGTGGAACCCTGTATAGTGTCAATGGGTATATAATGGACCCCTGTATAGTGTCAGTGTGTATATGGAACCCTGTATAGTGTCAATGCGTATATAATAGACCCCTGTATAGTGTCAATGTGTATATAATGGACCCCTGTATAGTGTCAGTATGTATATGGAACCCTGTATAGTGTCAATGTGTATATAATGGACCCCTGTATAGTATCAGTGTGTATATCAGAGCCGTAACTAGACTTTTTGGTGCCCTGTGCCAGAAAGAGCATTGGCGCCCCCCTCATTTTTCAAAGGGGCATAATGCACCCAAAAGAGCCATGGCTTCATGGGGAAGGGCCAGGGAAGAGATAGGAGAGGCCAGGAGATGCTGGGGATGAAATAAGAGGAAGCTACAAGCAAGAATGATAATAAACAGAAATTTGACAGGCCCAAACAGCGCCCCCTGACCTATGGTGCCCTGTGCGATGGCACCGGCCGCACTACCCTAGCTACGGCCCTGGTGTATATGGAACCTTTATAGTGTCAATGTGTATATAAAGGACCCCTGTATAGTGCCAGTGTGTATATAAAGGACCCCTGTCTAGTGCCAGTGTGTACAGGAGCGGGTCCAGATAAAAATGACAAGTGGTTGACGTGTGTGGCTGGGGTGTGTGACCATCTGCTTGAGGGACTGTCTATAGTTAATAGTGCCAAATATCATAGCATATGATCTATACATGGACGTATGTATAATGGGTGCAAGATGTGTGGTGCACACAGGCCCCTGAGTCCAGGGGAGCCCACGCGCCATACACCCTTCACCCAATTTCATATACTTACCTCTCCGCCGGCCATTTCCCCGGTGATTTGTGCATGC
Organism: Taudactylus pleione; assembly: GCA_031769625.1. Classification (NCBI taxonomy): domain Eukaryota; kingdom Metazoa; phylum Chordata; class Amphibia; order Anura; family Myobatrachidae; genus Taudactylus; species Taudactylus pleione. The sequence goes on along the minus strand of JAUIMM010000312.1, from coordinate 7,902,866 downwards.
ACAGTAGAGATGCCCCGGGAACTTGGCACATGCACAGTACTACACTGGCACCATGCCAGCTTCTATGGCGGCGCCATAGAGGAGGGGGCCCGATCGGAGCCTGCACGGGCCCCCTCCTCTCTTAAAGCGCCTCTGTATCTATAGTTGTACTTTTATTTTGAGCAGCTCAGTGGATTAAGGGCCTGATTCAGACCGGCTCGCAAGTGCTATGCGCTCGCAAGCAGGTCGATGGTGGCCCAGTGCGCACGCGCGATCCCCGGAGCGAGCACAAAAAGCACTCGCTCTGGGACTCACTACAAAAGGGGCGGCTGTCAATGTTGATCGACAGCTCGCCCCATTTTGGAGGCATGGTGAGGGGGTGGCTTCACAAACGGAGGCGTTCCCATGCGAACGCCTGCCTTTTGTGGGCGGCCCTACTGTGATGTCAGTAGGTGGACTTCCTGCTCTAATAGTGCAGGAAGTCCACTGGGGTTTGCGGCAATGAGACCCTACCGCAAGCCTGATGGTCGCGATGGTCTTGACCATCGCGAGCATCATCATGGCCGCTCGCATAAGCTGTGGGTGGTAACCCACAGCTATGCGAGCGGCCAGGAGGCCGCAACAAAAAAAAACCCACACGCCCTGATTCAGAGCGAGCGCACACTTTTTGTGAGTGGCTCTGAATCAGGCCCTAAGTGGGAAATTAGATTTGCTGGTATGGAAATTTAAAGTGAAGGACCTGGGGTGTGGGGCTGCCTAGGCCTCTAAAAACATTAGATTTTGATATTGTGAAATTAAGTTTAGATGGTTTTTTTTAACACTCCTCCCAGAAGCTGAAGCTCAAATATTAGGCAACTTATAAATAAATATAACTATTACCTGCTTTTATTAGTCTATTACCCTCTACAAAAGACAAGGGGCTATATTTATGAATCTGCGGCTTTTGCAAGCCACTGCTTCCTGGCAGGTTGCATGTGAAAATCTAAACTGCACGCGCAGTAAGTATAAAGTATGTTGGGTTTTACACTGACTGTGGATGACGTTCAGTGGCAGACTGGAGCATGAAGTGCCCACAGGCAAATGCAATAATAGAGGCCCGCAAAGGGGTGTGGTCAGTGATCTACACCTGTGCATGGCAGCAGGGACGAAACTAGGATTTTAGTCACCAGGGGCAAGACAGTAATTTTGTGCCCTCCCCCATACTGGTAATTCCCCCATAGTAATGCCCCCTGCCGCAGTGCCCCTATAGTAATGCCCTCTTCTGTAGTGCACCTATAGTAATGCCCCCTGTAGTAGTGCCCATATAGTAATGCCCCTGTAGTAATTCCCATATAGTAATGTCCCCATAGTAATGCCCCTGTAGTAGTGCCCATATGGTAATGCCCCTGGAGTAGTGCCCAAATGGTAATGCCGCCATAGTAATGCCCCTGTAGTAGTGCCCATATAGTAATGCCCCCATAGTAATGCCCCTGTAGTACCGCTTACACACACAAAAAAAACCAATACTTGCCTTAAACCTCGCTCCTGCGTCCACCTCCGTCCGGTCCACCCAGTTGCTCCTCAGAACTATGGGAGAGACGTCATGACGTCTCTCCCATAGTGCCCGTGGGGAGAGCCGGAAGCTGGAGTTCAGGAGAGAACTCCAGCCTCCGGCTACCGCGGCGCTGCAGGGAAGGAGCCGGCGCCCTCTGGTAATAAAATCTCAGCGGGCATCCAGCTTGGAGCCCCCCTGCGGCGCCGGGCTGGAGGATACTGGCGGCGGGTGCAGTGGCGCACCTCCAGCCCTCCCCCCAGTTACAGCCCTGATGACAGTCAGTTATGTGGGCAAGGGAGGTTGTGGTGGGCATGGATGGGTCATGTAGACAGTGCACTATTTGTACTATCCCCCTGGCCCCTCCATACCAAACAGCAGAGAGATAGTGTTTGGTATGGAAGGGTCAAGGGAAAAGTGCAGATAGGCAGGGCCGCCATCAGGGGGGGACTGCTGGGACTCTTCTACCGCTCCCGGAGAGAGAGGGGGCCCGGCAGAGAGCGACGAGATATGCACCGGGCGGTGGCAGGCAGGGAGAAAGATCATTTCATCAGCGCTGTGACATATCAACTATGGACTGGACAGGTCACTCCTGATTGGCTGATCAGGAGATGCTGTTCCTGATTGGCTGTCGTTCCGTGAGCTAATCACAGCTCGCGGAACGGCAGCCAATCAGGAGCAGCAGCTCCTGCTCAGCCAATCAGGAGCGGCCGATCCTGATTGGCTGCTGTCCCGAGAGCTGTGATTGGCTACCATTTTGTGAGCCAATCAGGAGCTGCTGCTCCTGATTGGCTGCAATTCCGCAAGATAATCACAGCTCGCTCCTGGCTCCAGTCCATGGTTGATATGTCACAGCGCTGATGATCTTTCTCTCTGCCTGCCGCCGCCCGGTGCATTCCTTGTCGCTGCCAGCCGGGCCCCCTTCTCTCAGGACAGAAGAACAGGTAAGCACTAAGCAGGTATGCTGATCCTGCCCTGTGCCCCCCTCTCTTGTCCAGCCAGCCTTCCCTGCAATGTTCCCCTCAGTTCAGCCAGCCAGCCAGCCTTTCCTGCTCCCCCCCAGTTCAGCCAACCTGCCTTCCAGGCCTCCCCAAGGTCCAGCCAGCCTGCCTTCCCTGCCCCCTCCTAGTCCAGCCAGCCTGCCTTCCCTGCCCCCTCCTAGTCCAGCCAGCCTGCCTTCCCTGCCCCCCCAGTCCAGCCAGCCTTCCCTAAGCCCCCCCAGTCCAGCCAGTCTGCCTTCTCTGCCGTGCCCCTTCCCCAGTCCAGCTGGCCTTCGCTACGCCCCCCCATGTCAAGCCTGCCTGTCTGTCTTCTCTTCCCCTCCCATGCTGCCCTTTGCCCCACCTAGTCCAACCAACCTTCTCTGCCCTATGCTACCCCAGTCCACCATTCCCAGTGCAGCATCCCCCCTTGTCCAGTCTTCCCTGCCCTGTGCCACCCCCCACCGCCATGCTTAGCCATACCTGGTTTCCACACCAATTTAGGCAGCACCCCTGATATAGCTTCACCCATGTTATCCACAACTCCGACCAACTCTGCCCTATACCCAGGGTGGGCGGGGCCCTGCCTATTTTGTCAGTACCGGGCCCCAGAATCTCTGATGGGAGCCCCGCAGATAGATAGTGGTGAGTATGGAGAAGTTAGGGAGGTAGTGCAGTGAGATAGTATTTGGTAAGGAGGGGTCAGGGGGGTAGCACAGATATGTAGAGGAGAGTATGGAGGGGTTAGGCAGGTAGTGGTAAGCATGGGGAAGTCAAAGAGGTAGTGGAGAGCCACCCAGTAACCCTTGCATTGCTGGTCAGTTGTAGGTAAATGAGACCACTACACATGTACTAACATTATGCCACATTGTAGTGCCCCCCAAATTATGCACAGTGCAGTGCATCTACTTATACCACACTATAGTGCCCCCAACATTATGCCACACTGTAATGCCCCCACATGATTCTACACTGTAGTGCCCATACATTATGTTACACTGTAGTGCCCACACATGATGGGCAGCACAGACAGTGTAATGGTTAGCATTACTGCCTCAAAGCACTGAGGTTGTGGGTTTGATACCCACTATGGACCTAACTGTGTGGAGTTTGTATATTCTCCCTGTACTTGCATGGGTTTCCTCTGGGTACTCTGGTTTCCTCCCACACTCCAAAAATATACTGGTAGGTTAATTGGCTCCTAACAAAACACCCTAGTGTGTATGTGTGTGAGCATGTAGTAGGAAATATAGATTGTAAGCTCCATTGGGGCAGGGACAGATGTGAATGGCCAAATATTCTCTGTAAAGCACTGCGGCATATGTGTGCGCTATATAAATAACTGGTAATAAATAAAATAATAAATTATGCTACACTGTAGTGCCCACACATTATGCCACACTGTAGTGACCCCACAATATACCACACTATAGTGCCTCCCACATTATGCCACACCTCAGTGCCCACACATTGTGCCACATTGTAGTGCCCACACATTATGCTACACTGTATTGCATCCATATTATACCACACTGTAGTGCCCACACATTATGCCATACTATAGTGCCCCCTACATTATTCCACATTGTAGTGCCCACACATTATGCCACACTGTAGTGCCCACATTATGCTACACTGTAGTGCCCACACGTTATGCCACCTGTAGTGCCCACACTAAATGCCACATTGTACTGCCCACACATTAAGCTACACTGTAGTGCCCACACATTAAGCTACACTGTAGTGCATACACATTATGCCACACTATAGTGCCACCCACATTATACCACACTGTAGTACCCCACACATTATGCCACACATACCACACTGTAATGCCCCCCACATTATGCCACACTGTAGAACCCACACATACCACACTGTAGTGCCCACTCATTATGTCACCTGTAGTGACCACACATTATGCCACACTGGTAGTGCCCACAGTGTACTCACCAAAAGCCACACCAGCCCTAGGCAGCAAGCATAGCAGCAGTCACAGCCTCACAATGTGTCACTCCCATGAATCTACGCTGCTGCTGATCTTCATGGGTCAGAGGAGCATGTGATGGGCTCTTCCAATCAGAGCCCAGCGCATGCTCCTCTGACCCCTCTACAGAGACTACTGAGATTTATTATCTAGTAGTGCACTGCAGGGCTGAATCTGACTGCAGTAGGGATGGCCATCGGACTGGCTACCATCGATGGCAACATAGCAAGTGGCCATCGATGGTAACCAACTATTCAAAGGATGACCATCGATGGTTTCACCAACCGATGGTCATCCCTATTCTTTGATTCTTTGATTGACTGGCCAATCAGAACTGGGGGGCAGGGCCTTGTGGGTGACCTGGGCGGAGGTATGCTCCGTGTTCCGGCACCTTGTAAAAAGAAAAAAAAAACATTTGAGCATGTTCCATTGATGGAGGGAAACCATTTGGTTCTCCCCGTCGATGGCAAAAACATTCGACATCGGCCATAAACCATCGATGATTACACAGGTCTGCTATGAAAAAGCTTTTTTTAACAAATTTATGTGATACTTAGAGATTTTTGGCTTCTGAACATGAAAATGACTCCCGATTTTGCTTATCACATCACGTTTTTCTGCAAAACGTGTATTTATGAATAAGAATTTTTTTCATATTCTTTAAAGTAATAAATATCCTGCCTACTTTTATTATAAAACATTGGACCTGATTCAGAGCCGCTCGCTAAGGCGCGATCGCTCGCTACCGGGCGATTTTTGCTCAGTGCGTATAATTCGCAATGTGCGTGCGCAAGGTAACTTCAGCGATGGGGAATCGTGCGCTCGTAATACACAGACCTGTCACTATTTTGAGTGACAGATAGTGCCATTTGTGGGTGGTAACAGGGGAAGGTGCTTGTGAACGGGGGAGTGGTGCTGCGAACGCAGGCATGTCTGACCATCAAAACTGAGTTTTAAGGACGTGCATAATTTAAAGGCCACGTCATTGTACACGTCAGTTCGCATCCATTACGATGGAACTACTCGCATTGCTTGGGGTTAGCCCAGGGTCTACTACAAGCACTGCGTGTGCAGCCGATGGTTTCTTCCTCTGCCGATGTTTGCAGTCAATTAATAGAGTAGCAGGTGTTACTCATTGCATTGTATAAGTGGATGTGTAAATTAGCATATTTTTTTTGTTTTGTTTTGTCTATTTTTGTTTGTTAATTGGATATTAAGAAAGATACTAATCCCGAAAAACTTTTAAGTCACAAACAATAGTCCCTATATTTTTAAAGTTCACAAAAACATGTTTTTTTTCTTTTTGTTGCTTTTAAAGTGAAAGTGATTTTTTGGTTGTAGAACTGCACATCCCAGTATGCCATTCCAGAGTAAATACATGCCTTTTTAGCAATACTGTTGCAGGCCAGGGCTGGATTTCTTGTACCATAGTAGTTTGTTTTTTTATTTTATGTTGGAAAAAGGTACAAAAAACATTCTGTCATTGAAAATTAAATTTTTTATTTTATTTTTTGGTGGGGATTTTTTAGAATTCAAAATCCATAATATTTAGAATTCACATTTTTCAAAAAAGCATCATTGAAAATATATTTTATAACATAAAAAAAAAAAACAATTGAATTCATTAAAAAAACATGAATTTCTGGCCGAATTTGGTTTTGGACTACCATCAGAAAATGAAGATGTGGACACACTTGCAGATGTGGGTGAGGAAAGAGTGCCTGTGCCGCCACCAGATGTGCCTCCTCCACCTCCTACAAACACATCACCTCAAAATGTGGCAGGCCCATCACTAGGAACGATACAAAATCAAGATATTCCTTGTGGGCCTTCCAGGGGCACTAACCAGATTACATTTTTGGACATACATTTGGAATGCTGTGGGTGAAATAAATTAAAGATCATCAATCGGATTTCTTCTTCTTTGCAGCCGACTCTGGTAACCTGAATTTACGGATCCGGGTGGACCGTTGGGGACCCTGCTGGGTGCTCAGTCCAGCCACAGCAGGGCACTGGTCCACTTCACCTTCTATTGGGCCAGTCAGATGTTCTTTGATCTCCCTAACATCTTGGCTTATGGACCTTAGAAAGGAGTTTTGCTCCAACATGCTGGCCTGGACAGCCTCCATGGCTGCTGATTGCCTTAACACTGCCACCCTAAGCCCATCCAGGATTTGGGTAAGGGTGGCAGTGGAGGATGCGGGAGGCACAATTGATGGAGGTTGTGCCGTCACTCCATCCATCTGCAGGCTTTCAGCCATGTCACTTCCTAAAAAATGGTAGAAAAAAAAAATATTACGAAAATAGACAGATACAGAGACAGGTATATGCAAATAATTACCAGACTCAGCATGTGGGTCATCTTTTGGAGGCTCCTGATGGTCTAGTTTCGCCTCCATCCCTATCTTCCAATCTAAGGCCCCCAAAAGTAGATGTTGCCTTTTGGTCAAAGCCAAGTTCTCAGGGAGGGGACCCCCTGGCCCATTAAAGTGTATTCTCCGCAAATTCAGCTTCGTCTTGAGTCGACTGCAAAGGTCACTCCACCTCTGGATAAATTTAGCTTCAATTAGTTTTCTGAAAAAACATTTTGTTATGAGCGATATAGATATATTGACCATTTGGCTAACATTTTTAAGTTTAACTAATTATAGGTTTTGTAAACAGGAGTAAAAAAAAGATTTCGTCGACAGTATCCCAAAAAAAGAAATTGTCTGATAACACTTACTTTATACGAGGAAAAGATGCCTCAAAATGAGTGGAGTGCTTCCGATTGATGATCTTTGCAAATTTCACCCAGATTTGTTTCCTTACACAAAAAGGAATCTTATGTCCAAAAGTGAATCTAGTTAGTGCCACCTGGATGAGGGTATCTGTAACCAGACAAGGTTTAACTTGACCTTGTATTGTTCCATCTGATGGGCCAGCCACATTTGGAGGTGATGTGTTTGTAGGTGCTGGAGGAGGATCATCTGGTGTGGGATCAGGCACACTTTTCTCAGTCTCATCTGGAAGTGTGTCCACAACTTCAATTTCTGATGCTATTCCAAAACCAAATTCGTCCAGAAACTCATGTATATTAATCATGCAGTCCTCATTGGCCTCCTCAGAAACCATGACTGCAAAATATTTAAAATCTGGCGTTGCTATTTATAGCAATATGCGTACGCCCCTGTTACTGTGCGTCACTCCCATGCAGTGCACTACACAATGCACAAGCGACCAACACACCCTTTAAAAGCGCCCCTCACAATTCCAAACACTTTCACAAGGTGCTGCATTGTGTTGGGAGTGTCCTACTGGCCGCGCAGGCATATCCTAGCTGTGGAATGAGGTGAGTCACATGATGTATGATAGGTGTTGTGTTGTTATAGATGTATTAAATCAACAAATGTCCTGTGTTTATCCTCCATTTTTGATTGGCCAACCAATCAGACTGCACCCTAGCTGATATAAAGTTTGCACACTGTAATATTTGTCATTGCTCTCATGAGATCCTCCAGTTTTAGTAGAAGGGAGCTGCGTGTCCTCACAGACATTATGGACCGGCGGCTGAGGCCCGTGGGCCCGCATATGCCCAATCACCTAAAAATGCGGGCTTACACAAAGGTGAGGAGGCTATGGCACACGTGCTTCCGCCGTACTGTTGTGCAGCTGGAGAGGAGATGGTCGGATCTCCGGAGGAGGACCCCAGCCCTCCTGGACCAATTGCGGGCGGAAAACCACCAAAGTAGATATTGCATTGAATATGCATTGCGTGGTGTATGCTTTGTATTGTGTATGCCTTTCTGTGTGTGTGTGTGTGTGTGTGTTTACTGTTTATGGTATATTTACTGTTTTTGATGGCCTGTTTGTTAGCTTCATTTTAAGGTTTGCAGACATTTTATTTTTGTTTAGAAAATGGCTGCCAACAAGTTTTAAGTCCTAATTTCAATACTGTGTTAGAAAAATTAGCACAACTGTTGTAGTCATTAGGTGTCTGTGTTGGTGTGTATGAGTTTGTGTGTGTGTGTGTGTGTGTGTGTGTGTGTTGGATTATTTGTAAATCAACATGGTTTCTGACTAGAGATGAGCGGTTCGGATTCTGTGGAATCCAAACCGCTCCGAACATAGGGGATCCGAGTCCACCCGAACCCTGTTCAGATGTTTCCTGCCTGACTCGGATCCCCGTTCGGGGCTGAATGGCGGCCTCCTGATGTCAGATTCTCGCGAGAGAATCCAACGTCAGGGCTCCTCTAGTGTAGGGCAGACAGTTGTGATAGCAGTCTGCCCTACACAGACACAAACACACAGCTGCCAGCTGTGTGTTTGTAATAGCAGCCAATCAGAGTCAAGCAGACTCTCATTGGCTGCTGCACGGAGGGAGCTGATTGGAGCTCACTCATGAGCTCCGTCTTCTGGCTCCCTCCGCGCGTTATACAGCAGAGCAGAGTGGATGGCGGCAGGAGCGGGGATTCAGGTAAGTTTTTTTTTTTTTTTTTTTTATATGTGTGTTTGTAAGGGGGTGCTACTGGGGGCATGCTAATGGGGGCACTGTTACTGGGGGGCATACTACTATTGGGGGCCTGCTAATGGGGGCACTACTACTGGGGGCCTGCTAATGGGGGCACTACTACTGGGGTCTGCTATTGGGGGTACTGCTACTGGGGGGCATGGTACTGGGGGCACTGCTACTGGGGGCATACTACTGGGGGCTGCTAATGGGGGCACTACTACAGGGGGGCATACTACTGGGGGGCACTGCTACTGGGGGGCATGCTAATGGGGGCACTGCTAATGGGGGCACTGCTACTGGGGGCATACTACTGGGGGGCATGCTAATAGGGGCACTGCTACTGGGGGCATACTACTGGGGGGCATGCTAATAGGGGCATACTACTACTGGGGGGCACTGCTACTGCAGCAGCCTCTCTCCCCAGCCCAACACACACGCTGCCGACACGCTGTGTGCTGGCCAGGCTAGGGAGAGAGGCAGAAGCAGCAGCTCTCTCTCGCTCCTGGCGCTAAATGCAGGGGGGAAGCGATTGCGCCTCCACCCCCGGACACCTGCGCTCCCCTGTGTGGCGCGCGCAGTTGCTTCACGGGCAGCATAAAATATTGCTTTTTTTCATCTTTTGTAAGGAGTGGGTCTGGCCACACCTCCCCAGGTTGGCCACGCCCCCTCCCTGTACCTGGGCCCGACAAAGCAGTCGACAGCCCTGGTGGCTGCCAGCCGGGTCAGTCACAGTCACAGAATCCCCGGTGGCCCAGTCCCAGCCTGTTGACGTTTTACATTTTCACCTGCAACACAGGACAAAGACATGTAATGCAACCCTGCCGTAGAGCAATTCTGATACTCTGACCAAATAGGCAAGTGACGTAAAGTGCAAACATTGAAATTCATGTTGCCTTTCAAAAACACAAGTCACGGAGCCACCTGATCAGAAATACCATGTCTATTATAGAATGAGCAGTAGTAGTTTATTAAATAAAGAATATCAAAGTCCTTTAATGGCTCATCGTTAAGAAACACAAATTTTAGTATATAAATAAAATCACTAAATACACAATGTAGTATCCATCACACAATGCAGAGAACACTGTAGTGACGACAATATAATACAGAGAGGATCTTAGATACTGTCATTCAAAAAATCCCATCCTAGTAACCTTTACACAACATACAGTGCACCTCAATGACTGATATATACCTGTTATTAGACATTTTAACGCCCTCCATATCTACTGGCCTGGGACAAAACAGGGGTGTTTTTCCAAACAAGTGTGCAATGCTCCCTAGTGCCCCCCCCCCCTCTTTTTTGTTGTTGTTGTGTATCTCCACATCCCCTCTCCCCTCCCCAAACAAACAGTGGTTTATAATATACTATATTGACAAAAGTGATTGGAGACCCCCGTGCAAGTGAAATGCACACCATTGTACACAAGTTCCAAATGGCCACTAATGTGATGGTTTCTACAAGAACACTTGGTAGGGAGGCCCATGCACTTGCAGCTCTACAGAAACAATGAATGTTTTTATCAGGACGACAATGCCACCTGTCATGTTTACAGGGCGACGCTGGACTGGTATACAGAAAATTTGGTAACCCAGATGGACTGGCCAGTTCAAAGTCCAGATCTTAACCCCATTGAGAACCTCAGGGACGAATTGGAGCCATGGGTGCACTCAAGGCTGACTCGACTTTCTTTAGGGGTCTATTTACTAAGCTGTGTTAGGAGATAAAGTGAACGGTGATAAGGTACCAGCCAATCAGCTCCTAACTGTCATTTTTCAAACACAGCCTGTGACCTTATCACTGTTCACTTTATCTCCGTCCTAACACAGCTTAGTAAATAGAACCAGGCCCGGATTTCCCACAAGGCAACCTAGGCGCTTGCCTAGGGCCCCGCGAGTCCCAAGGGGCCTGTGGATGGGCCCCTTTTGACTTGCGGGGCCCTACACGGGCCCCTTTCCCCCAAGAAATCTGGATGGTAAAAATGCTCCCAGAGGAGCACTGTACGAGTACCGCGTGATATCATGATGTCACGAGGACCCACTTATAGAATCCCGCTGTGGCGCCGCTGTCTGCATTGTCACAGAGTAACTGTGCATAAGAGGGAGGAGGAGGGTCACTGGGTTATCTGACAAGCCCCATCTAGCTCCAGCCCACCCCCAGCACAGCAGCCTCTGCCACTGACTGCCAGGCTTGCAGCTTGCCACCAGCAGCACGCACCGGTGGCACACAGCGAGGAGCAGAGGGACAGGCCAAGGCAGAGTCTGTCTGAGTGAGACAGTGACCAAGGATCCAGATCTCAGGGAATCACAGCAGCCAGGTAGGTAGGCAGGGGCGTAACTAGAACTGTTTGGGCCCCATAGCAACATTTTTAAGGGGCCCCCTAACTTAGGTCTTACACAATGCCCATAGTTCCCCTAAAACATTAAATGCCCACTGTAATGGTGCCCCTTATGCAATGCCCACTGTAATGGTGCCCCTTACGCAGTGCCCCCAGTATTAATAATACCCCCTATAGTAATGCGTCTGGTAACAATGTCCCCTGGTAATAATGCACCTAAAAGTAATGCCCCCTGTAGTAGTGCCCCTAGTAGAAATGCCCCCTGCAGTGCCACCAGTAGTAAGGGCCCCTGTAGTGCCCCCAGTAGTAATGCTCCCTGTAATGCCCCTTGAAGTGCCCCCAGTAGTAAGGGCACCTGTAGTGCCCCCAGTTGTAATGCTCCCAATAGTGCCCCCAGTAGTAAGGCCCCTGTAGTGCCCCCATCTGATGCCCCCAGGAGTAAGGCCCCTGTAGTGCCCCCATATGATGCCCCCAGTAGTAAGGCCCCTGTAATGCCCCCTGTAGTGCCCCCAGTAGTAAGGTCCCTGTAATGTCCCCATATTATGCCCCGAGTAGTAAGGCAGGCCCTTATAATGCCCCCTGTAGTGCCCTCATATTATGCCCCCAGTAGTAAGGCAGGCCCCTGTAATGCCCCCCTGTAGTGCCCCCATATTATGCCCCCAGTAGTAAGGCAGACCACTGTAATGCCCCCCTGTAGTGCCCCCATATTATGCCCCCAGTAGTAAGGCAGGCCCCTGTAATGCCCCCTGTAGTGCCCCCATATTATGCCCCCGGTAGTAAGGCAGGCCCCTGTAATGCCCCCCTGTAGTGTCCCCATATTATGCCCCCAGTAGTAAGGCAGGCCCCTGTAATGCCCCCTGTAGTGCCCCCATATCATGCCCCCACTAGTAAGGCAGGCCCCTGTAATGCCCCCATATTATGCCCCCAATAGTAAGCCCCCCCACCGACATACACACAAAAAAAAAACAATACTTACCTTAACCCCGCTCCAGTGCCTGCTGCTGACGTCCTTCCCCGGCGCCCGCTCCTCGGAACTATGGGAGTGACGTCATGACATCACTCCCATAGTGCACTGCGGGACCTGGAAGCCGGAGCTCTCGGGAATGAGCTCCGTCCTCCGGCTGCCGCTGCTGTTACGCCGGGGGGGGGGGGGGAGAGAAGAAGCCGGGTGCCCGCTGGTAACATAATCTCAGCGGGCTCCTGGCAAATGGAGGGTGCAGGGGGTGCGATCGCTGGGCTGGTGGGCCCCTTAAGCCGCCGGGCCCCATAGCAACCGCACCCCCTGCACCCTCCATAGTTACGCCACTGCAGGTAGGGTAAAGTACTGTGCTATTCTCAACTACTCTAATATAGATTGAATTATGTAGGATTTATTTTTATGGGGTCTGGGAAGTGGACAGGACTGCCTTATATTACAAACATACAGTAATATACATTATGATGATCATGATATTATTAGTATTATTAGTACATCAATCCAGGATGATGGTATTTTCATGTTAGGTACTTGTATGTAATATACTATACTATAATGCAGTCCTGTCCACTCCCCACCTACCATTAAAAAAATAAATCCTATAGTGTACTTTAAAAAAAAGGGGGGGGGGTGTAATGGTGATGACTCATCCCCATCATTGTACTCAGCTGAGCACAGTCACACACAATACTGGGCCTGGCCACACCACAACCCCCCGCTGCAGATGCCACCTCGCAGCTACCTTCTAATCCTTAGCACTTCTCAGGCTTATGTGATGTATTTAATGGATAATGAGGAGTAAAACCTTAGGGTTTTAGGTTTAGTTTGGGTTATGGCATTAGGGATAAGGTATTAGGGTTGGTGTATCAGTTTGGTTTACGGTATTAGGGTCAGGTAAGGTGTTTGAGTTGGGGTATTAGGGATGGTGTAGGGTTTAGCGGTTAGTTTATGAGGGTTAGAGGTTATGGTCAGGTTTGAGCTTAGGGTTGAGTTAGGGTCAGGATTAGGGTAGGGATGTGTAAGCGGGGTCATTGGCGCAGGACCAGCAAGTGTCGGCTTTCCGGGCGGCACGGTGCGGCGGCCAGAGACGGGGCTGGACGAGCTTGCATCTGAAAAGATTCAAGCTCGTCCAATCAGAGATGTGGCTTTTGAAATTGGCGCCATTTGCGAGCCAGTAATGGCTCACTGCATCATGGCTCCGCCCCCTCGCGGCTCCATATATTAGGCGCTGCTGAGCGGGGCGAGTCAGTCCGTCGGCAGAGATCAAGCAAGGAGGATCATCTGTGGAGAAGAAGAGCTCCAGAGGTGCCGGAAAACGCTGGAAGACGCCGCGCTCAACACAAGAATACGGAAGTGCTGTTGCTGAAGGAGGAAGACGGCAGCAGGTGGCGGGCAGCAGAGCCGAAGCTGATGACCAGAGAGCTCTGCAGTGGAAGGAAGTTAAAGAGCTTATCGAAGTTCCCCACTGCAGACTCTCCCAGGGTAGGCATCCGTGTGCCACCTTTACTTATATTTAAATCCTCCCTAGGGCACCTGTTGTCGGGCCTAAAGCCCGTGAGCACATTCAGGCATTAGGCCTGTGGGCATAAGGCCCGGAGACATCAGTGGGCATTAGGACCTATAGGGAACTTTTGCCCTCAGGCGTCAGTGACCTGGGTATTAGGCCCAGGTCATTAGGGCATAAGTAGGTGGGCACTAGGCCCATGCCATCAGCCAGGCCTAAGGCCTGTAAACACCAGAGGCGGCCAAGCAATAGAAAGTGGTCTGGGCATTAGGCCCAGATCACTAAACTACCGCCAGAGGCGGCCCCACCATATAAAGTGGTCTGGGCATTAGGCCCAGATCACTAAACTGCACCAGTGGCGGCCCCGCAATATAAAGTGGTCTGGGCATTAGGCCCAGATCACTAAACTACTAACAGAGGAGGCCCTGCATGATAAAGTGGTTTGGGCATTACACAGGAGACCGCCCACAAGTCAGTGGGCCTGCGTAATAGCGTGACCTGGGCTTTAGGCCTGGATCACTAGGTACCGAGTGCTGGTAGGTGGCTTGTGGATAAGGTAATCTTAGTATTAGACTCAGATCACCTGTGTTAGCCCCAGCTTGGTGGGACTGAGTACTAGGCTCAGGATACTGAGTAAGTTTCCCTCGGGAGTCAGTACAAGGGGCTGTCCGGCCTCGGTGCTGAACCCCTGCAGTGGGAACTCTGAAGATCCAGCCCAGAGGGTCAAGGCAGCGGTGTTGTTTTCTCAGAAGGGCACAGACAGGACCGGCCGGCCGTGCAGAGAGAGAGAGGGACAGCTGTATTGAGAGTGTCTCAGCTAGATATTTATTGTCGCTAAGCCTAGTTTATATAGAGTGTAATAGGATGTTTACCTGTTGGCTGTATTGATTCACACAGCGGAGAGCTGGTGAAGCCACGTACTTCACCTACCCACCTAGTTTCCGGGAGTGACGTTCATGCTTCCGAGCATATAATCAGGTAACCCAGTTGGTACAGTATTGTATGTGTGATTTGTCTGCTGAAGGAAGGGCGGGGAATTGTTCTGTTTGATTCTTATGGGCTGGCGGACAACCCGTCAAGGCGACAAGAGATTCAGTGTGAGTATCTATCAGTATTGGTCTGTCCCTCCCCTAAGCGTCAGATAGGGGATCTCGCACAACGGTGGGAGATCCAAAAATCTATACCTCTCTTCTCTGTCCATCTTTTCTTGAGCACCGGTCAGGGGATCTCACACAACGGTGGGAGATCCAAAGTGCACCTGAGTGAGCACTGTATAGGTGAGAATTGGGTAGCTGAGGCTTCGTGCCAATGATGACCATTCACCCAACCGGTGAAGGTCGCCATCAATCCTAACGCTTATAAGTGTCACCAAGGACGGAAGGATTACTATTGATTACCTGGTTTTCCTTACAGCACCAGGCTTATTTGACCCCGATACCTACTCAGTGAAGAGGATCCGGACTATAGGGCGGGCGGTAGTTTGGAAACGAAGACTCCAGGCCTCTGCCGTGGAAAGTGGTGAGTGTTGGCTAACAACATTTATTTACGCATCTTACAGATGCTTTGCATGAATCAGAAATGCAAATAAAGTGCTATGGATTATTTGATCGAGGGGGGCCCCAAACTGGTATCTTGCCTAGGGCCCCATGAGGTCTAAATCTGGCTCTGAATAGAACCCTCAGTGTCATAGTTGGTCACTGTACATAAGGTGGAATGGCAAAACATACCGCCTGCTGTTGTCCAGGAACTTATGGACAGTTTGCCAAGAAGGGTATCTGCAGTAATCACTGCACGTGGTGGACCTACAAAGTACTGACATCAGTAAAATCTTGTTGATCTATTTGCTGTCAGTGTCCAATCACTTTTGTCTACGTATAAGTAGCTAGCATAATGCTGATATGAGAGGCTAAGGGGTATATTTACTAAAGTACAGGTTTTTAGAAGTGGAGATGTTGTCCATAGCAAAAAACCGGTTTCTATTTAACATTGATCTAGCACCTTCTAGAATCTGATTGGTTGCTATGGACAACATCTCCAATTCTAAAAACCTGCACTTTAGAAAATATTAGAGATGAGCGGGTTCGGTTTCCAGAGATCCGAGCCCACCCGAATTTAGCAGAACCGAGTCGGATCCAAGCAGGTTCAGATGTTCCCGCCTTTCTCGGATCTCTCAAATCGCAAAATCATAGAGACGAATCTCGCGGTTCGCGAGCTTTCGTCTCTATGATCAATGTAGTATATAAGGGACTACGCGACGGACGCCATTTCACTCCGGCTGTGGAGACTGAACAGGGAGGGTGGGTAGTGTAGGGCTGGGAGAGGTGCTGGTGCTGTCTGCTGTGTACTGGGCTGGTGACTGCTGATCTATTCTGGGCTGGTGCCTGTGACAGCTGTCACTGTGCTGCCTGCTGTGTCCATCTGGGCTGTTGCTGATCCATCTGGGCTGTCTGTGCTGTCTGCTGTGTCCTGGGCTTGTGTTTTTCATGTGTGCTGTGTCCATCTGGGCTGTTGCTGTGTTCATCTGGGCACAAGTCCTGGACTAAAAAAAAAAATAGTAAAAAAAAAAAAAAAATTCAAAGTGTCTTTTATATTTTTCTGTGTGTGTGTGCGTGTGTGTTAGGCTTAACCGGAGTACCACACAAGATCCAGCCAGCAATGCAAGTTGCAAGCTAGTGCTGCCCGACTCCAGTCGTGATCAATCTGTGCTCTGGGCTCAAGTTCTGGAGCATAAAAAAATAAAAATCAATTGTGTTTTTTTCTAATAATTGTCTGTGTGTCTGTGCATGTTAGGCTTAGCCACACAAGATCTAGCAAGTCGGCAATGCAACCTAATGCTGGCCGACTCCAGTCGTCATCAATCTGTGCTCTGGGCCCAAGTTCTGGACCTGAAACCCCCCCCAAAAAAATTTTTTTGTGTCTTTTGTCTATTTATTTTCTGTGTGTGTGCGTGTTAGGCTTAGCCACACAAGATACAGCAACGCAACCTAGTGGTGTCCGACTCCAGTCGTCACCAATCTGTGTTCTGTGCCCAAGTTCTGGACCCGAAAATAAAAAAATAGTGTCTTTTGCATATTTTTTTTCTGTGTGCGCACGACTGCACATGTGTGAATTTTGTAACCGCACCTTGGCTACACTATTGGTGCTTGTGACACTGCTTCAAGACCGCAGGAAATATGGAGGGCTGTCACATGACAGGACAGCAAGGCCAAGAACCACATGTTGTAGCTGCCGCCAGCAGTCATCATGATAATGCAAGGCTGTCAACTTCCTTCTCCTCTATGAAGGCCCATGCCTTCAATCCTCAAGGGTATCCCAACCATCATCTTTGCACAGTCCTCAACTCTATTAATAATTATATCAATCAGTTTTGAGCCAGCAAGCTGGATGCAACCTTTTGGCCCTTTAACTAGATGGAAAAAAAATCAATATTGTGAGCTGTGAGGTTACCAAAATTGACTGGAAACAAGTGGAAATAAATGTTATTGAGGTTATTAATACCGTAGGAACATTTTACGTGATTTTAGCAGTTTTGTTTTATTTTTTAAGAAAAAAATCCAGATCCAAAACCAAAACACAAAAACAAAACAGCAAGGAAAAAAATCCAAAACCAGATTCAGATCCATAACCAAAACCAAAACATGAGGGTCGGCACACATCTCTAGTAGGGGTGTGCACCGGCCACTTTTCGTGTTTTGGGTTTTGGTTTTGGATCTGGATCTTTCTTCGTGTTTTGGATCTGGATTGGTTTTGCCAAAAGCACCCTTCCGTGTTTTGGGTTCTGGGTTTTGTGTTTTGGATCTGTATTTTTTTGAAAAAAAGCATAAAAACAGCTAAAATCACAGAATTTGTAGGTTTTTCTGCTCCTATGCTATTATTAACCATAATAATAACCTTAATTTCCACTCATTTCCAGTCTATTCTGAACACCTCACACCTCACAATAGTGTTTTTATGTCCAAAAGGTTGCACCGAGGTAGCTGGATGACTATGCTAAGCGACACAAGTGGGCGGCACAAACACGTGACCCATCTAGGCGTGATACTGCAGTGGCAGACAGGATGGCAGTTTGAAAAACTAGGCCCCAAACTGTACATAATGCAAAGAAAAAAAAGAGGTGCAAGATGGAATTGTCCTTGGGCCCTCCCACCCACCCTTATGTTGTATAAACAGGACATGCACACTTTAACAAACCAATCATTTCAGCGCCAGGGTCTGCCACACAACTGTGGCTGAAATGATTGGTTCGTTTGGGCCCCCACAAAACAAGCTGGCAATTAATCTGTCCCTGCACAAACTGGCTCTACGGAGGCAAGATGTCATCCTCATCCTCCTCATCCACCGATTCCTCACCCTCTTCAGTGTGTACATCCTCATCCTCACAAAGTATTAACTCGTCCCCACTTGAATCCACCACCACAGGTCCCTCTGTACGTTCTGGAGGCTGGTCTCCCTGGAAGAGCTGATAATTCATTTTGATGAACATCATCTTCTCCACATTCTGTGGAAGCAACCTCCTACGCCTTTCGCTGACAAGGTTCCCGGCTGCACTAAACCCTCTTTCGGAGTACACACTGGAGGGGGGGCAACTCAGGTAAAATAGAGCCAGTTTGTACAGGGGCCTCCAAATTGCCTCTTTTTCCTGCCAGTACAGGTATGGACTGTCTGACATGCCTACTTGGATGCTGTCACCGATGTAATCCTCCACCATTCTGTTAATGGTGACAGTATCATATGCAGTGACAGTAGACATGTCAGAAATTGTTGCCAGGTCCTTCAGTCCGGACCAGATGTCCAAACTTGGTCCTGCCTGCCCTGCATCACCGCCAGCGGGTTGCTTAGGATACCTAAGTTTTTTCCTGGCAGCCCCAGTTGCGGGAGAAAATGAAGAAGGAGCTGTTGACGTGCCACGTTCCGCTTCAGCTGACAGTGTGTTCACCAGCAGGTCTTTGCACCTCTGCAGGCTTGTGTCGGCCGGAAAGAGAGACACCACATAGGCTTTAAACCTAGGATCAAGCACGGTGGCCAAAATGTAGTGGTCTGATTTCAACAGATTGACCACCCTGGAATCCTGGCAAAGCGAATGAAGGGCTTCATCTACAAGTCCCACATGCCGAGCGGAATTGCTCCGTCTTAGCTCCTCCTTCACTTTCTCCAGCTGCTTCTGCAAAAGCCTGATGAGGGGAATGACCTGACTCAAGCTGGCAGTGTCTGAACTGACCACGTGTGGCAAGTTCGAAGGGCTGGAGAACCTTGCACAACACGGAAATCATTCTCCACTGCGCTTGAGTCAGGTGCATACCCCCTCCTTTGCCTATGTCATAGGTGGATGTATAGGCTTGAATGGCCTTTTGCTGCTCCTCCATCCTCTGAAGCATATAGAGGGTTGAGTTCCACCGCGTCACAACCTCTTGCTTCAGGTGATGGCGGGGCAGGTTCAAGAGTGTTTGCTGGTGCTCCAGTCTTCGGCACGCAGTCGCTGAATGGCGAAAGTGGCCAGAAATTTTTCGGGCCACCCAAAGCGTCTCCTGCACGCCCCTGTCGCTTTTCAGAAAATTCTGCACCACCAAGTTTATTGTGTGAGCAAAACATGGGACGTGCTGGAATTTGCCCAGATGTAATGCAAGCACAATATTGGTGGCGTTGTCAGATATCACAAATCCCCAGGAGAGTCTAAGTGGGGTAAGCCACTGGGCGATGATTTCCCTCAGTTTCTCTAAGAGGTTGTCGGTGGTGTGCCTCTTACTGAAACCGGTGATACACAGCGTAGCCTGCCTTGGAACGAGCTGGCGTTTCTGAGATGCTGCTACTGGTGACGGTGCTGCTTTTGCTGCGTAAGGTGATACATCTACCCAGTGGGCTGTCACAGTCATATAGTCCTTAGTCTGCCCTGTTCCACTTGTCCACATGTCCGTGGTTAAGTGGACATTGGGTACAACGGCATTTTTCAGGACACTGAGGACACTTTTTCTGACGTTTCTGTACAGTCTCGGTATCGCCTGCCTAGTGAAGTGGAATCTAGACGGGATTTGGAACCGGGGACACACTACCTCCATCAATTGTCTAAATCCCACTGCACTAATGGCGGATACCGGACGCACGTCTAACACCGACATAGCAGTCAAGGCCTCAGTTATACGTTTTGCTTCAGGATGACTGCTGTCGTACTTCATCCTCCTCGCTAAGGACTGTTGGAGGGTCAATTGTTTAGTAAAAGTAGTGGTGTTCCTACTTCCTCTCTGGGATGATGAACGACTCCCAGCAGCAGCAACAGCAGCAGCAGGAGGCGTAGCAATGCAGGATCCTCCGGAGGAATCCCCGATAGGAGAGTCAGTCATGCCAGTGACATGGCCTGCAGGACTACTTCCGATCCTGACTAAGGAGGAAATTGACGAGGAGGGAGTTGACGGTGTGGTTTCCAGGCGCTTGGATACAACAGGACAACGGGATTTAGGTGTCCCTGGACTGCTTACGGTCTTAGCCAAAGTTTCTGAACTTGACAGTAACTTATTATGAACGCGCTGCAGGTGCCGTATAAGGGAGGATGTTCCTAGGTGGTTAACGTCCCTACCCCTACTTATTCCACCTTTACATAAGGTACATATGGCAAGACAGTTGTTGTCCGGATTTGGATAGAAATATTGCCAGACCAAAGAGGTGGAATGTTTGGTCTTCTGCCCAGGCATGACCGTGATGGGCTTTTTCATCCCACGGACAACAACTGTCTCCCCCAGAGCCTGATTTAAACAAACCACATCACCATCAGAATCCTCCTCGCCAACTTCCTCCTCAGCGCCAGCTACACCAGTATCCTCATCCTGTTGTACTTCAACAGTGACATCTTCAATTTGCATATCAGCAAGTGGACTGTGGGTGCTCCTTTCAGCACTTGCAGGGGGCGTGCAAATGGTGGAAAGAGCCACCTCTTCCCGTCCAGTGCTGGGAAGGTCAGGCATCGCAACCACCACCACACTTGGACTCTCCTTGGGGATTTGTGATATCTTCTTAGAAAGCACAGTTCTTCGCTGTGCTTTTGCCAGCTTAACTCTTTTGATTTTTTTAGTGGGAGGAGGGCTTCCATCGTCATGTGAAGCTGAACCACTAGTCATGAACATATTAGGGATCGACCTTAGCCGTTCCTTGCCACTCCGTGTCGTAAATGGCATATTGGCAAGTTTACGTTTCTCTTCAGCTGATTTAAATGTTTTTTTCAAGGTCATTTTCCTGAACCTTGTTATTTGGGATTGTATGTGCCCTCTATTATGACATTGGGCATTGGCCTTGGCAGACGACGTTGATGGCATGTTATCGTCTATGTCATGACTAGTGGCAGCAGCTTCAGCACTAGGAGGAAGTGGTTCTTGATCTTTCTCTATTTTATTTTTATCGGAGAAAGTTTGGTCCTCCATTTATGTTATATCGATTTGATATATACGTGCGGCTAAACACAGAAAATATTTTTTTATTTTTGCTGGAGAGTAGTGCACTTTGTGGGTTACACCAGCCTTTAAGAAATGAGCCAGCCGGCTCTTTACTTATGGGACACAGGCGCACGCTTGGCACTGCTCCTTTGTTGATGCACGTGCGGCTACTGCGCACACAATTCACAAACACAGAAAATATATATTTTTTTGGTTTGGACTGGAGTGTACTTTGGGGGTTACAGCACCCTTTAACGGTCAAGCCAGCCGACCCTTTACTTATGACACAGGCGCACGCTTGGCACTACTTTGTTGATGCACGTGCGGCTACTGCGCACACAATTCACAAACACAGAAAATAATTTTTTTTTTGGTTTGGACTGGAGTGTACTTTGGGGGTTACAGCACCCTTTAACGGTCAAGCCAGCTGGCCCTTTACTTATGACACAGGCGCAAGCTTGGCACTACTTTGTTGATGCACGTGCAGCTACTGCGCACACAATTCACAAACACAGAAAATAGGGGTTTTTTTGGTTTGGACTGGAGTGTACTTTGGGGGTTACAGCACCCTTTAACGGTCAAGCCAGCCGGCCCTTTACTTATGACACAGGCGCACGTGCGGCTACTGCGCACACAATTCACAAACACAGAAAATAATTTTTTTTTTGGTTTGGACTGGAGTGTACTTTGGGGGTTACAGCACCCTTTAACGGTCAAGCCAGCCGGCCCTTTACTTATGACACAGGCGCACGCTTGGCACTACTTTGTTGATGCACGTGCGGCTACTGCGCTCACAATTCACAAACACACAAAAAATATTATTTTTTTAGCACTTGGGGGGAGCACCCCTGATGGACAGAGCACCCCCTGGACAACACTACAGCACCCCTTTAGGACTGGGACACTGCACAGGACTTTGGAGCCCCTATTGAGAACTGACTGCACAACACAGCCCCTATTGAGAACTGACTGCACAACACAGTCCAGCCAGCCCCTATGGACTTTGAAGTAGTGGACACAGCCCCTATTAACAACAGCAGCACAGCACAACACAGCCAGCCCCTATGGACTTTGAAGTAGTGGACAACAGCAGCACAGCGCAGCACAGCACAGCACAACACTACTCTGCACTACACTACACAGCCCAGCCAGCCCTAACTCCCACCCTCCCTCTTCACTGTCCACAGCCGAGTGAGAAAATGGCGCCGACGCGGGTACCTTATATAGGATCCAAAACCCGCGAGACCCGGAAGGCGGGATGATGACGTTTTGCCTCGATTTCAGATCCGAGTCAGGCGGGAAAAGTCGAGCCTGACTCGGATCGGCCTCGGATCGGGGGGGCTCGGGGGGGTTCGGATTTCAGAAATCCGAACCCGCTCACCCCTAATCTCTAGTATATATTTCCCTAAGTGTCCCTTCTCCTAACAATACAATGAACCCTATAGCCCTGTGACAGACATTCCCCCGGCACACAGACCCCCGTCTCACAGGCTACACTACCCCCTCACATATATTCATGTATAAAAGACTGACATCTAAAGGTGGGAGAAAAATCAAACAAACTGCTTACAAAACAAGCCGGGGCTGTTGCTGGATATTAGGGACAGTTCATGGCTGTTGTACATCTGTATGTGGCTGTACTGTGAACATGTCTTTGTGCACACAACCTCATTGGTCAGGCGGATTATTCCCATAGCTCAGGTGCGAGAGGTCAGGTGACTTGGAAAGTGCCGCCCTTGCATCTGTCAGTCAATAACGGTACACAAAGAACTGTTGTGTATGTGTCAAAGTCCATAAAATCACACGTGATACAACTAGGCACAAACTCTCAGCAAAATACCACTATGCACACAGGAATACAAGAGCCAAACACAAAAACCTATAGTCACAAAGATACACTCCGTTGTGAATTTAATGTGCAGTTATGTGGATTGTGTGCTACACACAGTGCATTGTGGTCGTCTGTCAGGCAGTATGTCGGCCCTGGTAAGAACAGCATGGGGGGGCGGTGGGGGGCAGATATTGAGATCCTGAGAGGATTATCGGCTGAGGGACCACTACGCTTTTTATTTCAATTGGGAGAGAGAATTTGGAGAGAGTGGGACCACCACACCCACCACTGACACGACACATCCGTCAGATGGGTGACAGTGTCCCTGTTGGGGTCACTGTGGTAAAGGGCCTGGTATACAACACAGTGGCTGCACAGCTACAGCTATATACTTAGAGACTCTAATGTCTACTAATCCTGTCTCTGCTATCACTACAATCCTCCATTACACTCCCAACATCCACCCCCTGTCTATACAGCACTCAGATCTACCCTCAATTATACCTCCATTCTCCAACTATGTCTACTGCCCTCCCTACCATCACCCATCATAACTCCATTCTCCAACTAAGTCTACTGCCCTCCCTACCATCACCCATCATACCTCCATTCTCCAACTATGTATACTGCCCTCCCTACCATCACCCATTATACCTCCATTCTCCAACTATCTCTACTGCCCTCCCTACCATCACCCATTATACCTCCATTCTCCAACTATCTCTACTGCCCTCCCTACCATCACCCATCATACCTCCATTCTCCAACTATGTATACTGCCCTCCCTACCATCACCCATTATACCTCCATTCTCCAACTATCTCTACTGCCCTCCCTACCATCACCCATTATACCTCCATTCTCCAACTATCTCTACTGCCCTCCCTACCATCACCCATCATACCTCCATTCTCCAACTATGTCTACTGCCCTCCCTACCATCACCCATCATACCTCCATTCTCCAACTATGTCTACTGCCCTCCCTACCATCACCCATCATACCTCCATTCTCCAACTATGTATACTGCCCTCCCTACCATCACCCATTATACCTCCATTCTCCAACTATCTCTACTGCCCTCCCTACCATCACCCATTAAACCTCCATTCTCCAACTATGTATACTGCCCTCCCTACCATCACCCATTATACCTCCATTCTCCAACTATCTATACTGCCCTCCCTACCATCACCCATCATACCTCCATTCTCCAACTATGTCTACTGCCCTCCCTACCATCACCCATTATACCTCCATTCTCAAACTATCTCTACTGTCCTCCCTACCATCACCCATTATACCTCCATTCTCCAACTATGTATACTGCCATCCTTACCATCACCCATTATACCTCCATTCTCCAATTATGTATACTGCCCTCCTTACCTTCAGGGCCGGCAACAGAAATCCTGGGGCCCAGCACACTCATTTTTTTGGGGCACTCTATCCCCTCCTAGAACATATATGCAGGTCGGCCATTGGCTCATCCCCTGTGTCTCAGCCTCATCCTCACCTGTGTTGCACCAGCCTCATTCTAGTCAGCGTCCCTACAGCCTCATCCTAGCCAACGTGTCTCCAGCCTCATCCGTGTCTCTCAATCTCCCGTCATCCACTCATCTCCCCTCTGTCCCTCTGCTTAATCATCCCCCATCCCCTCTGTCTCTCACCTTAATCATCCCCCAGCCCTTCTTTATATCAGTTTAATCATTCCCCAGCCTCTGTGTATCTCCCCAGCCTAATTATCCCCAGCCTTTCTGTACCTCTGTTTAGTCATTCCCCAGCCCCTCTATGTCTCCCCAGCCCATGTGTCACCCAGGGTCCAGTCTCATTTCCCAGTTCCTTTGTGTCCCGGCCTCATTCCTTCAGCTCCACCCCAGCACCCCCTTCATCTGCAGCCCTGCACCATCCACCCGTGTCTCTCTAGCCCAGCCCAGCCAACACTTACCTGCTGTGCTGTTCTTTCTGGGCAGTCAGCTCTGGCTCCTCTTTCTGTTCCAGCGAGATGTCAAATGCGCTCTGCCGGGCTGTCTGCCCCGACTTCTCTGCTTCCTCTGCATATGCCCGGCTTTTAGAGCATCAGGCCAGCGGCAGAGGTAAGGGATGGGGGGGACATGCATGGGGCCCCTCGGAGTCTCGGGGGCCCGGTTCAAGTGTCCCCCTAGTACCCCCCTGGTGCCGGGCCTGCCTACCTTCACCCATTATACCTCGATTCTCCAACTATGTCTACTGCCCTCCCTACCATCACCCTTTACACCTCCATTCTCCAACTATCTTTACTGTCCTCCTTACCTTCACCCATTATACCTCCATTCTCCAACTATCTCTACTGCCCTCCCTACCTTCACCCATTATACCTTCATTCTCCAACTATGTCTACTGCCATCCCTACCATCACCCTACTGCCCTCCCTACCATCACCCTTTACACCTCCATTCTCCAACTATCTCTACTGCCCTCCCTACCATCACCCATTATACCTCCATTCTCCAGCTATCTCTACTGCCCTCCCTACCTTCACCCATTATACCTCCATTCTCCAACTATCTCTACTGCCCTCCCTACCTTCACCCATTACACCTCCATTCTCAAACTATATATATTACCCTCCCTACCATCACCCATTACACCTCCATTCTCCAACTATGTCTACTACCCTCCCTACCATCACCCATTACACCATCATTCTCCAACTATGCCTACTGCCCTCCCTACCATCACCCATTAAACCTCCATTCTCCAACTATCTCTACTGCCCTCCCTACCATCACCCTTTACACCTCCATTCTATAACTATCTCTACTGCTATCCCTACCTTCACTCATTATACCTCCATTCTCCTACTATTTATACTGCCCTCCCTATCTTCACCCATTATACCTCCATTCTCCAACTATCTCTACTGCCCTCCCTACCTTCACCCATTACACCTCCATTCTCCAACTATCTCTACCATCACCCATTACACCTCCATTCTACAACTATCTCTACTGTCCTCCCTACCATCACCAATTACACCTCCATTCCAAAACTATCTCTACTGTCCTCCCTACCATCACCCACTACACTCCAACCTCGTCCTGTCTTCTCTGCCATCACTACTATCTCCCCGTCACAGATCACACTGCCCCCTCACCACCTCTAGTAGTGCACACTAATTAGATTTCATTTGGGTAGGTGATATCTCCTCTCCAGCCGTCCTCCTCTCATCCTCACACTGTCTCATAGGCTCTCTCCCACTGCACAGTAAGTGCTGCGCTTAAACAGTGACTGTGCAGCCTGAGCGCCTCGCCCTTCTGCCCTCACCGATTCCTCCCCCGACTCAGGCTTCCCTTGGGGCTGCAAAACGTAATAAAGTTGTCCAATAATGACAAGGGGGCATGTGCCCATCTTTCTGAATCTGCCATTGAATGTGTATATGGATCCTTGTTGTCACACGCCGGCCTGGAGACCCCAGAATCAGACCCCGTCGCTTACCTGTTCGGGCGCTGACCCGCGCTGTCTTCCGGCTCCCGCGCTGTACGCTCCTTTCTCATCTCTCAAGGCAGTCTCCGCTGTTGTCCTCTGGAGGGTCCCGCTGCTGTGCTGCTCCCACGCCGGCTCCTGCTGACCGCTGGTCCCCGCTGACTACCTCCAGGAAGCGCTGTCCTCCGGTCCATGGGCGCGGCCATTTTGGATTGCCTATGTGACCCCACTACCACCAATGAGGAGCCTTCTCCTTCTCTCTCAGCCTGTCAGCTCCCAGTGTCCACTACAAAAGGATCTCCTATGCTCACACAAGTTGCCAGTGCAACTAGTTTCTTAGTTTAACTAAGCAAGCCTTCCCACTGCGCTCCAGCCGCTCCACGTAGCCACTCAGCTACCAACGTCTACCCACGGCTATCCAGCCGCTCCACGTAGCCACTCAGCTACCAGCGTCTACCCACGGCTATCCAGCCGCTCCAAGTAGCCACTCAGCTACCAACGTCTACCCACGGCTATCCAGCCGCTCCACGTAGCCACTCAGCTTCCAACGTCTACCCACGGCTATCCAGCCGCTCCACGTAGCCACTCAGCTACCAACGTCTACCCACGGCTATCCAGCCGCTCCACGTAGCCACTCAGCTACCAGCATCTACCCACGGCTATCCAGCCGCTCCACGTAGCCACTCAGCTACCAGCGTCTACCCACGGCTATCCAGCCGCTCCATGTAGCCACTCAGCTACCAGCGTCTACCCACGGCTATCCAGCCGCTCCATGTAGCCACTCAGCTACCAGCGTCTACCCACGGCTATCCAGCCGCTCCACGTAGCCACTCAGCTACCAGCGTCTACCCACGGCTATCCAGCCACTCCATGTAGCCACTCAGCTACCAACGTCTACCCACGGCTATCCAGCCGCTCCACGTAGCCACTCAGCTACCAACGTCTACCCACGGCTATCCAGCCGCTCCACGTAGCCACTCAGCTACCAACATCTACCCACGGCTATCCAGCCGCTCCACGTAGCCACTCAGCTATCAGCGTCTACCCACGGCTATCCAGCCGCTCCACGTAGCCACTCAGCTACCAACGTCTACCCACGGCTATCCAGCCGCTCCACGTAGCCACTCAGCTACCAACGTCTACCCACGGCTATCCAGCCGCTCCACGTAGCCACTCAGCTACCAACGTCTACCCATGGCTATCCAGCCGCTCCACGTAGCCACTCAGCTACCAACGTCTACCCACGGCTATCCAGCCGCTCCACGTAGCCACTCAGCTACCCACGTCTACCCACGGCTATCCAGCTGCTCCACGTAGCTTCCACTTTACTGCCGCATTCCTCTAACTCCTGTCAGTTCGCTGCACCCTCTCATGCAGAGAAACTTCATTAAGCCAAGTCTCCTCCCGCGAGCGTCTGCGCCAAGTAATACAGATCCAAGGCCCAGTCCGGGAACACAGCTCCTAGATTCCACGCTTGTGACAGTTTGCACTGGCCAGATGGACTCGGCAAGTGGTCAAGGATCTGGGGTAGAGGCCTCGCAGGATGTACTATCCCGTCTGGAAAGACAGGAGACCTCTCAGGCCCAGTTGATCCAATTTATCCAAGATATGTTGTCACGCCTGGACAACATTCAGTCCTTACTGGCTCATCCCGCTCCCGCTGGCTCCCAAGCCGTCTCTCCTCCTGTGGTGTCACCTGCTCCTCCGGTTCTACCTCCTGCTCATCTTCAGCTCTCCCCTCCGAGCAAGTTCAATGGCAACCCCAAATTATGCAGGGGTTTTTTAAAGCAATGCGAAATCCAATTCGAGCTACAATCCGCCAACTTTCCGATGGCCAGAACCAGGGTGGCATATATCATCTCTCTACTCTCTGGCCAAGCACTCGATTGGGTCTCGCCCCTTTGGGAGAAGTCGGATCACCTGCTCTCTAGCTACCCCGAATTTGTTGCCACATTTCGCAAAATCTTTGATGAACCCGGAAGAACCACTTCCGCATCAGCTGATATTCTACGCCTCCGTCAGGGCAGCAGGACCGTCGGCCAATACGTAGTCCAGTTCCAGACTCTGGCTTCAGAACTCAATTGGAACGAGGATGCCCTCATCGCTGCCTTCTGGAGTGGCCTTTCTGAAAGGCTCAAAGACGACCTAGCTTCCCGTGACCTTCCAACCAGTTTGGATGGGTTAATCTCTCTCTGCAACAAGGTGGATCTCCGTCACAGGGAGCGTGCCTTGGAAAGAGGCAGATTTGATCGTGGAAGGCCACGTCCAGTTTCCCGCTTACCCTCTCCTCCTCTGGGCGAAGAACCCATGCAGGTCAACCGCTCTCATTTATCGGCTGAGGAACGGCAGAAAAGGCAGAGGCAGAACCTCTGTATGTACTGCGGATCTCCTCAACATTTAGTTAAAACTTGTCCCATTCGTCCGGGAAACGCCTCCTCCTAACTTATGAAAGAGAGGTTAAGTTAGGAGTTGCCATTGAATCACAAAGGAAGTCTGATTCCACCATCCAGGCTCATTTAAAGTATCCTCGAGGTTCCAAAGCTGTATTAGCTCTCCTGGATTCCGGAGCGGCAGAGAACTTTGTCACTATTGACTTTGTCCAGAAACATCAAATCCCCATGGAAGCGTTGCCTCGAGTCAACACTTTAACCGCCATTGATGGTAGTCGCATTTCTAGTGGAACCATCACCCATCGTACAACACCACTTAAACTTACCATTGGGGTGCTCCATTCCGAACAACTATCCTTCCTAGTGATTCCCAAAGCCTCTCATTCTTTAGTCCTCGGATTACCCTGGCTACAGAGACATTCACCACAAATCGATTGGACCACCATGCAAATAACCTCCTGGGGTTCCAATTGCTTCAAAGGCTGCCTTCAGCGGGTAATACCTGTCAGATCTTCCATCGTACGGGATTCTACAGACCTGCCCAAAGCCTACGATGGGTTTCAGGACGTCTTTAGCAAACAGAGCGCAGACCTGTTACCTCCCCATCGTGATTGGGACTGTCCCATAGATCTGATTCCCAGGAAGAATCCTCCTAGAGGCCGAACCTACCCTCTATCTCTCCCTGAGACTCAGGCCATGTCGGAGTACATTAAGGAAAACTTAAGTAAAGGCTTCATTCGACCTTCCCCGTCTCCAGCAGGGGCTGGATTTTTCTTCGTAAAAAAAAAGATGGTGGCTTGCGCCCGTGTATTGACTACCGGGGTCTTAATGAAATAACTATTAAGAATCGCTACCCTCTTCCTCTCATTACAGAGTTTTTTGATAGAGTCAAGGGAGCCACAGTTTTTACCAAACTCGACCTAAGAGGAGCCTATAATTTAATTCGTATCCATCCAGGCGACGAATGGAAAACGGCCTTCAACACCAGGGATGGGCACTACGAGTATCTCGTTATGCCCTTCGGCCTCTGTAATGCTCCGGCCGTCTTCCAGTTTTTCGTCAATGAAATCTCCCGTGACCTTTTGTACAAGTGTGTGGTCGTTTACTTGGACGACATTTTGATTTTTTCTCAAGACCTCCAAACTCATCGAGACCAGGTCAAACAAGTCCTTCTAAGGTTGCGGTCCAATCAACTGTTTTGCAAATTAGAGAAGTGTCTGTTTGAGGTCTCAAGTGTACCATTCCTGGGATACATCATCTCCGGAACAGGCCTTCAAATGGATTCGTCAAAACTACAAGCCATTCTTGATTGGTCTCTTCCTTCATCCTTAAAATCCATACAAAGATTCCTAGGATTTGCCAACTATTATCGCAAGTTTGTAAAGGGTTTCTCGACTCTGGTAGCTCCGATTACAGCCCTCACCCGCAAGGGAGCAGATCCGACTATATGGCCCGTCGAAGCTACCTCTGCATTTCAACTTCTTAAGCAAGCCTTCATCTCCGCTCCCATCTTAAAGCAACCAGACTCCACCTGGCCATTTATCCTGGAGGTGGACGCATCCTCTGAAGGTGTCGGTGCAGTGCTCTCCCAGCGATTTAAAGATGAAAAACTTCATCCCTGTGGTTTCTTTTCCCGGAAGTTTTTGCCTGCAGAAAAGAACTACACCATCGGAGATCAAGAGTTACTCGCCATGAAACTAGCCCTCGAAGAATGGCGATATCTTCTAGAAGGAGCTCATTACCCCATTACCATTTTTACTGACCATAAGAACCTCCTTTATCTTAAATCTGCAAATTGCTTGAACCCTCGTCAAACCCGGTGGGCAATGTTTTTCTCCAGATTTAACTTCAAAGTCTCCTATCGCCCCGGTTCTCAAAACCTCAAAGCCGACGCACTCTCCCGTTCCATGACGAGCGACCCTGATCTACCCATGGAACAGCCCCAACCAATCTTGAATTCAGCTTTCTTCGCCTCTACCCAATTATCTTCTATACCCCCGGTTGGGAAGACTTTCGTCGCTCCGGAACTCCGCAAGAGGTTACTGCAGTGGGCTCATGCTTCCCGGTTCTCTGGTCACTTGGGTATGGATAAAACCCTAGAATTCATCCAGCGGTCCTATTGGTGGTCTTCGATGAAAAAGGACGTCAGGTCTTATGTGTCTTCATGCATCAAATGTGCCCAACACAAGATACCTCGGCGGGTTCCACACGGTCAACTCCAGCCTCTTGCAGTTCCATTTAAGCCATGGACTCACCTATCTATGGATTTCATCTCTGATCTTCCTCCATCTTGGGGCCACAACACAATTTGGGTTATCGTGGATCGTTTTTCTAAAATGGCTCATTTCGTACCACTTACTGGGCTTCCGTCTGCACCTCTACTCACCCAGAGCTTTATAAAAGAGATCTTCAAGCTCCATGGCCTTCCTCAAGAGATCATCTCCGACAGGGGAGTACAATTCATAGCGAAGTTCTGGAGGTCGCTCTGCTCAGCCCTTCAAGTAAAACTCAAATTTTCTACCGCTTATCATCCCCAGACCAACGGTCAGACCGAAAGGGTCAATCAAGACCTGGAACAGTTCCTGCGCTCTTTTGTCTCATCCTCCCAGGATGACTGGATTGAACTTCTTCCTTGGGCCGAATTTGCCCACAATAATCATTATCACATGTCCACCAGCTCAACTCCTTTTTTTTACAGTTTTTGGTCAACATCCTCGAGTGCCAGATTTCCCTCTTCTTCCAACATTAGATGTACCTGCGGCCAAAATGTCCCTTCAACGGTTCTCCAACATCTGGGAAAAGGTTCGTTTCTCTCTGACTAAAACGTCAGCCCGGTACAAGAGATTTGCTGACCGCCAAAGACGAGCGGTTCCAAATTTCCAACCTGGGGATATGGACTGGCTCTCTACCCGAAACCTAAGACTCCGAGTACCCTCGATGAAATTTGCTCCGCGATTCATTGGTCCATTCCCAATCATCAAAGTCTTGAATCCTGTGGCTTACAAGTTAAAGCTTCCTCCGTTTCTTCGCATTCCAAGTTCTTTCCATATTTCTCTTTTAAAACCACTAGTCTTAAACTGATTTCAGAAGGTCCTGCCTAAAGCTTCTAGTGTTCAAACACAGCAGGGAGAGGAGTTCGAAGTTGACAGAATCTTAGATTCCCGTTGTCGATACAACCGTCTTCAATAACTCATCGACTGGAAGAATTATGGTCCGGAGGAACGAATTTGGATAAATGCCTCCGATGTCCATGCACCCTGTCTGGTCAAAGCATTCCATTTGAAATTTCCTCATAAACCAAGGAAGTGTCCGGTGGCCGCTCTTGAAGAAGGGGGTACTGTCACACGCCGGCCTGGAGATCCCAGAATCAGACCCCGTCGCTTACCTGTTCGGGCGCTGACCCGCGCTGTCTTCCGGCTCCCGCGCTGTATGCTCCTTTCTCATCTCTCAAGGCAGTCTCCGCTGTTGTCCTCTGGAGGGTCCCGCTGCTGTGCTGCTCCCACGCTGGCTCCTGCTGACCGCTGGTCCCCGCTGACTACCTCCAGGAAGCACTGTCCTCCGGTCCATGGGTGCGGCCATCTTGGATTGCCCATGTGACCCCACTACCACCAATGAGGAGCCTTCTCCTTCTCTCTCAGCCTGTCAGCTCCCAGTGTCCACTACAAAAGGATCTCCTATGCTCACACAAGTTGCCAGTGCAACTTGTTTCTTAGTTTAACTAAGCAAGCCTTCCCACTGCGCTCCACGTAGCCACTCAGCTACCAACGTCTACCCACGGCTATCCAGCTGCTCCACGTAGCCACTCAGCTACCAGCGTCTACCCGCGGCTATCCAGCCGCTCCACGTAGCCACTGAGCTACCAACGTCTACCCACGGCTATCCAGCCGCTCCACGTAGCCACTCAGCTACCAACGTCTACCCACGGCTATCCAGCCGCTCCACGTAGCCACTCAGCTACCAGCGTCTACCCACGGCTATCCAGCCGCTCCACGTAGCCACTCAGCTACCAGCGTCTACCCACGGCTATCCAGCCGCTCCACGTAGCCACTTAGCTACCAACGTCTACCCACAGCTATCCAGCCGCTCCACGTAGCCACTCAGCTACCAACGTCTACCCACGGCTATCCAGCCGCTCCACGTAGCCACTCAGCTACCCACATCTGCAAGCCGGGAGAGACGCTTCACCACCAGGAGGTAGCAGCGGGAAGGAGCGCGGGGAAGTAACATCTCAGTTACCATCGGCATGGATCGCATCTCCGCCGGGACAAGACCAACGGGACTTAACTGCCACTTCCATTTCAGGATAGAGGTAGGGAAAGTTAGCATGTGATCCCTTGTACTCCTTTGGAACTTACCCTACCAGGTCTCCACTGAATTTATCTCAAAAGAGCTATAAATCGTCTATGGTGTTTGTCAAACTCTTTTCTTGTCTTCTTCTCTATTCTTCTTCCTCTTTTTTATGTATAATTTTTTTTTATTGTTTTATCACATCAGTAGCGCTCTTACTTTTTATTAAGATAATTTATTTCACATAGAGCTGCTTTTCAATTAGCGCGGCTACGCTGAACCTGTTTTCAATATAATGGACCCCTGCATAGTGTCAATATGTGTATATAATGCCCCCTCCCCTGCGATCACACACACAACTCCCCACGATCACTGCGCATTCGAGACAGTAATCCTTCATTTATTTCATACTTACCTGGTCCCGTTGTCCAGAAGTAATCCAAAGGGCACATTTTAACAATTTAAAATAATAAATAGACATGCAAAAAAACTAATTAAAAAAAAAAAAAATGTATTCAATAATACAGAAGTAGGCAGAACCTGTCCGCCTACTTCTGTGACATCACAAGTTGGGGAGAAGTTGACTGGTGTGCTGAAAAAGCTTCCTGGTTGGCTATTCATATGAAAAAGTTGGTTAGGTGTGTGGGGCACTGTTTTAGTTGGACAGGCAAGTTGGATGGTTGGTCAGTTGGATGTTTGGAGGAAAGTTGGTCTGATGTATGGCCAGCATTAGACTGGATGATCTCTGCTGGGTCTTTCTTTACTACCTTTCCTGGCTGTAAGTTGATTCTAATGGCAGCTTGCACTCTCTTACATGGGATCTTCAAGCCGATGTGCTTAAGGTGCCTATTCATCATCACTTATTTTTCACAAAAGTATGTGAAAATTAAGTGTCAGAGCTATTCGTCAAGTTCCAAAAAAGCATTTATTTCGGAACATAAATATGTTACTGAACTGCTTACACGGCAGCCTGTGAAAAATTGACAAGGCAGCCACACAGCACAGGGATCTATTCGGATCCCTCCCTGCTGTGTCTGCACTGTCGAGCCCCGGAGCTCAGCTCACCGGCTCAACGAAAGAAGACAGGTGAGCCGGGCTAAGGAGATGCGGCAGCTCGAAGGAGGCGGGTCAGAGAAGGGGATGAGCAGTGAAAAGTTTCACACTTACGAAAAACTGCTTCGTAGAAACAGCAGTTTTTCGGAAGTGACAGTTTAGGGCAGGAGGCATGATGAATGCCTCATAAAATGTTTTTGAACTCACAGCGAGTTCAAAACATATTTATCACATGTGATAATTATGTTTTGATGAATAGGCCCCTAAGTCACTTAATTCACAACAGGAGTCCCATGGCAAATAACAATTGTAGAAGCTCAAGGCCTGTTATAGTCTGGAATCCCATGTCACAATCCCTATGGGCTCTCACCTGAAGCTTTCCCACCTTGCCCCGTGTCACTGGGGGAGTACATAACTGGCATCCCAGGGGCACAGGGCAAGGTGGGAGAGACACTAAACAGGCACCTCACCACTCGACCATGCCATCTCATCACCACTCGTCCTGCCTTTGTGACAAACATCTGCTTTCACAAGGGGGCAGAGCTTTATCTATGTGTTCCAAAGAAGGTCATTACACATCCAAGTCTACTTCAAAGTACAGGTTAGACACATTATATAGAATGTGAACAATACAAGATAAGTATTAATCTTCCTGCATGCTACAGTATTTAGAGCGTAGTTGTTTGTATTATTAAGGAACAGAAATCAGTAATATAAAAGTTAATGGATGCACTTGCACATACTTCTATGCACTTCTGTTTGTATTACTAAGACCCTTTTTATGTCTACTGCTGTCATAGGTAAATCCCTACATCCCTGTGAAAGAAGCTGTAGCCTATTTTTGCAGGACTGAGGGGTCATCTGAACCTAGGCCCTTATTCAGAGCCGGACGCTCTTTCAGAGACCACCCACAGCTTTTACGAGCGGCCAGGTGATGGTCACGATGGTCTCGTCTCGCGATGGTCTACCCTTGTGGTAGGGTCTTGTTCCCGCAAGCCCTCGTGATGTTAGTGGGGCCTCCCTGAAGGGGTAGGCGTTCCTTCGGGAACGCCTCCGTTTGCACAGCCACCCCCCTCCCCGCCTACAAAACAGGGCGAGCTGTCAATCAATATCAACAGCTGCCCTGTCTTGTAGTGAGCCCAGGAGCGACGGAGCTGCCGTCGCTCGCTGGGGCTCGCGCATACGCGCGCCGGTGCCGGCTTGCACATGTGCAGTGGGGGACCATCAATCCACTTGCGAGCACTATGCACTCGCGAGCGGATCTGAATCAGGCCCTTAATCTGTTTGCGCTGTGTTCCTTGTTTTTTTTTTTTCTCAAAAATATTAACTACGCCTCCTGCATGCTATCTACAGTCTGAAAATGTCTTTGTCTGTTTACTATCATCCATTTCAGCTCCTCATACGATGCTGTGTGCTCATGACTTGTCATGTCATATCATAAATAAATCATGGGAGTCTGTATTATGGCCCTGATTCAGAGCCGGACGCTCGCTCTGAATATGGGCGTCTTGTTTTTTTTTTTTATGGAGCTGCCTCCCGGCCGCTCGCATTGCTGTGGGTTGCCACCCACAGCTAATGCGAGCGGCCAGGATGATGGTCGCAATGGTCAAGACTCTCTCACTGACATCACTTGTGATGTCAGTGGGGTCGCCCCCAGATGGTAGGCGTTCTCATGGGAATTGGATTTATTTGAGCTTGCAGTTTCTTAATCATCTCTGTTCCAAGTTGTTTCATTGGACATTGATACAGTTTAATTTTAGATCCTGATCTATATCTTCAGCGGATGTGATCATCTTGTTTTACTTGATATATATTTACATCTTATATTCTAGTGTTTTTGCTAATTATGATGATTATTTAACATGTTTTATTCTATTGTATATTCTTATATCACGTCTTGATATTATTTTACACTATATCAGATGTCTATTGTTTTTTTCTGATTATTAGCGCAGTTCTTTCATTAGTACACTTTGGTTATGGTTGACTTCATTTGGACTTTATCACAATTCCCAATTTTTGAACTTGGGGGCTGATTCACTACCGCTCGAAACTGCGTATGCAATAGCGATTGCGCACGCAATTCAACTGTGATAGTATGCTAATACATTGCGATTGCTATTCCCTCGCAGCACTACACCAGGACGCCAACTTTACTTACCACACATCCGTAATGTTTAGCAAACCATCAGAACAATCGAGTACCATCGCAGCCTCATGCACAGTTGCACAGGTCAGACCTTACTCAGAAATTGTTAACTACCACGCACGCTATCAGGCCTCAGGCTGTGTAGGGCATCGCAGTGGATAAATTATGCACGCCCCTGCAATGGCGTTGAAACACACTGGCACACCTACATTTGCCCGGCCACTCCCCGGTCACCACCCACAAACAACACTTCCTGCCAATCACTCTGCTATAGGTCTGCGTAGTCACTGTGATGTCAGTCCCGATTGCAATAGCTCATTCACGCACGCACACTGCAATGCATACACATGTACAGTACACAACAATCGGCCGATTGCGTGCGTAATCAAAGTTGCGTACGGTAGTGAATCAGACCCTTTTTGCTGTAGAAACACTCAATTGTTTTTTTTTTATTATATAATGATCATTCAGTTATTCTTTTTGCACTTTTCTTTTTTGCACTTATCTATTCTGGTGTATGCCATTTCCCCAAAAAACAAAGGCATTTGCCCCACAATAGCCACATTCTGTTACCAATCAGCATTTGCACATTTTAGTAAACCTACCACCTGGACCTGCACTTGTTGCTATTAAGTAAATAGCTAAACGGTAATATTGGGGTATGGGGTATGCACAGGGGCAAGACTGGAAGAGAGACAGCAACTGATGAGGGAATAATTTAAAGAATACCCAGAAGTTGGAAAGTTGGTGCACCTTGATAAAGACTCCTTAGAGTTGAAACGCGTGGAAATGCTGAGGACTTTTGGCTACCACTTTGGAAGTTGGGATAACAGGAAGGATTTGCTCCAAACCGACACAGGACTTCAGATTCCTGCTCCCGGGGAGTGTTCATCCTATGCGAGGTCAAACCCATAGAGAAACGCGTGGTCGGTTTTGAAGCATCCAGGAAGTGAACTGTGCTGCATCTGATTATTTGAAGCGCAATAAAAAATACTTCTGTTTTCGCATCTGCCTGTAGAATCCTATTCTGCCCACTGTTTTAATGTCCGCAGTCATCATCATTAGTATCTGGACTCATGCTGGGTGCAAAAGAAACGTCTGAAACAGCCACCCAATTTCTATCCACGCGCTACGGCCGAGCACGAAACCCGGCTTACATGCCACAACACTCCCATGAGACTCTCACAAGACGAAACAGTTCCGTGCAATCACATTGGTCTGTCAACTAATAGATCAATTCTTATGCACTAGTGATCTCCGTCTGGGTGCGTATACCTGATCCGGTACATGCGCAGTCGCCGATTTCTTAGCTTGGTGCATGCGCAGTAAGCTGATGTCTGTGAGATCCACTCGCTTTCGACTCAGGATTAATATGTGAAACTTACAGCTGGCAATTCAGAAGCAATGACAGCATTAACTTTTCTTCTGAGTAGGCTCCTCACGGGCTCTATTTACTACAATCCGCATATTGATTGCAGATTGTAGTGTGATATTAACGACTGAATTCGCATTGCCAATTCAGGCAATATCACAGGGATTTACTACAAATCCCTTGCAGGGACAGAGCTTGCGATAAATCTCTGTCCCTGCGAATCCCCTTCGGAACCTTATCACGGTATTTTCGCAAAAATACCGTGACTAAGTGCCCGCCCATGCGCCCCACCCGGTCGCCGCTGCTACCCCCCCAGCGCTAAGCCCCGACCCCGGCGCTAAGCCCTGCCCCCCGCCCCCCGTAATCTATTCCAATTGCCCTGTAATAACTGTAGGTGATACTAAAATAATGTGAAAAGGGTGTGAAAACACCTATTTTCACTTTATTTTACTCAAAATAATGTTAAGAAATAGAGCCCATAGTCATGCCACAACTGTATTTGGAAAGTACTTTTGACACTGATGCTACATGATTAATTCTGGAAGTATTCTATAATGACATGCATGAATGGAAGGTTGTGTATTATAAGAATAATATAAGAAGTGTGTATAGCTACACTGTATATACCATATTATACTATCATGGGAGAAAGACTTTGATGCAAATCATCATATGGTGTTGTCATGGCAATCAATCCTCTATGCTAAAAGGCAATTCTTTCCCAGAGGAAGAACAGGGTTTGTTATCACTATCAGGTGATGGAACGGCTCCTCCTGAATGGGCACCTTAGCGTTGTACAAACGTCTTTCTTGGAATTGCAACTTGTTAAACCAGTAGCTAATTTGAAATGTGTCACAATATCTAGATTTGCCAGCTGCCGTCCAATTGGCAAAAAGAAACAAGCAATGTATTGGGATAAAGAACCCATAAACTAGAGTACTAGAATCACGCCATACATTAACACTGTTTGCAATGTGACTGTTTCCTTTGTGAAACATCATACAAAATACACTCCTGGCCTCAATCATGCGTTGTATCAGGCTCTAATCACACTATCAAGACCTTTTCCCTATATGCAGGTTATTGATCATGGCAAGTACAATAACACACACAATGCCTTTTTTCTATTCTTAGCTCTCTTTTGTATTTATTTATTTATTAAATGTTAATGCCATGAACACCATTAAAAGTTGTGTTTTATAAATAATGAGTAACAAAGTGACCTAGGGGTCTATGTACTAATGGGCTGATTCAGTAGTGGCTGGAATTGCAAAACTGCCCGCAAGCTTTTCAATTCCGTTCCATTATGTTAATGCAGCAGGAGAAGTCATGCCCCCTGCATGCATTAATGATCTGACACATGGACTCATCATCAGATTATCTGCGTGATCCTTGGCCGGCTGAGTGACCATGTGGTCACGCAGGCCGGCCATTGCAGATGTGCAAAAGAGATCAGGAAATCTTCACCTGCTGACAGAGATCCTGGCCTCTTCCCTCCCCTCCAATGGCGGTGACACGCCTCCGTTTAGGAAAACAGAGGCCGTCGCCACACCCTCCCCGTCTCCACATGGCAGCAGACTGTCAATCACTGACAGTCTGGAATTGCTCTGCATCCGATCAATACGTGCAATGCTGAATCAGCTCCTAAGCCTTGGAGCAAGATAAAGTGGATGGAGATCAAGTACCAACTAATCAGCTCTTAACTCTCATTTTGTGACAGTTAGGAGCTGATTTATTTATAACTTATAAACATCTGTGTTTATTGTAATCATTTTTTAGTTTAAACTGGCCAAATCTGTGGAGCTCCCTAGAATAGCAGGGAGAGACGAGAGGTGAGGCAACAAAGGCTCAGCCTCACCTCTCAGACACTGCTTGCAGAGCTGGGAGGCCACACCACAGCCAGTATTACTGCACAGAAAGACAGCCAAAAGAGACATGCCTCACTGTGTGTGTGTGTGTTGGGGGGGTGCCTTGAGCACTGATGGACACCTTGGATGTGTCATGTGACCAAGAAGTGCACTGCTCAGAGGCCCACCGGAGCTCAGGCGGCAGCAGGGGGGAAAGGGAAGCGGGGATGTAGTTATGAGACGCCGGTCTCAATCCCAACAAAGAAATCCCGGCAAGGGATTTAACATAGGCATCAAAATACAGACGCCTATGTTAATCCCGATGCTGGAACCCCGAGAGGACGCCGGACCAATCGTCCTCAGCAGGGGTAAATATACACTTAGCCAGGGATGGGGGGGTTAGGATTAGGAACACCCGGGGGGACTTAGGGTTAGGCACTAGGGAGGAGGTTAGGTTTAGGCACCCCTAAGGGAGCGTTAGGGTTGGTAGAGGGGTAGGGATAGTATACTTACCTACGCTGTCAGGATTTTAACCATCGGGCTGCGGCAGACGGGATTTGAACCCCCGGCCTATAGTCCAGTGGTCATTCATACTGATTCCGAGAACAGACACAGTTTACGATGCAGGCAGGACTTAGTGTAGTCAAGGGAGAGTTACAAGGAGTATGGGGTGAGAGGCTCTCGCCACTCAGACCAACCCCCATGTGTGCCTCCCCAGCCATTGACCTCACTGCACGTCACTGGTTTACAGTGGTGCATCTATAATGGATCTAGGGTGTGCAGTGTACACCACAGGGTAAGGAAACCCTGCACCACACACCCTGCACCCAGAGCAGAGGAGGGTAACCATGCAGCGGATAAGCCCCTCTGTAATATTCTCTACTACTGGCGCCATCTTTTTAAAGATATCACCTGAAAGATGGCGCCGCTACAGGTGACAGAAAAGCCTCTGAGAATTTGCTATGTTCTATGCAGGAGATATGTTCCTAAATATTCTACTGGAAAGGTAAGGAGGCCCCCCCCACTACATGGAGGGCGGCCTGCTGCACACAGCAAACACCCCCACAGACATTAATACACCTCTCTGTGTTAATCTTATTCTTTATTTTTTTACCTTGTTCAACTGGTCCTTAAGGGACAGTAGCCCCATTTCTGGAAATTGAATTTAGGTTATTCACGAGGTATGAGTCGCCCAAGAAGATTTAGGAGGGCCCTTCTTCCTGACTCAACCAGAATGCGTTTACAACATGATTGTGTTTCTCTGTGTCATATGTATTAGCCATATATCTATTTATATTTCCGAAATTATCTGACTACGCAACTCTCCATGATGGATATACTACTTGTTAATGTGTACAGTAAGTTTCTGATCAACTCAGACCCAAAATGTCCTCCTCTGTGATTTGGCACCATTTAATTGGTATGCAGTCTGGATGCCGACGGTCTAAATGCTGACCGTGGGCATCCCGACTGTCTAATCCCGGCAAGGGTCTAACGACAGATGTTGAAATCTCGATGCCTGTCATTTTACATATGCTGGGAGCCTGACGCCCGGCAACCCGATCGAAGGTAAGCTGGGCGCCAGTCGCGGGTTAGGGGTAGACTAGTGGAAGGGGGGTTACGGATAGGCAACCCCGGGGGAGGTTAGGGTTAGGCACCCCCCCTGGGAGACTTAGGTTTAGGCTGCGGGGAAGGGAGGTTTAGATTTACCCTATAGATTGTAAGCTTGCAAGCAGGGCCCTCTTACCTCTATGTCTGTCTGTTATTACCCTGTTTTGTTCGATCAATGTTTCCAATTGTAAAGCGCAACGGAATATGCTGCGCTATATAAGAAACTGTTAATAATAAAAAATAATAATTTAGGCACTTACAGGGGGGTTAGGCACTTGTGGGGGAGGGGAGGTTAGGGTTAGGCACTCCTAAGGTAGGGTTAGGGGTTAGATTAGTGAATAGGAAAATACTTACCTGTCGGGACTAAAACCGCCGGTCTTCCAGCATCGGGATTACATACCAATCCCATTTAATTAATCTCCCCATTTCCTTTACTGCTTTTGTTGTGACCTTATGGATAAGGGAAACTAACTTGATGTGAATAAACCCTTGTGCCCCTGACTGAGGTTTTTGAGTTAAGTTTATTAACTGTTACCCACTTTTTAAGGCCTTTTAGGACCCACCTTTTCAGGTTCACCGTGGCATGGTAGTTTGGCAAACATCTTAGGCCAGGCTTGTCAAACCCGCGGCCCGCCGGCCGCATGCGGCCCAGGTCGGCTCGTAATGCGGCCCGCATACCTCTCAAGTGTCCCGGATTCAGCGGGACATTCACGATATGTCCCGCTGTTCCGGGATTGCTCACTGTAGTCCCGGCGCCCCCAGACCACGCCCCCACGCTCTCCTTCATTCACTGTGCCGCCAGCGTAATCACCAGTGGCGGGCTGGGCCGGGGGGCAGGGTGCCATGTGCCCCCCGGGCCGCAGCGTCATGCGGGCCGGTGCAGTCTGTGTCACTGTGACACAGACTGCACCACTGTGACACAGACTGCACAGACTGACTCCGTCCGGTCAGCGCTACACCGCACAAACACACAGCCGCCGGAGCCGGCAGCTTTGTGTTTGCTGTAATCAGCAGCCGCTGAGAGTCTGTCAGACTCTCAGCGGCTGCCGCTGCTCCCACTGCGGGGGCCATCTTCCGGCTCCCGCAGTGGGTAATGGGAGAGCCGTCGTCATGACAATGTCTCTCCCATAATGCAAAGCGGCCAGAGGAGCCGGTGGAAGCGTCGGGACCAGGAGCGGGAGTTTCAGGTAAGTGTTTTTTTTTTTATTTTATTAAGTCTCTCTCTACTAGGGGGGGGATTACTGTGGGGGCACTACCAAGGGGGGGGATTACTATGGGGGCACTACCAAGGGGGGGTTACTGTGGGGGCACTACCAAGGGGGGGATTACTATGGGGGCACTACCAGGGGGGGGATTACTATGGGGGCACTACCAGGGGGGGGATTTCTATGGTGGCACTACAAGGGGGGGGACTACTACTACTGGGGGCACTACAAGGGGGGGACTACTACTACGTTACTGTTATTTTATTTTATGTGCGGCCCAAATCAAGTTTTCATCTTCTAATGTGGCCCAGGGAAGGTGAAAGGTTGGACACCCCAGTCTTAGGCCAAACATATACTAAGAAACCTTACTTTAAAAACCATGTTATTAATTGTTGCAGTTTATTATAAATATTATGATCATTAGAATTCTTAGGGGTATATTTACTAAAGTGAGAGTTTTCAGAAGTGGAGATATTGCCCATAGCAACCAATCAGATTCTACTTAACATTTAACTAGCAGCTACTAAAAGATAAGAGCTAGAATCTGATTGGTGGCTAGGGGCTTCTCCATTTCTAAAATCTCTCACTTTACAAAATTTACCCCTTAGTGCTTATAGTGTGCACCTGCATCTCCCCCCTGCCTTTATATATAGGAAGTAAAAAGTAAAGTCATAATTCTAATACTGAAATGACAATTGCGTAGTTTCGCACTGGCCCTGATTCAGAGCCGGACGCTCTGACAGAGCGCTCGCTCTGAATCAGGGCCGGGCTATTATTTTTTTAGAACATCGACAGCTCGCCCCCTTTGTTGCGAGACCCGGAGCGACGGAGTGTCCGTTGCTATCCGGGTCTCGCTTCGTCGTGCGCATGGGCACTGGCCCAACATCGACCCGGTTGCGAGCGCACAGCGCTTGCGATCAGGTCTGAATCAGGCCCTCTGTTTGATACACATATAAATAGATTCTACAGCGTGTAACAATAGTGCTGCCAAACAATCTACCAGATTTCAAGCATTTTGCTGGGCGGGCTGAATATTTTTAACTGATTCAGTCACTGCC
This sequence comes from Taudactylus pleione, assembly GCA_031769625.1. Classification (NCBI taxonomy): domain Eukaryota; kingdom Metazoa; phylum Chordata; class Amphibia; order Anura; family Myobatrachidae; genus Taudactylus; species Taudactylus pleione. The sequence goes on along the minus strand of JAUIMM010000312.1, from coordinate 7,859,392 downwards.
AGTTTCCGTTTAATTTGTATTTTTTACCTATTTTAAATTGGGTAACATGCTTTGTTCCTATAGGTTACATAGCCCGGCAGTTTTACATTAGGTTTGAAAACAATCTTCCGGGGCTACTATTCATATAAACTCATTAATGTTTTAGTAAAGAAAAAATAGGGTGGAAAGACATTAAATAATAGATAAGGACAAGAGGGATGGGACCGTACTGTGTGTGTATAGAAAGGTATAGAGAAGAAAGGGAAAAAGGAAATGTTTGATTCATAATTTAGAAAAGCCCCCCGGACCGTGCATGGCATGGTCAGCACTAATGAGTGACTGCAGTGGGAAAGCAGTATGGAGAGTCAACTTGGCCAGTCTCTAATCTTCCCATCACTTAGACAACTGATCACATGGCACAGACTGGCATAGCAAGAAGCCTCTGGTGCCAAATCTCATAGGTACCCTAAAGAGGTTACCTGGATATGGTGGGTAGGCCCATAACCTTGGCCAAGATTATGCTAAAAACCTCTATTGATTGCAAAATGTTATTGCATTTATATATTATCAATAATTTGGAGTTGTGCACCTGAGATTTGTCTGTTTCTGTGCCTGTAATTATTTGAAACAATATTTTTAATAATTTTGTGCATCAAACAAAGTTTGTCTACATACACAAAATTAATTTGTTTCATATACACCTTATGCACACAGAGTAAAGATAATTGTATATGTTTAATAATTTCGTGCATTAAATATACTTTGTGTACATTGAACTAGAGATGTTCGCCGTACCAATTTTGCTGGATTCCATTTGGATTTGGCTCTGATTCATCATCCGGTTTTGGAATTGCCAAACCGCTGTGTCTGGTTTTGGATTTGCATTTTTTTGTCAAAGACGTACAAATAACAGCTAAAATCACAAAATGTGGGCCTTTTTTTTGTTCCTAGAGTATTATTAACCTCAATAACATTCATATCCAGTCATTTATTTCCAGTTAATTTAGACCACTTCACAGCTACATGGAGTCAAACCGCTTTTTTGCGCACACGCTCTGAGGTAATACAGCGTACTGGGGAGCAGTGCACAGTAGAAATAAAAAAAAAATTTAAATTGGCGCCTTGGCTCACACTGCCTAGAGTCAGACCGCTTTTATGCACACACCCTGGGGTAATATAGCGTACTGGGGTGCAGTGCACAGAATAGTACAGATACAAGTTTTTTTGCTGACAAATATGGAGTCACACTGTGAACGCAGTGGGTGGGGTCTGCGGAGTCAGTGCAGCACCACTGTGATGGAATTAGACTAATTAGACTAAGGCATACTTGCCAACTCTCCCTCATAGACAGGGAGACTCCATTATGTAGCTGTTATATATTTGAAAAAAAAAAAGAAATCAGAGATATGTACATTTAAATGGTACAATCAGTACCATGTCCCTGCGTTGGTTATAAGGCGCAATGGGGCAGATGTATTATAGCGCACTTAACAAGCGGCTATAACGCTTCCTGCTTCGCCTCTTTACCGAGGTGAAGCAGGAAGCACTTACGATGAGATGTATTAACCAGAGCCGTAACTAGACATTTTGGTGCCCTATGCGAGAGAGAGCATTGGCGCTCCCCATCTACCCCTACCCAAACTGACTACCTGGAAAACAAATTACTAGCAAAAACACCATCCACTCCTTTTCTTCTGGGATGCCTTCTCATGAGAATTAGCCTCTACTGCCCTCTCCCACCAAATCCCCTGCACCTCACTGCTTACTTCTGTCTCCTACCCCCTCCCCTGCACCTCACTGTCTACTTCCCTCTCCCACCCCCACCCCTGCACCTCACTGCCTACTTCCCTCTCCCACCCCCACCCCTGCACCTCACTACCTGCTTCTCTCTCCCACCCCCTCCCCTGCACCTCACTGCCTACTTCCCTCTCCCACCCCCAACCCTGCACCTCACTGCCTACTTCCCTCTCCCGCCCCCTCTCCTGCACCTCACTGCCTACTTCTCTCTCCCACCCCTGCACCTCACTGCCTACTTCCCTCTCCCACCCCCACCCCTGCACCTCACTACCTGCTTCTCTCTCCCACCCCCTCCCCTGCACCTCACTGCCTACTTCCCTCTCCCACCCTCTCCCCTGCACCTCACTGCTTATTTCTGTCTCCCACCCCCTCCCCTCCCCCTCACTGTCTACTTCCCTCTCCCACCCCCTCCCCTGCACCTCACTGCCTACTTCCCTCTCCCACCCCCTCCCCTGCACCTCACTGCCTACTTCCCTCTCCCACCCCCACACCTCACTGCCTACTTCCCTCTCCCGCCCCCTCCCCTGCACCTCACTGCCTACTTCCCTCTCCCACTCTCTCCCCTGCACCTCACTGCCTACTTCCCTCTCCCGCCCCCACCCCTGCACCTCACTGCCTACTTCCCTCTCCCGCCCCCTCCCCTGCACCTCACTGCCTACTTCCCTCTCCCACTTCCTCCCCTGCACCTCACTGCCTACTTCCCTCTCCCACTCACTCCCCTGCACCTCACTGCCTACATCCCTCTCCCATCCCCTCCCCTGCACCTCACTGCCTACTTCCCTCTCCCATCCCCTCCCCTGCACCTCACTGCCTACTTCCCTCTCCCACCCCCACCCCTGCACCTCACTGCCTACTTCCCTCTCCCACTCCCTTCCCTGCACCTCACTGCCTACTTCCCTCTCCCGCCCCCTCACCTCCACCTCACTGCCTACTTCCCTCTCCCACTCACTCCCCTGCACCTCACTGCCTACATCCCTCTCCCATCCCCTCCCCTGCACCTCACTGCCTATTTCCCTCTCCCATCCCCTCCCCTGCACCTCACTGCCTACTTCCCTCTCCCACCCCCACCCCTGCACCTCACTGCCTACTTCCCTCTCCCGCCCCCTCCCCTGCACCTCACTGCCTACTTCTCTCTCCCACCCCCTCCCCTGCACCTCACTGCCTACTTCTCTCTCCCACCCCCTCCCCTGCACCTCACTGCCTATTTCTCTCCCACCCCCTCCCCTGCACCTCACTGCCTACTTCTCTCTCCCACCCCCTCCCCTGCACCTCACTGCCTATTTCTCTCCCACCCCCTCCCCTGCACCTCACTGCCTACTTCTCTCTCCCACCCCCTCCCCTGCACCTCACTGCCTACTTCCCTCTCCCGCCCCCTCCCCTGCACCTCACTGCCTACTTCCCTCTCCCACCCCTGCACCTCACTGCCTACATCCCTCCCCCATCCCCTCCGCTGCACCTCACTGCCTACTTCCCTCTCCCACTCCCTCCCCTGCACCTCACTGCCTACTTCCCTCTCCCACTCCCTCCCCTGCACCTCACTGCCTACTTCCCTCTCCCACTCCCTCCCCTGCACCTCCCTGCTTACTTCCCTCTCCCACTCCCTCCCCTGCACCTCACTGCCTACTTCCCTCTCCCACCCCCTCCCCTGCACCTCCCTGCCTACTTCCCTCTCCCATCCCCTCCCCCTCCCTGCCTACTTCCCTCTCCCACTCTTTCCCCTGCACCTCACTGCCTACTTCCCTCTCCCACCCCCTCCCCTGCACCTCACTGCCTACTTCTCTCTCCCACCCCCTCCCCTGCACCTCACTGCCTACTTCTCTCTCCCACCCCCTCCCCTGCACCTCACTGCCTACTTCTCTCTCCCACCCCCTCCCCTGCACCTCACTGCCTACTTCTCTCTCCCACCCCCTCCCTTGCATCTCACTGCCTACTTTTTTTTTCCACCCCCCTGTTCACCTCTCACTGCCTACTTTTCTCTGTGCACCTCTCACTTCCTACTTCTCTCTAACACCCCCTGCACCTGACACTACCTTCTTCCCTCTCACCCACTACACCTCACAGTGCTCACACTACCTTGCCGCCAGTACCTCTCAGTACATGTTTGTTGTCTTCTGCTTCTCCTCTTCCCTGTCCCTCTGGCTGGCAGTGGGCTCTCCGTGGGCAGCTGAACACAAGCAGTGGCCCATCTTCTATCAGCACACTCTGAGACCAGCTGCTTCTCCTCCTTCCTGTCCCGCTGGCAGTGGGCTCTCTGCGGCAGGGATTTGATCGGCTCTGGGACGGAGTATTGGGTCCCATCCTAGGGCATGAAGACAGATGCGTCCGTAGTTTAAACTTTTCACCGGACGTGAACCAATCGCAGTGCGGACCGGCAGCCAATTAGAAGCAGCCACGGAACTGCTTCTGATTGGCTACCGATTCGCAAGTCGTTATTGGCTACTGGCCAGTACCAAATTTAAAAGGCCACCACTAGTTTTTGAGTGGCCACCGGTCCGCGATTGTCTTGAGGCCGGCGACACGTATAAATTGTGGCTCCCGTCCCAATAGATGTGAGGAGGCAGAGTAAATTGAAGGGGGGGGCTGCTGCCATTTCAGATTGCGGTGGTCGGCCGGTTCCGCCCTCAGTGCTGTTGTGATAACTCCCCCTCTCCTCTCCTCTCCGATTCTGCCTAGTGCTGATGCGCTGTGTCTCACTCCCGGCCGGCTCCACTGAACATGCGCGGGACCTTGCAAGTATCGCGAGATCCCGCATGCAGCCCTGGAGTCGACAACCCCCGCAGCGGGGACAGCGCTGCCCTGCTGTGGGGATAGGGCATCGCCAGGCTGCAGCTGTCAATAGCGACAGCTGCAGCGGGCAGAACGGTCAGGCGAACTAACCGTTCATACATAGCCAAGGCTATCGGCGCTGCTATGTTATAGTTAACAGCGCCGATAATAACAGGGGTGCATAGCCATTTACCGCCCAGCCCCACAATGATACATGGGGGAGAAGCGGTATCAGCTCATATAATGTGCGCTCATGGCGCTTCATACATCTCCCCCAATGATCCCTAGGGCTACATGCATTTTCATATCAGGTTTCTCTTGGACACTTATATGGAATTCCTTGTAAAACACAATACATGAGCAAGCCCTGAAAAGTATCAGTGTGTTTTCATTAACAGATAGATCTTACTAACTGCTATGGGGCTCATGTACATTTCAATTAAGTCAATTTTATGACACGCCCCTCAAATGTAGCAGTACACGCCCACTTTACCTAGCTCATAGGTGTTGTTTTCACAATATCCCTGAAATGCTTTTTCAAAAGTAGGCATATATGGGCTAAGGCAGTGATTCCCAACCTCAGTCCTCAAGGCACACTAACAGTCCTGGTTTTGGTGATATCCAGACTTGAGCATAGATGGTTAAATCAAAATAACTGAGGTACTAATTAAGTCACCTGTGCTAGGGTATGGCTATCCTCAAAACCTGGACTGTTAGTGTGCCTTGAGGACCATGGTGGGAACCCCTGTGCTAAGGGGACTGGACACAAGTTGCCACTTAGATGGACATAGTGACAGCACAGCCCTTTAGAGATGGACACAGCCCCAGCAACACAGCCCTTTAGAGATGGACACAGCCCTAGCAGCACAGCACCCTAGAGATGGACACAGCCCCAGCAGCACAGCCCCTTAGAGATGGAGACAGTCCCAGCAGCACAGCCCATTAGAGATGGACACAGCCACAGCCCCAGCAACACAGCCCCTTAGAGATGGACACAGTCCCAGCAGCACAGTCCCTTAGAAATGGACACAGCCCCAGCAACACAGCCCCTTAGAGATGGACACAGCCCCAGCAACACAGCCCCTCAGAGATATGGGGCCCATTTATTAATGATCGCATTTTGCAATGCGATCAGGGCATGCAGTACCGCCCCTGATCGCATTGCAAAATGCGATCCTATCTGCCGGATGTATTATCCGGGACATGCAGGGAGACGGGCTCCGAAAAGAGCCCGTCCCTGCAATGTCTCCGGAGGGCAGTCGGGGCTTCTGCGCATGCGCAGTCCCGCGGACTGCACATGAGCGGCGCCCATTGCCGGCGGAGGGATCTGGCAGATCCCTCCGCCGGCTGATATGCGGTAAGTCCCCATAGGCTACAGCGGCTAACGCTATCTTTAGATAGCGTTAGCTGCTGGGGCCAATATTCCTGATATTCCCAATATTCCTGATATTGATACATTTGGCAGCATCGCATCCCCCATAGAAACCTTTAGATAGTGTTAGCTGCTGGGGCCAATATTCCTGATATTGATACATTTGGCAGCATCGCATCCCCTATGGGGGAGGCGGCTGCCGGCGGCAATGGAGGGATCACAGCAGGTATCGGAGATACCTTCTGCGGTCCCTCCTTCATACATTCGGGGGATACTAAGTATTTGAGGTAAACCCCCGAAAACAGGTGTTTTCGGGGAATTTACCTCAAATGCACTTTGATAAATGGGCCCCTAACAGATCCCCAGCAGCACAGCCCCTTAGAGATGGACACAGCCCCAGCAGCACAGTCCCTTAGAGATGGACACAGCCCAGCAGCACAGTCCCTTAGAGATGGACACTGCCCCAGCAGCACAGTCCCTTAGAGATGGACACAGCCCAGCAGCACAGCCCCTTAGAGATGGACACAGCCCCAGCAGCACAGTCCCTTAGAGATGGACACAGCCCCAGCAACACAGCCCTTTAGAGATGGACATAGTGACAGCAAAGCACCCTAGAGATGGACACAGCCCCAGCAGCACAGCCCCTTAGAAATGGACACAGCCCCAGCAACACAGCCCCTTAGAGATGGACACAGGGCCTGATTCAGACCCGCTCACGAGCGCTATGACCCAGATAGCGGCCGGCAAACCGTCGCTCCAGGTGTCGTACCAAAGGGGCGTGCTGTCGATGTTGAGTGACAGCATGCCCCCTTTGGTGGGCGGGCCGGGGAGGTGGCTGCCCAAATGGAGGCGTTCCCATGTGAACGCCTCCATTTGGGGGCGGCCCCACTGACATCAGGAGTGATGTCAGGGGGAAAGATATCTGCTCTGTGAGAGCCGAAATCTCTCTGGGGCTTGCGGCCACGAGACCCTACTACAAGGGTCTCGTCGCAAGCCCGATGGTCGCGATGGTCTTGACCATCGCGACCATCTTCCTGGCCGCTCGCTATAGCTGTGGGTGGTCACCCACAGCTATGCGAGCGGCCAGGAGGCCGCTCTAAAAAACAAGAAGGCCGGCCCTGATTCAGAGCGAGCGCTCTGTCAGAGCGTCCGGCTCTGAACCAGGCCCACAGCCCCTTAGAGATGGACACAGCCCCACTTGGACATCACAGAGCAATGCGCAACATGCAGAAGCGTGACTGGACTGGAGCAAATGGCGTCCTTATATGGAATCCAGAACCTGTGAGAATCTGATGGTGGAAGGACAATGTTTGGCCTCGATCTGACATCTGGCGGACAACTCTGAGCCAGGACTTGGATGCGGCTCGGATTTAGAACTTTGGAGCGGTCCAGATTTAAGGTAATCCGGACTTCTCATCTCTACATTGAACCATCAGAAATCAGATGTGTCACTACCTCAGCCATGCTAAAATAATTCTGCCTTTCGGAATATTCAGTATTTTGGAATAATTGAATATGGAAGACTCAACCTGTCAGGAAACTGTTATTCATTGTTAGTCAGTGACTCTGTGGTACAAACTATGTATTTGCAAGTGCAGTATATATTCCATATCAGTCCAGCATCTAAAGTGATGGAAAATGTTGCTAATGTCACCACCTAGTGGTGTTTTGAGGTACAAGATTGTACCTGAAGTTGATATTGTTCAGGTCCAAGAAATGTCATCATAGCAGTATATAATAAATGGGAAACGTGTGAAATTGTAACAATGTATGGGAAAGATGTGTGAAATTGTAGCAGTGTAGTATAAATGGGAAAGTTGTGTGAAATAATGTGACATACCACTATGACATTATTATCAAACCAGTATAAAATATAACCTTTCCATTTGCTTTAACTGGGAATAATCTACACCTACTGAAAATATATCAAGATATCACTGAGCAGCTCTGTTACCACATGATAGCACAGGTTTGTTCATTTTATTTTACAGTTTTAAAGCAATGCATTATTTTTTACAACACACATTTCCGAATGACTTGTACTGGGTGCCTCTCATATCCTGGTGTGTCTTTCCACTACTGATATTCCATCACTGGGTATTAGTCATGTGACACAAGTGACATCACTGATAGAGTTGCCATTTCGGAAAATGTCAGGGTCTGTCAGGAGATGTCTTTCATGAACTGAAGAACTTGTTCCTACATTGATCTTCACTCATACATTCTGTTAAGAATCAAACCATTAAAATAAATAAATAAATTAAAAACAAATCAATCCCTCCGTCCTTTCCCTGACTTTAGTCCTTAAACATATTCCAACTCCCTCGGGCTTCAGATCTCATTGATCAATGAAAACATTCTTGATTTTTAAACTTCCAATGTGGTCGTATAGTTTATTAAACTGCCATCCTGTCTACCACTGCAGGACCACTCTGTGCCATGTTTTAGCTGAACTACCACATGTTAGTGCCGCCCACTGCTGTCGCTTAGCTTAGTCAGCCAGCTAGCTTGATGCAACCTTTTGGCCTAAACTGGATGAAATCAATATTGTGAGCTGTGAGGTGGTCAAAATTGACTGGAAATAAATGTTATTGAGGTTAATAATACTGTAGGAACAAAAACTGGCCCAAATTATGCGATTTTAGCTGTATTTATGATTTTTTTGAAAAAATACAGATCCAAAACCAAAACACGCAAGGGCGGTTTTGCCAAAGCTAAATTCAGATCCAAAACACGAAGGAGATACAGATCCAAAACCAAAACACCGGGGTCGGTACACATCCCTAGTAGTAAGACATTCCCTTCCCGCACTATTCAAATAGGGGAGCCACACTAACTGCCAGTGTTGTTTGGCAGCTCTTGGGGTGACAGCTGGTGTTTGAATACTGAACTGTGTTGAGTCAGTCAGGACATTGCACAGGGGGAGGAAATATTTTAGCCCTTATCACCCCCTTAAGAGTCGAATTCAGAAAAATTCCTTGTTAGTGGGTACCTAGTACCTACAGTACACCATGGAAGACATATGCTACCTGATTTTCATGTTTCTAGGTCCAGAGGTTTAGGCTTGGTGTTGATGAGTCAGAGAGTCTGTCAGTTAGGACATTTGATTTTATATATATTAGGGGTGAGCGGGTTCGTATTTCTGAAATCCGAACCTCCCCGAGCCCCCCCGATCCGAGTCCGATCCGAGTCAGGCTCGACTTTTCCCGCCTGACTCGGATCTGAAATCGAGGCAAAACATCATCATCCCGCCTTCCGAGTCTCGCGGGTTTTGGATCCTATATAAGGTACCCGCGTCGGCGCCATTTTCTCACTCGGCTGTGGACAGTGAAGAGGGAGGGTGGGAGTTAGGGCTGTGTAGTGTAGTGTAGTGCTGCTGTTGTCCACTACTTCAAAGTCCATAGGGGCTGGCTGTGTTGTGCTGTGCTGCTGTTGTTAATATGGGCTGTGTCCACTACTTCAAAGTCCATAGGGGCTGGCTGGACTGTGTTGTGCAGTCAGTTCTCAATAGGGGCTGTGTCCACTCCAAAGTCCTGTGCAGTGTCCCAGTGCTAAAGGGGTGCTGTAGTGTTGTCCAGGGGGTGCTCTGTCCATCAGGGGTGCTCCCCCCAAGTGCTAAAAAAATAATATATTTTCTGTGTTTGTGAATTGTGTGCGCAGTAGCCGCACGTGCATCAACAAAGTAGTGCCAAGCGTGTGCCTGTGTCATAAGTAAAGGGCCGGCTGGCTTGACCGTTAAAGGGTGCTGTAACCCCAGAAAGTACACTCCAGTCCAAACCAAAAAAAAATTTATTTTCTGTGTTTGTGAATTGTGTGCGCAGTAGCCGCACGTGCATCAACAAAGTAGTGCCAAGCGTGCGCCTGTGTCATAAGTAAAGGGCCGGCTGGCTTGACCGTTAAAGGGTTCTGTAACCCCCAAAGTACACTACAAAACAAAAAAATATATATTTTCTGTGTTTGTGACTTGTGTGCACTGTGGCTGCACGTGCATCAACAAAGGAGCAGCGCCAAGCGTGCGCCTGTGTCCCATAAGTAAAGAGCCGGCTGGCTCATTTCTTAAAGGGTGGTGTAACCCACAAAGTGCACTACTCTCCAGCAAAAATAAAAAAATATTTTCTGTGCTTGTCTGCGCTTTAGCCGCACGTATATATCAATATAACATAAATGGAGGACCAAACTTTCTCCGATAAAAATAAAATAGGGAAAGATCAAGAACCACTTCTTCCTAGTGCTGTTGCTGCTGCTGGGAGTTGTTCATCATCCCAGAGAGGAAGTAGGAACATCACTACTTTTACTAAACAATTGACCCTCCAACAGTCCCTAGCGATGAGGATGAAGTACGACAGCAGTCATCCTGAAGCAAAACGTATAACTGAGGCCTTGACTGCTATGTTGGTGTTAGACGTGCGTCCGGTATCCGCCATTAGTGCAGTGGGATTTAGACAATTGATGGAGGTAGTGTGTCCTCGGTTCCAAATCCCGTCTAGATTCCACCTGCATCCTCAAAGCAGCAGCGACAAGCGTGCGTCTGTCTGTTAAAGGGTGGTGACACCCTCAAAGTGTGCTACACAAACAATTAAAATATTGTTCTTTTTTTTTCTGTCTTTGTGAAATGTGTGGGCTGTAGCCGCACCTGCATCCTTAAAGCAGCAGCGACAAGCGTGCGTCTGTCTGTTAAAGGGTAGTGACACCCTCAAAGTGTGCTACACAAACAATTAAAATATTGTTCTTTTTTTTTCTGTCTTTGTGAGTTGTGTGGGCTGTAGCCGCACTTGCATCCTCAAAGCAGCAGCGACAAGCGTGCGTCTGTCTGTTAAATGGTGTTGTAACTCTCAAAGTGCTCCAAAAAATAAAATTTTTTTTTTAATGTGTTTGTGACTTGTGTGCGATGTAGCCGCACTTGCATCCTCAAAGCAGCAGCGACAAGCGTGCGTCTGTCTGTTAAAGGGTGGTGACACCCTCAAAGTGTGCTACACAAACAATAAAAATATTCTTCTTTTTTCTGTCTTTGTGAATTGTGTGGGCTGTAGCCGCATCTGCATCCTTAAAGCAGCAGCGACAAGCGTGCGTCTGTCTGTTAAAGGGTGGTGACACCCTCAAAGTGTGCTACACAAACAATTAAAATATTGTTCTTTTTTTTCGGTCTTTGTGAAATGTGTGGGCTGTAGCCGCACCTGCATCCTTAAAGCAGCAGCGACAAGCGTGCGTCTGTCTGTTAAAGGGTGGTGTAACTCTCAAAGTGCTCCAAAAAATAAAAAACTATTTTTTTAATGTGCTTGTGACTTGTGTGCGATGTAGCCGCACTTGCATCCTCAAAGCAGCAGCGACAAGCGTGCGTCTGTCTGTTAAAGGGTGGTGACACCCTCAAAGTGTGCTACACAAACAATAAAAATATTCTTCTTCTTTTTTCTGTCTTTGTGAATTGTGTGGGCTGTAGCCGCACCTGCATCCTTAAAGCAGCAGCGACAAGCGTGCGTCTGTCTGTTAAAGGGTGGTGACACCCTCAAAGTGTGCTACACAAACAATTAAAATATTGTTCTTTTTTTTTCGGTCTTTGTGAAATGTGTGGGCTGTAGCCGCACCTGCATCCTTAAAGCAGCAGCGACAAGCGTGCGTCTGTCTGTTAAAGGGTGGTGTAACTCTCAAAGTGCTCCAAAAAATAAAAAACTATTTTTTTAATGTGTTTGTGACTTGTGTGCGATGTAGTCGCACTTGCATCCTCAAAGCAGCAGCGACAAGCGTGCGTCTGTCTGTTAAAGGGTGGTGACACCCTCAAAGTGTGCTACACAAACAATAAAAATATTCTTCTTTTTTCTGTCTTTGTGAATTGTGTGGGCTGTAGTCGCACCTGCATCCTTAAAGCAGCAGCGACAAGCGTGCATCTGTCTGTTAAAGGGTGGTGACACCCTCAAAGTGTGCTACACAAACAATTAAAATATTGTTCTTTTTTTTCGGTCTTTGTGAAATGTGTGGGCTGTAGCCACACCTGCATCCTTAAAGCAGCAGCGACAAGCGTGCGTCTGTCTGTTAAAGGGTGGTGACACCCTCAAAGTGTGCTACACAAACAATAAAAATATTCTTCTTCTTTTTTCTGTCTTTGTGAATTGTGTGGGCTGTAGCCGCACTTGCATCCTCAAAGCAGCAGCGACTAGCGTGCGTCTGTCTGTTAAAGGGTGGTGACACCCTCAAAGTGTGCTACACAAACAATTAAAATATTGTTCTTTTTTTTTCTGTCTTTGTGAATTGTGTGGGCTGTAGCCGCACTTGCATCCTCAAAGCAGCAGCGACAAGCTTGCGTCTGTCTGTTAAATGGTGTTGTAACTCTCAAAGTGCTCCAAAAAATATATATATTTTTTTAATGTGTTTGTGACTTGTGTGCGATGTAGCCGCACTTGCATCCTCAAAGCAGCAGCGACAAGCGTGCGTCTGTCTGTTAAAGGGTGGTGACACCCTCAAAGTGTGCTACACAAACAATAAAAATATTCTTCTTTTTTCTGTCTTTGTGAATTGTGTGGGCTGTAGTCGCACCTGCATCCTTAAAGCAGCAGCGACAAGCGTGCATCTGTCTGGTAAAGGGTTGGTGACACCCTCAAAGTGTGCTACACAAACAATTAAAATATTGTTCTTTTTTTTCGGTCTTTGTGAAATGTGTGGGCTGTAGCTGCACCTGCATCCTTAAAGCAGCAGCGACAAGCGTGCGTCTGTCTGTTAAAGGGTGGTGACACGCTCAAAGTGCGCTACACAAACAATAAAAATATTCTTCTTCTTTTTTCTGTCTTTGTGAATTGTGTGGGCTGTAGCCGCACTTGCATCCTCAAAGCAGCAGCGACAAGTGTGTGCGTCTGTCTGTTAAAGGATTACATCGGTGACAGCATCCAAGTAGGCATGTCAGACAGTCCGTACCTGTACTGGCAGGAAAAAGAAGCAATTTGGAGGTCCCTGTACAAACTGGCTCTATTTTACCTGAGTTGCCCCCCCTCCAGTGTGTACTCCGAAAGAGTGTTTAGTGCAGCCGGGAACCTTGTCAGCGAAAGGCGTAGGAGGTTGCTTCCACAAAATGTGGAGAAGATGTTCATAAAATGAATTATCAACTCTTCCAGGGAGACCAGCCTCCATAACGTACAGAGGGACCTGTGGTTCCAGCAGGGACGAATTAATACTCTGTGAGGATGAGGATGTACACACTGAAGAGGGTGAGGAATCGGTGGATGAGGAGGATGAGGATGACATCTTGCCTCCGTAGAGCCAGTTTGTGCAGGGACAGATTAATTGCCAGCTTGTTTTGTGGGGGCCCAAACGAACCAATCATTTCAGCCACAGTTGTGTGGCAGACCCTGGCGCTGAAATGATTGGTTTGTTAAAGTGTGCATGTCCTGTTTATACAACATAAGGGTGGGTGGGAGGGCCCAAGGACAATTCCATCTTGCACCTCTTTTATTTCTTTGCATTATGTACAGTTTGGGGCCTAGTTTTTCAAACTGCCATCCTGTCTGCCACTGCAGTTTCACGCCTAGATGGGTCACGTGTTTGTGCCGCCCACTCGTGTCGCTTAGCATAGTCATCCAGCTACCTCGGTGCAACCTTTTGGACATAAAAACACTATTGTGAGGTGTGAGGTGTTCAGAATAGACTGGAAATGAGTGGAAATTAAGGTTATTGAGGTTAATAATAGCATAGGAGCAGAAAAACCTACAAATTCTGTGATTTTAGCTGTTTTTATGCTTTTTTCCGCTAAGGACTGTTGGAGGGTCAATTGTTTAGTAAAGGTAGTGGTGTTCCTACTTCCTCTCTGGGATGAACGACTCCCAGCAGCAGCAACAGCAGCAGCGGCAGCAGTAGGCGTAGCAATGCAGGATCCTCTGGAGGAATCCGGGATAGGAGAGTCAGTCATGCCAGTGACATGGCCTGCAGGACTACTTCCGATCCTGACTAAGGAGGAAATTGACGAGGAGGGAGTTGACGGTGTGGTTTGCAGGCGCTTGGATACAACAGGACAATGGGATTTAGGTGTCCCTGGACTGCTTACGGTCTTAGCCAAAGTTTCTGAACTTGACAGTAACTTATTATGAACGCGCTGCAGGTGCCGTATAAGGGAGGATGTTCCTAGGTGGTTAACGTCCCTACCCCTACTTATTCCACCTTTACATAAGGTACATATGGCAAGACAGTTGTTGTCCGGATTTGGATAGAAATATTGCCAGACCAAAGAGGTGGAATGTTTGGTCTTCTGCCCAGGCATGACCGTGATGGGCTTTTTCATCACACGGACAACAACTGTCTCCCCCGGAGCCTGATTTAAACAAACCACATCACCATCAGAATCCTCCTCGCCAGCTACACCAGTATCCTCATCCTGTTGTACTTCAACAGTGACATCTTCAATTTGCATATCAGCAAGTGGACTGTGGGTGCTCCTTTCAGCACTTGCAGGGGGCATGCAAATGGTGGAAAGAGCCACCTCTTCCCGTCCAGTGCTGGGAAGGTCAGGCATCGCAACCACCACCACACTTGGACTCTCCTTGGGGATTTGTGATATCTTCTTAGAAAGCACAGTTCTTCGCTGTGCTTTTGCCAGCTTAACTCTTTTGATTTTTTTAGTGGGAGGAGGGCTTCCATCGTCATGTGAAGCTGAACCACTAGTCATGAACATACTAGGGATCGACCTTAGCCGTTCCTTGCCACTCAGTGTCATAAATGGCATATTGGCAAGTTTACGTTTCTCTTCAGCTGATTTAAATGTTTTTTTCAAGGTCATTTTCCTGAACTTTGTCATTTGGGATTGTATGTGCCCTCTATTATGACATTGGGCATCGCCCTTGGCAGACGACGTTGATGGCATGTTATCGTCTATGTCAAGACTAGTGGCAGCAGCTTCAGCACTAGGAGGAAGTGGTTCTTGATCTTTCTCTATTTTATTTTTATCGGAGAAAGTTTGGTCCTCCATTTATGTTATATCGATTTGATATATACGTGCGGCTAAACACAGAAAATATTTTTTTATTTTTGCTGGAGAGTAGTGCACTTTGTGGGTTACACCAGCCTTTAAGAAATGAGCCAGCCGGCTCTTTACTTATGGGACACAGGCGCACGCTTGGCGCTGCTCCTTTGTTGATGCATGTGCGGCTACTGCGCACACAATTCACAAACACAGAAAATAATTTTTTTTTTGGTTTGGACTGGAGTGTACTTTGGGGGTTACAGCACCCTGTAACGGTCAAGCCAGCCGGCCCTTTACTTATGACACAGGCGCACGCTTGGCACTACTTTGTTGATGCACGTGCGGCTACTGCGCACACAATTCACAAACACAGAAAATAAATTTTTTTTTGGTTTGGCCTGGAGTGTACTTTGGGGGTTACAGCACCCTTTAACGGTCAAGCCAGCCGGCCCTTTACTTATGACACAGGCGCACGCTTGGCACTACTTTGTTGATGCACGTGCGGCTACTGCGCACACAATTCACAAACACAGAAAATTATTTTTTTTTTGGTTTGGACTGGAGTGTACTTTGGGGGTTACAGCACCCTTTAACGGTCAAGCCAGCCGGCCCTTTACTTATGACACAGGCGCACGCTTGGCACTACTTTGTTGATGCACGTGCGGCTACTGCGCACACAATTCACAAACACAGAAAATAATTTTTTTTTTGGTTTGGACTGGAGTGTACTTTGGGGGTTACAGCACCCTTTAACGATCAAGCCAGCCGGCCCTTTACTTATGACACAGGCGCACGCTTGGCACAACTTTGTTGATGCACGTGCGGCTACTGCGCACACAATTCACAAACACAGAAAATATTTTTTTTTTTGGTTTGGACTGGAGTGTACTTTGGGGGTTACAGCACCCTTTAACGGTCAAGCCAGCCGGCCCTTTACTTATGACACAGGCGCACGCTTGGCACTACTTTGTTGATGCACGTGCGGCTACTGCGCACACAGTTCACAAACACAGAAAATAATTTTTTTTTTGGTTTGGACTGGAGTCTACTTTGGGGGTCACAGCACCATTTAACGGTCAAGCCAGGGCTTAAAGTCCTGGAGAGGTGGTGGAACTCATCTCCCCCGCCATCTACTCTCCACCCCCCGCCATGCTAGTCTGACAGGCCAAAAAAAGTGTGAAAACTGTTCTTTACATACACACACTATTGTGTATAGGAAACGGTAAAGTGGATGGCTGGGGGCCTGCTTTTGGGGCTATGACAGTGTGAAATACATTTTAGACAGTTCTTGCGGACCATACTTGGCCATCCCTATTTTGAACAGTTTTCCAGGTACCGATTGTACCTTGCTGACAAACTTTAGCCTCAAGGCTAATTTTACACAGCCATTACCATTTTGATAATGCCTTCTCTTCATACTTTATAAGCTCCCTTTTAAAGGCAATATTTGTACACTGCAGTGTTCCAGGTCTTTGTAGGTTGTACTGTTTTGGCATGTCACCCTTCTAGCTGAGGATGCAGGGTCTGGCATACAATCCTCTTTTCTGATTGGTTCTTCTCCAAGCTGGAATTGTTCTAGCCAGCTATGCAAACCCCAACTGTGAATGCTCCAAAGGGTAAATTTATTTAGGCACAGGTTGTCAAAGCCGCCAAACTTCAGTGCTGAACAAGCCTGGATTAGCATCTATTGCGTTTTAAATTGATTAATCAAAGCCAGCAGTGATCATCAGATTTGACAGCCTGCACCTTAGTAAATCTATTCCCAAGCCTGTCTACTATACTTTGAAGCAAACAATGGTACAAGGATGAGTCACTAGTCATTAATTATAGACAGGTATTGTCCTAGGGATAAGCCTTGGTGTGGTTGTACACCTAAGTATTGCTTGTGGCCTGATTCAGAAATGTATGCTAATGCCATCCAATTTGCGATTTCTCATGGAACGCAGTTGCATAAAAATGCTTAGGTCTCCTAAGCTTCCCCGAGCATAGGGACGCTCATGGCTACCTTCTCATATCCATCCGATGACGTCATAAACATCGGGAATATCAATGCGTGCAGCTTTTGCGGAAGGTCTGACCTGTCTCAAACACTGTGTCTGCCCTGACACGCTAATGGCTCTTATGCTGCTAAGAAGGTCACAATGGCTGTTATGCACGCCCATGAAACAGTGCTTAAAAGGTCAGACACGCCTGCATTTCCTTAACCACCGCCCCATTACCGCCCACAAATGCTGACTACTTGTCACTCACTTTGTGAGTGAATCCTCCGAGAGCGTAATTGCAAAACAATCGCTTTACATGCCCAGTGTGGCTTTCACGCTTGAGCAATGGCTAACAATGGCTCAATCTGTGTAAATATCGGCATAACAGACATCTTTGAATCAAGGGCCTGATTCAGACCCGCTTGCAAGCGTACAGCGCTCGCAAGCGGGTCGTTGGTCCCCCACTGCACATGCGCCGCCTCCGGTGTACACATACACGAGACCCGTTCAGCAACGGCAGCTCCGTCGCTACGGGTTTCACTACAAGACGGGGCGGCTGTTGATGGTGAGCCGATGGCATTTGTGGGCAGCCCTACTGACATCACTAGTGATGTCAGTAGTGGACTTCCTGCTCTATTAGAGCAGGAAGACCACTCGGGCTTGCGGGAGCCGAGATCCTACCATAGGGTCTCGTCGCAAGCCCGATGGTCGCGATAATCATGATGGACTCCAGGCCGCTCGCACAATCTGTGGGTGGTCACCCACAGCTTTGCGAGTGGGCTGGAGAAAAAAAAAACACACGCACATCAGACCTGCGTGCTGCCTCCGGCAGCGAGCGGGTCTGAATCAGGCCCCAAGCCCTATATCTGCAGGCAGGTATTTATGTGGAAAAAAACAGTAAACACATATGCTATACATTACATAAACTATAAATAAAAATGTTCCATCAGCAACCTATATACAGTAAAATAGTAAGAACACATTTTTTTATATTCAATTACCGCAGCTGTAATCAGTGCTGCGCATGCGCCGCTTCTGTGAAAGAATGGCGAATGCGCAGCACTAATTACAGCTGCGGTAAGGTAGTGTAGAGAGGGAAAAGTATCTATTTCCCGAAAAGCTGTCATCGCAGCTTTTCGGAATAGATAGTTATGGGGAGGAGGAATGATGAATTCCTCCAGTAATTAGGTAGAACTCCATACGAGTTTTAAACCTAATTACCTCCAGGGGCTTATCTACCCATTGGCCAGGATGGCACTCGCCAGGGGCGCCGACCAAAGGGGGGGCGCCACCCGGCAGTGCCACCAGTAGCCAAGGGGTGGACAAGTCCCTCGGCCCCACAAGTGTAGGGCAGACTGCAGTGAGAGCGGTCTGCCCTACACAGTTTACAAACACGCAGCAGCCAGCTAATGAGAGTCTGCCTGACTCTCATTAGCTGCTGCGTTGTCCGCAGAGGGAGCCGGCTGGAGCTCACTAATGAGCTCCGTCTTCCGGCTCCCTCTGCAGCACATGATGGGAGAGACATCATGAGTATTATGTCTCTCCCATGCAGGAGAAGAGCGGGCGGGACTGAGCGGACAGCGGCGACCCCACCAGGAGCGAGGATAAGGTAAGTTTTTTTTGTTTTCTTTGTGTATGTGTGTGTGTGTGTGTGTGTAGGGGGGAGGCACTGAAATAGGGGGTGGCCACTACTGGGGCAATTTATGGGGGGGTGCCCACTACATGGGGCTCTGTATAGGGGTGGCCCCTACTGGGGGCACTCTATAGGGGAGGCCACTACTGGGGGCACTCTATAGGGGTGGCTACTACTGGGGGCACTGAAATAAGGGGTGGCCGCTACTGGGGGCACTTTATGGGGGGGTGCCTGCTACTGGGGGCTCTGTATATGGGTGGCCACTACTGGGGACAATTTAGGGGTGTGGCCACTACTGGGGGCACTCTATAGGGGTGGCCACTACTGGGGGCACTCTATAGGGTTGGCGACTACTGGGGGCACTGAAATAGGGGGAGGCCGCTACTGGGGCACTTTATGGGGGTGGTGCCTGCTACTGGGGGCTTTGTATATGGGTGGCCACTGCTGGGGGCACTGTATAGGGGTGGCCACTACTGGGGGCACTGTATAGGGGTGGCCACTACTGGGGGTAATTTAGGGGGGTGGCCACTACTGGGGGTAATTTAGGGAGATGGCCACTACTGGTGGCACTGTATAGGGGGGACTACTGCTGGGGGCACTGTATGGGGGGCTACTAATGGGGGTAATGCAGCATAGGGGGATTGCTACTGGAGGGTTACTACTGGGGGCAGTGCATAGGGGGGGGGCGCGCCAGTCCATTACATTGCCAGGGGTGCTTGGATTCCTAGATACACCCCTGATTACCTCCAATGATATTTAAGTATTAATGAATAGGCCCCTTAGCGAGAGAGTGAATGTTCATGGTGGGGTGGTGGCAGTCGGAGGAGGAGTGGTGAGATCGGGAAGGAGAGTGGACAGAAATGAGCTTAGATATGTAGAGGGAAAAGTGGGAGCCAGTGAAGCCGGTTACAGATGGGGAAAGCAGACGCCGTACAGCAAGAGAGGAAAATTAGGCAAGCAGTAGTAGTAAGGGTATTTTTTCTGGGGACAGGTTAGAAGGGAGTGGGAGCAGCGGCGTTTTAAGAGAGGAGGGGGCGCGTGTGCAGACTCAATGTGTGCAGACTCCAAATTTCTTGACAACTTCGCTTCCTGGCTTCCTCACTTTCTCTCCTCAGATCTTCCCTCCATTATCCTAGGTGATTTTAATATTCCTATTGACATTCCCACAGAATCCTCTGTAGCTAAACTCCTTACCCTCACCTCTTCATTTGGTCTTGCCCAATGGACCTCATCACCCTCCCATGTGAGTGGGCACTCACTTGACCTGGTCTTTACTCACTGTTGTGATATTTCTGATTACTCCAATTCCCCCTCTCTGACCATCACCTTCTCTCTTTTAACCTATCCCTCTCTCCTTCCCCTCCTTTACCTCCTAAGGCTACCATTACTAAGCATAACATTGAGGCTATTGACACTTTTGCTTTTTCCTCTCTGCTGGACTCTCTTCTCTCCCCTATCCTTTCTCTCTCCTGTCCTGAACAAGCTACTTCCCTGTACAATACTCCTATCTTACTACAGCTCTTGACTCTGTTGCGCCGGCAATAACTACTCACCCTCACATATCCACACCACAACACTGGCATTCCAAATGCACCAGGTACCTGCAAAAGTGTTCAAGAATTGCCAAGTGTCAGTGGAGAAAATCACGCTCTAAGGCAGACTTCCTCAATTTCAAATTTATTCTCTCATTCTACAGTGCTGCCCTGTCCCTCTCCAAACAAACATATTTCAAGAACCTCATCTCCTCCCAGTCCTCAAACCTCCGGCGTCTCTTTGCCACTTTTAAACTCCCTCCTCTGCCCTTCCCCTCCTCGCCTCCCCTTCTCATTCTCTGCCTTTGACTTTGCCACCTACTTTACATCTAAAATTGACTACATATGTGAGTACATCATATCCCATCAGACCCTCACCACTCCTCCCCCTCCTTTCCCTGACCACCCCTCCCCTTCTGCCTCACCAACTCTGACATCCTTCTCCCCTGTTTCTGGAGAGGAAGTCATGGCCCTCATCCGGTCCTCCCCTCCTTCCACCTCCCCTCTTGACCCTATCCCTTCCCGTCTCCTCTGTTACCCGTCTCCTTCTGCCTGTTCCCATCTTGCTCACCTCCTTAATCTCTCCCTATCATCTGGCACTGTCCCTTCTGCATTCAAACATACCATTGTCTCCCCCATTCTTAAAAAACCTACCCTTGATCCTAACATACTTTCCAATTACCGACCCATCTCTCTTCTCCCTTTTGCTTCCAAACTCCTTGAGTGTACTGTTTACAACCGCCTTACCACCTTTCTTTCCTCCCACTCCCTCCATGACTCATTTCAATCTGGCTTCCGTTCTCTCCACTCCACTGAAACTGCCCTCACAAAAGTCAGCAATGACCTCCTTGCTGCCAAATCCAAGGGCCACTACTCTCTGCTCATTCTCCTTGACCTCTCTGCTGCTTTTGACACTGTAGACCACCCTCTCCTCCTGCAAATCCTTCACTCTCTTGGTTTACACAGCACTGCCCTCTCCTGGCTTTCCTCCTACCTCTCTGATCGTTCCTTCTCTGTGTCCTCTCATGACTCCTCTTCCCCCCCACTTCCACTAACAGTAGGAGTTCCCCAAGGTTCTGTTCTTGGACCTCTCCTTTTCTCCCTACATACGTCCTCTTTAGGAGAACTCATAAACTCCTTTGACCTCCAATATAATCTCTATGCTGATGATACTCAAATTTACCTTTCCACCCCTGAGCTCTCCCCCTCGCTCTTTACCTGTATCTCCAACTGTCTCTCTGCTGTCTCTTCATGGATGTCCCAGTGCTTTCTTAAACTTAACATGTCTAAGACTGAGCTGATCAACTTTCAACCCTCTTCCACTACCTCACTTCCCACAATTTCATTATCTGTTGATGGCACAACTATCACCTCTAGCCCCAAAGTGTGCTGTCTTGGAGTTATCCTAGACTCTTCCCTCTCATTAATACCACACATTCAGCACCTCTCGCAGTCCTGCTGTTTCCACCTAAAAAATATCTCCAGGATTAGACCCTTCCTCACCCAGGATGCCACTAAATCCCTAATCCACTCACTGGTCATCTCCAGATTGGACTACTGTAACTGTCTCCTAGCTGGCCTCCCAGTCTCGCACCTCTCTCCACTACAATCAGTTCTCAACGCTGCTGCTCGGCTCATCTTCCTCTCCAGACGTTCTACATCTGCTTCCCCTCTCCTTCAAGCCTTACACTGGTTCCCCTTCCTCTTTAGATGTCAATTCAAGGTTCTTACACTCGCCTACAAAGCCCTCACCAAATGCTCTCCCACATACATTTCTGACCTTCTCTCCCTTCACACTCCCGCCAGTCCACTTCGCTCAACAAATGCATGCCGCCTCTCTTGCCAACTGTTTATTTCCTCCCACTCCCACATCCAAGATTTTGCCCGTGCTGCTCCCTACCTTTGGAATGCTCTCCCTCTCCCTATCAGAATCTTAAAACGGGCTCTCAAGACCCACTACCCCACTACTTCATTAAGGCCTTCCAGCTCTCATCCTAACCCACTTCATGCTCTTTCCTCCCTATCTTCCCCTTCTGTGTCACGCCTGTCTGTCTGCCCCTCCCCTTTAGAATGTAAGCTCTCACGAGCAGGGACCTCTTCCCTCATGTGCTTCTCTTTACATTTTCTTCGACTCTTTACTCCCCATAAGGGCACCTATCACATCTCCCGGCTGCTTATTGTGAGTGCTTTAATCGCTATTGAAGCAATGTATATAAATCGTGTCCTTGTCCTGCACTGTAATGCACTGTAAGTTACTTGTTTCTTGTTCACTTTTTAGTTCTATGTACTATGTAAGGCGCTGCTGAATACTTGTGGTGCCATATAAATAAAGGATAATAATAATAATGTGGGGCCCCTCCTCTCTCTAGCATTCCCACTGTCGTGGCAGCTGGCGGGTCCTGTAGTAGATTTGGCTTAGTGCCAGAATCTATTGCGCATGTGCTGGTTACCGCGAAAATGGCGCTCGCACCATTTTCCCAGTGATGGCAGTACTGCGCATGTGCGAATCACCGTGAAAATGGCCACCACCATTCCCAGTCATTTTTGTTTCTCCGCAGCGCTGGTCTGTTGCTGCCGAGCAGCACTCTGGAGACAATAGATAGGTGTAAGTATAAAGAGTATATGGGTGCAGGGTGTGCGGTGTGGGTGCACACCCTGCACCCATTATAGATACACCCCTGAGTGGGAGGCCAGTGAAGAGGAGCTTAGTTAGAAATGATGAGAACATGATGAGAGTTTTGGATGCATGGGGGTGGGGATGACCCGGATTCTAGAGATTGCTGGGATGAGGCAAGTGAAGGAGAGGACGTCTTGATTCTGAGGTAGTAGACTTGGGGGACCGAGGAGAGGGTGATAATAACAGAGAAAGCAGGGAGAGGCCCTAGAAGCATTGAGTTTGGTCTTGGCTATGTTAATTTTCAGAAATACTGGTACATCCAGGATGAGATGGGAGAAAGGCAGAGATACGAGAGGTTGAAGGGAGTGGGGTCAGGGGAGTGTAGGTAACTGAGGTTATTGGGGGCTGAAAGAGCTGATGAGATTTCCGAGATGTAGCAGGAGAAAAGAAGGGGCTAAGAAAAGGTCAAGAAGTAATTAGGAGGTGAGGAATAAGGTGATGGAACATAAATGAGGACAGAGATAGGGTGGTGGCTAGTAAGAGGGTCAAGTGAGGGTTTCTTAAGGATGGATGAGACTATGGGGCCTATTCATGAACACTAAATGGCCTAGTAACCATTAGTTACCGACAGAGCCGGCCCGCCCATTACGACGACTAAGCAGGTACTCATTCCCCCCCGGCCGCCACATGGCGGATCCATTTGCCAGGTGTACACTGAGATTTTGTTACCAGCAGGCGCCCAGCTCTTTCTCCACAGTGGCTCCCCCCTTCCCCCGGGTACTATGGGAGAGACATCGTGACGCAGGATTGGGGCTTAAGGGAAGTATTGTGGGGGTGTTTTTGTGTGTGTGTAAAGCAGTCTAACAGGGGGTCCCACTACAGGGGCCTTACTACTGGGGGCATTACTACTGGGGCAATTTACTGGGGCATTACTACTGTGGGCACTACTACTGGTGGCATTATTACAGGGGCACTACTACTTAGGGTTAACTACTGGGGGCATTAATACTGGGGGCACTGTTACAGGGGACATTACTACTGGAGGAACTGTTACAGGGACCTTACTACTGGGGGCAATTTTACAGGGGGCAATACTACTGGGGGTACTATTACAGGGACCTTACTATTGGGGGCACTATTACCGGGGCCTTACTATTGGGGGTACTACTACTGGGGGCTTACTACAGGTGGCAATATTACAGGGGCCTTACTACTGGGGGAAATTTTAAAGGGGGCATTATTACTGTGGGCACTATTACTTGAGCATTACTACAGGGGCATTACTACTGGAGGCACTGTTACAGGGGGTGTGCGCTCGCAAGCGGGTCTGAATCAGGCCCAGCGCTAGAAGAAGGGAACATGATGAAGAGATAGGTGCAAGCATCAGGAGAGAGATAGAGAGTGGCAGAGGTGAGAGGCAATGGGGTCACCGGGGGCAGGTAGAGACAGGCCATAAGGAAAAAATGTGGGGGGGGAGGAAGAAGATGGCATTGTAGCGTTGATTCTGGTAGTAATATAGATAGCAAACTAAAGGGCAGGCAGGGAAGAGTTTAATGGAAGAGCACTGGGTAGAAGAGGGAATTGAAGCAGCAAATAAGTAGCATGGGCTGAAGGAGTGGCAGGTGGTTAGATATTTAAAGTAATGTTGTTTAGCGTGAGAGAGGGAAGAACTGTAGGAGAAAAGCATGAATGTGAAATGGAGGATGTCAATGTGAGATTGTGACTTTCTCCAGCTACAGCTCAGCGAGTGAGTCTAGAGTGTAGGGGTGGGGAGCAGAATGGCAACGCCTGAGTGTGATGGCTGAGGAAGCAGAGTCAAGAGCACAAGTGAGGGCGGCTTTCTGACCACTAGGCAGGTAAAAGGTCCTTTAGGTAAAGGGGGAAATAACCTTGTTTGTATAAGTTGGGCTATTCCCCTTCACCGTAAGGACCTGACCACTAGTGGGCTATAAGATGCAGTCCCCTTCTTTTGCAGGACCTGACCACTAGGGGGCTAAAAGGTCCTTTTGGTGAAGAGGAAATTGGCACTCATTCAGAGGCGGTCGCAAGAAGCGATCGCTCTCTGTGGGTTACTACACACAGCTTAACGACCGACCAGGTTGATGGTCGCGATGGTGATCACCATTGCGACCATTGGGGCTTGCCATGAGACCCTAAGGTTGGGTCTCAGCAACCGCAAGCCCCAGGGAGCTTTCTGCTCTGATGGAGCAGGAAGCTCCCCACTGACATCACTGATGATGTCAGTGCGGCCGCCCACAAAACGGTAGGCGTCCCTTAAGGAACACCTCCGTTTTGGAAACCACCCCCCCCCCAACCCGCCTACAAAACGGGGCGAGCTGTCGATCAACATCGACAGACGCCCCTTTTGTAGCAAGCTCGGTTGTCAGCACATCGGTGCTTGCGACCGGGTCTGAATGAGACCCATAGTCTTTTTTGCATAAATCGGGCTATTGCCTCTTTGGCATAAGGGCCCTCATTCAGAGGCGGTCGCAAGAAGCGATCGCTCTCTCTGAATGAGAGCGGCTGCTTGATTTTTTAAGTGCGACCTCCTGGTCGCTAGCTAAGCTGTGGGTTACCACACACAGCTTTAGCGACCGACCAGGGTGATGGTCGCGATGGTCAAGACCATCGCGACCATCGGGGCTTGCGACAAGACCCTAAGGTTGAGTCTCGGCAACTGCAAGCCCCAGGGAGCTTCCTGCTCTGAACGAGCAGGAAGCTCCCCACTGACATCACTGATGATGTCAGTGCAGCTGCCCACAAAACGGCAGGCATTCCGTCAGGAACGCCTCCGTTTGTGTAGCCAACCCCCGCCCCGCCTACAAATCGTGGTGAACTGTTGATCAACATCGACAGCCGCCCCTTTTGTAGAGAGCTCCGGAGCGAGAGTTTCTCTCTCGCTCCGCGGTTTGCGCACGCGCAGTGCGGCCACTGCGCATGCACAGAGCCTTAACATCAACCCTGTCGAAGCTGGATAATTGGCTGAGACAAGATCAGTTTAAAATTGAATCGCGGCGACGCCATCTTGCGACTGGCTGCAAGACGCCATCTTGAAAATGAAATCGCAAGATGCCATTTTGCGAATGGCCGCCCCAGCGCCATTTTAGATAAACTCAAAATTAAGTACATATGGCGATATTACTAATAGCATCATGTGATTGCATCTTTCACCGTTTCTCATATACACATTAATACGCACAATTGCGCTGTTAACTAGTTGCATATTAGCGAATGTAGAAGATCCTATATGAACACGCTGTTTAGTAGCTAAATGCGCACTCATCTGTCCCCAGTTAACTATCGTCTTTATATCAAACCCCATGTACTCACACATTACATATTCACATACAAGGTTCCATAAGCTTTAAGGTATAAGATTTAAGTTTGTTCATTAAGTATAAATGCTATGAAATAAAGATTGTTTGGTAACTACGGTTTTATACATGATAAGTAAACCGTGTTTGGTTTTGTATTGATGCGTACTCTTTCCACAGTATTCCGGTATTATCGGTGGGGAGATCGCATCATGCACCGCAGAGACTTCAAGCAGCAAAATGTATATAATATGAACAAGTGTTAGGATGTTGCATGTGGCGGGAATCTAGGGACCCTCAGTTGTTGGAGGCTGGGTTGTGTCTATTTGAATCAGCCTGTTAAATGCTCTGTAACAGATGTATCCCCCTTGGGAACCAATGACATCAGCAATAAACGTCTCTATTGTTTTGTCTATTCCTGGGGGGTTTAAATATGTGTGCTCAAATGCTGGGTAGTGAGTCTTCGTGCTGAATGCTGATAGACGAGGGGTTTCTTGCTGATGCCTAACATCTGGTCCGGAAGCGCTGCGTATGTATACTGTACTTGGGTCTGTATAATTCCTTTGCGCTGAATTGTTTCTGGATCAATAGCGTGTAACTGACTGTACTTTTACCTGAATAATACTTGTGCTTTGGAACCACAGATTCCAGGTCTTAAGTCTTTATTTACTGTATGACTGCGTACGCAAATTAGCGTCATCCTTAGAGGTTTTAAAGTAGGATTATTAGAAGGTATAGGCAGGGGTATATAGAGGTTCTAATTCAGTATCGTTAACCCGGTTTCGAGCGCTCAGCATTTGCTACCAGGTCTGATTGAGACCCAAGGACCTGACCACTAGGGGGCTAAAAAGTAAAGTCCCCTTCTTTTGCAGGACCTGACCACTAGGGGGCTAAAAGGTTCTTTTGGTGAAGAGGAAATAGCCTTGTTTGTGTAAATAGGGCTATTTTTGGACCACTAGGGGAACATGAAGGTCCTTACGCCTACTTGCCTTGCCTAATTTTGAAAACTAGTTTCTGGGAGATTCTAGTGCCGCTGAGGGGGCGTGGCCTGCTCAGCAAAAAGGGCATGTCTATCTCCATGGCATACTTGCCAACTCTCTCTGATTGCCAGGGAGACTCCCTGAAATAGTAGCAATCTCCCTGACCCCCTGAAAATTCTAGCAATCTCCCTGATTGCATCTTACCCCCATAATGAAGCTGTTATATACAGTATATAAAAAATAGAGATATATGTATTCTACTAGGATCATTAGTATAATTTCCCTGCATTGGTCATAAGGAACAAATATCCATATGGCTACACGTATTTTCTGATAAGTATCAGGGTGTTTTCATCAACAAGTAGATCTTTCTAACTGATTTGGAGCTCGTTTACATTTGGATGTAAGGCAATTTTATGGCACGCCTCTCATATGTAGCAGTACACGCCTACTTTGCTGCCGTGCTCATAGGTGCTGCTTTCATAGTCTCCTTGAAAAGCTTTTTCAAAAGTACGCAAGTATGCTCCATGGGCATACTGTATCTATTGCCACCAGGGGTGGATTGGCCGTTACTTTTATTGGGAAGAATCCCGGTGGGTCGATTGGTCTGTGGGGCCGATTGATAATTGTGGCCCTGCCCCACCAAATTGCGTCACCCGGCTGTCACTTTGTTTTAGCATAGCAGGCAGCCCGGCTGCCTGTCACAGTTAGTCTAGTGCTCTGCTGCCCACGGCCCACCTCTTCTTGTGAGAAGGGGCTTTACTTACTGTTCACAACTCCACCCAGAAGGAAGCTGTCTCCTACGCTGCCAGCACCCGGAAAAAGAGAGCAGTGGATCCGCGTCCGGCGGCGGCAGATGGGGTAAGTAACGGGGCCACTTAGGCAGCCAGCCTGATTGTCTCCTCTCCACTCTGACCCCTCCCCAGGCTGTGAAGTTAAAGTTTAACTTCACAGCCTAAGGAGGGGGCAGAGTGGAGAGCAGACAATCGGGGCTGGCTACCTGGAGGAGTCAGGCAGAACGGGGCTGGGGTGGCTGCCTGGGAGACAGCCAAACAAAAATGTCAGAGGCTTCCATCAGCACCTGCTGCAGGAGTCATGCCTTATTTGTTTTTTAAAACAGACTGGTTGATGGGGAGATGAAAATCTGTCTCTGGGGAATGGGGGGCTATTCTGGAGTGATGATCTGTCTGTCTGGGGGGGTTATTCTGTACTAAAGGGAGATTATCTGCCTGTGGGGTAGGGGACTATTTTATTTTGTGCTAAGGGGGATGATCTGTTTGAGTGGGAGGGGGCTATTCTGTGCTAAGGGGAGATGAACTGTGTGTGGGGGGCTATTCTTTGCTAAGGGGAGATGATCTGTGGGGAGGGGGCTATTCTATGTTAAGGGGAGATGATGATCTGCGGGGAGGAGGGTTATTCTGTGCTAGGGCAGGACGGAGGATGATGGCACTGGGGAGACACAGATTGATGATGCTGGGGAGACGCAGGATGATGATGCTGGGGAGACACAGGATGAAGGCACTGGGGAGACACAGGATGATGATGCTGGGGAGACACAGGATGATGGTATTGGGGAGGCACAGAAGGATGGTGCTGAAAAGACACATGGGGGGATGGTCTGGGGACACACTAAGGCGATGGTGCTGGAGACACACATAGAGGATGGTAGGACCACCGGTACTATTAGAAGAAACGACTGGGGAACAATAATCATCAATAAGACAACAATTCTAATAAAATCATATTACTGATGCAAATGGTACCAAATGAGCAAATATATTTTATTAATATAAAATTGTTTGATATGAAACCCACATTTAAGTATCTGGTTGAACCTCTGTTGCATTATAATGACATTGGTTTTATTGCGACACATACAGGCGGCTTCCTGACCATGTGATCTCCTGTATGAATAGTGAATACTAACTCAAGACACGGCCTGTCCAGGGAGGATCAGTTTCTTCAGAGGTTCCCCGTTGCAGAGAAATCATATAGGTAAGAAAATGATCATTCACATGCTTGCTGTGCTTATTCACTAGAGAGAGGGACTGTGGGCATACCCATCAGCTCCTGGAGCAGTGGGCATGCCCCCAGCATGACTGAAACAGGGGGAGTGGCTCGCGGGCATGGCTTTTTACATTAGGCCACACCTCTTTCCACAAGGCCACACCCACTTTTTTGGACACGCGGCTTCGGAGCGCGCACATAGGGCCACTTTGACACATTTTTCCAGGGCCAGTTTAATTTCCAATCCACCCCTGATTGCCACTCTGGGGTGTGTCCTGCAGTGGAAGACTGGTGGACTATAGGGACAGTAGCAAGGGTCGCAAGGGTGCACCAGTGTCAGGATATACATAACTGGAGAAAGATTTCCATTAGTGGACTTAATGGTATTAATATATCAGGCAAGGGAGCTAATCTATATATAAGAGATAAAAAGTAGAGATGAGCGGGTTCGGTTCCCAGAGAACTGAACCCACCCTAATTTAGCATATCCGAGTTGGATCCAAGCAGGCTCGGAGGCTCCCGCCTTACTCGGTTCTCAAAACCGAGGCAAAACCATAGAGACGGAAATCTCGCGGTTCGCGAGCTTTCATCTCTATGATCAATGTAGTATATAGGGACCATGCGACAGACGTCATTTCACTCCGGCTGTGGAGACTGAACAGGGAGGGTGGGTAGTGTAGGGCTGGGAGAGGTGCTGGTGCTATCTGCTGTGTCCTGGGCTGGTGCTGATCCATTCTGGTCTCTGGTCACGGTGCTATCACTGTCACTGTGCTGTCTCCTAAGTCCTGATCCAATCCGGTCTCTGGTCACGGTGCTGTCACTATCACTGTGCTGTCTGCTGATCCATTCTAGTCACGGTGCTGTCACTGTGACTGTGCTGTCTGCTGATACATCAGGGCTGTTTGCTGTGTCCTGGGCTTGTGCTGTGTTCATCTCTGGGCCCAATTTCTGGACTCCAAAATAAATAAATAAATAAAATTGTCTTTATTATATTTTTCTGTGTGTGCTCGTGGGTGTTATGCTTAACCGCAGTAGCGCACAAGAGCCAGCCAGTGCTGCCCGACTCCAGTCGTGCTCAATAAAAAAACAAAAAACAATACTAGTGTCTTATATAGTTATATTTTTTTCTTCTGTGTGCTTGTGGGTGTTAGGCTGAACCACATTAGCGTACAAGATCTAGTGACTCCAGTCGTGCGCAATCAAAAAAAAAACAATACAAGTGTCATATATTTTTTTCTTCTGTGTGTGCGTGGTAGTTAGTTTTAACCACATTAGCGCACAAGATCTAGTGACTCCAGTTGTGTTCAATAAAAAAAAATAAAAAATACAAGTGTCTTATATAGTTATATTTTTTTCTTCTGTGTGTGCTCGTGGGTGTTAGGCTTAACCACATTAGCGCACGAGATCCAGAGACTCCAGTCATGTTTAATCACAGAAAAAAAAAATTAAAGTGTCATATTTTTATCTTCTGTGTGCTTGTGGGTGTTAGGCTTAACCGCAGTAGCGCACAAGAGCCAGCCAGCAACGCAAGTTGCAACCTTGTGCTGCCCAACTACAGTCATGCTCCAAAAAAAACTCTTCAGTTCTTCAGGACCTGACAAAAAATAAAAATAATTTGTCCTTTTTTCTATTATTTTTGTGTGTGCGCACGACTGCACGTGTGTGAATTTTGTAACCGCACCTTGGCTACACTATTGGTGATTGTGACACTGCTTCTAGACTGCAGAAAAAATATGGAGGGCTGTCACATGACAGGAGAGCAAGGCCAAGAACCACATGTTGTAGCTGCCGCCAGCAGTGCAAGGCCGTCAACTTCCTCGACCTCTAGGAAGGCCCATGCCCCGGGCTTAAGTCACGCCATCGATATGGTAAAGCAAGTTTTACTGAAATTAAGAAAAAAAAATTGAAAGAATATTTGCCTTTAGATAAACTAAAAATTGGCAATATGCCATTCACTACATGAAGTGGCAAAGAAAGGATAAGGCCTTGGCCTTTATTTATGAAGACTGCTGATAGCCCTTCTGCTTGAAGTAGTAGTGGTGGTGGTCCAATTAAAAATGTGAAAGTTGGTAAGACAGCTCCGGAAAAACCAACTGTGTGCCCTGAGAAATTGAAATCACAAATCCCAGAGGAGAATGCAAGTGTGTCTGCAGTTGTCATGTGTGAGCCCGACCTAAATACTAGAATACTGGAGGATCCTCCAAGTTCCAACATTTGTGTGCCCTCTGTAAATGTGGGGAAGGACAGTCAACATCTTGCACATGTAGTCATTGAGGATGCTTCTGTGGAATTGCACATGGAGGAGGAGGATATTTTGGTGGATGAAGGCGCTAAGGATGATGAGGATGTTGATGATGAAGATGCTGGTGATGAGGATGTTGATGCTGAGGATGTCCTTTGTGTAAGTAAGGCAACAGCTGTTGCCCATGATTTGAAAATGCCAAAGCCCATTGTTGTCATGCCGGGACAAAAGACAAAAAAATCTACTTCTCACGTGTGGAATTATTTCCATCCCGACCCGAACAGTTGTCAAGCCATATGTGCTCGTTGCCATGCAAGAGTGAGTAGAGGGAGGAACCTAAACCACCTAGGAACCTCCTCCTTGTTATGCCACTTGGCGCGCATTCATCAAATATCAAAGTGTATGTTGCCAAGTTCCAAAACTCAAAACGTAACAACAAGTCCAGTGTCACCTACCTGCTCCCTCTCTGTGAGATCCAAGCGCCTTCAATCTCCAACACCAACACCTGCATCATCAACATCCTCATTCGTCATCGGGAGTAGTCCTGCTGCATCCAATGTTGGTATTCAAAACATGATTGACTCCTCTCCTATCCGTGATTCCTCAGAAGGATCCTTGATGACTACGCCTGTTGCTGCTGCTGTTACTGTTGCTGTCAGTGGATCTTCATCCCAGAAGGGGACCAGGAGGAAGACTACTTGTAGCCTATCCTCCAAAAAACAATTAACTGTTAAACAATCGCTTGCAAGGGCAAACAAGTATGACAGAAATCACACAGTTGCACAGCGGATTACTGACACCAAAACAGCTATGCTGGTATTAGATGTGCATCCAGTATCCGCCATTACTGCAGTGGGTTTTCAATAGCTAATTCAGGTCCTGTGTCCTCGCTACCAGATCCCATCTAGATTCCACTTCGCTAGAAGAGCAATTCCAAATCTGTACAAGGACATAAAAAAAACCTTATTAATGTCCTCAGAAATGCTGTTGTACCCACTGTCCACTTGACCACTGATATGTGGACAAGTGGGGCAGGGCAAACTTAGGATTACATGACTGTGACAGCCCACTGGGTATTTCCTACAACAGCAACAGCAGCAGCAACATCTACCAAAAGACAGCTGATACAGAGGCAGCCTACTCTTTGTATAACTGGTTTCACTAAGAGACATACCACTGAGAACCTCTTAGAAAAACTCAGGGAAATCATTGCTAAATGGCTTACCCCACTTGGACTCTCTTCAGGATTTGTGATTTCGGACAATGCCACCAATATTATGAGAGCATTACATCTGGGCGAATTCCAACATTTCCCATGTTTTGCTCACACAATTAATTTGGTGGTGCAACATTGTTTAAAAAATGACACGGTCGTGCAGGAGATGCTCTCGGTGGCCCGCAAAATATCCAGACATTTTAGACATTCGGCGACCGCTTGTCGAAGATTGCATGACAAGCAGGTACAGTTAAATTTGCCGTTCCACCAGCTGAAGCAAGAGGTAGTAACTCAGTGGAATTCTACCCTCTATATGCTTCAGCGATAGGAGGAACAGCAAAAGGCCATCCAGGCCTATACAACGGAGTATGACATAGGCCTGAGAGGGGGAATGCACCTTACTCAAGCACAGTGGAGAATAATTTCCGTGTTGTGCAAGGTTCTCAAACCCTTTGAACTTGCCACACGTGAAGTTAGTTCAGACACTGCCAGCTTGAGTCAGGTCATTCCCCTCATCAGACTTTTGCAAAAACAGCTGGAAAAACTGAAGGAGGAGCTGAAACGGAGCGATTGCGCAAAGTATGTCGGACTGGTGGATCAAGCCCTT
This sequence comes from Taudactylus pleione, assembly GCA_031769625.1. Taxonomy (NCBI): domain Eukaryota; kingdom Metazoa; phylum Chordata; class Amphibia; order Anura; family Myobatrachidae; genus Taudactylus; species Taudactylus pleione. Next base: position 7,826,410 of record JAUIMM010000312.1, on the reverse strand, counting down.
GATTCACTTCACCAGGATCCAAGAGTCGTCAATCTATTGAAATCTGAAAAATATATTTTGGCCACCATTCTGGATCCTAGGTTTAAGTCGTACCTTGTGAGTTTTTGTCCAACAGACCAAGATCTAAAACTATGCAAAGAGCTGTTGGTCAAAAAATTGTCAGCTGCAGCCGCATGTGAAACGCCTTCATCTCTTCCATCAGTTTCAACAGCTGCCAGGAAAAAACTAAATTTTCCTTACAGAATGCTTGCTGGTCATGCAGATCAGTCACCAAAAAATGAAATCTGGCCGGGCCTGAGAGAACTGCCTACTAGTGACATGTCTTCTACCGTGACTATGTGTGATACGGTGTCCATTCACAGAATGGTGGAGGACTAATTCAGAGTTAACATCCTAATAGACATGTCAGACAGTCCCTTTCAGTACTGGCAGGAAAAAGAAGCAATTTGGAGTCCCATACACAAACTGGCTTTGCATTACTTAAGTTGCCCATCCTATGAGCGTGCCCCTACACAGGGGTGTATCTAGGGATCCAAGTGCCCCTGGCAATGTAATGGACTGGCGCACCCCCCCTATGCAGTGCCCCCAGTAGTAACCCTCAAGTAACAATCCCCCTATGCTGCATTGCCCCCATTAGTAGCCCCCCATACAGTGCCCCCAGCAGTAGTCCCCACTATACAGTGCCACCAGTAGTGGCCATCTCCCTAAATTACCCCCAGTAGTGGCCACCCCCCTAAATTACCCCCAGTAGTGGCCACCCCTATATAGTGCCCCCAGTAGTGGCCACCCCTATACAATGCCCCCAGTAGTGGCCACCTCTATACAGTGCCCCCAGTAGTGGCCACCCCTATACAGTGCCCCCAGTAGTGGCCACCCCCTAAATTGTCCCCAGTAGTGGCCACCCATATACAAAGCCCCCAGTAGCAGGCACCACCCCCATAAAGTGCCCCAGTAGCGGCCACCCCTTATTTCAGTGCCCCCAGTAGTGGCCACCCCTATAGAGTGCCCCCAGTAGTGGCCACCCCCCTAAATTGTCCCCAGTAGTGGCCACCCATATACAGAGCCCCCAGTAGCAGGCACCCCCCCCATAAAGTGCCCCCAGTAGAGGCCACCCCTTATTTCAGTGCCCCCAGTAGTAGCCACCCCTATAGAGTGCCCGCAGTAGTGGCCTCCCCTATAGAGTGCCCCCAGTAGTGGCCACCCATATAGAGCCCCCTGTAGTGGGCACCCCCCCATAAATTGCCCCCAGTAGCGGCCACCCCCTATTTCATTGCCTCCCCCCTACACACACACACAAAGAAAACAAAAAAAACTTACCTGATCCTCGCTCCTGGCGCGACCGCCGCTGTCCGCTCAGTCCCGCACGCTCTTCTCCTGCATGGAAGAGACATAATACTCATGATGTCTCTCCCATCATATGCTGCAGAGGGAGCCAGAAGATGGAGCTCATTAGTGAGCTCCAGCCGACTCCCTCCACGGACGACGCAGCTGCTAATGAGAGTCAGGCAGACTCTCATTAGCTGGCTGCTATTACAAACACACAGCCACCACTGGCGGCTGCGTGTTTGGAAACTGTGTAGGGCAGACCGCTCTCACTGCAGTCTGCCCTACACTTGTGGGGCCGAGGGACTTGTCCACCCCTTGGCTACTGGTGGCACTGCCGGGTGGCGCCCCCCCTTTGGTCGGCGCCCCTGGCGAGTGCCATCCTGGCCAATGGGTAGATATGCTCCTGCCCCTACAGCAGACAGGGCACCCCCTGTAAAAATTATTTGTATGAGCGTACCCCTACAGCAGACAGGGCAGCCCCTGTAAAAATATATTTTTTTGCCAAGACTCTGGATTGTATGAAGAGGACAGATCCACGCATAGGAGGAGGTGAGTATGGAATTTTTATTATAGGTACTACATTGGATTGTCTACTGGAGAAGAGGACAGATTGGCTTCAGAGGTACTAGGTGAGTATGTGAGATAATGTGTGCATGTGTGAGTACATGTGTGTGTGTATGTTTTAATAAAATTGTACTTTTCTACGGTGTGTGTGTTCTGTGTTTTTTAATATTGCTTTTGCTGTGGAACTACAAGTACCAGCAGGCCCGTAATGCCCCGCATGCTGATATTTGTGGTTCTCCAAGTACCAGCATGCGGGGAGGCTTGCTGGGAACTGTAGTTCCACAGCAAAAGCCAATATTTTAACTTTTCTTGCACCACACTTTACACAATCAACCCGGCACCCACTGCCCAGGGGTGCTGGGGATAGCCCCGGGCTATCAGCCTGGGCCGGGGTGCCCTGGAGAGGGGAACCCCTTTATTGGGGGGTCCCCAGATCCCCAGGGATCCCTGGCCTGGGCTGACTAGTGGTCAGGGGTGATGCTTCGTCTGGGGGGCTTGGTTAAAGGGCTCCCCTGGCTGTGGCATCACCCCCCTGCTAGAGAGAGTCCGGTGCTGGTTCTGGTAAATACAGGGGGACCATATGCATTTTTTCCCCCTGTATTTCCAGAACCAGGACCAGCTCAGAGCCCAGTGCTGGTTGCGCTGAATATGGGGGACCCCTACGTCATTTGTCCCCCATAGTTTGGCAACCAGGACTGATTCTGAAAAGCCTGGTGATGGATGTGCTTCATTTGTGGGACCCCTACATCATTTGTCCCATGTATTTAGCACAACCAGTACTGGCTTTCCAAAGTCCGGTGTTGGTTGTTGTTTTTGGGGAGGGAGCCACGCCATTTTTTTTACACAGGGTTTTTTTAATTAAACAGAAGCGCAGATGGGTCTCACTGACCCGTCCCGGCTTCTGTGTTTATTTAATTACAGGTATCACGTATCGTTCAGATCCGAGCCTGCATCAGTCTGCTGCTACCTCCCCCGAGTTCTGCTGCCTGCACCACCACCGCCGCTAACACCCATGGGTCCCAGCCACAGCTAACGCCTGCTATCCCCCAGGTCCAGCCGCAGCTTACGGCTGCTGTCTTCCCTCAAGCCCACCACCACTACCACCCGCACTGATCTGCCATCTTGGCGCACCTAAGTGAAGCCACAGTAGGTACACCTGATGGAGGCTCCTACTGAGGCTGTGCATCAAGTTGAAACTTCCTATCTCTAGTATGGTGGATTTGTGAGGTAATAGTTTAAAAACTATAACTTTCTTAATTACCTAAACCCCCAAAACACCTACCTTGGAAAAATAGCTACCTAATAAAACAAAACCAAAGTGTAAATTTGCCCCCTACCCTGAGTTATGCCTTCCAAAAAATCCCCCATAGAGAACAGCATAACAGTGGTCCTAATTGAGTGTCAGAAAATACTGACAGTTGGAAATTTAAATTACTCCCAGGTCCTCATTTTTTATGTTTTTGCCCTCAAATTGGCATGCAGCACCGAGTGACAGTTCTACCAGCCCATGCCAAATTTCAGCACCTTGCCTCTAATAGCTTTTGAGACCCCCTACATTCTGACACCACAGCCAGCTTACACCAGAGCTCTTCATTCCCGCGGAGAACTCGGTCGAGCCTTGCTGCTTCCAGAACCCTCTCTACCCACCACCCGCAGGGCCGCGCTGGACATCACACCTAGCAAAGCCCTGCGCACCCCTCTTGATCACCACTCCACCTGCTAGACCCAGGCGACCACGCACCGCCCCCTGGGAGCAACCAACACCAGCTCCACTCACAGCTGTTCGTCCAGCAGCAATCCCTAAGCGATCCACACCAGCAGGCACCCACCAGGCAGCGGGAACAGAACGCCAGCAACACGGTGCACCAAGCCCCACAGTGCACCAGCAAGCCACTACCACACACAGAGCTTCCTCCAACTGCTGACACCGCAGCAGCCATCCAACACCGCATCTGCAAAAGGAAACTCTAACACCAGCTACCAGCAGCCCAAGCCTTTTTCACCAACAAATCCTACCGGTAGGTAAGTGACTCCGAGACTTATACCCCTGCGCGGGACGCCACCAGGGTGTACATCCACAACCGCCAGACCCACTGCCAAGCCACCACTCCCCTCCCCCCGAGACATCCTAAGACTGTTGACCAAAGGTCCAGCAGGGGTAACGTGCCGGTCTATTGAACTCCACGGAAAGGAGCCCCCTAAAAGGGTCCACTCACCTTCCCAGTCTCCACCCACACACACCCCTAAGTGGATCGCTCACCTCACCTGGGTGCCTGGGACCGAAACAGGATTAGTACTGTTTTTTTCCAATAAACCCTTTGGCCCCCATTTCTGCCTCTGTCTTCATTTCCTCACCCACCACCTCCAGTCCATTAGACACCCTTCCCTCCCTACACCCCATCACTCCACACACAACATCAAACACAAAAGACCACAACACACTATTACTCCAGCATTTCATCCATAGAGCGAGCGCACCCTCCGCACCCTCTACCCCAGCTTTTGATGTGTAGCCCCCTTAAACACCATGCCCCCTTGGGATTTCTCTATGGGAAAATGTAGTTTTTTTCGAGAGGACCCCTACATCGCTCGTCCCCTGTATTTTGCCAACCAAGACTGGCTCTGATTAGCCTGGTGCTGGTTGTGCTTAATACATCGTTTGTCCCCTGTATTTAGCACAACCAGCACTGGGGCTCCAAAGCCCGATGCTGGTTGTGCTGTGGAGGCACGTAACTTTTTTTTATATGACACATTCATTTTTTAAAACAATCCATGGATGGATCTCACTGATACGTCCATGCATCTGTGTCTTATTGATTTGATTTTCTCAGGTACATGCCCAGCACCAGTGAGTTCCTCTGTCGCCTGCTGATGCTTCTGTGCATGCCCGTTGCTGCCACTCCTCCACTGCTGCCACTGCCCCACACACCTGCAGTCTGCCCCCACAGCCATCTCTCCTTTTGCACCCTTGAAACACCTCCTGTGTGCTGTCTGCTCCTCCACCTGTATAGTGTACCTATTTGTTGTCCTTCTGCCCTGCAGGTGGCCCGGTTTGTTCGTCAAAACATTGATGGTTAATAAATTATAAAAAAGCAATGAAATTCCATAGACAAAAAAACCTTATAGTTTTACATGTCCCATTAATGCTTCTTACACATGATCTGAAATTTCACAAAACCTACTGAATTTGTGCCACTCAAACTAAAAAAAGCTATGAAATTACGATCATTAATGGACGTGTTCCTTGCGCAATACAGATATGGTATGCCATCACACCCAGTGGTTGACGGCAGATTCAGCACTCTCACAGAATGAGATTGCTGTCACTCACAAAATGGTGGAGCTGCTAATTCACAGAATTGTGCGCTCATTGGAATACACACATGCAGTATATGCAACTGAGGTCAAAACAGAAAATAGAGCTGTGCAGATGGGATAACATTGGTGTGGAGACAGAGCAACGTGGATAGGTGAGGCACAAAGGCGTGTAGAGGAGGGAATGTTAAGCAGTACAGATGGGGGATAGCCAATGTGATGCAGATAGGTGAAAAACAGTGGTGCAGATAGGGTGGAGGAACAAAGTAATGCAGATGGGTGGAAAACAGTGGTGCGGATGGGGGGAAACAGAGTGGCACGGTTTGGAGGGACAGCGACGTGGATGGGGGTACAGAGTGGCATAAACATGGGAAGATAGAGCAGTGTAGATGGGTAAAGAAAGATTGGTGCAGATAAGGGAATACACACTAACACAAATGGGAGAAAACACAACAGTAGGGATTGTTGAAGACAGATTAGCGTGGATGGGTAGGAAGACAGAGTAGTGCGGGTGGGGGAGGATACAGAGTTGCACAGTTGGGGGGACAGAGTGGTGCAGATGGAGGATGAAAGAGTGCCAAGGAGGAAGGGAAGACAAAGCGGCATGGCTTAGGGGAAGGCTAAGGTGCAGAAGGAAACAGAGTGGCATGGATGCAGGGCGGTGCAGATGGAGAAAGACAGATTGGTGCGGATGAGAGAACACAGACAAGCACAGGGCCTGATTCAGACCCACTCGCAAGCACTGAGCGCTCGCAAGCGGGTCGATGTTGGCCCAGTGCGCATGTGTGAGACCCGAATAGCGACGGGCAAACCATCGCTCCGAGTCTCGTACCAAAGGGGGCGTGCTGTTGATGGTGAGTGACAGCACGCCCCCTTTGGTGGATGTGCCGGGGGCGTGGCTGCCCAGACGGAGGCGTTCCCATGGGAATGCCTACCATCTGGGGCCAGCCCCACTGACATCACAAGTGATGTCAGTGGTAGTGCTCTCGGCTTTGATAGAGCTGAAAGCACTCCAAGGCTTGTGGCAACGAGATCCTACCACAAGGGTCTCGTCGCAAGCCTGATGGTCGCGATGGTATTGACCATCGCGACCAGCTTCCTGGCCGCTCACTATAGCTGTGGGTGGTTACCACAGCTATACGAGCGGCCAGGAGGCCGCTCTAAAAATTAAGAAGGACGGCCCTGATTCAGAGCAAGCGCTCTGTCAGAGCGTCCAGCTCTGAATCAGGGCCACAGTTCAGAGACCACACAGCAGTAGGGATTGGGGAAGACAGATTGGTGTGGATGGGGAGGAATACAGAGTGGTGCGGGTGGTGGGGGGAGACAGAGTTGCACGGTTGGGGGGGACCAGAGTAGAGCAGATGGAGGAAGAAAGAGTGCCACAGATGAGAGAAAGACAGCAACGTGGCTGTGGAGAAGACATGGATGCAGGGCGGTGCGGCTGGGGAAAATCAGATTGGTGCGGATGAGGGAACACAAACTAGCAAACTAGTGGTTTGGAGACCACACAGCAGTAGGGATTGGGGAATATATAGCAGCATGGAGGTATATAGGGGAAGAAATTGTACATGCATAGACAGAGTATAGGGAGCTGAAGGTGTATTCTAAATTAGATAAATGTATGCAGTGAGAAGGATGTTGTAAGCCAGTGAGATTGTTGTGGTGATCGAATGGGAAGATTGTGGGCACTGAGTGGGATGTGGGAGCCACATAACTGCTCAAACCTCAGTTGCATAGACTGCATGTGTGTATTCCAGTGAATTAGCAGCTCCACCATTTTGTGAGTAACAGCAATCTCATTCTGTGAGAGTGCTGAATCTGCAGTTAACCACAGGGTGTGATGGTATACCATATCTGTATTGCGCAAGGAACACGTCCATTAAGGCGTTAGCCTTAATGATCATAATGTCATTGCTTTTTTTAGTTTGAGTGGCTCAAATTCAGTAGGTTTTGTGAAATTTCAGATCATGTGTAAGAAGCATTAATGGGACATGTAAAACCATAAGGTTTTTTGTAGATTGAATATATATATATATATATATATATATTAGAGATGAGCGGTTCGGATTCTGTGGAATCCGAACCGCTCCGAACATTGGGTATCCGAGTCTGGTGTTCCCTGCCTGACTCGGATCCCCGTTCGAGGCCAAGCCGCAGCTCCCTGATGTCGGATTCTCGCAAGAGAGTCTGACGTCAGGGCTCCTCTAGTGTAGGGCAGACCACTGTGATAGCGGTCTGCCCTACACAGATCAAACACACAGCCGCCAGCGGCAGCTGTGTGTTTGTAATAGCAGCCAGTGAGAGTCAGGCAGACTCTCATTGGCTGCTGTATGGAGGGAGCCGGTTGGAGCTCACTCATGAGCTCCATCTTCCGGCTCCCTCCTCAGCGCGTCACAGCAGAGCAGGGCGGACGGCAGCGGGAGCAGGGATTCAGGTAAGTTTTCCTTTTTTTTTTTTAATGCGTGTGTAAGGGGGCATTAATGGGGAGTATACTACTACTGGGGCCTGCTAGTGGGGGGAATATTACTACTGGGGGCCTGCTAAGTGGGAGCCTGCTAATGGGGGGTATACTACTACTGGGGGCCTGCTAAGGGAGGGCATATTACTACTGGGGGCCTGCTAAGGGGGGGCATACTACTACTGGGGGCCTGCTAAGGGGGGGCATATTACTACTGCAGGCCTGCTAAGGAGGGGCATTTTAATACTGGGGGCCCGCTAGTGGGGGCATATTACTACTGGGGGCCTGCTAATGGGGGCACTACTACTACTGGGGGCCTGCTAAGGGGGGGCATACTACTACTGGGGGCCTGCTAAGGGGGGGCATACTACTACTGGGGGCCTGCTAATGGGGGCACTACTACTACTGGGGGCCTGCTAAGGGGGGCATACTTCTACTGGGGGCCTGCTAAGGGGGGCATACTACTACTGGGGGCCTGCTAATGGGGGCACTACTACTACTGGGGGCCTGCTAAGGGGGGGCATACTACTACTGGGGGCCTGCTAAGGGGGGGTATACTATTACTGGGGGCCTGCTAATGGGGGGAATACCACTACTGGGGTCATGTTAATGGGGGCACTACTACTGGGGGCATGTTAATGGGGGCACTACTACTGGGGGCACTACTACTGGGGCACTACTACTGGGGGCACTGCTACTGGGGGGCATACTACTTGGGGCATGCTAATGGGGGCACTACTACTGGGGGGCATACTACTACTGGGGGCACTGCATAGGGGGCCCTACTACTTAGGGGACTGCATAGGGGGCACCACTACTGGGGCCATTGTGTAAGGGACACCACTACTGGGGGCATTGTATAAGTGGCACCACTACTGTGGGCATTGTGTATAAGGGGCATTACTACTGTGGGCTTTGTGTATAAGGGTCACTACTGTGGGCATTGTGTAAAAGGGTCACTACTGTGGGCATTGTGTAAAAGGGGCACTACTGTGGGCATTGTGTAAAAGGGACACTGCTGTGTGTCGTAACATAAATAAGAGACACTACTTTATGGTGTAATGTGAATTAGGGCCTATGGCCCTGATTCAGACCCACTCACGAGCGGCTGTCTGCTCGCAAGTGGGTCGATGGTCTGCACTGCGCATGCGCACGACGGAGGGAGCTCCGTCGTGCGCATGCGCGAGACGCGACGAGCGAAGGACTTTCCTTTGCTCGTAGTGTCTGATCAAAGAGGGCGTGCTGTCGATGTTGATTGACAGCACGCCCCCTTTGGTGGGCGTGCCGGGGGCGTGCCTGCCAGACGGAGGCGTTCCCAAGGGAACCAATAGAAAAATAGTGTAGCGTTGTTATTGCAACAGAGATTGCCAGTGGATTGTCGGCAGCTGACACAAGGGGATAACTGCCTGAAATTCCCCAAATCAACCTGAACAAACAAAAGAATGTGTCTGCGCCGGGGATCACTGTTCTATCAAAACAAACCAAAAGTGAATCATATAATATTTATTAAAATATCAACAATGTACCTAAAGAACTGCAGTTCTCATATAATAATTAACCCATACAATATGGACAATGAAACAGATTGTAACCACACACTAATAAAGGCATAAAGCCATATAAAGTCCAAATGACCTACACAATACAGTCACTGATGGAAATATGTGAGTTCCTTGATCAATGGTGAAGCTCCATAAAAAAGATGGTAATCATGGATAAGTCAATAAATGGCAAATAGCTCTTTCCCCTTACTAGGAATATTCGTATCTCCTCTGTAATAAGCTGCCACTCACCACCGTCGTGGATGGATCCAGAGCCGGCCAGGGATCAGCAAGGGGAGATGCAAGTGGACAATAAGAACCCAGCCAGGAATATGTATCGCCGGAGCACAGCCGGCCACGGGTGACAGCCTTTCCGCTCACAGAGTCTCTGGATGCGGGCTGGTTCCACGATGGGATGCAGCAAAGCTGCGTGTAGCAGTAGACCCCGTCACCTGGGATCAAATGGGATCAATCAACAGCAGGTCTATAATAAAAGGTACACACTCCGGTGTGTTATTCCTCGTGACAGCGGGCTGGTTTGACGATGGACTGCAGCAAATCTACGTGTAGCAATAAACCCTGCCACCTGGGATCAAATGGAATCAATCAGCGGCAGAGTAGTCAGTGAGGCAGCCGGATCCGCTAAGGGCTAAAATAATAAGTACACACTTCGATGTGTTATGCCTCCTACCAGCGGCAATCGACTGCTTGGCTCACCATCAACAGCAACAGCAGTTCAATAGAAAAATCTGTTCCTTGACGCGTTTCTCCTCACTTAGTGAGGTTTTTTCAAAAGGCAGAATAAGACCCCCCTTTCCAAGGAAGGGATTAAAAATCCACAACTACCAATAGTAGACTTCCATGTCCAGCTTGACATGATTAGTCAATTAACAACCCTAAATCAAGAACATAACTGTCACATTACCCATACAATATAAAAATCAATACCTTTTGGTTTGCTTTATTAGTAATAAAATATATATATATTATATTATATTATCAATTGGCTAGAGTACTCAAAATTAAAAATTATTTAAACATAAAAATAGGCTCACAGATATAATAATAATATTTATCAAAAGTGATAACTATCATACATATATATATACACATATGAATATAAAAACAAAGAAACAATCCTAATAATAAAAAACACATGTAGGAAAACACAAAAAGAATAAAAAATATTAATTATTTGGCCAAAGTAAATATAAATAAATCAGAAAAAACAAAAGATGGTATAATATAGAATAAATAATAATTGATAAAGCCCCATGGCTAAGGGAGGGTCTAACAAAAATTATTACATACAAAATGAAATCCACAATCAAAATGGGGAACGAAAAAACACAAGAAAATCCCCCTAGAAATCTATATCCACCGTTTCATTCAATCCATCCGGAGTAAGGGTCCGCAAAGTGTGTATCCAATAAGCCTCACGTACACACAATCTGCGGAACCTGTCTCCTCCTCTATCGGTGGGGGGAATATGTTCAATGCCTACCACTGTCAGAACGCTTGGGTCTCCAGAATGTTGCAATGTAAAATGTCTTGAGACACTACGATTTCAGAAACCCTTGACAATATTTCTACGGTGTTCCATAAATCTAGTCTGAAGAGATCTAGTAGTTCTCCCTACATAACTAAGCCGACACGGGCATTGAAGCATATATATGACATATGTGTTTTTACAATTAATGAATGACCTAATCGGGTATTCTATAGCGGAAGATGACGAAGAAAAAGAAGTACTCCTATGTTTTATATGCTTACATGTAATGCAATGCATATTGCCACATTTAAAACACCCTAAAGTTTTCATCGGCCACCTAGAAATTACAGATGATGAACTTGAAACCCTATTCCCATTTCGAAAGAAACTAGGGGCCAATACCCTTTTTAAATTATCGGCTTTCTTAAAAACTATAGTGGGTTTGGATTCCAATTCGTTCCTCAAAAGTGGATTATGAAGAAGCATATTATAATTTTTAGTAAAGATCTTACGTATCTGAAATGAGCAACTATTGTGTTTAGAAATAAAGAGACTCGACTTATCTACAGGAAACCTTGATATCTTTTTTGTAGAGGGTTTTAACAAAGTATCACGATCTATTTCTTCCATAGCTCTTAAAGCCTCCTTTAATAAAGGTTCAGGGTAATTTTTATTTTTAAATACTTCCATCAGTTTAGATGCCTGTGTGGTGAATACGTCTCTCGATGAACAATCACGTCGCAATCTTCTGAACTGGCCCGATGAAATGTTCTCAAGCCAGTTCCGACGGTGATTGCTAGTAAAATCTATATAATTATTTGTGTCAACCTCTTTATGAAAGGTGCTCGTTTGTATAATGTCCCCGACAACATTGAGTCTAATATCCAGAAAAGTAATAGTTGAAGAATGAACAGTGCTCGTGAAAGTTAAATTATAATCATTCCGATTTAAGTGCTCCAAAAAACTTAAAATAGAGTGCTCATCCCCATCCCATACGAAAAATAAATCATCTATAAACCGCTTATAGAGGACCAGATTTGCGCCGAATTCACCACTCCAAATGAGCCGCTCCTCTAAGGAGGACGCTCCATATTTATGGAGGTGGGCCCTGATTCAGAGCGAGAGCTCTGGTTAGAGCGTCCGGCTCTGAATCAGGGCCTATGTGTGGTGTAATATGAATAAGATTGTGCACTGTGACTCCTTGGGCCGTAGCCCACTATGTAACAAGTACTGTGATTCTGCTGGCAGTAACCCACTGGGTGGGTGCACTACTTTTCATTTCTGCCACTGCTGTGTGGCAATGTTTCATAGATGTGCTTTAAATTGTGGTGTCTGTGCCGCTGTGCCGCTGCTTTGTCACTTAGTAACCAGTCAGCTCACTGCAACCTTTGGCCAATAATGTTGAAAACAATATTATAAGCTTTGGGGTTGTCTAAATTGACTATAAATGATTGGAAATTCATGTTATTGAGGTTAATGATACTCTAAGATGAAAAAAAGGACCAATTTATGTTATTTTAGCTTTTATTGTCAATTTTTGTAAAAAAAAATCCAAATCCAAATCCAGTCACCGCAGTTTAGCAAAATCCAAATCCAAAGCCGGACGACGAATTAGAACCAAATCCGGCAAAAATGGTCCGGCGCACATCCCTAATATAGATATATATATATATATAATATATATATATATATATATATATATATATATATAGCGCCATCAGTTACTCAGCTGTGTACAGAGAATTATTGTTATTCACGTCAGTCACTAACTAAATACCCTAACACACACAAACAACACTAGGGTACATATTAGCCATCAGCTTATAAACCTGCCAGCGTGACTTTGGTGCATTGAAGGAAACAGCAGTGAGGCAACATTGTCATCTATTCTTCTTGTATGTATGATAAGGTTATAGTGTTAGTCTACTAGACAAGGACAGGCTTACCTCACCACTGTGCCAGGCCTTTTTGGAAAGTGTACTAGTGTGTGACCTAGAAAGCCAGTTAATGCACGCGCAGGTCACATGGTCTCTTCATTTTCAGACTTCTAATCCAATGTGTAACTAGGCCAGAATGAGTGTTGATGTGAGGGAATCTTTATTTCAGGGGTAATATTGACAATGGCTGGAAACCAGGACCACTACAGGCTGAGAACTGAAGATGAACACTGATAGGACAGGTAATTGAAGGCAAAGCTGAGGTAAATACTGTAACAAGTCCCTGGGACATAAATAATAACATGTAGTCCAGGTTATGCGAAGCAGATAATATAACAGGAACTGCTAACTGCAGTGACAGTGGCTGCAAATAATGCTGTAACAAGTAGGGCTGTAGCAGGGCCAGGACTGGCATGTTGCAGTAAGGCGTCAGGATGGAGAGGCACTGCTGCCTCCTCCTGCATTTGCTGGGCGCCCACTGCGATTTTGTTAACAATGGGCACCTGCCAGCTCCTTCCCTGCAGCCAGAGGCTGGAGCTCACTCAGTGTGTGTAAACTTCAGTGTCCATTGATTCTCCTACCTGCATCACTGTATCTTCTCTTGCTGCTGCTGACTGAGCTCCAATCTCTAAATGCTGTAGTGCACTTCCTGGTCACATGACAACTCCAAGGTGTCCTTTAGTGCTCAAGGTATGCCTCTCCCATACTCAGAGGCATGCTTCTATTAACTCTTTTTCTGTGCAGCTTACTGCCTGTGGTGTGGCCCAGCCCCCAGCTCTGCAAGCAGTGTCTGACTATATAGAAGTGAAGCTCAGCTGTTGCTACCTCATCTCTCATCTCCTGGCAGTCCCAGGGAGCTCCCCAAAGCTGGTGAGTGTTAACTATAAAAATTATTACAATAAACAAAGCAGATGTTTATAAGTTATAAATATTATTCTTATCATATAATATCAAACCTCAGGAGTATGACTATGGAGGCTCTGCCTCCCCTGACTACACATCCCTGCATTATGGGTATAAGGGCCACTACTGTGGGCATTATGTGTATAAAGGGTGCTATCACTGTGGCATTATGTATATAAGGGCACTACTACTGTGTGCATTATGTATAAGGGGCACTACCACTGTGGCATTATGTGTATAAGGGCTACTACTACTGTGTGGCATTATCTGTATAAGTGACACTATTGTGGGGTGTAATGTAAATAAAGGGCACTACTTTGTGTCATAACGTGAATAAGGGGCACTACTATGTGGTGTAATGTGGAACAGGGCACTATGGCCCTGATTCAGAGCCGGACGCTCTGACCAGAGCGCTCGCTCTGAATCAGGGCCCACCTCCATAAATATGGAGCGTCCTCCTGGACGCTCGTATAGCTGTGGGTCACCACCCATAGCATATACGAGCGTGCAGGATGATGGGCGCGATGGTCTTGACCATCACGACCATCGCCACTGCGAGCAGAAGCCTGCGGTTGAGTTTCTCAACCGCAAGGCCAGGAGTGATTTTGGTTCTATCAGAGCCAAAATCACTCCCACTGACATCACTAGTGATGTCAGTGGGGCCGGCTTCTGACGGTAGGCGTTCCCTTGGGAATGTCTCCATCTGGCAGTCACGCCCCCGGCACGCCCACCAAAGGGGGCGTGCTGTCAATCAACATCGACAGCACGCCCCCTTTGATCAGACACTACGAGCGAAGGAAAGTCCTTCGCTCGTCGCGTCTCGCGCATGCGCACGACGGAGCTCCCTCCGTCGTGCGCGTGCGTAGTGCAGACCATCGACCCACTTGCGAGCGGACAGCCGCTCGCGAGTGGGTCTGAATCAGGCCCAATGTGCATTGTAATGTGAATAAGATTGTGCTATTATATGGCATAATTTGAATTGGCGGTACTATTGTGTGGCCACGCCCCTTCCTGGACCTCATTCAGAGTCGGTCGTAAGCAGCCGCTCGGTCGTACGCCTAACGATCGAGAATTTTAAAAAAAAAAACAGTCGCACGGCCGGGCGATCGCAACCAAAGTGACGCCCATACATGAACAAAGTACCTCCTCTAGCTAGCGAGTGAAAGCAGTTAGCGATCGAGTCAATCATTGTCAGTCGTTGTCAGTCGCTGTATGTTAATTTTCTTCTGATGGTTGCGGCCGCTTGTGTTGTGTGCAAATTACACCAAAAATTAACAAAAAAACGCATAGAATTAGCCATCCCCATGAGATTTATTTATTTTTATTATTCGCTAATGCTAACGCAACTGAATCAATTACAAGCCAATTAGCAGTGTTATTAGCTTCAACAATCGATTATTAGCTGCTTGCATTATGTGGCACAAAATAGAAACATCACTCCGAACATCAGTAACATTTGATAGTATCGATTGTACTCTGGGGCTTCCGAGAGCACATACCCAACCTCAAGCTGTATGATCAGCCAGGCCTCTAACCTGCTCGCAGAGTGACGTTTTACTACTTCCGGCCTTCTATGTCGGTTGTAGCAGTAAATTTATGTACGCCCCTGAAACGCCCTGAAAACGGTGAGGAACGTCTGCGTTTTTAGACCACCACCCCCGTCAACACCCACAAACGGCCTTTCATGTCAATCAACTCTCGGAAGCCACTTCCTGTTCATAAGCCATATGATCGACAGCATTTTGGATCGCAAGGTCTCGTACGCACATGCGCACAACTAACCGTACGCATACGTGGTTTGGAAACATCGGATGCGTACGACCGAGCGGCCGCTTACGACCGACTCTGAATGAGGTCCACTGTCCCTTTATAAAAAAATGGGAAGGAGGGCGCAAATGTATAGTTTGCAGGGCAGCACCGAACACCATAGCAGGGCAACATGATGCATAGTGTAATGGAAATGTGAGAACTACAACAGAGGACACCTAACACTGAATGTAGAGATCAGCACTTACAGGTCACACTTGTCTACTTTTGAAAAAGCATTTCAGGGAGGTTGTGAAAGCAACACCTATGAACGCAGCAGTAAAGTGGGTGTGTACCGCTAAATCTGAGAGGCGTGTCATAAAACAGACTTACATCCAAATGTAAATGAGCCCCAAAGCAGTTAGTAAAGCTGTATACACATGATACGATCTGTACCACCAACTACTTGAAATATATCTTTCAGTGAGTCATCCTGCTACATCTCTGAGCAGGCAAAGTTGACAATTTCGTCCAAGTTGGCCTGCATGCTTGGACGATGATATCTTTATCGTTTATGCGGGAACACACATTGTTAGTCGTTGGTCGATTGTTCACTGCATAAAAATTAACGATTTGAACGATTTATCATTGTTCAGGAAAATTGTCCCCTGTGTATGCAGCTTAAGATCTATTTGTTGATGAAATCACACTGAGGGGGTCATTCAGAGTCAGTCGCAAGCGCTGAGCGCTCGCAACGACTCGATGTTGCCCCACTGGGCATGCGCACGATGGAGCCGCTCCGTCGCTAAGGGTCTCGCAGCAGACGAGGCGAGCTGTCGATGGTGAGTGACAGCTCGCCCCGTTTGGGAGACGGGCAGGGGGCGTGCCTGCCCAAACGGAGGCGTTCCCACCGGAATGCTTGCCATTTGGGGGTGGCCCCACTGACATCATTGCTGATGTCAGTGGGGTGTTTCCTGCTCAATCAGAGCAGGAAGCTCCCTGTGGCTTATGAGTGCCCAGACCCAACCTTAGGGTCTGGTCGTAAGCCCCGATGGTCGCGATGGTCTTGACCATCGCGACCATCACCCATGTCGATCGCTAGAGCTGTGGGTGTTAACCCACAGCTTAGCAATCGACAAGGAGGCGGTCGATTAGGATGCAAGCGGCCGCCCTGATTCAGCGCGACCGCTTGCAACTAACGACCGCCTCTGAATGAGGTCCTGACACTTATCAGAAAATGCATGTAGCCATAGGGATCATTATGCCTTATAACCAATGCAGGGAAATTATACTAATGATCCCATTTGAATGTCTATATCTCTGTTTTTTATTAATATAACAGCTTCATAATGGGGGTAAGGTGCAATCAAGGAGATTGCTAGACTCTTCAGGGAGACAGGGAGATTGCTACTATTTCAGGGAGTCTCCTTGACAATGAGGGAGAGTTGGCAAGTATGTTACAGCATACTTGCCGACTTTCTGGCTGCTCCTTCCGGGAGGGAGCAGCCAGATCAGCAGGATGAGGGGGCATGGCCGGGATAAAGGGGAGTGGCCAGATGGGTGATGGGAATTTGTGGGCGTGGCAGGGTGGGGCCACGTGATTGTGACATTTTGGCCTAGCCCCGCTACACAATGCCGATAATACAGGCATTGTGGAGCAGGGGGCAGGGCCAAAATGATGCGATTCAGTGTGAAATGCGTCGCCGCCCCCCTCCGCTCTTGGGGTTTAACTATTAATTGCGGGGGGGGGGTCGGGGGGGATTGGTGGCTGTCAGGAGGCTTGCCTGCCTTTCCGTGGGGCCGGGAGCTGCACCTGATTTTCGGGAGTCTCCTGGCAAAATCTGGAGGGTATGCAAGCCTGTGTTACAGGTATTGCAGCTGGAATCGGTATGACATATCGCCGGACATAAGCTCGGCGGATGTAATACCAACGCCGGAAGGTAGAAGACTGAAGATCCCAACAGGGTAAGTATTTTAACTATCCCTAACCCTCTCCCCCCCAAACCCTAAGTCCCCCCGGGAGCCCCTAAACCTAACGCTGTCCGCTCGCGATGCTCGGCTTACCTTCATTCGGTATGCCGGGCATCGAGTTTTCAGCGGTGGATAATGATAGGCGTCGGGATTTCGACTCCTATCATTAGTCCCATGCTGGGATTTCACAGTCGGGAAGCCGGCGTTCGGCATTACGACCGCCGGCTTCCTGACCGCATACCATGCAGCTGTAATGCAGTTTACTGATAGGAACAGATTGCTGGAAATAATGAAACAGGACTTTAATAGGCAGACGTTTAAAGCAAAGGGAACCAGACCTGAGCTTCTGACAAGATTGGTTCAATGAACTGGCAAAGGCTGTTTGCTAGGTGCAGGTATTTCACAGATGGGCACAGGTGCAGCTCATTAGATGGGCACAAATCATAGTTATAATTGTTCTCTGGCTGGCAGACACACCAATACAGCAGCGCCCCCTGGTGAGCAAGTGGTGCTGCAACTGGATCTGAAAATTCCATATCATGATACAAAGAAGTTTTACCACCCCAGGCCATAGCGGTGTGGTGACCCCCTTGCTATATAGTGTCACATAAAAAAATAGAAAAATATTTGTATATTTTTTTGTTTTAAAAATTTGATAAAATGTTAATAATTATCGATATGTAGAGATACAAGCTGAATCATTTACTGCCTGTGTTATGTAAATACCAGGACTAGTGCTATCCAGCTGGAGACTGCCAGACAGATCTGATGACTTCTGTGGTGGGTGAGTGTCATTTTGAGTGTTTTAGCAACAGTTATAGAATAATTAGCCCTATTTATGTCTATATTAGTTTAGTTGATAGCCCAGAACAGTTACATTTTTTCTTATAGAAAATTATGATTTATTTACACAATTTGTAAAAGTTACAGAAACAGTCTCCTATTACCTATATCCACAACGCATCTGAAATCAGCATGCAGCACATTTCAGCCCCGATCTATCCTGTATCCACGGCCAATCTGTAATCAGCATGCAGCACATTTCAGCCCCGATCTATCCTGATCTTTATGCAAATCCCAAAATTTGCTTAGAATATCTGTCACCCCTGTCTGCCCCTAGATTGCTTTTCTTTCTGGCATGCAAGAAACACAAGGCACAGAGATGGCGAATACAAAGGTTCAGCTTTCCATGGGCCGACAGCTACTAACAAAGTACTAACGTCATGGAAAGATGGGACTGTGTAATACTAAGTGCCCACCGGAGGAAGAAATCCCTATATAACACTGATCACAGATAAATCACATTGTTTTATTCAGTGGTAGCGGATACACTCATTATACGTCATTATCTCCATATAACACTGATCACAGATACATCACATTATTATAGTCAGTGGTAGCGGATACACTCATTATACGTCATTATCTCCATATAACACTGATCACAGATACATCACATTATTATAGTCAGTGGTAGCGGATACACTCATTATACGTCATTATCTCCATATAACACTGATCACAGATACATCACATTATTATAGTCAGCGGTAGCGTATACACTCATTATACATCATTATCTCCATATAACACTGATCACAGATACATCACATTATTATAGTCAGCAGTAGCGGATACACTCATTATACATCATTATCTCCATATAACACTGATCACAGATACATCACATTATTATAGTCAGCAGTAGCGGATACACTCATTATACGTCATAAACTCCATCCTCTGCTCCGGATCAGGTGCAGTTAGACAATGCGCAACATGGTTTCAGCTGCACATCAGCCCCTATGTGCATTTACACACGCTAATTACACCAAAGGCACAAACAAGCTAATCAGTAAGTGATGTAGTCACATAGAATACATATATACATATAATCCTAGATAAATAATAATAGAGAAAGCAGCTGGTAATTACTGTAAATCTGCTGATATACAGGACTCATGGACAGGAGAGAAACAATTTGACCATAGAAACCTTGGTAACTAACGACCATAAGCCAGAGCCTGTATGACCAGCGATTTATTTCCTTTATTTATTTCACAAGAATGGACAGTTTTACACTGATGCCGATTGGGCCAAGGGCACAAAGACATACCCAGCTCTATTTAGTATTGCACCGGGCATCTATAGGTACATATGACCAATCATTTAGTAGTCCCTCCCCCTACCAAATTGGGCATGATACTGTGTAGTGTGACTTATTACAGGGGAACTAATTATTTTGTATTCAGTGGAAAGGGTCATATTGGAGTCAGTCAATTTGCCTCCTAGTTACACAAGGAGGGGTTTAGCTGTAGGTCCACCATATACTTTATTCTATTGCATAAGTGTCCCACCTATCTGATTCCCCTCTCCTCTGTGATGTCACCACCAGTCTCTGGGCACATTTTCGTGGTAATTTCTCCCAGCTTCTAACTCCCCCAGATACATGTATACAACCACCTCCAAACCATACCCATAATGCAGCATGAAGGGGCTCAGTGAGGGCGGCAGTGTAGGTGTGTAGGTGTCTAATTGGGTAACACAGAGAATAAAAGGACAGCTGTCCTGCCTCATAATCCAGGTATATCCTCACTCTGTCACAGGGAATATCGCTCGGTAACCAAATCTCTTTCCTGTCATGCATCACTGAGTACTGATTATCACATCTATACAAACACCAGGACTTGTTATTATTTCCGATGTATGACTGATTTCCTCTCCTGTCTATACTGGGATAACACATCCCCACCCTCCACCACACTGATTTACTAACATCCACTTCCCAGTAATGTCGCCCTGAGCAGAATCTCCTGGTGCTTATTACTTGAGAATACTCAAATCTTTCCGGTGTTTCTGGATGATTCTGGTTTATATGTGAAAAAGATGCAGTTTTCCTGTCACCTGATATCTGTATATCATTACCAGCTGTGGTTACATCCAGTAATATGTCTGTAGCTTCCTGCACATAGATTCCTGTATTTATATCTGTTATTATATCAGATAATGTGTGTAATGTCCCTGAGATGAGACCCACATCCAGATCTCCGGCACCATGGACCTGGTTATCATGTCTCTCTGTGTCCTCAGTATCACACAAGTCACCTGTGTCTGGTTCCTGTAAGACAGTCACTGGATCAGACATGTTACACAGCTCCCCAATGTGATGCATCTTCCTGGACAGCTCGTCTTTCTTTATTTTCAGCTTTTGGATCAGATCAAAACATATGAGTGAATCACGTTCTGCTTGCATGGAAATCTCACTCAGGACTCTCTTCTTTAGGTCTCTCAGCTGTCTCCTGATGTCTCTAAACAGGGCAGTGACTGTCTCTGTTACACCGGCTGCTTTTTTCTGAGCTCCTCTCCTGCACTCCTGCAGACTCTGGACTCTTTCCTCAGTCTCCTCTCTTTTTTTGATCAGTTTTTGCAGAACATTTCTCAGCTTCTCCTTCTTCTTCTCAAAGGCCTCATCCAGCATCTCTACCTGATGTCCTCTGTGTTCTCCAGCTGAACAGTACACACAGATACAGGCATCATCCTCAGTGCAGTAATACTCCAGGATCCTCTTATGGACAGAGCATTTCCTGTTCCCCAGGCAAGTGGTGGGATCACATAAGACATGTTCTGCTGACTTGCTGTGTACTCTCAGGTGTTTATCACACAGAGAAGCCTCACAATGCAGACAGGATTTAGCAGCAGGTACTGGAGAGTCCACACAGTAAGTGCAGAAGATCTCAGTCTCCTTCTGATCTGGCTGAGAAGACAGGAAACTCCCCACTATGCTACACAGAGGAATGTTCCTCTGCAGTGCAGGATGCTCCTGACACTCTGCTCTGCAGTCAGGACTGGTATAAACTCCAGACCCCTCCTGTGTATCCAGCACATGATCAATACAGACCCGACAGAAGTTGTGGCCACATCTCAGGGTTACAGGATCTGTATAAATGCTCAGGCAGATTGAACAGTCCTGCTCCTGTCTCAGATCAGCAGACGCCATCGCTGGCAGAAGGAGAGAGAAATGAAAGTGAACTCTGATACTCAGATACCAGTGGGGTCAAATTTTGCACAGGGCGAGGTTAAGCTTATCACTTAGATTATAGAGGCTCAAAAACACATCAGCTTTATTTGGTGTCCACAGCAAACATTATTCATAAACACGTACAGTAGTTCCGGATATGCAGTACAATGAGTAAGGGTCCCCCTGTATTATCTACAACCAGCACTGGGCACTTTCTGGTGAGGAAGTAATGCAGCAGCCACGGGACCCGCTTTATGGGGTCCCCCCAGCCAAAGCATTCATCACCCCATGCTAATTAACCCAGGCTGGGGATCCCTGAAGAGGTAGGGACCCCCCAATAAAGGGGTCCACGCTCTCCATGGCACCACAGGCCTGGGCTTATAGCCCATGGGCAAAGTTATGCCATATCCAGGTAACCTCCACCATATCCAGGTAACCTCTTTAGGGTAGGTCCATAACATACTAGGGTTCAAATCCAAAGCACAGGACACCCCCAAACTGGCCCAGCTAAGCTGCCCCAGGGCACCGCCATAGTAAGAAAAGTGCAGTGTAAAAGAGATAGTTAAGAGCAGCCACAGCTGCATATAAAAAATGAAAATAAAAAAGTGAAGTACATGTATAAACAATCAGTGAAGAGTTAAATTGTGTTATAAAAGAAAAATGTGTTATAATGTGGTGCCCTGAAACAGATCAACCAAAGCAATCCAGGGGGGACCCACACCCCAAAAATGAACAAAAGTTGCACTACAGTATATAACTTGTAGGACTTACCTAGAATTGTGCCTAATACCAGTGTGCATATACATTACCAGACACCATGCTTTTAAACCAATAAGGAAGGGTGCTAATCCAGACTGAGGGTGTCTCCTTTCCCTCAGATGTGCAATAAAGCATATTAAATGGAGTATATGAGAAAGGTTCCTGGACTGCACACCCTAAATATATATAATGGGAGGTGCTACCTGATGAGACAAATTGCGGTCACAGAAACAGACAAATCTAAGGTGCACAACTCCAAATTGCTGATAATATATAAATGCAATACAATTTTGCAATCAATAGAGGTTTTTAGCATAATCATGGCAAAAGTTATGGGCCTACCCACCATATCCAGGTAACCTCTTTAGGGTAGGTCCCTAGCATACTAGGGTTCAAATCAGGGGCAGATTGGGAAATTAAGCTGGCCCTGGAAAAATGTGTCAAAGTGGCCCTATGTGCGCGCGCCGAAGCTGCGCGTCCAAAAAAGTGGGTGTGGCCTTGTGGAAAGAGGTGTGACCTAATGTAAAAAGCCATGCCCGCAAGCCACTCCCCCAGTTTCAGTCATGCTGGGGACATGCTCACCGCTCCAGGAGCTGATGGGTATGCCCACATCCGTCTCTCTAGTGAATAAGCACAGCAAGACCTTTTGTCCATGTTGACCTATTAGCCCTGTTGACATTTTGCACTGTCGACCATTTGTCAATCGACCTTTTGTACCTGTTGATCTTTTGACCATGTCAACCTATCGCATGTTGACCATCTGGTGTCAACCTATTGACTGTCAATCTTTACATTATCAATCTTCTATCTAAAAAGTGAAAGGGTTAGGCTGTATTTAGTGTTAAATAGTATTGTCAACATTCACACTGTCAACATGCATATTGTCTACATGTTGAGCAGTGGGAATGTCAACATTATAAATGTCTAAATTGGTGACCTTGTTGACAAACTGAATATCAACATTCAGACCATATCGACATTCTCGTGTTGATATGCAGAACCGGCATCAGAAAATATTGGTCGTGGTACACTCAAGTTTTTTGGGCCCTCTATCCATCCTTAGTAGGTAGAGGCTGGTCAACCATCGGCTCATCCCCGTGTCTCTCAAACTGCATCCCAGTGTCTTTAGTACCAACCCTACCATGTCTATCAATCTTCTTCCTCATCCCCCTCGCTGTCTCTCCATATCTAGCCTCATGCCCCTCACTGTCTCTCCAGCCTCATCCTCTACTCTGTCTTTACAGCCTCATCCCCTCTGACTCTCCAGCCTCACTCTCTTGTCCATCTCCAGCCTCATCCCCCTCTATCATGCCAGCCTCACCCACCTCTGTCTTTCCATCTCCAGCCTCATCCCCTTCTTTGTCTCAGCAGCTTCATCCCCCACCCTCTGCCTGTCCATCTCAAGCCTTATCTCCCTCTCTTGCTGTCTGTTTAGCCTCATCCCACTCTCTATCTGCCCATTTCCAGCCTCATACCTCTCTCTGTCTCTCCATCTACAGCCTCATCTCCCTCTCTATCTCGAGCCACATCCTCTTCTATGCATTTCTGGCTCTAGTACCCCACATACACACTCACATGCCCCGTGTGTCTCCAGCTCTTGCACATTCTCCCTGTGTCTTCTTGGTTTTTGCACCACACCCCCATGTCTCTCTGGCTCCATCCCCTGCCCACTCTTACCTTCTCTGTTTTCTGCTGCTCCTTTTCTACTCTCTCCTGAGTGGCGAAGCCCCTAGGGGTGTTAGGGCCAGTACAACTGTCCTCCTAGTACCCCCCTGTCACCAGATCTGTTGACATGCTGAATGTCAAAATTAGGATTGTTGAAGTAGTTATTACTTGGTGTAATGCAATATGTAGGGAACCATTTTCCAGGATTAGCCTGTTTCTGTCAGCAGCCGGCATGGCAGCTCTCACCCATGATAATAATTATCAATATGCTGAGAAATAAGCTTAGTGATTGGCTGTCTGTGTCTATTCCTCTGTTATGAATCTACTAGTACCAGAGCAATCCAGCTGGAGACCAATAAACAAACCTGATATCCTCTGTGGGGAGGAGTAATGTCTTTGTGTGTTAGTGACATTTATTTAACGAAGAAAGTGCAAATCTACTTAACATATTTTCTATATTTATATCGGCTATTAACTGTAATAAAGATGTAACTAGTGACAACGGGTCACATTTTCCTTTAGAAGAAGGCCTAGAATTATTCCGTTTTTTTTCTATGGAAAATTCAAATTAATGTTTATTTACACAATTTCTGGAAGTTACAGAAATAATCTCCTATTTTCCTATCCCCACAGCCAATCTGTAATCCACATGCAGCACATTCCAGCCTGATCTATCCTGATCTTTATGGAAGTTCCAACATTTGCTTAGAATATCCTAAATGCTCGCTCACTATCTGTGTCCCCCCTGTCTACCCCTCCCCTCTATATTGTAAGTTCCCATGATAATGGCCCTCTCCCCTCGTGGGATTTTCCCTCCCTCATTTATACCGTCATCTCTTCCCCACTGTCACCAGCGGCACCGAACCTCTGTGCTCAGCCGGTGCTGGTACTATGGATATTATGGCAGCATGTGCAGCAGTGGTCATACAGCGTGTATCCCATGTTCTGAAATGTTTTCCACTGTAAGTTTTTGCATTTCATATGTATGTACTAAGGGCCGGATTCAGACCCGGTTGCAAGCGCTGAGCGGTCGCAACAGGGTCGACGGTGGCCCAGACCGCATGGACATCGCAAGTGATGTCAGTGGGAGAGCTTTTGGCTCTGTTTGAGCTGAAAGCTCTCTGGGGCTTGCGGCCACGAGACCCTACCACAAGGGTCTCATCGCAAGCCCGATGGTCACGATGGTCTTGACCATCGCGACCATCTTCCTGGCCGCTCGCATTAGCTGTTGGTGGCAACCCACAGCAATGCGAGTGACCAGGAGGCCGCTCCATAAAAAAAAAAAAAGCCCGGCCCTGATTCAGAGCCAGCGCTCTGTCAGAGGTGCTGCGGGCTTCTTGTGGTGCCATATAAATAAAGGATAATGCTAATAATTATTATAAATATTTGTTAATTCATTGCAAAGCTGGATGGCAGGAGCAATAAGAGAAAGTTAGAAAAGTGGATAAAAGTGTCGGAAAATGGGATATATTAGTAATAGCTGTGCAGATCCCCTACCTGTACCCTCGAGCTGACTGTGACATCATTATCTCCATATAACACTGATCATAGATAAATCACATTGTTTTATTCAGTGATACGGATACACTCATTATTCATTATTATCTCCATTCTCTCGTTATTACCAGTAACACAAATGATACATCTGCATTTATATAACACACAGTAATAGAGACAATCTGATGTGCGGGAGACACCAATAATATGAGGAAGAGTCACTTTCCTGGTAGATGCTCAGTAATTAGTCACATGTGGGTGACAATGACAATAGCTGTAATCTTGCTGATTAAAGTGTTTTCAGTCACAATGATGCAATAAAGAAACGTTATATAAATGTAACATAATAGTCTCATATCATATTATTATCTCATTATGCAGCTGATGCAGAGATAAACACAAGTCACTGTAATCGCTCCTGTATTACGTGCAGCGCAGAAAGAAATGCGGACATTCGCCAGTATGCAGAGTGTTATGTATTTCAGCGGTCGGATCATTTCTATCCGTACACTCAGTTTCATAGCCGCCATCATTATTAGTGCGTACTTGCTCCATCCCTAATCCTAGTGCATAAGATCCACCTGACAGTGAGCGTAATTACAAGTACACACATCTCTGCATAGACAGCAAATATGTTGCCATACCCTCTGTGGTCTATGCCTGTGTGTGTACGCCCCATTACTACCCAGTTACGCCCCTTCAGCCATACTGCTCTGCATCGCACATACATGTGTACACTCAGCTCCGGAGCATACTCAGTGCAACAACACGCAACATGTGTTCAGCTCTACATCAGCTCCAATGTGCATGTACACACGCTAATTCCACCAAAGGCACAAACACGCTAAGCTATTATATGTAGTCAATACTTAAAAAACTAAAGAGTAGGACTGCGCTATAGTAATTGCCGCTATTGGTGCAAATTTAAAGAAGAGACGGGGCTAAATAATGCGATTCATGAAGAATTGCGTCATTAAGCCCCGCCCTCTACATGGGAACCCGCGATCACCGCAGAAGTTCTCCCCACTTCATTAGGAAGTGGGCAGAATGCGGGAGAAGTGCCTACCCTTCCGGGGGTGCGGGGGTTTATCCGAGAAAATCGTGAGCCTCCCGCAAAAACCAGGAGGGTAGGCATGTATGATGTAGTCACATATAATACATACATACACATACCTCCCAACATGACCCCTTCCACCTGTGGTTAAATACATTTCTTATCAGTTATCTAGTTCACCACAGCTGATGGCAATCATAAATTACCAGGAAGTCCAGGAACAGAGCATTGTGTCCCTCCTGGACAGAGTCATGTTCGGAGGTATGTATATAATCCTAGATAAGTAACAATAGGGAAAGCAGCTGGTAATCACTATAATATACTGATATACAGGACTCATGAGGGGGAGAGAAACAATGTGACCATAGAAACCTTGGTAATTACAGACCATAACCCGGAACCTGTATGACCAGTCATGTATGCCCTTTTCCGCATGTTGTTATAGGGCCACAGGAACGGGCACTATATTTTGACATTTTGATACTGATGCCCACCGGGCCAAGGGCACCAGCTGGAAGCCAGCACTATGTAGCATTGTACTGGGCAGCTATAGGTACAGAGGACCAATCATTTAGTAGCCCCTCCCTATAGGGAATCTGGCACCATCCTGTGAAGCGCGGCCTGATACAGAGGGACAAGGGGAGGGGGATTTCTTCAATTTTTATTTTTGTGCTTTTCAAAACCTCACATGGAAAGATTTAGAATTTTGCATTTGGTTTGGGCTAAACCATATGTCATTTAGGTGGCACTGCCACACACCACCTGTGGTTTAGGTTTTCCCCTCCAAATTGCTGATGACCTGTAGCAATTTCATGACCATCAAAAAATAATGCTCATTAGTACCATACCCTCCAACATTACCCCTTCCACCAGGTGCAAAATGCTCGGCTCCTGGACTTCACACATAGGCGCCCATTTATCAACAAAGTTTATCATATGCAAGGAGTTTTTAAACTTGTTGCATATGATAATGGTGCTCCAGCCAATCAGCTCCTAACTGTTATCAGTTTGAAAAATGACAGTTGGGAGATGATTGGCTGGAGCACCATACACATATGCAACAAGTTTTATCACATTGCATATGGTAAAACTCATTGGTAAATAGGTCCCATTTTTACAATTGCATACACCTGTGCTAAACTAAAGGGCCCCTGTCATTTTTCAAACAGATGACAGTTAGGAGCTGATTGGCCACATCACCATTATGATATGCAAGGAGTTTTAAAACTCCTTGCATATTATTAAAGTCGTTGATAAATGAGCCCCTAATTATTTTGTACCCAGTGGAAGGGGTCATGATGGAGGATGGTCTGTTGCAGTTACACAACACAGGAGGGACTTAGTTATAACTCCACCCACTGCAGCATTTTATTGGTTTAATGTTCCACCAATCAGTTTCCCCTTCCTATGATGTCACCAGTGTCAGGGCAGGTTCCTTATGGTAAATTCTCCCAGCCTCTGACTCCCCCAGATATAGTTATACAACCTCGTCCCCATATCCATAATGCAGCATGAAGGGGCTCAGTGAGGGCGGCAGTGTAGGTGTGTAAGTGTCTGATGGGATCACACAGAGAATAAAAGGACAGCTGTACTGCCTCATAATCCAGATATACCCTCACTCTGTCATAGGAGGTATTGTCAGGTAACTGGATCTCTGTACTGTCATGTATCACCGAGTTCTGATTATGATCCCTATAGACACACCATGACTTATTATTATCTCCAATGTATGACTGATCTCCACTCTTGTCTATACTGGGATAACACATCCCCACCCTCCACCACACTGATTTATTGACATCCACTTCCCAGTAATGTCGCCCTGAGGAGAATCCCCTGGTGCTTATTACCTGATTTTACTGAAATCTCTCTGATGTCTCTGGGCGATTCTGGTTTATATGTGACCATGATGCAGTTTTCCTGTCACCTGATATCTGTACATAATTACCAGCTGTGGATACATCCAGTAATATATCTGTAGCTTCATGCACATAGATCCCTATATTTAGATCTGTGATTATATCAGATTCTGTATTACCAGATGTGGTTACATCCAGTAATAGCTCTGTAACTTCCTGCACATAAACTCCTGTTTTTATACCTGTTATTATATCAGATTCTGTGTTACCAGCTGTGGCTACATTCAGTAATATGTCTGTAGCTTCCTGCACATAGATCCCTGTATTTATACTTATTATTATATCAGATAATTTTTGTAATATCCCTGAGATGAAACCCACACCCAGATCTCCTGCACCACGGACCTGGTTATCATGTCTCTCTGTGTCCTCAGTATCACACAAGTCACCTGTGTCTGGTTCCTGTAAGACAGTCACTGGATCAGACATGTTACACAGCTCCTCAATGTGATGCATCTTCCTGGACAGCTCGTCCTTCTTTATTTCCAGCTGCTGGATCAGATCAGAGACTAAGCGTGAAATGCGCTGTTCCTGCCCAGAGATCTCACTCAGGGCTCTCTTCTCTAGGTTTTCCAGATGTCTCCTAATGTCTCTAAACAGGGCAGTGACTGCCTCTGTTACACCAGCTGCTTTTCCTTGATCTTCTCTCCTGCGCTCCTGCAGACTCTGGACTCTTTTCTCAGCCTGCGCTCTCTTTGTGGTCAGTTTCTGCAGAACATTTCTTAGCTTCCTCTTCTTCTTCTCAGCGGCCTCATCCAGCATCTCGACCTGGTGTCCCCGATGTTCTCCAGCCAAACAGCAAGACACAGATACAGGCAGCATCCTCAGTGCAGTAATATTTGAAGAGCTCCTTATGGACAGAACATTTCCTGTTCTCCAAGGAAGTGGTGGGATCAGATAAGACGTGTTCTGCTGACTTGCTGTGTACACTCAGGTGTTTATCACACAGAGAAGCCTCACAATGCAGACAGGATTTAGCAGCAGGTACAGGAGAGTCCACACAGTAAGTGCAGAAGATCCCAGTCTCCTCCTGATCTGGCCGAGTGGACAGGAAACTCCCCACTA
The DNA here is from genome assembly GCA_031769625.1 of Taudactylus pleione. Classification (NCBI taxonomy): domain Eukaryota; kingdom Metazoa; phylum Chordata; class Amphibia; order Anura; family Myobatrachidae; genus Taudactylus; species Taudactylus pleione. The sequence goes on along the minus strand of JAUIMM010000312.1, from coordinate 7,797,180 downwards.
TGTTACATAGAGTTATGTTCCGTATCAGTGCAGGACACTCCTGATACTCTGCTCTGCAGTCAGGACAGCTATAAACTCCAGACCCCTCCCTGTGTATCCAGCACACGATCTATACAGATACGGCAGAAGTTGTGGCCACATCTCAGGGTTACAGAATCTGTATAAATGCTCAGGCAGATGGAACAGTCCAGCTCCTGTCTCAGATCAGCAGACGCCATCGCTGGCAGCAGGAGAGAGAAATGAAAGTGAAAGTCTCCAACACTCAGATATCAGTGGGGTCACATTCTGCACATAGGGAGAGGCTGACCTGTCACTCAGATTATATCTACAGGCTCAGTTATACTAAAGGACACAGCATCATGCATAATAAAATATTGTACTTTTGAAAACAATATAGGTGTTACTTTATCTAAAGTACAGATATTGGGTTATTAAAATAAAATGTATTCGGTGTCCATAGCAAAAATTATTTATATATAGGAACAGCAGTTCAGTGTATGCAGTAAGATAAGCAGATAGTAGCAGCTACTCTTAAGCCGCATACACACTAGACGATAAATTGAACGATATGGACAATAACGATATCGTTATCGTTCTTGCATTCAATATTGTCCAGTGTGTATACATGGTATTGTTAACGATGCACACTCCCGCAAATCGTTAACAATATATTTCATCACCCCAACTTGCAGTACAACCTGATGATATCTCAGGTTGTGCATGTTCAGGGATGAGGGAGGGTGATGAACGATATTGTTAACAGGTGCCTGGGATGCTCCGGGCTGCTCTACAGCACTGCTACTGGCTTTAGGGTGCCATTCTAGATACCCTACAAGCCATATACAGGTGCTCTGGGGCAGTGACAGCCCCACCTCTAGGCCCCTGTGTGACAACAACACTCACACACCCCTAGTTATATCCCTGCGTGTAGCAGCCTTGGCTGATCTGTCTCCCCTGCGCCCATGCCTCATTCCTCCGCTTAATCTCTCATGCGCAGTCACAGCGCTCCATGACACCAGCAGTGTGCAGCCCCCGGAGCCAGGTTCTGTGCTGGTCACTTGGTATCAGAACTGGCGGCACCTCCTCCATAGTGTAACTAGTGCGGGCAGTATGTGCATCGGTGCTCACACCCTACATACACTGAGCTCTGCACCTAACTCTCTGACCCAGACAGGAAGTAGCATGAGGAAGATACAGGAACAGAGGAGAGGATGGAAGATACAGCCAAGATGCAGCATAGGGAGAGAGGAATAATCATAATAATAATAATAATAATAATAATAATTTTATTTATATAGCGCTTTTCTCCTAAAGGACTCAAAGTGCTTTACATTTACAGTACAAAATACAAAATAAGCAAGGGACATTAGTGAAAGGATTCTTGAGTGGAGGCCTCTCGAATTGTGCGGGGAAGTGAGTTCCAAAAGGTTGGAGCCACAAAACTGAAAGCTCGACCCCCAGACGAATTCCTTGAGATTCTAGGTACTGTTAATAGTCCTTCGTCAATGGATCGCAGTAATCGAGTAGGACAGTAAGGAATCAGAAGCTGTTTCAGGTACCCTGGGCCATGGTCATGAAGGGCTTTGTAAGTTATTAATCCAATCTTGAAAGCAATTCACCATCTGACAGGCAGCCAGTGAAGGGAGTAGAGAATGGGTGTTATGTGGCAGGAACGGGGCTAGTTGGTTAATAGCCTGGCAGCTGCATTTTGTACCATCTGCAAGCGGTGTAATTCTTTTGCTGGGAGACCGAGGTAGAGGGCGTTGCAGTAGTCTAGGCGTGATGATATAAATGCATGTATGACTTTAGGCATATCTTCTGAGGGAATTAAGTGCTTGATTCTGGCTATGTTCCTCAGATGAAAGAATGAGGATTTGATTGTGGCTGATACCTGATGTTTAAGTGTCAAGCCACTATCCAGGACAACACCAAGATTCCGCACTTGTTTAGTGTTTTGTAATTCTGAACCCCCAAGCGTAAGTCCTGTTGGTTGGCTATGCTGTAGCCCTGTCCTGTGACCTATCATAAGGACCTCTGTTTTATCAGGGTTCAGTAGCAGCCAACTGGCACTCATCCACTCCTGAAGCTCAGCTAGGCAGCCATTTAGGGTTGTTATTGGGTCCTTTGTACCTGGAGCAAAGGACAGGTACAGTTGTGTATCATCTGCATAGCAGTGGTAGACCAGGCCATGACATCTGATTAATTCACCCAATGGTAGCATGTATACTGCAAAAAGCATGGGGGATAGTATAGAACTCTGTGGGACACCGCATGGAAGTGGCACTGGTGATGAAGAGTTTACTCCAGAAGAAACTCTCTGTGACCTGCCAGTGAGAAATGATTTGAACCATTTAAGGACTGTGCCATCCAGACCACAGAAATTTTTCAGGCGCTCAATTAGAATCCCATGGTCCACAGTATCAAATGCTGCTGTGAGATCCAGAAGGATTAAGATTGAACAATCACCTCTGTCTCTTGCCATCAGAAGATCATTAAGCACACATACCATGGCTGTTTCAGTGCTATGTCTTCTCCTGAATCCTGACTGGAATGGATCATAAATATCATGGGTAGACAGGTGGGTTTCCAGTTGCATTGCCACCACTTTCTCAATGACTTTTCAGAGATAATGCCCCTGTATAATATATGGTTGTGGATTGATATACATTAAGAAGTTAAACAGTCAGTAGGTCAACAGGGCAAAAAAGGTCGACATTCAAGTAATACTAAAAAAAAAAGGTTGACATGATTTTTTTTTATTTAGTCTACTCTAAACCCTAATCCTGACCACCTAAATTCATGAAAAATCATGTGTAAACCACTTGAATGTCAAAAATTGGAAAACTGCATTAATACCCACACTAACGTCCGGACCTGAATAAGGCCCAATGTCTGCTGCTCCAGGTGGGGGTGAGGAGGAGAGTGAGTCTGAACAGGGGCAGCTCCCCTTCAGCCACCTCCTTTGCAAAGTAGAGAACTCTGATGATCAGAGCTCTCTAAGGAGCTGCCGCCGCGCAAGTGCAGTAGGACCAAATATGGCCATGGCGGTCAGTGTAGAGACGGAGATAGAGCTGTCATTGTCTCAAAAAAAAAAATTGGCCCATCAGGTGGGGCTTCTAGATACTCAGAAACGCCCCCTGTGTGCGCCACTGACACTGATAAAAGCGATTCACTGCAGTGATTACACCATAGTCCTGGGAATGCAGTATAATGTAACATATGTATAATCATTAGGCACATGATGGTGATCCTGTCTATATATACCACATTAATGCTCTGTACATGTGATAGGGGACCCCGGTACAGATCGGCCAGTGACTAGTATTCAGTGACATCAGCATCAGGACTAGTAAAGGGGAAATACAGGCATCTATCTTACCACTGGGATGACATAACTGCAGGTTAGTGACTAGTACTCAGTGACATCAGCATCAGGACTAGTAAAGGGGAAATACAGGCATCTATCTTACCACTGGGATGATGTAAGTGCAGGTTAGTGACTAGTACTCAGTGACATCAGCATCAGGACTAGTAAAGGGGAAATACAGGCATCTATCTTACCACTGGGATGATGTAAGTGCAGGTTAGTGACTAGTACTCAGTGACATCAGCATCGGGACTAGTAAAGGGGAAATACAGGCATCTATCTTACCACTGGGATGATGTAAGTGCAGGTTAGTGACTAGTGCTAAGTAGAGATGAGCAGTTCGGATTCTGTGGAATCCGAACCGCTCCGAACATTGGGGATCCGAGTCCACCCGAGCGCTGTTTGGGTGTTCCCTGCAAGACTCAGATCCCCGTTCGAGGCTGAGCCGCAGCCTCCTGATGTCGAATTCTCGCGAGAGAATCCGACGTCAGGGCTCCTCTAGTGTAGGGCAGAATGCTGTGATAGTGGTCTGCCCTACACAGACAAACACACAGCCGCCAGCCGCAGCTGTGTGTTTGTAATAGCAGCCAATAAGAGTCACACAGTCTCTCATTGGCTGCTGCACGGAGGGAGCCGGTTGGAGCTCACTCATGAGCTCCATCTACCGGCTCCCTCCACGCGTTGTACAGCAGAGCAGAGCGGACGGCGGCGGGAGCGGGGATTCAGGTAAGTTTTTTTTTTCTCTTTATGTGTGTGTGTGTAAGGGGACATTACTGGGGGGCATACTACTACTGGGGGCCTGCTAATGGGGGGCATACTAATACTGGGGACCGGCTAAGGGGGGGCATACTACTACTGGGGGCCTGCTAATGGGGGGGCATACTACTACTGGGGGCCTGCTAATGTGGGGGCATACTACTACTGGGGGTCTGCTAATGGGGGGGCATACTACTACTGGGGGCCTGCCAATGGGGGGCATACTACTTCTGGGGGCCAGCTAAATGGGGGCCTGCCAATGGGGGGCATACTACTGGGGGCCTGCTAATGGAGGGCATACTACTACTGGGGGCCTGCTAAGGGGGGGGCATACTACTACTGGGGGCCTGCTAATGGGGGCACTACTACTACTGGGGGCCTGTTAAGGGGGGGCACTACTACTACTGGGGGCCTGATAATGGGGGCACTACTACTACTTGGGGCCTGCTAAGGGGGGGCACTACTACTACTGGGGGCCTGCTAAGGGGGGCATACTACAACTGGGGGCATGTTAATGGGGGCACTACTACTACTGGGGACCTGCTAAGGGGGGGCACTACTACTGGGGGCCTGCTAATGGGGGCACTACTACTGGGGGACTGCTAATGGGGGCACTGCTACTGGGGGGTATACTACTGGAGGCATGCTAATGGGGGCACTGCTACTGGGGGGCATACTACTGGGAGCATACTACTACTGGGGGCACTGCATAGGGGGCCCTACTACTAAGGGGACTGCATAGGGGGCACCACTACTGTGGCAGTTGTGTAAGGGACACCACTGCTGTGGGCATTGTATAAGTGGCACTACTACTGTGGGCATTGTATAAGGGGCATTACTACTGTGGGTTTTTGTATAAGGGTCACTACTGTGTTTTCATTGTGTAAAAGGGTCACTACTGTGGGCATTGTGTAAAAGGGGCACTACTGTGGGCATTGTGTAAAAGGGGCACTACTGTGGGCATTGTGTAAAAGGGGCACTACTGTGTGTCGTAACATAAATAAGAGACACTACTTTATGGTGTAATGTGAATCAGGGGCACTATGGGCCTGATTCAGACCCGGACGCAAGCGGCCGTTCGCTAGTATGCATTTGATTTTTTACAACCACGCATGCGCCCGTATATCACTGCGCATGCGCGGCCGTATCTTTGCGGTCATTTTTCTTTCGCTCATATACACAGCGAGCAGGAAGTGACCTGTGTAATTTGATTCACAGTATGGTCCGTTTATGGGTGGTGACGGGGGTGGAGATGTGAAAACGCAGGCGTGTCAAGCCGTTTTTTGTGCGTACATTTATTTTTTGCTGCGAGCGGAAAATTTGAGTGGAAGTAGTGATACATCACTGTGTGATCCAATTCACATTCTGACTGCTCGTTCAGCTTGTGGTAGGGTATTGGATCTCGCAAAGACGATAGTGTCTTCATAGCTACCTAAGCGAATCGATGTTTTTTTTTTTTTTCAAAGGCACAAATCCAATCACCTAATAATTGGATCACTTGTTATAATGTTATTTGAAATGTGCCTGTTATATTTTATACCTTCCGATCGCATGTTGTTTTGTGATTTGCAAATTATTTGTAAAGCACAACACCACTCACCTAATAAATGTTTTTTTTGGTTTACGGTCACATTTTTTTTTTTTCCGGTCACCTTTGTAATGTTTTTAAGTATGTTTGATAGAGTAACTTTTACCCAGTTGTCAATGAAATTTCAGACAAATTTTTTTATTTTTTTGTTGATTTCAATTCAAATAAATTTTCAAAACCATATTGTTTCCAGGTTTTGTTTTTACAAATTGCAATTTTTTTTTATAAGTAAAAAACAAATAAGAGGCAAATGCAAAAATAAAAGAAATTAGAAAAACAATTCACAAGAAAGGAGATGGAGGTTTTTGGGGTGCACAAATATGGGGCAAACACAGAGATGGATAATGGGAAATGTAGCCAGTGCTGTCAACGCCTTTTTGGGCGCTTGGCCTGGTGTTGTTGTGAGCAAGATTTTGTCCGTGTGCTCCTGCGGCTGGCCTGGCCAGAGGCAGATGTTGATTCCTCTGGCCTAGGCATAGGGCTAGGCATATTTGGAGGGATGGCTGATGTTGCGCCAGAGGTGGAGGGCCCTGATGGTCAGACAGTAAGGGAGGGTGGCTGCAACATGCGCAGGTGGACGAGCTGCTCCAGGGCATTTGCTATTCTCCCATTGGCCGCAGCATTTTCCTCCAGAGCATCCGCCACCCGTAGCAGATTGGCGTCCATCCTCATCAGAATCTCGGTGTTCTTATCCATTTTCTCATAGAGATCTGTGAGGAGGGCCACTGCCTGAGAGGGGGTATGCCCTGGGCTGTCCGCCACAGAGTCCCCAGGCGGATATCCTGCTTCCTCCCCTGCGGAGCCAGCAGATCTACTGCAGCCAAAGGTCACCTCTGGAGCAGACTCATCCTCTTCTGTGCCTGTAAGAAAAAGAAAATAATAAAAATTTGTGTTTTTTTAAACTTATGTTTTAATGTTTTAATTTAAAAAAAAACATTTACCTGCGGCAACATGTGGAGCCGCAAAGTCGGGCATGTCTGTGTCCATGTTGGACATGCCAAACACCTTCTCTTCCTGCACACACCCCTGTGCCAGCTCCTCCAAATTGGTAAGCTCAAGTGACACAGGGGTTGGCCCACCACCTGTCCCCCCTGCATGCCCAGCCCTATCTGCCAGTTTTTGTTTCAGGCGATATTTGAAGTTGCTCCATCTGATGATTAAAAAAGGTGGAATATTATTATTTTGTTTTTTTCAACATACATTTGAAAAAGGTTAGTGCATTTACGTACCGCCTTTTGACCTCTTTTGTAGATCGGACAAAAACTCCCACACCATTGACAGCACTGGCTGTGTCCTCCCATAGTTTCCATCTCTGTGTTGCACCCATATTTCGTGGTGCCTGCACTAGATTATCAATGCACATTTGCACCAAAACCTCCATCTCCTTTCTTGTGAATTGTGGCTGCCTCTTTCTTTTTGACCTGGCCTGGGTACTTGGCCCTGCAGCCTCCTCATTCTCAGCCTCAACAACTTTCATTATAAAAATATTAATATTTAATTTTCTAAATTTAGTTTTCAAACTTTGGATATACATTTCTGTGTACTTACTTTGTGGGCCAGGATTTTGGCTTTGCTGCTCTTCCGTGGTCATGTTTCCACAACAGAATTCAGCAGACCAATTTTGGACTGTCGTGACGTATTTATAGATAGATACATGTACATTATGCGGCCACATCATGCTTTGTGCGCGGCTATTGTGCGTCATTGATTTGAGCGGGAAAGTGTAGCCTATTTAAGGGTTATTGGTATCCTCCTTTGGGTGTGGGTTGTTTGTTGGAGTCGTGGTTGGAGTAGTGTTTGGAGTCGTGGTTGGAGTCGTGGTTGTGTCTCGGTCAGAGTTGGTCGTTTTTTTTTTTTCTTGTTTGTTTAAAAATAATCGCTTAGTTTGAAGGTATTTTTTTTTTTACGCTTAAAATTTAAAAGATTATTTTTTAATACATGTTTTAACTTTGCTTACATTTAGTGTTTGGATTTTCTTCATTTGGTTTTTTGGACCCCTTTTGTTTTTGTGGTTTCGTCTGGGTGTGGTAAGTACATGGTTAATTGTGTCAAAAAATCATCTTTCATTGTGTACATTATAACATATTTTGGTTACGATCAGCCTGTGCTGTTTGGTATACCTAAAAATATGTCAGATTTGCAATTACAGATTTTGTTTTTTTTCCCATTTATTATTTATGCGTAATTATTTTGCGTATATTTAGCGATCTCATGTCTGTCAGTTAAGCATACTATAATACGAAAAATAGAATTGTGGCGTATATTTAGCGATCTCATGTCTGTCAGTTAAGCGTACATTAGAATAATTGCAAAACAAAAAAACTTAACCTCATCTGTGTAGTGCATGCAGTGGTGTTCTTGTGGGCTTAGCCTGGCTTGTTAATCCCTTCCTTTTTTTTTTTTGTTACCATAAAAAAAATTTAAGTTTTCGACAAGATGTCTCTACCCAACCTTGTAAGAATCTGCCTTTTTTTAAAGAAGATATTTTTCCATTCTCAAATATCTAATCCATTAAAAAAACTGCCTACCATTTCAGATTGATGTAGGTCATCTCATAGTGGCGATGGTCCCAGACCCCGACCAACCTGGACATCCTCCTAGGCGTAGGCCTCGTAGGGATGCAAGGCCCCAGATATATCGAACACGTGTCACCCTTTTTGGAATGCCTGATGATGTGGTGTTGAGGCGATACCGTCTGCCACCACAAATCATCATAGACACTCTCTCATTAATAGAGAGTGATCTTGAAAGGCAAATTAACCATCCAACAGCAATACCACCACTAACGCAGTTGATGTCGGTGTTACATTTTTGTGCCTCAGGATCCTTCCAGACCACAGTCGGAATAGTGTCTGGAATATCACAGTCCTCCTGTTCCAGGATCCTGAGGGCCGTGATGGATGCCATATTTAAGCACCTCCATCATTTTATTCATATGCCATTGGATATGGGGTCCCTTGCTGTGGTTAAGCAAACATTTTTCGAATTTGCTGGCTTCCCACACATCATAGGGGTTGTGGATGGCACTCACATACCACTTCAGCCTCCAGCAGTGCTGGAGGCTATATTTAGTAACAGGAAACATTTTCATTCAATTAATGTAATGGTGATATGTGATGCCTCCCTCCAGATCCTGTCCCTGTATGCAAAGTTCCCCATAGTGCACGATTCTTTTGTCATCCGGCAATCAGGGCTTTGGCAAAAATTAAACAACCTACAAGCTGGTGATGCCTGGCTTCTGGATAAGTGGGACCCTTAATTTTTTACGTTACAATGTTTAATTGGATTTTGTTGTTATTTTTTTTTTTACGCAAGAGACAGTGGTTACCCTTGCACGCCCTGGCTGCACACTTCTTATTTGGTCCCTACACCAGGGCCACAAAGTCAATATAATTCCGCACTTACTGCCATCAGGCAGGTGGTGGAGCGCTGTATTGGCCTTTTAAAAGGTCTATTTAGATGCCTCCACTGCTCTGGTGGTGACCTAATGTATTTGCTGGCTATGGTTTCTAAAATTGTGGTCCTGTGTGGGATTTTTCATAACATTGCCATAAGGAGTGGTGTCCCAATGCAGCCAGAGGATGCCTTGCCGGAGGATGGCCCCCCTGAGGTTGGTTGTAGGAGAGTGTCTGGGGGGCCATACGCGATGATGTTGTTTTGTGTTATTTCAGGTAATTTTTATAAACTTTAAATTTCTAAAACATATAGAAGAAGGTAATTTATGTGTGCTCATTTTCCAATGTGTTCATTTTTCTATGGTTCTTTTCTTGGTTTTTCAAAAACAAAACAACAACCTACATACTACCTGAAAATAAATGACTGTGACAATTATGAAAAAAATTTGGAATTTACACCTGGACAAATGTGGCTTTTGCCTGATTTGGGACAACATGTTGGCATGCTACATCTACAACCAGTTCTTGAGTTTCTATTTTTGTTTTGTGTGTATTAATCCTGTTTTTTTTATTTGTGTGCATTAACATTTTCTATTTTAAAGCTTGTTTGGAAATTTTTTTGAATCCAAAAAAAAAAATGTCCAACAAAAATGGACACTACCTTTGACATTTGGCTCCAAGTGTAAACTGTAGAAAAGTTTGGGCCAGAAATATTTTACAAAAATATTTTTAAACATGTTTTCTACATTGTCAAAACATATTTGTATTTGGAATTTCACATTTTCTTTATTTTATAAAAAAATAAACAATGCATTAACTACATAAGGGTATTATGGAGAACCAGTATGGAGGTAATGACAAATACAACCATGTTTATGTTTTTTAGTCCTTAAAAATTTAAAAATGAATGACCCTGAATGTATGTTATGACATTTTTGATCAAGAAACCAAAGTTTTATGCTATTAAAATGTCCTTTTTTAACAAAAGAACATTGTTTGGCTTTTCCAAATATTTAGTGAAAAATGAAAAAAAAAAAAAAAACATTCTACACATACAAACATATTGTTTGCCCTTGGTATATAATGTGTGAGGCAAGGAATGATAGTTTTTTTAAATCAACAAATTTATTTTTGGAAACCAAAAAAACAACAAAAATAAGCAAATTAATGCTGGTGCATTAGGGACACCAAATGGTCCAATGAAATCAGCAGCTGGATAACATGGCGGTGCATATGTTGCAACTCTTGGAAAATTGCCTGATCCCACATCCGTGGCTCTGTTGAAAGAGAAATGTGTGTATTAATAAAAAATACAATCTAATTTTATGAAAAAGGACAGTATGATTAACAAAGAAAACAAGTTAACATACCAAGCACAATGTGTTTAACATTTATAATTTTTAACAATAACCTCCAAAATGTCCACTTTAAACCAATAAACAAAACTGTAAAAATATTTAATGAAAAACAAAAACCATTAACTCATGATAAGAGTGGGTAGACCAATCTCTTTTGCATCTGAACTAAGCCTAACACAAGTTGCCATTTTTTTGTTTACACCAAAATTTTCAAAGCCACAAGAGTCGTGTATTGGCATGTATCATATGCGCAATTAAAAAACTACATAATTTAAATTAAAATTTAAAAAAATGGTGCAGATTTTTACTACAATTACATTTTTATGTACAGAGTGAAAAGATATTTTTGAACAAAAATTCCGGAACATATTTAATGTTTAAAAAAGTAAAAAAAAAACTCAACAAAATAAACTTTGTGAGTGCCTTCATGTGACCACTTTTTAACAACAAAACCCAAAACAAAAAAAATAGAAGGTCCTTAGATTTGAATCCAGGATTCCACAGTGTATGCATATAGGGCACATTTACAGTAATTACTTGCACAAAAGGAAAAGAAAATACCTGCAGATTCCAGAACAGGGGCAGAGTGGGCCAGATCTTCCTCCGATGAGGACGTTGGTCAATGTAGGTGGGAATAAGGAGGGGTGATTTGGGATGCAGAGAAAGAGGAGGGAGTGGATAATTGAGAGGGTTGATCAGGGGAGGGAGTGGAAATGTGGATGGGTAGGACAGGGGAGGGAGTGGTGATTTGGGATTGGATTCCAGTAGAGGGAGGGGAAATAGGGATGGCCAGATCAAGGGAGGGTGGTGAAATTTGGGAGGAGTGGGCAGGGGAAGACGGTTGGAGTTGGGGATAGGGGTCGGGCCGGCCTTCGGCGGCGTCTCAGTATCCGCTCTTGACCTAAATGATGGATAGTTCAAAATATTACCAAGCAGGCGCGATGACCTCCGGTGCAAATCCGACCATCTGCGCTCCAGTTGCCCGATGGTCCTGCGATAGCCCATCGATCGCAGCCGCTGGCGCACCTCCATGTACGCCCGACGCTTAAGGAGGTTGGTGATGGGGGGCGGCCAATCTGTTATGCGCTGGTCAATCACTTCCGTGAGGACCAGCAACTCACACCTTGTGAATGCACTGGCTCTCATGATGGCAATGATTTTTTTCAACACAAAACAATATTATTACAGGTACCAAAAATATCTGATTGGCTAATGTACTTTCATAAATAGCAGGAAAAATTCTATTGGTTAATGTGTGAGTCATGTGAACAACCCATAAAAATATATTGGGACTTATGATTGGCTTGATGCATTTAGGTGCGTAAGCAAAGTTCAGACCAAACGTATAACCATATATTCTGTATTAAAATAATAAACAACAAAAGCGTTAGTACCAAAGAAACATTCTTTGGACTTAAACTAAAAAACAGGTTTGTCCTTAAAACCGTACGGAAGCAGCGGAACAAATGGAACACAAAACAAACAATAAAGTTTATTGACATTCAAAAAAAAAAACAAGATTGAAATCATTTGAGCAACAATTAAGTAAATTAATGTAATGATTGGCACCAATCGATTCACGTATGTTTGTAGAACGAGGAACAAGGCAATTGAAAAATGACAGGCATGCTTCCGGAAATTACTTGTGCGAGCGCAACCATCAACAAAAGACGAGTAGAGCGCTCGCTATTTTGGACGCTCGCTAGCTAGAGGAGGGGTTGGGTGAATATGGGGCGGAAGCCTAGCTACGAGCGACCACACGTGCGAGCGCTTTGTTTAACATATTTCCGCTCGTGCGTACTGCGGGCGAACACAGTTTTGCGAGCGGCTCTGAATCAGGCCCAATGTGTGGTGTAATGTGGATAAGATTGTGCACTGTGACTCCTTGGGCCGTAGCCCACTTTGTAAACAAGTACTGTGATTGTGCTGGCCGTACCCCACTGGGTGGGTGCACTACTTTTCATTTCTGCCACTGCTGTGTGGCAATGTGTCATAGATGTGCTTTATATTGTGGTGTCTGTGCCGCTGCGCTGCTGCTTTGTCGCTTAGTAACCAGTCAGCTCACTGCAACCTTTGGCCAATAATGTTGAAAACAATATTATAAACTGTGAGGTGGTTTAAATTGACCATACCTCCCAACATGACCCTCTCCAAGAGGGACACAATGCTCTGGTCCTGGACTTCCCTGGTAAGAGGCGGGGCTGCAGCGCAGTTCAAAATTCAAATAGGGGAGTCACACCAACTGTCATTTCACATGCTGCCAAACATCACTGGCTGGGACTCACTGGCAGTTGGTGTGACTCCCCTATTTGAATTTTGGACTGTACTGCAGCCCCACCAATCATAAATTACCAGGGAAGTCCAGGACCAGAGCATTGTGTCCCTCCTGGAGAGAGTCATGTTGGGAGGTATGAATTGACTGTAAATGTCCTACCCTGTTGGCATAGCAGGGAATAGATGGCAAATACACAGGAAAACAGGAGCTGGTGGGTAAGAGCCCAGTAACCTTACTTGTTGCCATGTTAGCATAGATGCACCATGCAGCATGCTTCCCAGTGGCTGTTGTCTCATTCCTTACCAAGCTGTCAGGGGATAAAGATGTCACTAGGAACCTCATGGTAAGGAGAAAAACAAAGGGTTGAGGCCCCTGTGCCTGACAGGAGGCAGCCTATAACTCTCCGATTGCTAGAAGACCTAAATAGCATAACAACCGCAGAACACATTCTAGGTAAAGATATGTAGAGCAGCAGAAAAGGCTTTGGCCTAATATTTCCAAGCCTCTAATTTATGTGATTTACAGGATGAAGAGTTGTAGCTGTAGATTGAACTGGATTTGGAGAGGACTTCTGGCTACTCTATAACCTCAAATACTCCACACGTTCTCAAGTACTGCACCCTCCTGCATGCTACTACTGCACCTTCCTGTATGTTACTACTACACCCTCCTGTATTTTACTACTGCACCCTCCTGTATGTTACTACTACACTCTCCTGTATGTTACTACTGCACCCTCCTCTATGTTACTACTGCACCCTCCTCTATGTTACTACTGCACCCTCCTGTATGTTACTACTGCACCCTCCTCTATGTTACTAATGCACCCTCCTGTATGTAACTACCGCACCCTCCTGTATGTTACTACTGCACCCTCCTCTATGTTACTAATGCACCCTCCTGTATGTAACTACCGCACCCTCCTGTATGTTACTACTGCATACTCCTCTGTTACTACTGCACCCTCCTGTATGTTACTACTATACCCTCCTGTATGTAACTATTACACCCTCCTATATGTAACTACTGCACTCTCCTGCATGCTACTACTTATTCTCTCTCACCTACATTATCACTTGTCTATCATTTTAGGTTCACATACATCACCTCTTTACTTTTTGCAGAGTCATTCCTCTTTATTCAATTAAACTCTTGATCTCACTTTATGTATTTATTATATATTTTTTTTATTTTTTTTATTTGACATATTCTCTGCTATTTTTATTTATTATAATAATTTGTCCATGTATACTAAGTATAGTTATCATCATATTGTATGGGTATCCCTATGTATTTACACTGATAACACCAATTAGCTTCCATAACAAGTGGAGTAATCTTTATCATTGTATGTGATTATAAATGAGGATATGTTTAGTGAAGGAATCTACCAAAACCTCTTAATATAGGTTATATTGTACCAACATACTTACCTTGATTTGGCACTGTTCCATAGAACATGTATATGGTATCTCAATGCATTACTGAGAATGTAGAGAGATACCTTTTATTTAGGAATTTTGACTTGGTTGCTATGTAATTGATAAATGGCTCCGCTGCTATCAATAAATCTTGACTGATTTCCTTTAAATCTAATAGTTTGTTCAGTACTGCTTATTTCAGCCATATAATAATTAAATCAATTGGCAGGTGTGGGGACGGTCCGTGTCTCTATGTATTCTTTAGAGACACTAGACCCGCCCACAGATGTATTATCCACTGCGCTTTTGGAGTATTACCTTTGCAGCTAACATTGGAGGATTACTCTGTCAATCAGAGTATCCTATCCAATTATGAGATAACCGGATGTACTTATTCCCTGCCACAACAACTACACGTGAGCCCTCTTGAAAAAGTCTCTCAGGCGAAACATGCGTCGGGCCACGGGAGTCCCTGTGCGCACAGGAACTACGGATCACACAGACGGCAGTCCAGGCACATTTTCCCTCTCCCCGCTGATTGCGCTACCAGGTATCTTCTGTCCTATTCTTCTTTCACCAGACTCTCATCAGTTGCCGGCTAAGTTAATCCCACCCTGCAATACTGTGGCAACAGGGGGGTTACACTGCCCGCACTGACAGCAGAGAGAGTGCTTTCTATATTTCACTGTGCTTCTGGACAGGGACTCTCATTGCCAGTCCAATGCTGATGTAAGACTGGCAATAGCAGATCCCTATTTCCTTGTAAATGCACAGATACTTTCTTTCCAACTCAAGCAATCTATTATGGGGATGATTTTGATTAATGAGGGACGCCTCAGATTCATTTAAAATTACAGCACTGTCAGGTCCGTGTTATCACTGCATCTACTGATATAGGCAGTGATTTATGTATTAATTGTTGACATTTATGTCCACATTTATTTTTATTTTCGCCTTCCACACCTTTTTCATGTTTCATTCAATAACATATGTAGTTACATTTATATTTTATATTTCATGTAAATTATTTTTTTTTTACTTGTAGAGGGTTTTGTTTCACAATATCCTTGTGATCCATATTTGTATGCACATTGCACTTTGTATTGAATCATTAGTGGAACCAATATTGCATGGCATGACAATAGTTATTGCTAATGCATACAAAGAATATATTGATTTAATGACTGTTTGAGATTTGTATTCATATTTATATTAATTTGAATTATATTTTTTTCACTTTCAGTGCATTTGTTTCACAAATATTTGTGTGATTTATGTGGATTTGCACTTTGTACTTTACATTAACTCCAGTGGTACCATTATGTCATGGCATGACAACAGTTATCAGTCATATACATAAATGAAGATATTGATTTGATAATTGTCTGAGATTAATTTGATATCTTTTTAAGGATACTTTCAACTGCATTAACACTTTGGTATTTTTTGCTGCTAATTCAAGGATACTCTTGACTGCACAAGCACTTTGGCATTTTATGCTGCCAATTTATATGTTAATGGTATCATTCAAACATATGTAAATACACCTTCCTATATCCAAACAAGGTGTGAGTACTGGTTAGTATTCTATGTTGTTTGATCTAAATATGATGACTATACGATGTATTTTTGACTAATTTCGTCTTAATCAAAATTAAATAAAATTAAATTTTTAATATATATTTGACACAGTGTGCCTCAAATATAGGAGTTACTTTTTCCTTTTTCTCTTGCTACTACTGCACCCTCCTGTATGTTACTACTGCACCCTCCTGTATGTTACTACTGCACCCTCTTGTATGTTACTACTGCACCCTCTTGTATGTTACTACTGCACCCTCCTGCATGTTACTACTGCACCCTCCTGCATGCTACTACTGCACCCTCCTGTATGTTACTACTGTACCCTCTTGTATGTTACTACTGCACCCTCCTGCATGCTACTACTGCACCCTCCTGTATGTTACTACTGCACCCTCCTGTATGTTACTACTGCACCCTCCTGCATGCTACTACTGCACCCTCCTATATGTTACTACTGCACCCTCTTGTATGTTACTACTGCACCCTCCTGTATGTTACTACTGCACCCTCCTGCATGCTACTACTGCACCCTCCTGCATGCTACTACTGCACCCTCCTGTATGTTACTACTGCACCCTCCTGTATGTTACTACTGCACCCTCTTGTATGTTACTACTGCACCCTCCTGCATGTTATTACCGCACCCTCCTGCATGCTACTACTGCACCCTCCTGTATGTTACTACTGCACCCTCTTGTATGTTACTACTGCACCCTCTTGTATGTTACTACTGCCCTCCTGCATGTTATTACTGCACCCTCCTGCATGCTACTACCGCACCTTCCTGTATGTAACTACCGCACCCTCTTGTATGTTACTACTGCACCCTCCTGTATGTTACTACTGCACCCTCCGGCCTGCTACTACTGCACCCTCCTGTATGTTACTCCTGCATCCTGCTGCATGCTACTACTGCACCCTCCTGCATGCTACTACTGCACCCTCCTGCATGCTACTACTGCACCCTCCTCCTGCATGCTACTACTGCACCCTTCTGTATGCAACTTTTGCACCATACTGCACCCTCCTGTATGTTACTACTGCACCCTCCTGCATGTTACTACTGCACCCTCCTGCATGTTACTACTGCATTCTCCTGCATGCTACTACTGCACCCTCCTGCATGCTACTACTGCATCCTTCTGCATGCAACTTCTGCACCATGCTGCATGGTACTACTGCACCCTCCTGCATGCTACTACTGCACCCAATAGTAATGCCCCCCAGAAGTCATGCCCCCTGTGTGTGCCCAATAGTAATGCCCCCCTGTATAAATGCCCTCAGTAGTTATACCCCTGTAGTTGTACCCCCAGTAGTCATGCCCCCTGTGGTAGTGGCCCCAGTAGTAGTGCCCCCTGTAGTAGTGCCCAAGTAGTAATGCCCCGCCTTCAAGTAGTAAAGCCCCCAAGAGTAGAGCCTCCAATATTAATGCCCCTTGAGTAATGCCCCCAGAAGTGGTGCCCCAAATAGTAATGCCCCCCCGAGTAATGCCCCCAGTAGTAATGCCCCCCCCAAGTAATGCCCCCAGTAGTAATCCCCCCGTCTCTCCCATAGTGCACTGCGTGAGCCGGAGGCTTAAGCTCACGAATGAGCTCCAGTCTCCGGCTCCGGCTGACACTGCGGGGAGGGAGACGGGCACCCGCTGGTTACAACCTCAGCGGGTGTCTGGCAAATAATGCCTTCCTGCGGCGCCGGGGTTAGGTTGGCCGGAGGAGGTGGAACTGGTTCCATCTCCTCCGGTTCACATTAACCCCAATGGGTGTGGGGGCCCTTCAGGTGTGGGGGCCCAGGGATGATTGCCCCTGTGCCCCCCCCCTTAATTCAGCCCTGATCCTGCATGTTACTACTGCATCCTACTGCATGCTACTACTGCACCATCCTGCATGCTACTATTGCACCCTCCTGCATGCTACTACTGCACCCTCCTGCATGCTACTACTGCACCCTCCTGCCTGCTACTACTGCACCCTCCTGCATGCTACTACTGCACCCTCCTGCATGCTACTACTGCACCCTCCTGCATGTTACTACTGCACCATCCTACATACTACTACTGCAGCCTCTGCATGTTACTACTACACCCTCCTGCATGTTACTACTGCAACCTCTGCATGCTACTACTGCACCCTATGCATGCTACTACTGCACCCTCTGCATGTTACTACTGCACCCTCTGCATGCTACTACTGCACCCTCTACATGTTACTACTGTACCCTCTGCATGTTACATCTGCACCCTTTGCATGCTACAGAGGGACAGTAGATGACTAAATGTTACCAGTTTGCAGACCTCTTATGGTAAAGTGTCCTCACACTGGAGAGATCCATCCCCTTTAGAGGACAGAATGGTTGAGGCCCACTCACTAGGGAAGTTTGGCAGGGTGGTTGAACGGCAGACAGGGAAGGCTTAGTTAGTGAAGAGAGAGATATAGGTACCACTGACTACAATGCATAGTGAGATGCTGTAGCTCTCCTACTGATGAAGAGGAGGAGGTGAATACTTACAACTGAAAGTCCAGTTGGCTAGAAACATGCGGTACTGAGGCTTGTAAGCCCTGGGTAAGGCCCCATTATATCATAGATAGATAGGATACAAATGACCATAAGTAATCTATGCAGCTAGTTGGACCATAAAAGCTGACAGATATTTTCATCTCAGAGCCAGATGCCATATAGCAATTATAGCAATTACTGGTTTAAATGGGATACCTGGGAGGCCCAGGGCTGTGACTGTCCTGCAGCTAGTATACGGGATGCGTCATGTTATGTAGTCTCCAGATCCTGAGATGCTGCACAACACCAGCTATGCCCATACCATGACCATAACCCCAGTACTGTGCTTCTGAGGGTCTCCTATTGGCCTGGCCAACTCATCACAGAAAAAAAATGGATCTCAGACTGCACACTGTGGACATATATATATATATATATATATATAATTGGAGGTGCTACCTGTGGAGACCATTGATATATACACAAAGAAGAAATACAGGTGCACAACTCCAAATTGACTGATTATATATAAATAAATAAATACATTTTGCAGTAAATACAACAGAGGTTTTTGGCATAATCTTGGCCAAGGTTATGGGCCTGCCCACCATATCCGGGTAACCTCTTGTCGGGCAGATCCCTAACATACTAGGGCTCAAATCCAGAGCGTAGGACACCCCCAAACTAGCCCAGCTAAACCACCCCAAGA
The DNA here is from genome assembly GCA_031769625.1 of Taudactylus pleione. Classification (NCBI taxonomy): domain Eukaryota; kingdom Metazoa; phylum Chordata; class Amphibia; order Anura; family Myobatrachidae; genus Taudactylus; species Taudactylus pleione. The sequence continues at coordinate 7,778,234 of JAUIMM010000312.1, read as the reverse complement.
CACCACTCTAATAAGAAAAGTGAAGTGTTAAGAGCAGCCATTGGCCGCATATAAAGAATAAAAATAAAAAAGTGAAATACATATATATAAAAGAAACAGACAGTGAGGTATTAAAATGTGTTAAAGGAAAATGTGTTATACTGCGGTGCCCTGAAGCAGACCAGCAAAGCAACTTAGGGGGACCCACACCCCAAAAATGAACCAAAGCTGCACTACACAGTCTAAATATTAGCAGGACTTACCTATATTGTGCCTTGACTGGTGTGCATATTACATTGCCAGACTCCATGCTCTAACCAATGTAGTAGAGGTGCTAGTCTGAGTGTTGTGCACCTGTATTTCTTCTTTGTGTACAACTCATCACAGAATCAGGACTCTGGACTTCCCCTCATATAATATTTGACATCGGTCGACCTGCGAGATTGCTCAGAAGATAAAGACTAAGGGATGTCAGGAAGGTACCAGTACAAGGACCTATTTGTGCTTTATTGTTATTTTGGTTCAATGATCCAACCTAGGATGTAACCTACCAGTGGAGACAGAATGCGTGCATGAAGGCGGACAGCCCCTCCATGACCAGTACGATGACCACTGTGAGAACGGCAAAGACAGCAAAAATGATGAACACACCAATAAGCCCTCCCCAGCCCGCAATGGCCTGGCCGATGTGCATCACCATGGTCCACAGACCTTCCGATAGCTCTGCAGGGGAGAAACACCAGGCCGGTGAGTACAGAGGAGATACAGAGTACCACTGGGGACAAGATGGAAACTGCAGAGACTCAGGCAGGAGATGGCAATTATACCAGTAAATACATTATGTGCAGGTTATATCAATTAATTTTCCCAAAGGAAAGAAGGGCCCCTATAATAGAGGAACCACGAAGTTCCAGATTTACTGATTGTTACAATGATGTCATGGGGAGTTACGTGCACGCACCATTCTCAGCACCCACAGCCACAGGTAGACGCAGTGTTGGAGTTGCAGCCCAGGCGGATTAGTACATAAACCATCGGGTTTGTGTACTAATCAGAATCAGGCCATAAATTAGTAAAACGTTATAGCATGCCATAAAGGTATATTGCAGCCTAAATATTACAGCAAAGTGACTGCTGCAGGTTGTAGTGTAACATTATACGCTCACAGCTGTGACATTATCATTTACTATACAAACAAGGGAAACCGGGAAAGGGAAAACACAATTGCACAGGAGTAATAAATACCATACAGTATCTCCAAGATAGGGATAAAGAAAATCAGTGGGTACTCCCTGGAGTATACACAATGGTATGTAGAATTGTAAAGACAAAAAGAACTCCTTGTATGAGGCACACCCCGATAATAAAAGGTAGAGAAAAATAACAAAACAAATGGATATTAATATATATAGAAAAGGAAAATATAATAAAAATTAACCTTTAATTAATTTAGTTCTAAAACCTAGCATAGACCAATAGGCAATAATCAATCTACAAACAAACAATACTGATACAGTATTAAACCTGCAGATATATCTGCACATTAAATCTATTAATACATGTACCAAAACCAGCCCATATCATAACATTCCCTGAGCCAATGTTGTAGCTACAGCGGCCGGTTAATAAGGCATGGATTGTAAGCATATACAGAATTAAATTGATAACATTCAATACTCATAGAGGTATGCATCCACTTATGACTAGGCGAAAATATAACAAAACAAATATGACACATAATTAAAAAGCTGTTCACCTAACCCAAATATCATCTAATAATTCAAGGGTATATGATAATGAGAGGCATCCCTCTATTTAGAAAGTATGGAGAATATGCCATGATATCTATATAGATGTGAAAGGTAAAGTGTGTGTTCTTATGGGTCTCTTGTTGTCTGTCTGTCTGATTGTACGGGGCAGGCGTCTATTCCAGAACGTCAGGAATAACAGGGGTAACTAGGTTAGACGGGTTTCCCAGGCAGCTCACAGTTGGTTATTTTCATACAATAGCCGTTCTAGTGGAGCCACAATTAATATTTCCGATATAGAAGCCACCAGTTCCCAGGCGGTAGCCCTTTATTGTTAGGGAACAAGGATTACAATTTTTATGGGTTTTCTGTTTTAAAAATGTTATAAAGATGTTAATAATTACACCTCTCTGCGTCATTTTTGAGGTTAAGCTGCATACCCACAGCTATGCGAGCTGCCAGGAGGCCGTTCTAAAAAAAAAAAAAGACCGGCCCTGATTCAGAGCGAGCGCTCTGTCAGAGCGTCCGGCTCTGAATCAGGGCCTCTGTTCCCAGCAATATTTTATTAATCTGGAACACTTCTGTCTTTAGGCTGGAAAGAAGGTTGTTAGATCATACATGTAATGCATCAACTAACAATTTACAAAACAACAGTGACCAATGAAATGTCTTAACTCAATTACTGACTCTGAACCCAGTCAGTGACCAAATATTACAGCATACAAATTACAGTCTTAGGCGCTCTCAGTTTCCCTTAAAGTCAGGACCATATCCCTTGCGTTGGTGCACGTTAGAGTAGTAGCTACTTTTTCTCCCTGATTCCTGAAGGTAAGTATGTAGATTACAATAGCTTCGGTGCTGTTACTGCTGTTGACGCTTGTACGTGACAAGCCTGGGCCTGTTAATTCCTTTAATTATTGTAGGTGGTTGCGGTCCCTGAGGCTGTCTGTCATTTACTATTAAGAACAGACTCCTGCAGTTGACACCAAAGGTGGCTGACTCAGCCTAGCTTTGGTGTCAAATCCTGACCTGTCTCACGGCTCTTGGCTTAGTATGTTGCAGCCTGTCTGAACCTCAATAATTTATTTGCAACTTTAAATAATTCAATCCCTTCCAATAGCTGCATGAGGTGTTTAGTCCCACTACATTGGCTGGATTTCCTCCCTGTACTGTCCTTAACTCCAAGCACTGATCATTTAATGTCTATCTTCTGCTCTCTATTATTCCTGAGGGAGAGAGAGTTTTTAGAAGAAGAGGCTGAACCCCTGACTAGTGCTGACAGGTGGAATGCATTAAGCAGCCTCAGAGTCTCTGTAATGGGATACGTTTAAGAAGCTGGCTGCCGCAATCCTGACCGTCAGCTTCCCGAATCCTCTATCCCGCCTAGGGTTAAATGACAGGCATCTAAAATCTAGACGCCTGTAATTTTCCCAATGCAGGGAGAGAGGCGCCCAGCATCCTGATCGAAGGGATGCTGGGCGCCGCGAGCGGACAGCTGCGGGGGGTGTGTGGAAACTTAGGGTTAGGCACCCTCCCAGGGGACTAGGTTTAGGCAGCGGGGAAGGGGGGGTTAGGATTAGGCACTTGGGGGGAGGTTAGGGTTAGGCACCCCTAAGGAGGGTTAGGGTTAGGGGAACTGGTTAGGTTAGTTTATACTTACCTTAGGGACGATCGCGATTTCCAGCGCTGTCGGTCTTCCACTGCAGGGTTCTGCTCTTTTGTCGGGCTGCCACAGCCGGGAATTGAACTGCCGGGATCCCATACCGAATGCCTCTGTAACTATCCCAGCCTAGTCAATTATTCTTCCTACTGCAAAGACTAGCTTTGGCTGGAATAATGGCTCTACAATATATCAGGTCTGTTTAAATTAGCAAGTGTGGTGCCGAGGTGTAATTTAGGTACATCTAAACAGACCTGCTCCCCGATCTCCTCCTCCGTCTCAGCACCAGGGAAAGCTCTCTCTCTCCTGCAGGCTCGTCCCAGCTGTCAGTCACTAGGCAGGGGGAGGAATCTGGGCGGTCCCGCTGTGATGCTGCTTCCTCTCAGCAGAGGCCCCTGCAGTCTCCTCACGTCTTCGGCTCCCGGTTGTCAGTCACCAGCCCTGGGGGAGGATCCTGGGCGGTGCTGCTGATGACAACGCTTCCTTCAGTGTTGCGGACGTCCTCCCAGCAACCTGGTTACCGCAATCACCTCCTGGCTATGGCTTTTCCTCACCCTGCCCTCCGATAAGCGCAGGATTGTCCCCACTGCTTGCTCACCTCAGGTCCTCCTCACCACTCCTGGCGGCCCCTGTGGGTGCTCTTCTTATAACCAGCGGTCGCGTGCTGGCTCCTTCCCACTCACCGCATGCGCCGCTTTAGCCCACTAACATACTGGGCTTGTTCAATGGGGAAAATTTTTCCCTATCCAGCGTCTGCAGTACAAACGTCCCTGCCGTGTGCCCCTCTTTCCTCACAGTCCAGAGAGGCAGGCTGCACCATGTTCCCCTGTGTGAGGGGGTTAAAATATATATATATATATATATTATATATATATATATATATATATTATATATATATATATATTGGCAGTTTTACTGCCCTACAATACATGAATAAACAGTGATTATATATAACTTATATATCTACATATTTTAGAAGTGGGACAATAAACTATTCAGGGGTATCACATATATATACGTTTAAATGGGATTATTAGTGTAATTTCCCTGCATTGGGTATAAGGCACAATGATCCCTATGGCTACATGTATTTTCTGATAAGTATCAGTGTGTTTTCATCAACAAGTAGATCTTACTAACTGCTTTGGGGCTCGTTTACATGTGGATGTAAGTCAGTTTATGACACACACCTCTGATGTGGCAGTACACGCCCCTCAGATGTCTGACACGCCTCTCACATGTATGACACGCCTCTCAGATGTAGCAGTACACGCCCACTTTACCGCCGTGCTCATAGATGCTGCTTTTCACCATCTCCCTGAAAAGCTTTTTCAAATGTAGGCAAGTGTGGTACTTCTGTGGTCTAGTCACCATGTTAGATCGGCAGTCAAAAATAATTTTGTGGAAGTTACAGAAACAATCACCTATTGTCCTATACCCACAGCCAATCTGTAATCAGCATACAACACATTTCAGCCCCGATCTATCCTGATCTTTATGGAAGTCCCAACATTTGCTTAGAATATCCTAAATGCTCTCTCACTGTCTCTGTGTCACCCCTGTTTGCTCCTCTCCTCTAGATTGTAAGCTCCCATGAGCAGTGCCCTCTCAGCTCATGTGCTTTTCTCTCCCTTAAGCCGGTTGCACATTATAAGATATATCACAAAATATATAATTCTGGCGGTGATTAGAATGATATATTGTGCGGATCGTATAGTCAGCCTTATTCAGCAGTGCGCGTAGATTCACGATGGTCGGTAATCTGCGCAGACGCCTGAACCGTACTGCGCATATGCAGTACGGTTCCTGCTTGAACACATGCTGAGCGGCAGTAGATTGTCAGTGATTGACAGTCTGCTGCAATGTGGGGAAGGGGGTGGCGACGGCCTCCATTTCCAGAAAAGGAGGCATGTCGCCAACGTTGGGGGGGACAGGACAGGATATCCATCCGCTGACGGAAATTTCCTGGCCTCTCTGCTGTAAATGCAGTGGCTGGATTGTGGGACCCCATGGACCACTTAGCCAGCCGATATTCCCGCAGATTATCCGATGCTGCATTGGACAATGCAGCTCGGGTACGTAATGCTGCAGGAGGAGTGATGCCTACTGCTACATTACCATAATAGCAAGGCCAAAATTGCAAAGTTGCTTGCATATGGGGGTGTGGTCTAATTACCATAGGCCACTCCCCAAAGTGATATTATTTGGGGGCTTGCTCGCATGGCACGCCTGCCGTGTAACGTCAGGCTGGGGGCGAGCCCAGCACTATGTCACTAGCTGGGCTTCCACCAGCCCTCTCCCGGCACTGAATGGATGCTATGCGCATGCTCACAGCATCCATTCAGCTACTTCGGGGTCGGGCACCACCGCACAGCTGTGGCGGTGGGGGTGCCCAACATGTTGACCACCCGCGAGACACCGGCCCACAGATGGAACAGCGGGACAGTGCCCAAAAAGTGGGACTGTCCCACTGATTCATGATGTTGGGAGGGGTGCACCAAATATGGGGTGGCGCCCCTGTTCGACCGCACTGGTCGAACATGCCTCGAGCTGGCCCTGGCAGCTTTTGTACAGGAGTCGGTGACTAATACCATTTGTGTCAGTGAGAAGGTGGAGTCACTGGGAAGCAGAGTCAGCACTGATATTGCTGGTTATGATCATATGCTTTTAATCCTGGCCGCCATGAGCACGAGGCCTAGAAGTGGCAAATAGGAAGGTTCAACTGTTCAAGTATATAATTCTTAGCTGGAAATATAGGGTGAATGCAGTGAGGACAGGGACAGAATAACAATGGGGTAGATGGATCTACAGCTCCAAGCCCCCACATAAAAATAGGCCCATCATCATGGCAGCAAGAGAAACAGCTGCCTAGCTGGCCACACAGCTGGCCATATATCATCATAAGTATTACATTTTATTTCTAGTTTTCTCACAAAATGCTGCAATTTTTAAATGTTCATGTACTTAGAAAGACATTGGGGCATACTTGCCGACTATCTGGCTGCTCCTTCCGGGAGGGAGCAGCCAGATTGGCAGGGTAGGGGGTGTGGCCGACAAAAGGGGGCATGGTTGGGCAGGCAGGTGTCCTTTGCGGGGCCAATCGTGTCATTTTGGCCCTGCCCCCGCTACACAATGCCAATAAAATAGGCATTGTGAAGCAGGGGGCGGGGCCAAAATTATGCGATTCAGCATGAATCACTTCACCACCCCCGCTGTGGGGGTTTAACAGGTTTTGCAGGGGGGGCCAGCGGCAGTCGGGAGGCTTGCCTGCCTTTCCAGGGGGCCGGGAGCTGCACCCGTTTATCGGGAGGTTCCCGGCCGAATCGGGAGGGTAGGCAACCCTGCATTGGGGTTGATACTGTGTAGGTGGTGTATGTGCCCATGTGACTCAAACCACACCTCCTCCACTTATCAGTATAGGCCCTTGAACATTATCAGTTCCAGGCCCCAGACCCATGTGGATGTTAATAGGCAATGAGTGAAGAGGGACTGAGCTGTAACCTGGTCCAGCACACTATGGGGTAAATTAACTAAAGTGAGTTTTTAGAAGTGGAGATGTTGCCCATAGCAACCAATCAGATTCTACTTAATATTTACCTAGCACCTTCTAGAAGATAATATTGAATCTGATTGGTTGCTATGGGAAATCTTCACTTCTAAAAACTTTCACTGTAGTAAATTTATCCCTATAAATCTATATCACACCTGCTGGGAAGGTATGCAGCTCTTAATTAAAACCACTGAATTGCTGCTATAGGGAGGGCTGAGGGCAGTGGCGTAACAATAGCCCCCACCAACCCTGAGGTGGCATGTGAGCGCATGTCTGCGGCCAGTTTTTATGCAGATTTCATGCGGTCTAGCCGTACGCATAGAATCTGCTGAAAATTTCCCTCCAAAAATGGCCACCGACTGAGAGGAGACAGATGCTAGAGGTCCTGCTGAACCTCTAGCATCTGTGAGGGAAACACAGCGCATATACCATACCCAGAAGTAGGAGACGATACAGAAAGTTGCATCTTCTGCCATGAAACCCCTGACAATGAGCATGAAACACCAGGCAACAAGCATGGAACCCAGAGCATGAAACACCTAACATCGAGCATAAGATCCCTGACAATGAGCATGGAACACAGGGCATCAAACCCCTGGAAACAAGCATGAAACCCAGAGAATGAAACCCCTGGCAACAACCATGGAACCAATAGCATGAAACCCCTGGCAACAAGCATGGAACCCAGAGCATGAAACCCATGACAACAAGAATGAGACCCCTGGCAATGAGCAGGTAATTTAAAAGTAATTAGAAGGCTTAATGTGGGGCATAAAATGGTGTCAGGGAATAACTGTGTGAGGCATAATGTATAATGGGCATTACAGTGTGTAGCATAATGTGTAATGGGCATTATGGTGTGTGGCATATTATGTAATGGGCATTACGGTGTGTGGCATAATGTGTAATGGGCATTATGATGTGTGGCATAATGTGTAATGGGCAATATGGTGTGTGGCATAATGTGTAATGGGCATTATGGTATGCAGCATAATGTGTAATGGGCATAACTGTGTGTGGCATAATGTATAATGGGCATTACAGTGTGTAGCATAATGTGTAATGGGCATTATGGTGTGTGGCATATTATGTAATGGGCATTACGGTGTGTGGCATAATGTGTAATGGGCATTATGATGTGTGGCATAATGTGTAATGGGCAATATGGTGTGTGGCATAATGTGTAATGGGCATTATGGTATGCAGCATAATGTGTATTGGGCATTACGGTGTGTATAATAATGTGTAATGGGCATTACAGTCTGTGGCATAATGTGTAATGGGTATTATGATGTGTGGTATAATGTGTAAGTGGAATTACGGTGTGTGGCATATTGTGTAAGGGGCATTACTATAAGGAGTAAAATGACAAATAATGTAAGGGGCATGAAGCAGGATTTTTTTTTCCTGTGGTGGCCAATGCCTGGGCGTGCCTGTTGAAAATTTGGGGTATAAGCTGTTTTCCTGCAAGGCCACGCCCTTGCAGTGAGGCCACACCCTTTTTGGAGTGCGAGCCTATGGCAAATTATTTATGTTTTAAAATGTCTATGGGTGGTGGGGGTGCATTTTTAACTGTTCGCATTGGGAGCCAAATTGCCCTGTTTGTTTTACTAAAATGCCATGGGGGGAGGCACCAGAAACTTTTTTGGCACTGGCTGAGGGTTACTTTAGGCTCTTTGTTTTTGCAGATGTTATATACAGGCGTCTGCAGTGTATAATCTGGAGGTGGGGCAGCACAGGAAGGGTTACTGCAGAGATGACAGTCCTGACCTCAGGTGATCAGTCAGCACTGTCTTTCTGTGCTTTGAAAATACTGATTGCAGTCACAGGAAGAGCAAAGTTCTGTGTTTGACCACTATGTAAGTTCAATTTGTGTTACAGGAGCTCCAGTCGTACTCCTTCACTGTCACACTGCTCACACAGCTCCATTACCTCAAACAGACCTCTGAACCCCTCACTGAGGTGCAGGCTACTGAACTCCCCTCACTGAGGTGCGGGCTCCTGCACTCCCTTCACTGAGGTGCTGGCTCCTTCACTCCCCTCACTGAGGTGCTGGCTCCTGCACTCCTCTCACTGAGGTGCTGGCTCCTGAACTCCCCTCACTGAGGTGCTGCTCCTGCACTCCTCTCACTGAGGTGCTGGCTCCTGCACTCCCCTCACTGATGTGCACACCTCACAGCTCCTGCACTCCCCTCACTAATGTGCCGGCTCCTGCACTCCCCTCACTTATGTGCTGGCTCCTGCACTCCCCTCACTGGGGTGCCGGCTACTGCACTCCCCTCACTCAGTGGTGTCACAAGGGGGATGCGGTGGGTGCGGGCTGCACCTGGTGTCACCCTCCAAGGGGGTGACACCAAAATAAAACTCATCCCCGGGCCCCACCCGCCGCCACTCACACTACTCCCCCCCTCCCTCCATTTGCCGGGCACCCACTGAGATTGTGTTACCAGCGGGTGCCCGGCTCCTTCACCGCAGCCGGATCCTGGAGGCTGGAGCTCACTCCTGAGCTTCGACCTCCGGTTACCACAGTGGCACAATGGGAGAGACATCATGATGTCTCTCCCATAGTTCCAAGGAGCGGGCATCCAGTTGGACGGCAGCTGTCGGATGCAGGAGCAAGGCTTAAGGTAAGTATGCTTTTTTTTTTGCACTGGGTGCATTACTGTTGGGGGCACTACACTGGGGGTAATACTGTGGGGGGCATTCCTACTATAGAAGGCATTACCACAGGTGGACTACTACTGGGGGCAATACTATAGGGGGCATTACTTCTGGAGGCAATACTATAGGGGGCATTACCACTACCACTGGGGGCAATAATATAGGGGGCATTACTAAAGGGGACACTACTACAGGGAGCATTACTTTTGATGGCACTACTACAGGGGGCATTATTACTAGGGGCACTACTAATGAGGGCATTACCACTGGGGGCACTACTAATTGGGGCATTTCTACTGAGCGCATTACTACTGGGGTCACTACTATAGGGGGCACTACTACTATAGGGGGCAATACTATAAGGGGCATTACTTCTGGGGGCAATACTATAAGGGGCATTACCACTACCACTGGGGGCATTACCACTGGGGACATTGCATAGGGGGCACCACTACTGTGGGCACTACATATGGGGCACCACCACTGGTGGCATTGTTTAAATGTGTCTCCTGGACTGGTATTGTGGGAGAGTTCATGGAGCTGCACATCAATTTTATTTATTTTTTGTGGAGGGGGGGTGTCACCATGAGTTACAGCACCGTGACACCAAACCTAGTGACACCTCTGCGCTCACTGAGGTGCCTGTTCCTGCACTCCCCTCACTGAGGCGCTGGCTCCTGCACTCCCCTCAATGATGTGCCGGCACCAGTACACAGATGTGGCTCCACACTTGCAGCCTCTGCAGTCAGCTATATGTCTGCAGCCTGAACCGTCTCTTCAGCGGTCACCTCAGGATGCAGGTACCGTGCTGCAGTGCAGCTCTGCTTCCTCAGCCACTGAACGCTCAGCCAATGCTTTCCAAGTGAAATGCTATTATTTTCTTGATTTATGAACCTTTTCCTTAGTTATAAGTAGAGATGTGCGCCGACCCCCATGTTTTGGTTTTGGATCTGGATCTCCCCTGTTTTTGGATCTGGACCTGGTTTTGGATCTTTTTCCTTGGTGTTTTGGTTTTGACTTTGGATCTGTATTTTTTCCCAAAAAATTATATAAACAGCTAAAACCACATAATTTGGGCCTGTTTTTGTTCCTACAGTATTATTAACCTTAATAACAATGATTTTCAGACATTTCCAGGCATTATTAACCACCTCACAGCTCACAATATTGTTTTCACTATTTTTCACCAATATAGGCCAAAGGCTGCAGCGAGCTGGCTGGCTAAAGTAAGTAACAGAGCAGCAGCACAAACGCATGGCAGTTTAAAGAAATATAGGACATCTATGAAACATTACCACACAGTAGTTACAGACAGGATGGCAGTTTAATAAACTATAACAATATCGGTCGGCAATGCCCCAAATTGTGCAAAATGTAAAGAAAAGAGGTGCATAATGGAATTGTCCCTCCCACCCACTCTTATGTGGGATATTAAAAAGGACATGCACAGTTTAACAAACCAAGCACTTTAGCGACTAGGACTGACACTTCCGTGGCTGAACTCCTTGGTTTGTTTGGGCACCCACAAAACATTTTTTGGAAGGACTACCTTCAATTATTAAGGAGGAGGTTGATGATGAGGGTGTTGGTGGTGGAGATTGCAGGTGCTGGTCCAAACTGCTGGTAGCTGATACTGGACTGCTTGTTACTAATTTACAAATTATTATAATTTTGTTAAACAAATTGCATGAACTCACTGCAAATGACGTAACAGGGAGGAGGTGCCTAGATGGCTAACGTCCCTTCCTCTGCTAACTTTGGCTTTACAAATGGTACAGATGCCTTCACAACTGTTGTCAGAATTTAGATTCAAATAATTCCACACCCAAGATGTGGCTTTTCTGGCTTTCTTTTTATCATGAGCAAGAACTGCTACCACTGCTGGCTGATTTATGCAAACAGCATCCTGATCATCAACATCCTCATTAGCGTCAGATAGGACACAAATTTCCCCCTCATCCTCCTTTTGAACTTCCTCCACACTGTCATCCTCATTTTCTATTATTTCACCATCTAATACTAGCACAGCCGTCATGGAGTCAGTGATCCGCTGTGAAACTGGGTGACAGCTGTTATACTTACTTCCTCTATAAAAGGATTGTTTTGTAGTCAATTGTTTTTTTTAAATTACTACTAGTAGTAGTTTTCTTGGTCCCTTTTTGGGATGAAGATCCACCCCCAGCTGCAGCAACAGGTGTAGCACTCAAGGATCCTTCTGAGTAATCACGGATAGGAGGGGAATCAGTTATGCCTATGAAGTTGGATGCAGGACTACTTCCGATCACAAATGAGGATGTTGATGATGATGCAGGTGTTGGCGGTGGAGATTGCAGGTGCTTGGATCTAGATAGAAGGGTGCAGCTAGGTGACACTGGACTGATTGTTGTTCGTTTTTTTTGTACCCAAAGTTTCAGAATTTAAAATTCTCTTTCCAATTTGATGAATGCGCTGTAAGTGACGTAACAGGGAGGAGGTTCCAAGATGGTTAAGGTCCTTACCTTTACTCACTGTTACTTGGCAATGGTTACAAATGGCTTGGCAAAGATTGTCCGGATTTGGGTGGAAATAATTCCACAAATGAGAATTGGATTTTTTGGTCCTTTGCCCAGGCATGGAAACAATGGGATTTTTCCACCAGGGGCAACAACTCTTGCCTGATTTACAGTTTTTTCACAAACATTCTTGGCATCAACATCCTCATCATCATCAACATCCTCATCATCCTTGTTATCGCCAACTACATAAATATCCTCCTCCTCCTCGTGCAATCCCACAGAAGCATCCTCTATTTCTACGTCAGCATGTTGACTTGTGCTGCTCATCCCCAAAGAGGGCACACAAATGGTGGAAGTAGGATCCTCTTCAAGTACAGTATTAGAAAGGTCAGGCTCACACATGGCAACCGCAGATACAGTTGGACTCTCCTCGGGAATCTGGGACTTTTTGGAGACAATTTAAATTTTTTTTGTACCTCTTCTACAAGCAGAAGGGCTTAAATCATCACATCTAGAACCACCAGTCATAAATAAAGGCCAAGGCCTTATCTTTCTCTTGCCACTTCGTGTAGTGAATGTCATATTGCCAATATTTTGTGTCTAAAGCTGACTTAGCTTTAGATTTTTTTTCATTAACAGGTTAAAAGTTGATTTTCTTTTAGCCAGACTTTTTGGCCTGACTTAAGCCCTGGTACATCGGCCTTCATACAGTAGATGACGTTGATGGCCTTGCATCGTCTTCATGACTGCTGCCAGCAGCTACAAGACTGGTATGTGGATCGTGCTCTCCAGTCATGTGACTGTCCTCCATACTCACTGCGGTATTACAGCAGTGTCACCAAACAATTATAGTGCATCTAAGTTGGGGCTAATGCACACAACCACACACAGAAAAAATGTTTTTTTGTTTTTTTTCACACTGGGGGTGAAGAGCACCCCTAAAAGAGGCAGCAGCCCCTTGACAGACAGCAGCACAGCACACCTGCAAACCTACGTTGCTGACAAGTGTGGCTAACACGCACATACAAAAAAAAAAAATATATTTTTCACACTGGGGGTGAAGAGCACCCCGGAAAGAGGCAGCAGCCCCTTGACAGACAACAGTTCAGCACCCCTTCGCACCTACGCTGATGACAGGTGTGGCTAACATGCACACAGAAAAAAATGTTTGTTTTTTCACACTGGGGGAGAAGAGCACCCCTTATGGACAGAGCACTCCCTTGACAACACAGCAGAACAGCCAGCCCATATGGAGTTGACAACAGACAGCCAGCCCCTATGGACAGGACAACCTTAGTGACTAAGTCACAACAGCCAGCTAGAACCTATATGGACAATAGCCAGCTCCTATATTGACAACAGACAGCCCCTATGGACATTAAAAGCAACAACTATAGCATGCACCGCAGCACAGCACAGCTCCCAGCTCCCCCCTTCTTTACTCTCCACAGTCGGAATGAAAAATGGCGGCGATCACGGGACCTTTATAGAATCCAAAACTCATGAGAATCCGACAGCGGGATGATGACGTTTTGCCTCGTTTTCAGATCCGAGTCAGGCGGGAAAACACGAGCTGACTCGGATCCCCTTAGTTCGGGTGGGTTCGGATCTCTGAGATCCAAACCCGCTCATCTCTAGTTATAAGTTGAGTTAGGTCATGGCCTAATCTTGGGTACCTCCCCATGTATTTTCCCATGACATCTTTATCAGCCCCACCTCCAGGACGTTCCACTTTGGTGTCAGATCAAAAATGGTTCCAGCTAAAAAGAACAAAAATAAAACAAAATAAAGTACACAGAAGAGACAGGAAACTTCCATGCTATAATGGTTATTCTTCATCTTTGGTTCAGTTGCTTTGCCCTCATGCAAGTTTAAGTTGCCGGAAAAAGAAACTCAAATTGTGAAAGCACTTCTGCCCCTTTCTTGTTCTTGATTTTCCTTTTGTACAGATACACTCTTGCAATGAGTGGAATGGATCCAGGTGTCTTTTTCAGCAACTATCAATGCGGTAATAGTGGTCGTCAACACCTGTTACAGTCCTTCTCAATGATCTATTAAGCAACCGGAACCTAAGAAATTTCTAAACCGTTACATTCTTTTCCAGGAACATTGACATGACATTTAATACCCAACATGCAGGCCCGCCAAGAGCCGCGCCGGGCCCCAGAAAAAGGAGGCGTGTCCACGCCCCCTTAGGTAAAAAAAAAGTTTGCAGCGGCACGCAGTGAGCACCCTCAGCCCGGCGCATAACCAGTGGGGGGCTCGCTCAGCTTGGTCGCTCCCCCCACAGGCATAGGAGACTGCTGTGGCTGCTTCTTAGCAGCCACGAGCAGTCTCCCAGTGCAGCCCAGCACACAGTAGCGTGTGCTGGGCTGCTGTGATGTAAGAGGGGGGTCCCGGGTAATTAGTACCTGCTCCCCCCCCTCTCAGCGCCCCTGCCAACATGATCAAAGCTAAAAGCTTTAGACTCATCTGTTATCATCTTCTTTGCTTTCTCACACCCATGATGTACCTGACAGTCATTTCATTATCACAGTTCAAGGTTATCTGTCCAACAAAAATACAATATATCCAATGGTGACAGGTTAGTTGGTGGACAAGGGGTGGTTATGATACTTTTGTAATACTAGTGGTAATGCTTCTTGCCATACTTACCCTGTCTCAGTCATCACCTCACTCATATTATATTTTTATGACCCTATTTAAAAACAAATTTACCCAAACAAACACACATTTCAAATGTACACATTATACTACTTGAATGAAGTTGATTTGTATTACTTGGGCTGGAATGACTCCCTTGTGGTAACACAAATCTTGCATATTTATCAGTTTCTGTACGCTGAGAGTCTAAAAAAACCCCCATTAAATTAGTTGCCTAGATTCTTGGCAACTGAGCTATAGGTGAGGCTGCCGCTCTCTTTGCAAACTCATCAGCTCTCCTTGTCTTAATAAATGTAACCCCTGTATATGCAAGTGCTTAGACATTTTATATCTGTCAATGCCAGTGGTAGTTGTATGGTTGTCAGTAGTCCTTTGTGTGGTGTTCTAGTTGTTTGTCATTGGATCCCAACTTCATATATATCCTCAAAGTTTATCTTTTAGTTGGAATTAGAATTGTCTTCTGCCAACCCTCATTATCTGTAATAGTGTTATCAGTTCATACTTTCATAGTCCGTAATAGCAGCTCCCATCTTTAAAAGGGGATGTAGTCTGGAACACGACGGTATAAATGCCGACCACCAGCTTTCAGACTGCTTTATCCCGACTAGGGACAAATAACAGGCGTCTAAATGTAGACGCCTGTAATTTGCAAGACGTCGGGAGACCGGCGCCCGGCATCCCGATTAGGCGGATGCCGGGCGCCGCAGAGGACAGCCGCGGGGGGGGGAGGGTTAGGTTTAGGGCTCCCGGGGGGGACTTAGGGTTAGGCACCCCCCAGGAGGTTAGGGTTAGGCTAGGGGGAGGGAGGGTTATGGTTAGGCACCCCCGGGGGGAGGTTAGGTACCCTCCCAGGGGACTCAGGTTTAGGCAGCAGGGAAGGGGGGGTTAGGTTTAGGCACTTAGAGGGGGGGTTAGGGTTAGGCACAGGGGGGGAGGTTAGGGTTAGGCACCCCTAAGGAGATTTAGGGTTAGGGGGGTTAGGTTAGGGAACACTTACCTTTAGGACGATCGGGATTTCCTCCGTTGTCGGGCAGCCGCTGTCGGGAATTGAACCGCCGGCCATGCACCCGGCGGTAATACATATCACACCCCTTTAAAAGTGGAAACAAACATAATATTAAAGTTTATACTTTCTATAGGGTTGTCACATGTAAAGTCAATCTGATATACATGTTCCATGCAATCATGCGTATCTGTGTAACTGCTAAATCCTCGTCACTCTCCACTCTTTGTATCTTATGAGATACATATGGTAAATAAATGACAGGATTTAGCATATTACATATTTTGATGGTTATTATTTGATGGTGTCATAGGGACAATTACCATCTTGTGCTCATTTGTGTCAAATTTTAGTGTTCACTATAGGTCCGGCGGCAGGCAGGGTGTTGGACCTAGATTAAGGGCACCTCTGCGTGCGCCCGAAAAGGTGACCAATGAAAAGGGGGCATGTCTTTACGATGCGTCCCCTTTTCGTCACTCTTGGGTGCATGCCCACCACTTACGGAATGCCGGGCAGCCCCCAAGCATTGCAGTCACTGTGAATGGATGCCGGGCGCATGTGGACGGCATCCATTCACCGGCAGTGACCGTTGCTATGCCGTTTTAACCACCCGCGGGACACTGCAGCCCGCCGGTGGAGGACAGAACCCACAAGCTAAAACAGCTTAGGGGGAACACTAAATTTAGAATGAGCAAATACTGCATAGTGTGCATATAACATTAGATCATGCCCTTATACTGTGTCTTCCCTATATCCTGTTCAGTGTCAAGTGTTTTGTCCCCTAGGTCAGACATGTCCCAAATATTTCTCCTTTGACCGACATGGCTGCAGCTTGTGCTTATACAGGTTGAGTCTCCCATATCCAAATATTCCGAAATACGGAATATTCCGAAATACAGAATATTTTTGGCGTGACTGAGATATTGAAACCTTTGATTTTTGATGGTCCAGTTTACACAATTCTTGTCTAAGGCAAAAATTATTATAAAGATTATATAAAATTACCTTCAGGCTGTGTGTATAAGGTGTATATGAAACATAACTGAATTTTATGTATGTACACAAACTTTGTTTGAGTCACAAAATTATTGAAAATATTGTATAAAATTACCTGCAGGCTGTGTGTATAAGGTGTATTTAACACATAAATGCATTCTGTGTGTATATTAGGGTCCCATTCCCAAGATATTTCATTATGATATGCAAATATTCCAAAATACGGAATATTCCGTTATCTAAAATACCCCTAGTCCCAAGCATTTTGGATATCGGAGACTCAACCTGTAATACTTTGTGTCCTTGCAAGAGATGAAACAACAATTGTTTTAATGTTAGGCAAAGAAGACAATAATGAACATAATAACTCATCCATATGACTAAGGATGGATACATAACTTGATTAAAATAATTAAAACAGTCACTTCAGACTTGTGGAAAGATACTTTTGCTGTCATTGATTAGGACACTAGCACTAACAGTCAGGATTAAGAGGTAAAGAGAAAAAAGCAGAGTAGAGATCAGTGATATCAAGAAAAGAAATATGAGAATGAAAAAAAAATTTGTAAATGACCACTGGATTGTGCACTATGGGGAATTGACTCATTCATTTATTCTCTTTTGATCCCATATCCAAATGTATAATTAATTATGGGTGCTACAGTACCTTTTGCCCTCAATCTAGAGTCCTGTCCATCTTTTAGTTCATAGGGAACCAGGTATTGGCAAATATATTATATACATATATATGTATATATAAATATAAATATATATATATATAATTATTATCATTTATTTATATTGCGCAACAAGTATTCCGCAGCGCCTTACAAAATGCATGAACAAATAAGTAACCAGTGACTTACAATACAATACAAATCTGGACATGTATAATAAACATTACTATATTAGCGACCTTTACGCCCACATAAGCAGCCGAGTGTTGGTTGCCCTAGTGGGGAGTAAGAGATAAATTAAATTACAGTAAGGTGAAACACAAGAGGGTAGAGGGCCGTGCTTGTAAGAGCTTACATTCTTTAAGGGAGGGGCAGATGAACAGGATTGACACAGATGTGGTAGGCGGGGAGGAAGGAAGATGTAGCAGTGAGTTAGGATGAGAACTGGAAAGCTTTAATGAAATAGTGGGTCTTAAGAGCTTGTTTGAAAGATTGTAGAGAGGTGCAGAGTCTGATGGGGAGAGGGAGGGAGTTCCAAAGGTGGGGAGCAGCGCAGGCAAAATCTTGGAGGCGGTAGTGGGAGGAAGTAATTAATTGGCATGAAAGGCGGCGTGTATTAAGTGAACGAAGAGGGCGGACAGAAGAGTGAAGGGAGAGGAGATCAGAGATGTAAATGGGAGAGGATTGGGTAAGGGCTTTGTAAGTGAGTGTAAGAACCTTGAATTGGGTTCTGAAAGGGAAGGGGAGCCAGTGGAGGGCTTGTAAGAGAGGGGAGGCAGATGTAGAGCATTTGGAGAGGAAGATGAACCAAGAAGCAGCATTGAGCACAGACTGGAGAGGAGAGAGAAGGGATTTGGGGAGGCCAGATAGGAGGAGGTTACAGTAGTCCAATCTGGAGATGACCAGTGAATGTATGAGGGTTTTGGTGGCATCCTGGGTGAGAAAGGGTCTGATCTTGGAAATATTCTTGAGATGGAAACGACAGGACTGCGAGAGATTCTGAATATGTGGTTTGAAGGAGAGGGAAGAGTCCAGGATGACTCCAAGACAATGCACTTTGGGACTAGATGAGATAGTTATGCCATCTATTGATAAAGAAATAGTGGGACATGATGTTATGTGGGAGGGTGGGAAGACGATCAGCTCAGTCTTAGAAATATTAAGTTTGAGAAATCGCTGGGACATCCAGGAAGAGATAGCAGAGAGACAGTTAGAGATATGAGTCAGTAGAGAGGGGGAAAGATCAGGTGAGGAAAGGTAGATCTGAGTATCATCAGCATAGAGATGATAATGGAGGTCAAAATAGCGGATGAGTTTACCTAGAGAGGACGTATAGAGAGAGAATAGGAGAGGTCCAAGAACAGAACCTTGGGGAACACCTACTGCAAGAGGCTGTGGTGGGGAGGAGTTGTCGTGAGAGGAAACAGAGAAGGAGCAGTCAGAGAGGTAAGAGGACAGCCAGGAGAGAGCAGTGTCACGTAGACCAAGGGAGTGAAGGATATGCAGCAGTAGAGGTTGTTCCATAGTGTCAAAAGCAGCAGAGAGGTCAAGGAGAATGAGAAGGAGTAGTTGCCCTTGGATTTGGCAGCAAGAAGGTCATTGCTGACTTTTGTGAGGGCAGTTTCAGTGGAGTGGAGAGAATGGAAGCCAGACTGATAGGTCGGTAGTTAGAGAGAATGTTAGGATCAAGGTTAGGTTTTATAAGAATGGGGGAGACAAGGGCATGCTTGAATACAGAAGGAACAGTGCCAGAAGAGAGGGAGAGATTAAGGAGGTGGGCAAGATGGGAGCAAGCAGAAGAAGAGAGGTAGCAGAGGAGGTGGGAGGGGATAGGGTCGAGGGGAGAGGTGGAAGGGGGGACTGGATAAGGACCTTAGTTTCCTCTCCAGTCACAGGGGAGAAGGATGTCAGAGTCAGTAAAATGGATGTGGAGGGGAGATCCAGGAAAGGAGGAGGTGGAGAGCTGTGGGACTGGTTGGATATGATGTCCTGATGTATGGAATCAATTTTAGATGTAAAATAGGCAGCAAAGTCAGTGGCAGAGAGCAAGGAGGGGAGACGAGGAGGGGGTGGGCAGAGGAGAGAGTTGAAGGTGGAAAAGAGATGCTGGGGATTTGAGGACTGGGAGGAGATGAGATTCTTGAAATATGACTGTTTAGAGAGGGAAAGGGCAGCACTGTAGGATGACAGCATGAATTTGAAATGGAGGAAATCTGCCTGAGAGCATGATCACTGTCGCTCGGCAGTTCGTGAATATTTTTGCAGGTATCTGGTGCATTTGAAATGCCAGGGTTGAGGTATGGATTTGCGAGGGTAAGTAGTGATCGCCGGAGCAACAGAGTCAAGAGCAGAAGTAAGGGAGGCATTGTATAGGGAAGCAGCCTGTTCAGTGCAGGAGAAAGAGAGGATAAGGGAGAGAAGTGAGTCAAGTAGGGAATAAAATAAATCAGTATCGATAGCTTCAATGTTCCGCTTAGTGATGGTGGCTCTCGGAGGTAGAGGAAGGGAAGGAGAGAGGGATAGGGTAAAAGAGTGAAGGTGATGGTCAAAGAGGGGGAATGGGGAATTGGAGTAGGCAGAAATATCACAACGGTGAGTGATTATCAGATCAAGCAAATGCCCACTTGCATGGGAGGGTGAGGAGGTCCATTGGGAGAGGCCAAATGAGGAAGTGAGGGTGAGTAGTTTGGAGGCAGTGGATTCTGTGGGGATACCAATTGGAATATTGAAGTCACCCAGGATAATAGAGGGAAGGTCTGAGGAGAGAAAGTGAGTGAGCCAGGAGGCAAAGTTGTCAAGGAACTTGGAGGGAGGGTGTGTGTGTGTGTGTGTATGTGTGTGTGAATATGTATATATATATATATATATATATATATCTTGCATTCATTAGTTAGTAACCTAATTGTGTAAAACCTCATTAATATTATTTCATAACCTGATTAATAGCAAATATATCTTTTAAATTCACTTAAAAATTATATTAAGAATTAAAATTAGTTTGTTTTTTTTTTCTCACAAAACTTTGTTGCTAAACAGGTATTTTGTGTCTGTACTGTATACAATACAGAGAAAAGTCTTTTGTTACTTGCGTGATTTAGTTAGTATGAGAAGAGTAACTTCATTATGCATGGAGATTTTTCTTTATTCTCTAAGCTCCTCACACACATTAAAGTCAATACTTCTGATGTAAAATACTTAGTTTAACCATATAATCACATATTTTACCAGACAATACAAGATGCAATTATTATTACTATTTCTCAATATTGGCGGTACTCTTGTCCATAATATACGGAGGTAAAAGCACGCTGTTTGCATGAAAAGAAAAACCACCTTTCCAGTTTCCTCACTTATTAGTTTGTGACTCCCCTCCCCTCATTTTTACATTGCCATATTTCCAAACATTCATAGTGCTTAATTCGCAATTTGCGTGAGTTTATTCTACAGATTTTATCACTAACATTTTTCAAGACATCTTTAGCAAATGTACCAACAATGGGAAAAGATCTAACACACTCATGTGTCATTTTTGACCACTTCTCAAAATATTTATTTGTGCCTACACCATATTTAGCGGTATATTTACTAAGGTTCAATTTTGATTCTTTAGTGATTTGGCATTCGATTTTGCATCTAAAGATTTACTAAAGTCAAAATCGAATGTAAAATCGAATTTAAAACTAAATTTGACGCAAATCGAACATCGGAAAAACATTGGTAATTTTACATAGACCAACACACAAATCCCTTATTTACTATTTTTATATTTGAAATTGAACACCAAATCGAACTTCAAATTGCAAATTGCTTCATGCTTTCGATTTCAGCATGAGCAGGTCGGATTGACACAGATACATGCATACATCAGTGAGATGCATGCATGTATCTTACTGTAAAAAGCTTAAAGTTAAATTTAGAAAAAAATGACAACTGTAACAAGGTTAGAAAGAGTTAAATTAAATAAAAAAATGATGTGGGGTCCCCCCTAAAACAGAACCAGACCCCGGACTTTTCATAGCCAGTCCTGGTTGTCTAAGTACAAGGAGAAATTTGCGTAGGGTTCCACTGTACTTAGCTCAACCAGCAATGAGCTCTGAGGCAGTCCTGGTTCTGGAATAAAAAATCAATATAAATAATAAGGCGCTGTCAAGAGTGGTTTAACCAAGCAGCTGCTAAAGGGAGATAACAAGTCTCCTAGATTGAATAAGTGGATACAGGAAAAGCAGCGCTTCAAAATAGAAATACAAACAATTTTAATATAACCAAATATGTTATAGGTACATAAAAACTCACAAGATTAAAAAATTATGAAAGCTGGACAATAAAAATATTCAATACAATGAAAGCACAAAATTCAATTGCCGACATGCATGTCAAAATAAATATATAGAAACACCCTTATGTGGCACAATACCGGTGCACTAGATGGAGTTCAATGGTTGGTTTGGAAGGTAATGAAGAGTTAATAGAATATTACCAGCTCGCAGTGTTCTCCAATATGAATGGAAAGTCTGTAGGTCTAATGACTGGCAGTGACCTGTAGTAATCTTTAGATCCGTGATGAAATGATAGTATCCTGCAAGGACATGAGAGTCTCTTAATCCAATTCACATGGCATAGTTCCCAATAAGGGGTGGCTATTGTGGATCCAAGTGTTGCAGATAGAATTCTCTGGCAGATGGGGCTCTTTGGGTCCCAAGCAAATGCAAAAGCCTTCCAAACAATACCAGTAGCTGTCACCACATACAGTAAATGTCACTTGCGACGATGATGGCTCCACAGTCCTCCAATAGATATATAGAAGTGCCAAATCAGGGTGTCACACCAACGTGTTTCCCTGCCGGATTGGCAGCTTTTTCAAGGTGACTGAATACACCTCAATGAAGCTCTTAAATAGTGCTAATTCATCTACATTAAAATAGTTCCAGCTAAGTTCAATTAATCAATTAGAAATAAACAATTCATAATAACATATTTAAAACATATCCTTTGTTGAAAAGACCAGCAATAGTTGGAAAAACATTTTATATAACAATAGTCTTAGGGAGGCAAACGCACAAACTTGACGAAAGAATGGTTGAAGAAGATAGAAATAATTAGCTTACTAAGTGAAGCATATGTAATTCATTAGTAACATCAGTGAGCCTGTAGACTCTGTCTGCTCACATATGACGTGTTCGTCCCCTGGTATTGACGAAATTAAATCAATTAAAAAAGGCTATGTGAATATTTGCATGACATACCAGACCATCGTTGCAGGTCCGGAAGTGTTGGTATAATAGCTCAGTGTAGCATGAACCTTGGAAGGAGCTTTCGTTTGTCATCGCCTTGTTGCCATGGAAACAACCGGGGACCAATAGGAAGAGATCACATGGCCCCGGGAATAGGTCACATGGGGCAACTATGGAACTGTGGGCCTGATTCAGACCCGCTCGCAAGCGCATAGCGCTCGCAAGCGGGTCAATGGTGGCCCAGTGCGCAAGCCACTGCGCACGCGCGAGCCCCAGAGCGAGTACAAAAAGCACTCGCTCCGTGGCTCACTACAAAAGGGGCGGCTGTCAATGTTGATCGACAGCTCGCCCCGTTTTGTAGGCGTGGCGGCCCCACTGATCACCAGTGATGTCAGTGAGAGAACTTCCGGCTCTATTAGTGCCAGAAGCTCTCTGGGGATTGCAGCCATGGGACCCTACCACAAGGGTCTCGTCGCAAGCCCTATGGTCGCGATGGTCTTGACCATCGCGATCATCATCCTGGCCACCCGCAATAGCTGTGGGTAGTCACCCACAGCTATGCGAGCGGCCAGGAGGCCACAACTAAAAAAACTAGCGCCCGCCCTGATTCAGAGTGAGCACTCGTTTTTTGCGAGCGCCTCTGAATCAGGCCCAATGTTAGAATTCTATCTGCAACACTTGGATCCACAATAGCCACCTCTTATTGGGAACTATGCCATGTGAATCGTCTTAAGAGACTCTCATGTCCTTGCAGGATACTATCATTTCATCACGGATCTAAAGATTACTCCAGCCTACAGGTCACGTCCATTCATTAGACCTACAGACTTTCCATTCATATTTGAGAACACTGCGAGCTGTTAATATTCTATTAACTCTTCATTACCTTCCAAACCAACCATTGAACTCCATCTAGTGCACCGGTATTGTGCCACATAAGGGTGTTTCTATATATTTATTTTGACATGCATGTTGGCAATTGAATTTTGTGCTTTCATTGTATTGAATATTTTTATTGTCCAGCTTTCATCATTTTTTACTCTTGTGAGTTTTAATGTACCTATAAGATATTTGGTTATATTAAAATTGTTTGTATTTCTATTTTGAAGCGCTGCTTTTCCTGTATCCACTGGTTCTGGAATTATAGGGGAAAAAATTGCAGAGGGTTCCCCTGTAATCTCCAGAACCAGCACCGGATATTTTCTAGTGGGGGGCTGATGCCAGAGCCAGGGGAGGCCTTTCACCGGGCCCCCCAGCTGCAGCATCAGCCCTGACCACTATCAGCCCAGGCCAGAGATCCCCAGGGAGTTGGGGACCCCCCCAATAAAGGGGTCCCAATCTCCAGGGCACCCCTGGCCTAGGATGATAGCCCAGGGCTATCCCCGCCACCCCTGGGTGATGGGTTGATAGTGTAGGTGTGGTGTAAAAAATTAGATAGAGCTGCAGGTTCCAGCAAGCCTCCCCCGCATGCTGGTACTTGAGAAACCACAAGTACCAGCATGTGGGGCAGTAAGGGCCCACTGGTACCTGTAGTTCACCTGTAAAGAAATGTTTAGATAAACACAATACACACACACCATGACAGTAAAGTTTTAATACAGACATACACACTCACATATACTCACCTACCATATCTCGAGTGGTCCCCTTGTCCCTGTAGGCATCCTTGGTCTTCTTAAAATAAAAGAAAAAGAAAACATGAACCACACACTAAGTAACAACAAGGATGGTTGTTACTTCCCGAATTAAGCGCTTAGACACAGCTCTAGCCTTTGTAGAGCAGTATCTAAGC
This sequence comes from Taudactylus pleione, assembly GCA_031769625.1. NCBI lineage: Eukaryota > Metazoa > Chordata > Amphibia > Anura > Myobatrachidae > Taudactylus > Taudactylus pleione. Next base: position 7,753,778 of record JAUIMM010000312.1, on the reverse strand, counting down.
ATTCATTGGCTGAGAGAGGTTAGCCCCCGCCTCTCTCTGCCAATGAACGACTCCTGCCATTGAAGTCAATGGTGGGAACCGCAAAATAAACTTTAGTTAGCCTGTGGCTCTCCATTGACTTTAACGGAGGAGCCGGTCATTGGCTGAGAGAGGCGGGGCCTGACCTCTCTCAGCCAATGAATGCTCAGATATGGCTCTACTAAGGCTAGAGCTGCGTCTGAGTTCTTCATTCGGGAGATAACCATCATGGTTGTTATATGTTGCGTGGCTCGCATTTATTCATTTTTTATTTTAAGAAGACCATGGATGCGTACTTTGGACTGAAGAGGACCGAACCACGAATAGGAGAAGGTGAGAATGTGTTTGTAACACAGGTACCATATGGATCCTCTACTGGACAAGTGGACTGATGCTACAGGGATATATAGGTAAGTATGAGTACATGTATGTGTACATGTGTGAGTGCATGTATGTTTATTAAACGTATACTGGTTACGGTGTGTGTCCTGTGTTTTTTTAATATTGCTTTTGCAGTGGAACTACAGGTACCAGCGGCCCGTAATGCCCCGAATGCTGGTACTTGTGGTTCTCCAAGTAGCAGCATGCGGGGGAGGCATGCTGGGACCTGCACTTCCACAGCAAAAGACAATATTTAAAATTTTTGAAAATGCACAACACCTACACTATTAACCCGCCACCCACCTCCCAGGGGTGGTGAGGATAGCCCTGGTTATCAGCCTAGGCCAGGGGTGCCCTGGAGAGGGGGTCTGCTTTATAGGGGGGGTCCCCAACTCCCCAGGGATACCTGGCCTGGGCTAACTAGAGGTCAGCGCTGATGCTGAGGCTGGGAGGCCCGATGATAGGGCTCCCCTCGCTGTGGCATCAGCCCCCCGCTATAAAGGGTCCAGTACTGGTTCTGGAGATTACAGAGGAACCCTACGCATTTTTTTCCCCTGTAATTCCAGAACTAGGACTGGCTCAGAGCCCAGTGCTGCTTGTGCTAAGTACAGTGGAACCCTACGCAATTTTTTTCCTGTATTTAGACAACCAGGACTGGCTATGAAAAGTTCGAGGCTATTTCTGTTTAAGGAGGGGACCCCATGTCATTTTTTAATTTAATTTATCTCTTTCTAACCTTGCTACAGTAAGATTATTACAATATTTGACTGTACGGCTCCCATGCTGTCTGTCCCGTGCCTCGACTTTATGTCCAAACGGTCTCTCTCCTCAACACACAGGCAGGTATGATAATACCAATAATGTTCCCATCTGCTCGTCAGTGAAGCCCCACCGCACCAGACTTTTTAAGTCCAAAAGGTGCCAAGTCTCACACTCACTAAGTATCGTTTAAATTGGGGGCAGTATAGGCTCTTTCACCAACCAATGGCCCTCATTCAGACCCACTCGCGAGCGGCTGTCCGCTCGCAAGCAGGTCGATGTTCCCCACTGCGCATGCGCACGACGGAGGGAGCTCCGTCGTGCGCATGCGCGAGACCCGACGAGCGAAGGACTTTCCTTCGCTCGGAGTGTCTCATCAAAGGGGGCGTGCTGTCGATGGTGACTGACACCACGCCCCCTTTGGTGGGCGTGCCGGGGGCGTGCCTGCCAGACGTAGGCGTTCCCAAGGGAACGCCTACCGTCTGAAGCCGGCCCCACTGACATCACTAGTGATGTCAGTGGGAGTGATTTTGGCTCTGATAGAGCCAAAATCACTCCTGGCCTTGCGGTTGAAAAACCCAACCGCAGGCTTTTGCTCGCAGTTTCGATGGTCGCGATGGTCAAGACCATCGCGACCATCATCCTGCACGCTCGTATATTCTGTGGGTGGTGACCCACAGCTATACGAGCGTCCAGGAGGACGCTCCATATTAATGGAGGTGGGCCCTGATTCAGAGCGAGCGCTCTGGTCAGAGCGTCCGGCTCTGAATCAGGGCCAATATTCGCTGTTGTGCTATTGACTATTTTATTACTATAACCCTGCACTTAATAAATGCCACTCCTGAAAATAAATACTTTTGTTTCTCTTTTAGCAGTCCCCAACACTATTTTACCCTATCTACTATATATCGTCACTTGCTGCGGGCATTCGCATATATCAAACACTGTATATTTAGTGCGATTACCTTCATCAAGGACAATTTCCCATATATATGGTGGTTTGAATGCCATACACACATCAATCATACAATTTAGATAACACAATTTCCTTTTGTTGGTACCTTTAATTCAGATATTTCTATTTCTGTGTGGCTGGCTCAAAGCTTTTCATTTGCTAATTAACCTTTTCATTAAACAAGCACAGGAACACTAAACGTGAATTTTATAACACTTAGCAATACAATTTTGACTAAAATGTTTAAAGCTTAAGGCAACGTAACTATGAGGCAGAAAGTTATTTTAAAACACAGCAAATATCTACAGTATGCAGACTAAGCCATTTATTTTACCTTATTCCCGAATTCTTCTCTGCACCTTCTCAACCCAGAAAGCAAGAATTCGGTGTATCAACACAGATAGTTTAAGATATAGAACAAATTGTTCTTACCTGTTTGTGATGCTTCTTTCCACCTTTTGTTGATACTCCAAAATCTGTGTATTATGAGTAGAGGGATGAGATACCTTTTGATGAGCCCCCAATTAATAAAGTAAAATAATTGTGATGTCCGATCAGCTTAATAGGAGTCCCAAAGTCCAAAAGATTTATTTGAACAAAGAAATATAAAGAGTACCACCCCTTATTATGCGCATGCACGGGGGCACCAACACAAGGCTTCAATTCTCTATGCACTGATTTCCCAAGGTCACTGCAGTATAATTTAAAGGTTAACATTCAAATAGTCCTTAGGGAATAAAATCATTGGGTACAGGCAGGGATCTGTGTATACTCGACGTTAGATAGTTCAGGACCTTCTCCTTTGTGTGTGCGGCTGGATCTTCATAAAGCCTGATGGCCCCACTGATGACTATCCCATGCTGGTTTTCCTTTGTTTTACAGTATCATGGGTAAGGGGAAATATTGAGTTTCAGGGGCAGCACATTACATTGCTTAAGTGCTAATAAAGGGATCTAGAACATTACATCAATAATATCACATGTATATTTACAGCAGAGATGCAGTATTTATCTATAAAACAATACATAAGACTAAACATCAATATACAGTTATACAAATTCAATAGAAACAGAAAATTACACTTATAATGAAAATATTTATAATAATGTACAGAAAGTGTTGTATTTTATTTTACTTCATTCAGTTTTAATATTTGACTTTGACACTTTATATGCAGTTTTATACCATCATGCCACCATCGCCATCGATGGCTATCCCTAGCTGTAACTCCACACACTGCAGCATTCTATTGGCTTCATGTTCTACCAGTCAGTTTCTCCTTTCTGTGAAATAACCAGTCTCTGGGCAGATTCCTTATTGTAATTTCTCCCAGCTCCTTAATTCCCCAGATATAGTTATACACCCTCTCCCTACCCATAATGCAGCATGAAGGGGCTCAGTGAGGGCGGCAGTGTAGGTGTATAAGTGTCTGATGGGGTCACATAGAGAATAAAAGGACAGCTGTCCTGCCTCATAATCCAGGTATATCCTCACTCTGTCATAGGGTATATTGTATTGGATCTCTTTCCTGTCATGTATCACTGAGTACTTATTATACCACAAATCCCTAAACAGACACCAGGACTTGTTATTATATCCAATGTATGACTGTTCTCCTCTCCTGTCTATACTGGGATAACACATCCCTACCCCCCAACCCACTGATTTACTAACATCCACTTCCCAGTAATATCGCCCTGACGAGAATCCCCTGGTGCTTATTACCTGATCACAGTCAAATCTCTGGTCTTTCTGAATGTTCCTGGTATATATCTGACTAGGATGCAGTTTTCCTGTCATCTGATATCTGTATATACTCACCAGCTGTGGTTACATCCACTAATATGTCTGTAGCTTCCTGCACATAGATACCTCCATTTATACTTGTTATTATATCAGATAATCCTCTGTGTAATTTCCCGGAGATGAGACCCACATCCAGATTTCTTACATCATGGACTTGCGTATACTGTCTCTTTCTGTCTTTACTATCACACAAGTCACCTGTGTCTTGTTGCTGTACGACAGTCACAGGATCAGACACATTACACATCTCCTCAATGTGACGCATCTTCCTGGACAGCTCATCCTTCTTTATTTCCAGCTGCTGCATCAGATCAGAGACTGAGAGCAAAACGTGCTGTTCTTGCTTGGAGATCTCACTCAGGACTCTCTTCTCCAGGGCTTCCAGCTGTCTCCTGATGTCTCTAAACAGGGCAGTGACTCTCTCTGTTACACCAGCTGCTTTTCCCTGATCTCTCCTGCGCTCCTGCAGATTCTGGATTATTTTCCCAGCCTCCTCTCTCTTTGTGGTCAGTTTCTGCAGAACATTTCTCAGCTTCTCCTTCTTCTTCTTAGAGGCCTCATCTAGTGACTCCACCTGATGTCCTCTGTGGTCCCCAATCAGACAGCAGGACACACAAATACAGGCAGCATCCTCAGTGCAGTAATACTCCAGGATCTTCTTATGGATGGAGCATTTCCCGTTCCCCAGGGAAGTGGTGGGATCACATAAGACGTGTTCTGCTGACTTGCTGTGTACTCTCAGGTGTTTATCACACAGAGAAGCCTCACAATGCAGACAGGATTTAGCAGCAGGTACAGGAGAGTCCACACAGTAAGTGCAGATGATCCCAATCACCTCCTGATCTGGCCGAGTAGACAGGAAACTCCCCACTATGTTACACAGAGTTATGTTCCGTATCAGTGCAGGACGCTCCTGACACTCTGCTCTGCATTCAGGACAGCTATAAACTTTAGACCCCTCCTGTGTATCCAACACACAATCTATACAGATACAGCAGAAGTTGTGCCCACATCTCAGGGTTACAGGATCTGTATAAATGCTCAGGCAGATGGAACAGTCCAGCTCCTGTCTCAGATCAGCAGACGCCATCGCTGGCAGCAGGAGAGAGAAATGAAAGTGAACTTTGACACTCAGAAATTACATTCTACATGAAGGGTGAGGTTGAGCTTATCACTAAGAGTATATTTACATACTAAGTTATTCTAAGGCACACAGCATAATGCAGAAAACACATTCTACTTTTAGGGCTCTATAATGTTAATTATCACGTCTGAGTGTACCCCAATAATTAACATCAAACTCGCCACGAGTACTGGAGCAATTCATTATTGCTTCGGCATGGAGACAGCTGATACAAAAATCAGCTGTGTCCACAAACATTTTCACTGTTCTTTCAGCGCCGTAATAATAATCTGGGAGGGAACCTGCACTTACTCCTGTATATGTGCTTACTAGCTGCTGACACCAAGAGATGATCCAACACTCTTATAATATTGATTAAGTAGTTATATTGTGTCTGCGCTCAGCTAAGTGTTGAACCTTGTTAGACACTATGGTAATGCTGCAATCAATAGGGTGCTGTACTGTATAATGATCTCACACGAGTAATAAGTAAAAAAATGTGTATTTATTATCCATAAAATTTAATGGTATTGACGATATTAAAATTAACCTCTCTATACCCCTGCCTATACCTACTAAAATTCTACCTATAAACCTCCAAGAATGACGCTAATTTGCGTACGCAGTCATACAGTAAATAGAGACTCCAGACTTAGAACATGTGGTTCCAAAGCACAAAGTATTATTCAAGTAAAAGTACAGTCAGTTACATGCTATTGATCCAGACACAATTAGATGCAAAGGAAATATACAGACCCAAGTACAGTATACATACGCAGCGCTTCCGGACCCGATGATAGGCATCAGCAAGAGACCCTTCATCATTCAGCACGAAGACTAAGACCCAGTGTTTGAGCACACATATTTATACCCCCCAAAATAGACAGGACAATAGAGAAGTTTGTTGCTGATGTCATTGGTTCCCAGGGGAGAAGCATCTGTTACAGAGCATTTAACAGGCTGGTTCAAATAGACTCTCCCTGCCTCTAACAGCTGGGGGTCTTTGCCCTCCCACCCCCAAATGCTGCATCCTAACAGTTGTTATTATACATTTTGTTGCTTGTAGTCTCTGGGGTCCATAAGTTGAGAAAGCATGATGCGATCTCCACACCGATAGTACCGGAATTCTGTTGAAAGAGTAAGCATCAGTACGAACCCAAACACGGCTTTCTTAGCATGTACAGAACCTTAGTTATCAAATATCTTTATTTCACAGCATTTAAACTAACTGAACCAACTTAAATCTTATACTTTAAAGCTTATTAAACCTTATGTGTGAATATGTAATGGGTGAGTATGCGGGGTTTGATATAAGGACGCTAGTTAAATTGGGGCAGATGCGTGCGCATAAAGCTAATATAACAGCGGTTTCATACAAAGTCCTATGCATTCGCTAATATGCGATTAGTTAACAATGCAATTGTGCGTAATGTGCAGTGTTTATGCATGAGATTCCATCTATGCTGGACTTATTATATATATATATATATATATATATATACATGTACATACATACACACACACACATATCATTCCTCACTCACATTTTCAGACTGCAATACAAATGTGTTACCTCCAGCTGTGAAACTGGGGCCATTCTGTCTGGGTGTGGGGCTAAAACCTGTTTAGGATTCAGACACATTCAATTGTGTAGATCAATGTCTGGGTTATATTACAATTGCCACAACTATACTTATCTGCATACAGGGATTCCCAATTTGTATGTAAAGCACTCACAGTTTCTGGTGCATTGTCTATTCTATTTACTTTTTCTCAAGAGGCTGTTCTTCTAGTTGCCCTTGGTAGATTATCAAAAACATTGCCATCTGTTCTTAGCTCGTGAGTTGTAACTTAAAGTGATGCTGGTCGCAAAATGGCGTCTTGCAGATTCTTGTTTCTAAAATGGAGTCTAGCTGCCATTCGCAAGATGGCGTCGCGCACGCTTCAATTTTAAACTGATCTTGTCTCAGCCAATTATCCAGCTTCGACAGTATCTATCACCAAATTTGGTACCACGAGGACTAATAATTCAAAAGTTCCCAACACATAACAAAGACAATGTAGAGTTTATGAAAAAATGGGAGACAATATTACATGAATGTTAAAAAAATCTCACCAATCTGATTATCGACACACGTAAAGAATCACTTAAAAAGCTTGAAAAGGAATTTGACACACTGAATAAACAACTGGTTGAGTACAGATAGAATGAGAATTTTCTACACTTATAAACAATGGCAAACGCAGGGTTTTGAAAGGGGGGTTTCCAAATCCTTGGTTACCGAACCAATGACAAAACCTCTAGCCACAAATAGACAGACAGATAGAAACAGCTTATGCAGGATTTAGGACCACTACAGTAAATATACCACTCAGCCTATGATGGGGTACACACACACTGACTGACACAGACACACACTGACTGACACAGACACACCTCTATCACTAAAAAACATGAATGCAGCAGGCAAATAAATACAGCCAGCATGATTTATTAAAGACCCCCCCTCCCCCCAGTAGTGGTCCCCCCTTTGCAGTGCCCCCAGTGGTACCCTTTATATAGAGCCCCCAGTAGTAGTCCCCCTTATGCAGTGGCCCCAGTAGTACTCCTTATATAGAGCCCCCAGTAGTAGTCACCCCTTTGCAGTGCCCCCAGTAGTGCCCCTTTTATAGTACCTCCAGTAGTAGTCCCCCTTGTGCAGTGCCCCCAGTAGTAGTCCCACCTATGCAATGCCCCCAGTATAGCCCCTTATATAGTGCCCCAGTAGTCCCCCTTATAGTGTCCCCAGTAGTAGTCCCACCAGTAGTGCCCCCAGTAGTAGTCCCCCAGTAGTGCCCATTATATAGTGCCCCCAGTAGTAGTCCTCCCAGTAGTGCCCCTTATATAGTGTCCCAAGTAGCAGCCACCCCCTCTATATAGTGCCCCCAGTAGTGCACCCCCCCATACAGTGCCAACACAAGGAAATAACCCAGCACTAATATGCTAGAGCAATCTATTACCAATGCAGCAGTGGAAAGAGGTGATTGTCAACCTCACTGACAACAGAAAAAACAAGAAAACACTGCGCTCTAATAACTATGTTGGGACATAGGCCCTGATTCAGAGCCGTACGCTCTGAGCAGAGCGCACGCTCTGAATGAGGGCCGCCCTCCATAATTATGGAGCGTCCTCCTGGACGCTCGTATAGCTGTGGGTCACCACCCACAGCCTATACGAGCGTGCAGTTTGATGGCCGCGATGGTCTTGACCATCGCGTCCATCGCCACTGCGAGCCGGAGCCTGCGGTTGAGTTTTTCAACCGCAAGGCCCGGAGTGATTTTGGCTCTATCAGAGCCAAAATCACTCCCACTGACATCACTAGTGATGTCAGTGGGCCGGCTTCTGATGGTAGGCGTTCCCTTAGGAACGCCCCCGTCAGGGAGGCACGCCCCCGGCACGCCCACCAAAGGGGGCGTGCTGTCAATCAACATCGACAGCACGCCCCCTTTGATCAGACACAACGAGCGAAGGAAAGTCCTTCGCTCGTCGCGTCTGACGTCGTGCGCATGCTCAGTGCACAACATCGACCCACTTGCGAGCGGACAGCCGCTTGCGAGTGGGTCTGAATCAGGCCCAAAGTGTCTTTTTTTTTTTCTGTGTGCTCGTGAGTGTTAGGCTTAACCACATTAGCGCACAAGATCCAGCGACTCCAGTCGTGCTCAATCAAAAAAGAAACCAATACAAGTGTCTTATATATTTTTTTCTTCTGTGCGTGCGTGCGTGGGTGTTAGGCTGAACCACAATAGCACACAAGATCCAGCGACTCCAGTCATTCTCAATCAAAAAACAATTAAAGTGTCTTATATATTTTTTTCTTCTGTGTGTGCGTGCGTGGATGTTAGGCTGAACCACATTAGCGCACAAGATCCAGCAACTTCAGTCGTGCTCAATCAAAAAAAAAAAACAATTAAAGTGTCATATTTTTTTTTTCTTCTGTGTGCTCGTGGGTGTTAGGCTTAACCGCAGTAGCGCACAAGAGCCAGCCAGGAACGCAAGTTGCAACCTTGTGCTGCCCACCTACAGTCATGCTCCAAAAAAAACTCTGGGGCCAAGTTCTTCTGGAGCTGACAAAAAATAAAAATCATCAATTGTCTTTTTTTCTAATATTTTTGTGTGTGCGCACGACTGCACGTGTGTGAATTTGGTAACCGCACCTTGGCTACACTATTGGTGATTGTGACACTGCTTCTAGACTGCAGAAAAAATATGGAGGGCTGTCACATGACAGGAGAGCAAGGCCAAGAACCACATGTTGTAGCTGCCAGCAGTGCAAGGCCGTCAACTTCCTCGACCTCTAGGAAGGCCCATGCCCCAGGGCTTAAGTCACGCCATCGATATGGTAAAGCAAGTTTTACTGAAATTAAGAAAAAAAATTGAAAGAATATTTGCCTTTAGATAAACAAAAAATTGGCAATATGCCATTCACTACACGAAGTGGAAAGGAAAGGATAAGGCCTTGGCCTTTCTTTATGAAGATTACTGATAGCCCTTCTGCTTGTAGTAGTAGTGGTGGTGGTCCAATTAAAGATTTGAAAGTTGTTAAGACAGCTCCGGAAACACCAACTGTGTGCCCTGAGAAATAGAAATCACAAATCCCCGAGGAGAGTGCAAGTGTATCCGCGGTTGCCATGTGTGAGCCCGACCTAAATACTAGTGTACTGGAGGATCCTCCAAGTTCCAACATTTGTGTGCCCTCTGTAAATGTGGGGAAGGGCAGTCAACATCTTGCACACGTAGTCATTGAGGATGCTTCTGTGGATTTGCACATGGAGGAGGAGGAGGATATTTTGGTGGATGAAGGCGCTAAGGATGATGAGGATGTTGATTATGAAGATGTTAGTGATGAGGATGTTGATGCCGAGGATGTCCTTTGTGTAAGTAAGGCAACAGCTGTTGCCCATGGTTTGACAAAGCCCATTGTTGTCATGCCGGGACAAAAGTAAAAAAAATCTACTTCTCACGTATGAAATTATTTCCATCCCGATCCGGACAACAGTTGTCAAGCCATATGTGCCCATTGCCATGCAAGAGTGAGTAGAGGGAGGGACCTAAACCACCTAGGAACCTCCTCCTTGTTACGTCACTTGGCGCGCATTCATAAAATATCAAAGTGTATGTCGCCAAGTTCCAAAACTCAAAACGCAACAAGTCCAGTGTCACCTACCTGCTCCCTCTCTGTGAGATCCAAGCGCCTTCGATCTTCAACACCAACACCTGCATCATCAACATCCTCATTCGTCATCACAAGTAGTCCTGCTGCATCCAACGTTGGTATTCGAAGCATGATTGACTCCTCTCCTATCCGTGATTCCTCAGAAGGATCCTTAATGACTACGCCTGTTGCTGCTGCTGCTGCTTTCAGTGGATCTTCATCCCAGAAGGGGACCAGGAGGACTACTTGTAGCGTATCCTCCAAAAAACAATTAACAGTTAAACAATCATTTGCAAGGGCAAACAAGTATGACAGCAATCACACAGTTGCACAGCAGATTACTGACGCCATAACAGCTATGCTGGTATTAGATGTGCGTCCAGTATCCGCCGTTACTGCAGTGGGTTTTCAACAGTTAATTCAGGTCCTGTGTCCTCGCTACCAGATCCCTTCTAGATTCTACTTCGCTAGCGGAGCAATTCCAAATCTGTACAAGGATATAAAAAAAAAACCTTATTAATGTCCTCAGAAATGCCATTGTACCCACTGTCCACTTGACCACTGATATGTGGACAAGTGGGACAGGGCAAACTAAGGATTACATGACTGTGACAGACCACTGGGTAGGTGTATTGCCTACCACAGCAACAGCAGCAACATCTACCAAAAGACAGCTGATACAGAGGCAGGCTACTCTTTGTATAACTGGTTTCACTAAGAGGCATACCACTGAGAACCTCTTAGAAAAACTAAGGGAAATCATTACTAAATGGCTTACTCCACTTAGACTCTCCTCGGGATTTGTGATTTCGGACAATGCCACCAATATTGTGAGAGCATTACATCTGGGCGAATTCCAACACGTCCCATGTTTTGCTCACACAATTAATTTGGTGGTGCAACGTTTTTTAAAAACTGACACTGTCGTGCAGGAGATGCTCTCAGTGGCCCGCAAAATATCTGGACATTTTAGACATCGGCGACCGCTTGTCGAAGATTACATGACCAGCAGGTACAGTTAAATTTGCACTTCAATCAGCTGAACAAGAGGTAGTAACTCGGTGGAATTCTACCCTCTATATGCTTCAGCGGATGGAGGAACAGCAAAAGGCCATCCAGGCCTATACAACGGACTATAACAAAGGCCGTGGAGGGGGAACGCACCTTACTCAAGCGCAGTGGAGAATAATTTCCGTGTTGTGCAAGGTTCTCAAACCCTTTGAACTTGCCACACGTGAAGTTAGTTCAGACACTGCCAGCTTGAGTCAGATCATTCCCCTCATCAGACTTTTGCAAAAACAGCTGGAGAAACTGAAGGAGGAGCTGAAATGGAGCGATTGCGCAAAGTATGTCGGACTGGTGGATCAAGCCCTTGATTCACTTCACCAGGATCCAAGAGTCGTCAATCTATTGAAATCTGAAAAATATATTTTGGCTACCATTCTGGATCCTAGGTTTAAGTCCTACCTTGTGAGTTTTTGTCCAACAGACCAAAATCTAAAACTATGCAAAGAGCTGTTGGTCAAAAAATTGTCAGCTGCAGCCGCATTTGAAACGCCTTCATCTCCTCCTTCAGTTTCACCAGCTGCCAGGAAAAAACTTAATTTTCCTTACAGAATGCCTGCTGGTCATGCAGATCAGTCACCAAAAAATGACATCTGGTCAGGCCTAAGAGAACTGCCTACTAGTGACATGTCTTCTACCGTGACTATGTGTGATACGGTTTCCATTCACAGAATGGTGGACTCTTTCAGAGATAACATCCTAACATGTCATGACATGTCAGACAGTCCCTTTCAGTACTGGCAGGAAAAAGAGGCAATTTGGAGTCCCCTACACAAACTGGCTTTGCATTACTTAAGTTGCCCACCCTCCGATGTGTACTCCGAAAAAGTTTTCAGTGCAGCTGGCAACCTTGTCAGTAATCGGCATAGGAGGTTACTTCCTCAAAATGTGGAAAAGATGATGTTTATTAAAATTAACTACAAATTCCACGAGGAAGACCTCTACCAACAATTACATAAAAAATTACAGAGGCACCTATGGTGGATTCCAGCGGGGACAAATATTGTGTGAAGGAGAGGATGTACACACTGATGGGGATGACGAGGACAACTTGTAATGTAAAGCCAGTTTGTGTATGGGATCAGCTTGTTTTATGGGGTCCAAACAAACCAATCATTTCAGCCACAATTGCCAGTCCTTGTCGCTGAAATGATTGGTTTGTTAAATTGTCCTGTTTCATATACAACATAAGGGTGGGTGGGAGGGCCCAAAGACTATTCCATTTTGCACCTTTTTCCTTTCCATTATGTGCTGGTTGGTTTAGGAACCAATGATTTATTTTTAAATTTATGATCAATTTGACAGCCAGGGGCTGCACCCAATGAATTGTTTTTAAATTAATTTATGATCAATTTAACAGCCAGGGGCTGCACCCAATGAAATGTTTTTAAATCAATTTATGATCAATTTAACAGCATGGGGCTGCACCCAATGAATTGTTTTTAAATTCATTTATGATCAATTTAACAGCCAGGGGCTGCAGCCAATGAATTGTTTTTAAATTAATTTATTATCAATATTACACCTGGCTGTCACTGTCATTGGCGTAGCTGCGCAGGGGTGCTGTGCTCCTGTCTGTTGAGGGGCTGCTGCCCAAAATAATAAATAAACAATTTTTTTTGTTTGCGTGTCAGCCACACCTGTCATCGGCATAGCTGCGCAGGGGTGCTGTGCTGCTGTCTGTCAAGGGGCTGCATGAATATTGCAATGAAATTTTTTTTTAAGTTATTCGGTTAAAAAAAGTTTTTTTTTATCTTAAACATAGCAGAAATGTTATCCTAACAGCTTGTAAAGTTATATGCTCTAAAAAACTAAAGCCTATATTTGTAAAATACTAAAGCCTAATTCTACCAAAAAGAGAGACTGACACCACGGCTAAACATAAGAGTCACCTTCTGGATGTGAATTGTCTCATTTGCATGGGGAAAACCCAACCCTCAGATGAGATGGATCTCAGCCAGTGGACAACATTGAAATCACCATTAAAAAGTCACAATGGAAGACTACAGTGTGGAGAATCTTTCTTCACAGTCAGAAGAGGCCTCAGAGAACCTGAAAAAAAAGAAGCTCCAGGTGCTGAACTTCAAGGGATTTCTCCATCATGTTCTGCAGTGTGGAAAGGTTTCATTCACATGTTTTCTATAAAGCAGTTCAAAGTTACAGCCTTCAAAGTGTCTGGCTATAACACCCACCTTTGCCAGGAATTACCAAAGATTATTACAAGCAAAGGATTCATCTGTCCGGAATCTGTCTGGGAATTCATGGATCGTATTTGGACTGAATGCACTAAGACATTCAGTGATTCTGTCACTGTGTTCTGTAGCCCACTTTATTCCTACTTGAATCGCAAACTGAAATACGGAATAGTAAACACAGACAACATGGAGGCCTTTGTTATTCCGCTGCCTGCATGCCAACCAATACCTCCCAGACTACACGCACTAGGGAGACCAGGTCTTGATAATGACCATCCCCATCTGTTGCTAGGCCTTCTTCTTCCAAACCATCCATACTGGACTTCCTGTCCAAAAAGGGTAAGCAGGGTACAGAAATAGGAGCTAGATGTCCCCAATGACATTTTTTTTCTTCTATCATAGATGATGTGGAGAGATAAGAGCTTCAGATGTTGGAAGTACAGTGGCTCCCACCTATTTGACTTCCCTCCAGAGAAAAGAGCTCTGTTCCTCAGGAAGTGTCTATGCCTGAGCTGATAGGTAGGTAGTCTCTGTCTGTTGGTAAACACCCTTCAGGAGATGGCAACCCAGAATAACAACTATAATATAATGTGTCCACTGATAACCAGCCTGATCCCTTAACAGCAGCATACCCCATATGGCCAACTCATAACATGACACCCAGTTAAAAGCCTCCTGTTCCTAATGACACTAATTCAGTCACCATGATTGATCAATCAGCCATGTGTGGTTTACCCAATTTTTGGCCTTCCACATTCTTACATTCACATATCTAAGAAGAAGTGGACAGTGGGAACAATGGCAATTTGAAGGACACTAACTCCCTGTACTGATCGGAAAATTCTGTTACAGAACAGAAGGTTTGCAAAGGATTATTTAAGTCAATTGTCTATTTATTTTTGGAAAGCACGCTGCCTGGTCCCCTTCTGGGATGAAAAAAATCAACTACCAGCAAGCAGGCATGGCGCTCAAGAAAGACACAACGTAATACTTAAACCTTAGGTCTGAAATGTTGCATTTGCTGCTCTGTTCCGCTTGTTCACAATATATCTCATATGGTTAAGTGGACAGTGGGAACAACGGCAGTTTGAAGGCCACTAACTAACTATATTTTTTTTATGTAACTCTACAGGTTGGGAAATGCCTTTATAGAAGATTTGCAAAGCATTATTTAAGTCAATTGTTTATTTATTTTTGGAAAGCACACATCCTGGTCCCCTTGCGAGCTGTGAGGTAGTCAAAATTGACTGGAAACGAGTGGAAATAAATGTTATTGAGGTTATTAATACTGTAGGAACAGTGATTTTAGCTGTTTTTTTTATTTTTTAAGAAAAAATCCAGATCCAAAACCAAAACACGAAAACAAAACACGGAGATGAGGTTTTGGCAAAACCAATCCAGATCCAAAACCAGGGGAGATCCAGATCCAAAACCAAAACACGAGGGTCGGCGCACATCTCTAATAAAAAGCATTGACAAGGCGTAATTTGAAAACACTCAGGGAACCAGTGTTAATATGCAAATAAGACAAAATTTGGACATAACTTTATGCAGTCATCATTGTCAGTAATGACTGGAAGGAATTACAGTAACAATAAAAATGCAGGATCAGCAACTGTCTCCCATTGCAAATTCCTATAGATAAATTCTGCACCAAAATGTCTCCAATACAATTATCTACTTCCAGAGTCTCTACTTACATTTATTTTTACTAAGGTGGTGGGCAGGTGGGATAGTGCATTGTGTAGCCACTTGGTCTTCTTGGACTTGGGCCAGTTGCCAGGGAGGAGGAGAGGACGCTGCCGCTTCCAGTCACTGCCATCAGACAAACTCCGCTCCGGGGAAGGCAGTGACTGTGAGACTGCAGGCTGGGGGAGGCTCTCAGGGAGGAGGAGAGGACGCTGCTGCCTCCAGTCACTGCCATCAGACAAACTCCGTCCGCTCCGGGGAAGGCAGTGACTGTGAGAAAGCATGCTGGCCACAATCCTGCGGTGGCCATGTCGTGACATCCTCGAGTCCAGGCCCGCCCCGTCACAACCAACTCGCGCATGCACAGTGCGGAGTTTCAACGGCGCAGTGGGGAAAATTGGAGGATCCTCTATGGTAATGTCACTCTAAATCCCCTTCACGGAGTGGACCTTGACGTCATCAGCCAGTGTCCAGCGGCATTCCCTACCATCCAAGTGGGCATAGAGGGGGAATATAACCTTGTGGCGAGGATATCGAGCCCGAAGCGTAGCAAGCCCGCGAGGGGACAACTTCTTCTTTAGGTGGGGACAACTTTCTTCTTTAGGTGGCCTTAGTGGGCATGGAACTGCACTTCCGCCCTCATTCACATCACTTCCAGGTCCCTAGCATGAAGGGGAAATAAGCTCTACCGATCCTCTATACTTTCCAGGGTAACAGGAGGCTCCCGCGGAATGCGGGAGGGTATGCAACTATGTTACCGTGAAGGGGAAATAAGTGAATTTGTTCATAACTGGCTAATTCCCCTTCAAATGCAGGACCTGACCACTAGGGGGCTAAAAGGGTCCTTTCAACAAAGGTGAAATAGCCCTGTTTGTGCAAATATGGCTAGTTCCCCTTCCTATGCAGGACATGACCACTCAGGGTCATCTCTACCTATAGGCTAAATGGGCAGTTGCCCAAGGGCCCCAGGATTCCAAGGGCCTGTGGCCGATAGCACCCCTACACTCCATTGCATAGCTGCCACTGCTAATAGTCCTGCATGGGGATGAGGCAGAGGCGGGTACCCGCTCAGGGGGAACTAGCGACGGTGCAGCCGGTGCATTGCACCAGGGTCCTCTGTGGTGCAGGGGCCCATAGCCGCCGCTGCACCCCCGCTATTGTCCCCTGGGCCTCAAGTGTAGGGCAGACCGGAGTGAGTAGTGGTCTGCCCTACATAGATTACAAACGCACAGCCGCTATCAGCCACAGCCAATGAGAGTCAGACAGACTCTCATTGGCTGCTGCGTCGTCAACGGAGGGGGCTGGCTGGAGCTCACTCATGAGCTCCGCCTTCCGGCTCCCCCCATCCCATAGTGCAGAGCGAGACCAAAAGAGTGGACAGCAATGGTCGTCGGCAGGAGCGGGGATCAGGTAAGTTGCTTTTCTTTGTGTGTGTGTAAGAGGGCACGGGGGCTGGCCGAGCATTGGGGGGGGTGCTAATGGGCATACTTGCCTACTTTTGAAAATGCTTTTCAGGGAGATTGTGAAGTAACACCTATGAGTGTGGCGGTACAGTGGGCATGTACATCTGGGGGGCATGTCATAAAATTGATTTAAATCCAAATGTAAATGAGCCACAAAGCAGTTAGTAAGATCTACTTGTTGATGAAAACACACTGATACTTTTCAGAAAATGTATGTAGCCATAGGGATCATTGTGCCTTATAACCAATGCAGGGAAATTATACGAATGATCCCATTTTTTTTCCATTTGACAGCTTCATAATGGGGGTAAGGTGCAATCAGGGAGATTGCTGGAGTCTTCAGGGAGATTGCTATTATTTCAGGGAGTCTCCCTGACAATCAGGGAGAGTTGGCTGCTACTGGGGGCACTGTATGGGGATGGTGGCCGCTACTGGGGGCATTGCATAGGGGGAAGCGCTGCTATGAGCACTGTATGGGGGGGTGCTACTGGGGGCACTGTATGGGGAGGGTGGCTGCTACTTGGGGCACTGTATGGGGGGGACTACTACTGGGGGCAATGCATAGGGGGATTACTACTGGGAGCACTGCATAGGATGACTACTACTGGGGCCACTGCATAGGGGGAACTACTACTGGGGCACTGCATAGGAGGACTACTACTGGGGCCACTGCATAGGGGGAACTACTACTGGGAGCACTGCATAGGGGGAACTACTACTGGGGCCACTGCATAGGGGGAACTACTACTGGGGCACTGCATAGGGGGAACTACTACTAGGGGAAATGCATAGGGGGACTACTACTGGGGCAATGCATAGGGGGACTACTACTGGGAGCACTGCATAGGGGGATTACTACTGGGGACACTGCATAGGGGGAACTACTACTGGGGCACTACATAGGGGGAACTACTACTAGGGGAAATGCATAGGGGGACTACTACTGGGGCAATGCATAGGGGGACTACTACTGGGAGCACTGCATAGGGGGAACTACTACTGGGGCACTGCATAGGGGGAACTACTACTAGGGGAAATGCATAGGGGGACTACTACTGGGGCAATGCATAGGGGGACTACTACTGGGAGCACTGCATAGGGGGATTACTACTGGGGACACTGCATAGGGGGACTACTACTGGGGGCACTGCATAGGGGGATTACTACTGGGGCAATGCATAGGGGGGACTTCTACTGGGGGCACTGCATAGGGGGACTACCATTGGGGGCACTGCATACTTGCCTACCTTTTGCTTCTCCTCCTATGCCTGGGGAGAAGCAGGTGGGTTGTGATGGAGGCGGGGCCTAACACATCACATCATTAAGCTCCACCCCCTTCATGGCAAATTGGCGCTATTGGCTTTAATTTAAATAGGGCACGGGGCTAAATTATGCAATTCATGGAGAATCGTGTCATTAAGCCCCGCCCCCCACACGGGGACCCGCGATCTCTGAGGAAATTCTACCCATTCTGCCCACTACACTAGAAAGTGGGCAGAATGCGGGAGAAGTGCCTACCCTTCCGGGGGTGCGGGGGGTTACCCAAAAAATCGTGAGCCACCCACGAAAACCTGGAGGATAGGCATGTATGGGGCAATGCATAGGGGGACTACTACCGGGGGCACTGCATAGGGGGGACTACTACTGGGGGCACTGCTTAGGGGGGACCACTTCTGGGGGCACTGTAAAAGGGGAACTACTGGGGGCACTGCATAGGAAATTAGTTGTACATGTTCAGACTGTGACTTGTGTTTTTCCTGTAAATGACTTCTGTTTTTTTCTGCCGATAGCCTCCACCTAAAGATTGTTTAATAGGGTCCCCGATGCATTGCTTTGCCCAGGAGCCTGCACTGCTGTTTAGACAGCCCTGTGATCACTAGGGGGCAAAACGGTCCTTAAGCCGAGGGGGAAATAGTCTGCTGATACAAGGTAGCCTAGGTCCCCTTCACCATAAGGACCAGGTCCTAATAGCGAAGGGGAAATAGGCTCGACCAAATCTGTGTTAAGACTTCCCTACCGCTGTGTGTATGTGTGTCAGCTGATACAGTCATGTGATGTGCTGCCTGACGCACACAAACATCAGGTGATCATCCCCTCCTTGTCGCTATTAGAGGCGCCATCTTGTTATAGACGTAGCGCCGATTCACATTGGTTTTGGTCTTTTAGAAAATGGCGACCACCATTCGCTGCACTGAGGACACATTCAAAGTGCATTTATGTCTCTCATGCAATGTGAGGTTGGACGTTAGGGTGGTTTGGTTCTGTCAGGGAGAGGATGGCGGAGGAGTGACGGACCGTGCTGCAGCCTGTGTATATCGACGGTGACAGCATTTCCCAGCCACTCAGGTACCCGTCTTACAGTATTAAGGGGTGTAGTTCCCGGGGACCAGCTCATACCTGTTACCTTGGGAGTGAATGAGCAATACACAGGCTGAGCTTTGTCCTAGCTGACTCCCCGGCTCCCAGCTAGGGGCAGAGACAGATAATCTAATATATCTGCAAGCTGCAGTGGAACTACAAGTCCAAGCATGCACACTGCTTGGAGCTGTATGAACCACTGGCTTCCCAAGCTTGATCCAGTCTCATTGGAGCATTTACTAATTATATGCACATCTTACAGTGCTTTACTATTTGTGTGAGGTGTAAATGTGACAGTAAGAGGTGCATGGCGCCTGCGCGTTGGTCCAGGTTGGCAGCCGTTATTAAATGTAATGACTGTAAGGAAAAGTGGTCAGTTAGCGTTCCTTCTGGTACACCGGTAACGGGTGCAGGGGGGCCGAACCGGTGACTGTGAGATTGCGTATAGCTGTTATTTCTAACAGTAAGTAACTGTGTATCAAATTGACAGTACAGTATTTTTACTGGTCGGTGTAATACCGATGCTTATTGTAAGGGTACATGTATTATCTATTTAGTGGATGGGAATTTAGTGATAGTCAATGTCCATTTATTTATGCTTTTTACACAATTTCTCTTTATGTTAAAATACTATTATATAATAATAGTATTTTGTGCCCGTCATTTGCTGGGTTCTTAGCTTTTGTGGCCAGTATTGCAGGTTTTTTTTTCTCTCTATTTACCAACCTTCCATCTCTCTCTCTGCCTTTTCCTCCCCTCTCTCTGCCTTTTCCTCCCCTCTCTCTGCCTTTTCCTCCCCTCTCTCTTCTCCAGAGATGGTTTGTGGCCTTCTAATCCGGTGGGTAGTTTGCTGGGGAAGCAGAGTTGCAGGTGTCAGGCAGCCAGAGAGAGCTATGTACTTGAGGTGTGTACACCTTAGACGATTTTTTAAATGATATTGCTGATAACGACACATCGTTACGACAATTTTGTTTAATTGTCTAGTGTGTACACACTATTTTGTTAACGATGCGCGCTCCTGCAGGTCGTTCACGATATCCCCAGTCGTTTGTACTTGCAGTACAATCTGGGGATATCGTTAGCGATGCCATGCTGCCGAATGCAGCATGGCCCTGCCGTCGTTGCTGGCATCGGCAAGTGTATGCACTTACCGATGCTGACTATATCGTTGGGTACACACATTGGGGGTCATTCAGACCCGCTCGCGAGCGGCAGTACGCTTGCAAGCGGGTCGATGGTCCCCACTGCGCATTCGCACGACGGAGGGAGCTCCGTCGTGCGCATGCGCGAGACCCGGACTGCGACAGCCAAGCTGTCGCTCCGGGTCTCGCACCAAAGGGGGCGTGCTGTCGATGGTGACTGACAGCACACCCCCTTTGGTGGGCGTGCCGGGGGCGTGCCTGCCAGACGGAGGCGTTCCCATGGGAACGCCTACCGTCTGAAGCCGGCCCCACTGACATCACTAGTGATGTCAGTGGGAGTGATTTTGGCTCTGATAGAGCCAAAATCACTCCAGGGCTTGTGGCAGGGAGACCCTACCGCAGGGTCTCTGTCGCAAGTCCGATGGTCGCGATGGTCAAGACCATCGCGACCATCTTTTTGGGCGCTCGTATATGCTGTGGGTGGTGACCCACAGCTATACGAGCGTCCAGGAGGACGCTCCATTTTCATGGAGGAGGGCCCTGATTCAGAGCGAGCGCTCTGGTCAGAGCGTCCGGCTCTGAATCAGGCCCATTGTCTAGTGTGTGCCCAGCTTTACATTTAAACCTGTTATATAGCTATTAATTGACCACAATAATCTACCAAACTGGTGCATTTATACAACACATATTTAGTAAGTTTGGGGACTTGTCAGACGCCTATTTACAGTAAAAATTGGAAATCTATATATTTACATTTGTGGAGGGATTCTGTTTGGCTAGCTCTATTGAGACATTAGAAAAATATATTCCAAACATTATAATGTTCCAAACATTGGACTGCTTGACATAAGTAATTAAAATCAAATCATCATTACGTTTGCTATCAGCCAAATGAATCTACTTTTGAAAGAGCTGTGCATATAGATCTCACCTGGTTAGATGTAAACCTGATTACCATTTTTTTTTTTTACCTTTTGTGCGGTTTGTAAATGGCTAACAAGCAGGTCTATTCATGGAGGCCGACAGTCACATGTCCCAACGCAGTCATCACTCAGCCTCCCTCTAATGACACAGTGGAATATGTTGTTTCACTCATGACAGGAAGCCGACTGCTCTCCTGCTCCGCTTCTCCTTATTGTGATTGCTACATGGGTAAAGGGAAGTAGGTCTGATTTCAAGAAGTGGACATTTTATTGTATGACAAGTAAATCTGAAATGCTATCTGAATTTTGCAACATTCACAAGTACATGTATGGGTTATATTTATTATATAGCACACTGGGCATTTATCAATGGAAGCTGTGGCTGTCCCCTGCTCGCCCTGTAGTATGTAATTTAGTGCGCTCTATGGGGCTGATTTATGTGCAGTGCTGAACGCCTATTCCTAACTCTCAGGAATCTGCAAATGTGCAGAACAGGTCCTGCGTGATCACACGCAGCCCCTGTTATGCCTCCGCCTGATTGACAGCCAGAGGCATTTAAGGGGCGGTGAGTGATGGCTGGCGTTCCTGGAAACGAGGCGTGGCGGCCCAGTTTTCCAGGAGTGGAAAGGCCACTGTCTGCATCCACGGACGCAATTTCCTGGCCTCGCAATCCGGACAGCCTACCTAAGCTGAGGCTTACTCAGCTGGCCGGTGGCCCGGTGCCGTCCACCATCGCGACTGATGATCTCGATGGTGATCACATCCTGTGACTGCATATGCAGCTGGGGGTGTTATACACATCCTGCTGCATTTACATATTAACAAGGACGGAATTGCAAAGCTGCTTGCATGCAGCTTTGCAATTCCGCCCTAACCTGTATTGCCCCCTATATACTAATAATGTCTTGAGTTCTGCCTCAGACTGTGCAGTCCTTTTTCCTGGACTAGCTTCCTACGAGGTGAGTCTTATACAAGATGGTGTCCTGGGATCGGCATATTCATGATAAAGCTCAGCTTGAAATCTGTGCTGAGAAATATGCACCGTTGTCATGTTAAAAAAAATGATTTTGTACAAGGTGAACAGTGGGACTGACAGATATGGTTTATTTAGTAACTGCATAATTCTCTAATCACTGTGAGGTCTATTCATTATCCCATTTTCACCTACTTTTGTAGAAATTAAGTATCGGGGCCATTCATTACAAATGTATTACAGATATCTCCTGCTTATCTTTTAGTCCCGATCTGGCCCGCCGTACCATATAATGGGGACCTACTTTTATCAAGCTCCAAAAATACAACATTTTTCAGAACTTGACAGTGGGAACCTACTTCATCTCTAGGAAGGTCTGGGTTGCGAAAGAGAACTGTTTGGATCCCTCCACAGGACATTGGTATCATTACACGCATACGTGAACCCCAGTTCCTAAAGGAAGCTCTGTTCAGTGCTGTACTTACTGGAGTTGGTGGCCCTTCCCTTTAGGTGTGCTGTCATGATGTCACGGGTTATGGCTACTGCGCGCTAACATGTAACTCTCGCTGCTACCGAAATAGCAGTTTTCGAGATCCTGGGGACAGCTGATTTTCGGAGCAGCTGTCTCTGCATCGGAGCAATGTCTAATTGCTCCAGTGTTTTAGTATCCACCGATGCTACTCGTAGCGAGTTGTATACTAAGTGAGCACTGCCGAGCATCAGCGCTTAATGAATAGAACCCTATATCATAAACACAGATCACACTCAGTTCAAACCTGCAGATGTTTATAGTAAACGTGGCTGGGGGGGGAGTAGACAGAAGTCTCGCTACAGGTACCCCTGAAATGGCATTAGTTGCAGGACAGGTTAGTGATCTATACAAACTACCAATTGGGAAATAATAAAAATAAATAAAATATAGATAATTCCATGTAAGTAGTGCTCACTCTAGGTGCCGGGTGCTGAACAGTGGGGGCAGATTTAAATTTTGAAGGGCAAAATTTTATACGTGATGTATCCCCTACAGTAGCTATAGGGGATACATCATGCCTAATATTTTGTCCTTCAGAATTTAAATATGCCCTCCTCACTGTTCAGCACCCGGCATCTATAGACACCACTAGAAAGCGCAGTTCTGCTTTAATAATTAAACTAACTGCTAACTGTATCAAAGCCATTGCACTCAGTAATAATCCATAAGAGGCCCCAAGTGACTCGGTAGTAGAGCATGAAACAAAGATGATAAATACAGCTATTTAATGAAATTAAAAAAAATATATTTACTCCGAAAACATTGTAAATGAAGGTCCAGGGTGCCATGTATAGCACCTTCCTTTCTCTGAAACTTCTGGGAAGGAAACTATTTCCCCCGAGATTGGGCCCAACTAAAGGGATCATTCTTTCCCTAAGCATGTGGGTGGCCATATTGGACGAGCTGAGAACAATCTGTCCCCGGAATATACTGCTGCATAAATTCCAGAGCACGTTGATATCTGTTAATGTGGTCGGATGATGTCTTGCTCGTAGGGTGATGTGAAACGTTTTCTGGTAGCACAGAGGGCCTCATTCAGAGACCATCGCGACCATCGGGGCTTATGACGAGACCCTAGGGTAGGGCCTCACTTGTCGTAAGCCTCGGAGAGCTTCTGGCTCTGTCAGAGCCGGAAGCTCTCCACTGACATCACTAGTGATGTCAGTGGGGCCTCCCCCAAATGGTAGGCGTTCCCATGGGAACGCCTCCGTTTGGGCTGCCACCCCCCGGCCCGCCTTCCAAATGGGGCGAGCTGTCAATCAACATCGACAGCTCGCCCCCTTTGGATCGAGACCCGCTACGACCGGCGCCGTCGTGCGCATGCTCTGTGGGGGCCATCGACCCGATCCGAGCGCATTGGCGCTAACGACCGGGACTGACTGACCCCCAGAATATCTAGCCAGCGATCTCCTAGGCGCAAATTCCTGCCTATAGGTGACAGGACACAGAATATACAAAAGTGTGTGCCCCAATAGAGAACATTCACTGGCAAAGTGGTTGGGGCACTTCTGCTGTACATCACTGGTGCCCTGGCTTTGATTCTAAATAAAGCTGGGTGCACACTATCGGATCGTGTGTGCCAATCCGATAAACGCTCCAATCCGACTGAGCCCATACGATTTGTTGCTCATTGTGTACTTTCTTTTGATCTCTGCTTTGTAATCAGAGGGTTGAAATGAGATCACGTGTACAGCACATGCTATATCACCCTTTATCAGTTTTAAACGCTCCTGCATACACTCCAATTATTGGGCCAATTAGCCGATTATCGGCTGATTGGCCCGATATTGGATAGTGTGTACCCGGCTTAAGGCACCATGGGGGTCATTCAGACCCGGTCGTTAGCGCCGATGCGCTCGGACCGGGTCGATGGCCCCCTACAGAGCATGCGCACGATGGCGCCGGCGCCGTCGTGTGCATGCGTGAGACCCGCTACGACTGTGGAGAGCTTCCGGCTCAGACAGAGCCAGAAGCTCTCTGGGGCTTACGACAAGGGAGACCCTACCCTAGGGTCTCATCGTAAGCCCTGATGGTTGCGATGGTCTTGACCATCGCGACCATCACCTTAGGCGGTCGTAAGGCTGTGGGTGTTAACCCACAGCCTTACCACCGCAAAGGAGGACGTCTTGAAAATTCAAGAGGTCCTCCCCTCATTCAGACCGACCGCACGCTCTGTGCGACCCGCTCTGAATGTGGTCCAATATGTCTGGAGCTTGTATGTTATCCGGGGGTTGTTGAAAACACAGGTGCTTAGCTTTTCTCACACATTCCAATAACCTATGCACGGCTTTATATAGAGGTGCTCCATCAATAAAGGATAATTATAAACCATTACGCTTAGTAAGCAGATTTCGGCTCTTGCTTAAGGGGTAATATCACTCTTGGTTTCAGCTGCTCAGGTACATCTGTAAATTCTGCCTTTAGTCAAATATGGCTTCCTGCGCTCCCAACTTTGACAGAGAGGACGTTTTCCTTAAGTAGTTTGCAAGTTCAAAGGGATCTGTGTATTTTGAGCTAAAGGGTGCACTTATTTCCTGCAAGCCATAGAATGCTCCTGGGGCCTAAAATGACTCTAACAGACTGTAGAAAGTTCACTCAGTGAGGTGATCTATTAAAAATTATTTTTTAAATATTATTATTATTATTATTATTATTTTGTAGGGTTACCGTGCAGCTTCTCGTTTTAAAAATGATTTTAGACAATCAGTTTCTTTGTTTTACAATATGACCGAGCTACATGGAAAAGAAACATCGCTGACAACATAAATACATGGCTGAAAAATACAGATGGAAGCCATAAACAGATTAAACATTGGGCGTAGTACAGTGTTGGCTAACCTTGACTCTCCAGCTGTTGTGGAACTATATATCCCAGCATGCCCTGCCACAGTTTTAGCATGCCCTAATAGCTAAACTGTAGCAGTGCATGCTGGGTTATGTAGTTCCATAACAGCTGGAGTGTCAAGGTTAGCCAACACTGGTGTAGTAGAAGTTGCATGGGTAGATAAATGGCTATACATGAAGTATCACCTGATGGTAGTAAGTAGTGTAGGAGATGTAAGTGCACTTTGCGCTCTCTGCACCATCTGATAGATTTTTACATTTTACACCAATTTGAATCGATTAATAAAATATTGTTTGGAGCATCTTTCACATAACTATGGCATCGGCCATGCTGCACGGCTGATGCCATATCTGAAAGATATCTTTCACATCTGCTTGTGTGTACATATAGGGGCATATTCAATTAGCCGCGAAAAGTTCCGTACTTTTCGCATGCTGGACTGTCGCCGGGTTTCAATGCAAAAAAGTATCGCGCTTATCCCCATATTCAATTAGAAATCAGTGAAAACGGGACCCGGCGAAACTGTAACATGCGAAAAGTACTGTCAGATTTGGGGAAATCATCCTGACACCCCCCAAAAGATGCACGGACATTGGGGATCACTATAGATACCCCCGAATATGCCTGATGAAGGTATTTGGGGTACTTAAATGATCTCAATAGCTGCTAATTAGCGTCCTTGCATAAGTGGTGAAGAATAGCATTTAGCAGTTTTTTGGGGTGAAAAGATGTAGTCTCTGCAAATTTGGGGTACATGAAAATGGGTGCTAGCATATTTTAAAGTTGCTAAAGTGAACTTTTAAAAAACGTAAAAAATTCACCTGCTGCAACGACCTGCAAATTTAAAAACACCTGGGGCATACTTGGGGGCCCCCTGGAGTCTATTTCGCTAGTTTTTAAGTTTGTCCCCCAACTTTGGACTTTTGCCCCCAAAATGAAAGTACTTTTTTGGGGTGATCTAAAGTATTTTTTAAACTTTTTCTGGCGCAGTTTGCCTTTGGGGGACTGTCCCAAATGTGCAGGAGGGTTTTCCGAGGTTTGCATCCCAAAACCCCAATTCTGCACTTTTTTTCCGACACCTATTCAGAGGCAAAACTTTTTTGCAGGTTCCAATGCATTGAGTTTCCACACCGGCGAAAAGTCTACGGAATTGAATACGGAGGAAACATTTTCGCATGGCGAAATATCGTCACTCGCTATACTTTATTGCAGAAAACGGCTTTTCGCAACCAATTGAATACGGCCCATACTGTTCACACTAGACTGTTTTAGCAGGGTGTCCGTGCCCTGCCTGATTTTTAAAGGGCAAAATGCACCCTGCCCCTTTTAGCGGCGCCCTGCTAAAACAGCTTGGCCAATGCCATTCTGCTGCTGCCTGAATAGATGCTGTGCGCTCAGCATCTATTCACATTAAGGAAGAGCTTCCATTAGTGATGTCACTGGGCCGCACCTCCCCCAACATTGACACAGGCTGGCTGCGACCCCTTTTCGGGCGCGCACGCTCTAGTGCCTGCCCAGCCGTGCGCCTGCCCCTCCCCAATTCTAGCGGGAACACTATATATGACCGACCCATATGCTGGTCACAGGAACACACAGCTGATTCATATGGCCAGACAAAACGAGTGGCTGATTGGGAAGTGTATGTACAAGGTCATTTGTGCATAAAGAGCCCCATACATCTGCGACAGATTGCCGCCATCCTGCAACTTGGCATCGCAGGATCGCTGAAATCCAACATGTTGGATTTCACAGATATGCCGATCGCTATCAAAAAATGATCGTGATTGGCAGATCGGTGAAATTTAACATGTAGAATTTCACCGATCCTGCGATGGATTGCGGAACATCGATGGTCCCCGTTCAGCATTTTTGACCGGCGGATCGACGTTTCCCATCTGATCGCAGGCATCCGTCGCATATCTATGGGTACCTTAACTGTGCCAGTTCGTTCAGCGAGTCAGACGATCTAATGATTTTTTGTTCAAGTGTATACCCCACATTAGTTTTAAGAGGGGCGTGTCCAAGCTTATATCTAACTTTTCCAGCATTTGTGAGCTACATGCAAAAGCAGCCAGTATATATCCTGCATGCACAAACAAATGTATTTGCACCCCTTGCATTTCATGGTTTGTCCAGTTACGCAGTTACTTGCCATTTATTCCTAACTCAGAATCAGGCCCCGATGTTTTCTCATCACTAGCCACAGACAAATGGTAAATAGCAGCACCATGTACAATAAATCTTCAATAACCAGCAATTCTGTCCATATTGCCTTCGCTTGTGGGGAAGACATAATGGGGCTAATGCAAACTTGGTCGTAGTTGCACCCCATATAGCAAGTGCAAAATGCATTCTCTAGTCAGGCTTATGTTATGCATAGTGGTTCCCAAACTTTTTTGAATCATGGCACCCTATAGTATCAGCATTGTTTTCGTGGCACCCCTAAGTTTAAGTTTACTAAAAAATTTTCTGAATCTCTCAATGGCAAAGTAGTAAATTGTGCTGACCTGTCATCCTTAGGGTCAGTTATGTGGTGGTGGACAGGTTTGCGCTTCTGTTTGTCCACATATTTACATTAAATAGTTTTATTTTGTGCTGGACCACAAACCTGAGGCACCCCAGGGTGCCACAGCGCACAGTTTGGGAACCACTGATATATACACTTACAGCTATCATTTGAACCATTTATTTTGCTTGTGAAGTCCATATTTTCTTATTAGGTTTCAATAAAACGTAAAAACGTCCCTAATACATCAGAAGTAGCCCTCCATCTAATGTATGGGGAAAAATTTTTCCTAAAATACAAACATGAAGACTTTGTACATGCATAAGCAACAAAGATTGCACCAATCAGCATCAGCGCTGCATTCACAATCAGCCAATCACAGGATATATACGCTAACACTGGTGACCATCATCATCCTCCACGTATGTTTGTAGCTGCCATTAACTACTTGCATGTAATATGGCGTTCTCACACAGTGTCTTTGTTTTGATCTATAATTATTCTCCGTTGTGCGAACAGACCCTCACTGTACTTTGGCCCTTTCCTCCCCATCCTGCCTCTTTAGGCGCATTTAATAGTAAGTGCCAAAATCACGCCAATCTGCTGAGTGCCAAAATCACTCCAATCTGCTGAGGCTCGTGCAGGTTTACTGGGCAAACGCAGAGTGACTTTTTTACATAGTTTCTGCGTCAGCTTCCATGGATAATGGAAACCGCTCTGGAATAGAGCATAAATGGCACACTTGCATTTTTACCAGTCCGATGGGGTCACTGTACACCCCATTTGTTGTTAACATTGTGCACCGGACTCTATGGCCTGAGTAGCAAATGGGGGGAAAAAAAACATGTTGCACTGTAGGTGGGGCAAATTTAAAATGTGCACAAGATTAGAGTTGGGAAGGGAGTTTCCCAGCATAGGGCCATATTCAATTTGAGGCGAAAAGTCAGTTATCGGCGATAATGTCATTTTCGCCTGTTTCATTTATCCCTGTATTCAATTTCAAAGACTATTCGCAGGCACGAAAAGTCTTTGTTAAAAATCGGGGATAAGTTTTCACCATATAATACATGGCGAAAAAAAGTGCAGAATTGGGGTTTAGGGGTGCAGGCTTAAAAAAATAGCCTGCAGCCCTGGGAGTGTTCTCTAAAAGTAATCTGTGGCAAAAAATTTTGAAAATACTCAGGACACCCCAAAAAAAGTACTTGAATTTTGGGGTTAAAAAAAATTAAAAATTGGGGGACAAACTTCTAACCTAGCAAAATTGATTCCTGAGGGGTTCCCAAGTATACGGCAGGTGTTTTCAAGAATGCGGCGGGTAGCGGCAGGTGCATTTTTGAAGAATTTTACAAAAGCAGTTTAGGGACTTAAAAATATGCTTGCACCCATTTTGATGGAATAAGTTATTTTTCCCCCCCAAAAAACCCTAAGTGCTATTCTTCACCCCTTCTTCTAAAGCCGCGGCTATTAAAAACCCTGACTACCTTCAGCAGCCCAAATCGGAGGTACCCATAGTGATCCCCCATGTCTGGACGGATCCTAATTGAATACTGGGATAAAGTGGGCACGCGCCCGATACTTTATCCCAGAAAAAGCGTCGATGATGGGGAAACGTCCGACCTCGGACTTTTCGCCTGTAATTGAATACCCCCCATAATTGCAGTGTAAAAACAAAGCTGCCCAATATTGGTTCGGTATATGCATTAGCAGTCTATTTTCCTTGCATGCAAAACAATGAATGAATTTGCACCCATGCATTGCAACATGTCTTGTTCCAGGAACAAAGAGTTCCTTTTTTTTATTTGCTTATTTGCTTGCTGTGTGTACGGGCAGCCAGAGCCCGCCTGTACACCTTCGCCGTGCGGGAGAGGGGCGGGACACATCCCCCCCGGCCTGCGGGTCCTGAGACCAGAAGACAGATGATAGCTGTTCAGTGTGTATGAACAACCACCATCTGCAAATATATCTTTACCCAGCTTAACTCTAAATCAGGGCACAGGTACGTAGTAAATAAAAAGGGTTACTGCTTGCATGTTACTGTATGATTAATAGCAGTTTGCAGCTTCTAGCGCTGAGCTCGGTTCTGGTGAAATCACTGTTACTTTTTGTTTTGTATTTTATAAAACTATTGTTTATTTCTAATTAACAAGATAAACATTAGAATTTTTTTTTTTGTAGGCAGTTTAATTTAATTACAAAAAATCAGCGTACATTCAGAGCTAGTTCACACACTGGGAAAACCTCCACACTGTAGACCGGTGAGCTCGAACGTGAGCTTTAGACATGTGAGTGAAGAGTTTTTAACTAATTTTTCATGCTTTCCTTCTTTGTTGATATAATCTATATCACTGTCTGCATATGTTATTACGTAAGAAATAGATTGTGGGAATGTCACCTTTCGACTATTAGACCTAATACCCACTGGCATTCATTTGGTGCATTATACTAGCGCAGGCCTGGCCAACCTGTGGCTCTCCAGCTTTTGTCAAACTACAAGTCCCATCATTCCCTGCCACAGTTTTAGCATTCCCTAACAGCAAAACTGTGGCAAGGCATGTTGGGACTTGTAGTTTTCAACAGCTGGAGAGCCACAAGTTGGCCTGGCCTGTACTAGTGTTTAACAACAATCTTAATGCAAAATGGCAGGGAATAGTAGCTCATTTTCAAATGCTGTTATCATTTGATTATATATATATATATATATATATATATATTTATTTATTTATTTGTGACTATGTAAGAGTGACTTATGCTATTGGATAAACCTGTATTTTTGGTTCAGTGATCTTTTGCAATAACACGGTAATAATTATATTTCTGTATTGGAGGTGCTTCCGCAAGCCAAGGTTCTACAAAGCTGTCTTGAACATTACGGTGCCTGCAGGCATATTCACTGTGTTGTGTGTTTTGTTATACTTGTGTAGCCTGCAGGCATATTGACTGTGTTGTGTGTTTTGTTATACTTACGTTGCCTGTAGGCATATTGACTGTGTTGAGTGTTTTGTTATACTTGTGTAGCCAATTATTGTTAATTGCCTGGCTTATATCACCACGTGTGCCTGTTATTACAATTCCCCTTTATTCCTGCTGAATCACTCAAGCTATTCTTTGTAGGTAGCTCAGTTCTCTTCTAGGTAGAAGACAAAATAATAATGATGAGTTTTAACAATACCCCACCGTCACACAAAGATTAAAGCCACTTCAAATGGATCTGAGCAATGATGTTGAAGAGTCTGACTTGTATGTAAATATATTTATTTGTGAATTGCTGTTTATCAGGGTCGGTGTCATAAATCTAAAGAATGAAATTTAGGAAACATTTAGCACTGTGTGACTTTTACTCAGTTGATGGACATTAGCAATATAGGCCGGTCCCGCATTGTTCTGTGTGTCAGACCGGCGTTCAAGTCATTTAAAAGCATTGTCATGATGCGTATATAGATGAATATCAGTTGGTTTATATTGTAGTCTGTTCTGTTGCAACAATAATTATCTTTATAGAATTATGTTCTTTTGTGGAACTTATTGATGCAAATCTGTATAGGTGCATAAGCATGCTTGCGCTATTCTGAGCTTTCCCTGGGGGCGATTAAAATTTTTAGTTGCACGCTGCTCAGTATTGGGTGACTGACGGAGCAATTCAATTGTTGCTCCGATCGGGCAACAGTGCTGTTTGCGACGACATTTCTGTTCGCAGCCTCTTGAGATGGCGAGCAGAAATGTGCGAAAAGTCCGTGTTTTGGGTGCCCAACTGGTAGTTTGAGCACCTTAACCAGTACCGGGTGCTTTTGGGTGCAACAAGCACGATTATGGGTGCCCAAAACAATGGAATTGCGCCCATTAATTATCACCGCTCAAAAAACAATTTAATCACCCCCTCTGAGTGGTTCTACATAAGTTATGCTGTGCCAACTGGCCTGGTAATATTCTGCATCATGCCCATAATGACTGCTGCTTATTTCCCAAGATAAATTAGATTTATTATTAGTGTTCACGCCAGGCTTCTAAAACATCCTGTACTGTGCCTTCCCCGCCAGCCGCAGTGTCCCGCGGGTGGGAGAAGTTACGGTGACCTATCACCGCTGGGTGAATAGCTGCCACGTGCATGAGGCATCTACTCACCGTGAGGGGAGAGCTTGGGGGAAGCCCAGCACCTCCCTAAGTGCTGGACACACCCCCAAGTGTGAGAAATTGGGGGTATGTCCCAATGACACGCCCCCTCCTAGGTTAGCCACGCCCTTTCCACGTGCTACCCGACCCTGTCTGGCGGGAACACTATATTACTAATATGTTAAAATATATATATATATATATATATATATAAATTTATTGTTTTGGGCGTTGTGATAAGTAATGGGGCGCCCATCGGAGCAATTCAATTGTTGTGGGCGTCTATCAATTATTGTGCTTGGTGCGGCAAAAACAGACTGGGTTTAGCCGCGTATATAACGGCTAAACCCATCTATAATCCTGGTTAGTGCACCCAAACGACGCACATTTCTGCTTGTCACCTCAGGAGGCAGCGAGCAGAAATGTCTGCACATGGCTCTCTCGCCCGATCGGAGCAACAATTGAATTGCTGTATCGGGCGCCTATAATTTTAGTGCGGTGCACAAAACCGTTATATTCCCCCCCCATGGTATATTAGTAACCGATTGCTATGTTAGGAGGGAGGTGTTTCTTTCTTACATCATTCTAACTCAGAGCCACAGGGGTGACACTTACTCTCCTGCTCTGTAGAAATGCTTTGTGTGGATTGGTGCAGTAAGGGACGATCATAAACCCTAATTGTCCATCTGGAGAAAGCAAGACGGAAACCTTATGGCGACCATCGCCATTTTTGCAGTAGGAAAATGTTTCCTTCCATTATCCCAAAGATATGAATGGGATAAATTACTTAGATCAGTCACTCCAATGACATCCTGTAATAATTGTAGCCACACACATCATTTCCCATAAGTAAGGCTGCCAATCCATTATTAAACTCTTAGAGAATTTTCCATCACTACACCATGTGGTAAGGAATTGCTGGGGGAAAAGCATTTCTTTAATTCCCAGTTGATCACCCAGTGTCCTCTCATGACCCGTGGTGCAAATAGTTCATTAGGTAAATCATAGACTATAACCCATGTATATTTATACGTATTACTCTATAGGCAGCCTAAAGGGTGTCCCGAAACGTTGGTACTGCATGTGTATTTCGTGTGAATACGTTATTTAAAGCTGAGAAAGTCTCCGGGTACCAATGCTTGTTTGTGCTGCTTTTCTGTGTGACCGTATCCAGAGGGCACCGGAGCATATAGCACCAGAGGGCACCGGAGCATATAGCACCAGAGGGCACCGGAGCATATAGCACCAGAGGGCACCGGAGCATATAACACCAGAGTGGAGATTGCTGGGTACAATTAACACAAATGGACTACCCAGGTGGAAAATTGGAAAATGATGGAGAACCACTCTCTTAAAGCATTGTTGGGACCTTAGTGTGGTTGGAAGATGACCGCACACCCTGAGCCATAGTAGGTGTCTTCTGACCACCTTTACCAACATTTCTAATAATGGGAAAAATCAATTAAGAAGTTCAAGTTCAGAACATAGGGCCTGATTCAGACCCGCTCGCGAGCGCTGAGTGCTCGCAAGCGGGTCGATGGTACCCTAGTGCGCATGCGCACGACGGAGGGAGCTCCATCGTGCGCATGCGCGAGACCCGGATAGCGACAGCCAAGCTGTCGCTCCGGGTCTCGCACCAAAGGGGGCGTGCTGTCGATAGTGAGTGACAGCACGCCCCCTTTGGTGGGCGTGCCGGGGGCGTGGCTGCCAGATGCTGCCCATGGGAACGCCTACCGTCTGGGTACGGCCCCACTGACATCACTAGTGATGTCGGTGGGAGTGATTTTGGCTCTGATAGAGCCAAAATCACTCCAGGGCTTGCGGTCACCGAGACCCTACCGCAGGGTCTCGTCGCAAGCCCGATGTTCGCGATGGTCTTGACCATCGCGACCATCATCATGGACGCTCGCATAAGCTGTGGGTGGTAACCCACAGCTATGCGAGCGTCCAGGAGGATGCTCCAAAACAAAAACAAAAACGCCCTGATTCAGAGCGGGAACTCGTTCAGAGCGTCCGGCTCTGAATCAGGCCCACAGTGTTCATTCTAGCACCCTGCACCTGTCACTGCCCGCGCAGTTCCTCTTTTCCTGCCTGCGGTGTTGCTCTCTGCTCTGGTGCTTCTAGCACACTCAGTTGATGCTACAAACTTTTGAGATACAGACCAGAGTGTGCTTGAATCATCAGAGCAGAGTGCTATACCCCAGGCAGGAAAGAGGAACCGCACGAGTTGTAACAGGTGCAGGGTGCTAGAATGAACACTAGAACTTGTGGCCCCCACCTCCCGTATAGTCGGTGCAGCTACCATCTTCCGAACAGTTTCCACTGCTGGATAGATGTCTGCAGATGTGGACCGCAGACATGCTCCCATACTAATGCTAACGGCAGCAACTGTGCGGAGGTGGGGTCCCCATGTTTTCAACTTGAACCTTAAGTATTGTAGTAGTTCTTTTGAGACGCACTTTGCGATGTCAGGGCCATTTAACCTGCTTGCTGTAATATCACTGTGTGTATGGACAACATAAGTGCAAAATATTGTCCTTGGCTTGTAGACATTCAACAGCTCCCTGCAGTTATTTTTCACTAGAATAGTGTAACGTATGAGCAACATATGCAGCAAACATTTTGATTACCTTAAAACTGAACATTATTTGTATTATTTCATAAGCCAAAATTCTGCTGTGATAGACCTAAATAGTGGCTTATGAAATATTACTAATAAAATGTTTGTTCAGTGTTAAGGTATTCAAAATGTTTGCTGCATACGTTTCTCACCTCTTATTGAGGGCCGAATTCAATTAGTGGGGAACAGGATGTTTTTTGACAAAAAAAAGCGACATTTTCGCCAAAGAACAGGCGAAAATGGCAACCAGGCGAAAAATGGAGGAAAAAAAAATGGAGAACAGTTATCTCTATCCCAGACCAGGAGAAAAAAAATGCAAAATCCCTATTTTTGGCTAAAAATAAGGGGATTTCTTTCTGAACCCTTTGGACCCACCCCCAATGATAAATTAGTGCAAAAAAATTAGTACGCTGCGTACTTTGGTGAAAAATAATTGCGCAAATTTTGGGCGAAAGAAAACCAACAATCGTTGAAAATATTTTTAACGTATTGGGTCTGATTTCCCGGGGGCGGTATGGTTGTGTCAAGTGTTTTAAACATCGCACGCGGTCCCAGCAGGCATTTTTTTAATGGTTTTTAAAATTCCGCTTTTACGGCACGAGAATATACTTGCATCCATTTTAACGTACTCCCAATTTATGTGGAACAATAATTTCCTGGAAAAAAAATTGCTTTCTATAATTTTCAACGATTTTTATTTTTTTTTTTATTGCCCAAGCTTTGCGTGGTCATTTTTCGCCAAATTACGCAACTTACAAAAAAAATTTGGGCTAATTTATCATTAGGCGGGTGTCAAAAGGTTTCTGAAAGAAATCCTCAAGTTTTTAGCCAAAAATTGGGATTTTGCTATTTTATTTTTTTTTCCTGGTCTGGGATGTAGAAAACTTTTCTCCAGTTTTTTTTTTTCTCCATTTTCGCCTGCTTGCCGGTTTCGTCATTGGTGAAAAAAAATGTCCGTTTTTGCCGCTAATTGAATACGGCCTTGAGAGTATTAACAATTTTCATAGTTCTAAAAAGGATATTTTACAGTAAGAAAAACTTTTAGTAATGAGAGAGAATATATATATCTAACACCTACGATAAGGCTTCACTCCACGGACTTCTTTCATTGCAATGAACAGACAAATAGCCCAGATAAATCCGACGTTTCGGGAATAACGCCTCGTTTTCAAGGGATAACCAAAACTTTGGATTTATCTGTGCTGTTTGTCTGTCCATTGCGATGAAAGAGGAGTCCGTGGAGCCTTATCGCATGTATATTTATAATTACATTACAAAGACTCAATACAAACTCAGCATAGTCTTCATTATAACAGTATCAATGTGTTTTAATTACTGTACATATATATGTAGATGCACTTTTCCTGTTATGCTAAGTAGTGTGGACAATAGTAAGAGCCCAGGTAGTGAACGCAGCTGATAAATTACTTTGGTGCATACAGTTGTTTGTTTGTTTTTTAGCACTTGATGAACATGTTCCCTGGCACCTTAAGCAGTCCTGTTGGCCTATAGCATTGATAAGCTGGTTCCTGAATTGTACATTATTGTCCACCCTTAATTTAAACATATCAATATACAGTATATGGAATATCAGTAAGCAGTAAATTAGACTAAACTTATTTTGCAGCATATTATTTTGAGCATCTTGTTTTGAGCAAGAAAAAACAAACCACAAATGTTTATGATGATAAAACTATCCACAGCTAGTGCAAATCTGTGACCTATAATATTCCTAAGAACAGGGGATATACCTAATTTGGTGACCGTAGGAGCAAGGGAGATCTGTAGCTTCGTAAATTGGAATATCCATAATAATTAAACGAAATGCATCAGGTAGGCTGCTTTGGGGCTACCGCTGGAGCAATAGTTACAACATCCTCAGCTTAGTAATAATTTAATGAACCCATAGGGTGTACACTCACATGTGACTGGTCACTGGATACAAAGTAGCTGACCTACAGGTATAATATCTGTAGCAGAATTATTTAAGTTGGGCCTTCATACAGTATTACATTTTATTGGGTAGTTTTCTGCCTTCAGGCCAGTATTATGGACAATCTAAGAGGGGCCAGGTTACTGTTCCATTAATATGGATTGGTCATAAGGCCCTTACACACTAGACGATATTTTGAACGATTTGGCCGATTCCGATGCATCGGTGTTTGTTGCATTTTCTGATCTTCTCTACATGCAGGAAGATCCATCAATCTCGTTAACCATTCCCCTCAGATCGTGCAGTGTATACGCACTACTGGACGATCAGGCGATATGGTTACATTATATAGTTAACGATCTAACCACCAAACGATGCAAGATATATCCTTTGGACAGTGTGTAAGCACTAGATCGTTTGCCTGGGAGTTCAGGGGAAATTGTTAACAACATCGCATTGCAAGTCGTCTAGTGTGTACCCAGCTATACTGTAGAGGTGGAGACAGGAGTGACTATTCCCTGTACTTGGGGGGGAGCACATTTACCCTGATAAAGTTTGGATGAAGTTCCTGGTTACACTACATCTGTTGTAACAATTCCTCTTATTTCTTTTTGTTATTATAGTGAATATCTGCTTGCGACCAGCACTTAGCCAGCAATCATGACCGAGTTCTGGCTGATTTCTGCTCCTGGGGAGAAAACCTGCCAACAGACCTGGGAGAAACTGATGGCAGCCACCACCAAGCACAACAATTTGTCAGCCAACGCCAAGTTTAACATACCCGACCTAAAGGTAAATGTGTTGTTTTTTTTTTTTGCGTTAACTAGTTCAACACATATGATGGCAATCAAAAATTAAGTGTGAAGTCCAGGAACAGAGCATTTTGTGTGTGTTTGTGTCTTGGGATTTCTCAGCCTACAGCTTCCTGCTGTTATATGGACACAGAACTCCTAAGTGCCTCCTTATCTCCTGGCTGGCGAGGGTGCAGTCTAGATGCACTGATAATGGATGCAAAACGCTGTCCTTACTCAATTTCTACTTCTCTCTATAACCCATCTCTCTATTTCTTTCTATAACCAGACTACCCCATGTCGTCTCTTAGACCGTCTGTCTCATGCATTCCTTATCGGTTTCATTTCTTTTTTTTTTCTTCGCCTACCTGTCTTATTCCTTCACCGTGTCACATTCCCTTACATACTCCGCCTGTCTCATTTTTTCTGTGTCTCTCACTATACTTCAGGTGTTATCTAAGCACTCAAAACTGGGTACACACCTTACAACGCTGCAATGGGGTGAAAATTGCTGAATGTCATTTGCTCCCATACATTACCGGATTTTCATTCCAACCAACTAGTTGGATGGTTGGAGGAAAGTTGGTCTTGTGTACGGACAGCTTAAGGTACTAATGAAGTCACCTGTGCTCCAGCATGGATATCCTTAAAACATGGACTGTAATGGCAGTCCACATCTTAAGGATAAGTTGAGGCTTACGTGTAGTGTGTGCTAGAAGCAGGCTTAGGCAAGTTGCTCTGCAGCAGCTTTGAAACTACATGTAATGGTAAGTTTCCTCCTTCTAAACTAAACTTAATAGAGCTTTAACGGTGTCGTTACTAGTAGATAATACACATTTGCACTGCAACTCCCACCATTTGGCTATTAAACAGCCCCATGAGACCTGTACCTGTCCAGCTATGTAGAGGAGACGGATGTGCTGGGCATCAGTGATGTCTGTGGGTCTGCAGCTGCAGGCCCTCTTGTGGTTGGGGAGATGCCCAGCCTCCTTACCTCTTTGCCTGCCTAAGTGCTCACAATTAGCAATTTAGTTCCTGAGGACTCCTTTGAGGGATCTCCCAGCAGAGGGGGCTGGAGGTAGGGAAACCACTGGAGGAAGAACTTGCTACAGGTATCTGTGAAACAAAGCTGGATCTTAGTGCTGGAGACGGCCGCTCTGCCATCTTTAAGTAGGTGGTGCATTTAATTGGGTCCTGCTTTTCTGGCTGTTTCCAGTTTAAATGTGGGCAGGGATAGAGTAATTTTTAGCCAATCGGGTCATTGGAAGGTTTGCGGCAGCACCGTGTGCTCTGATCTTGTGCATCTGACTTGTTAATTACCTGCCTGCTTAATGATATTGCCCTGTGAGTGCATCGTCTTGTGTTTAATAAGGGGGGCTCCTGGTTGATGGCAGCATTTTGGGCATATTTTGTGCTATGCTTACATCTATTGATATGAACCTATTTTTGGACTTTTGCCATTTACTCAGAATGTTGCCGTCATATCTAACATCAACCTCTTGTGATCAATGAAGCTTAATAACACGGACACAACAGTTGCTGTCACTCTGCCCTTAGCTCTCGGGAAGCAGGAGTTCCCACCGTTTGGTCATTCAGCAGTATGGGATTTACTAAAATAATATGGTGCAGCAAAAATGTATATTTCTACTTCAGGGTCCATAGGGTATCCACAGGATACCTTGGGGTATAGGTGTGACGTCAGTCGCTGGGCACCATAGAGTTAAGCTTTTCAGCCTCCCAGGATGCACTAGGGTCCCCCTCCTATACCCCGCCCCCGAGCCAAGGCACCTCAGTTTAGTTTGGTGCCCGGCCGGCGTCGGGTGCACCTGTCGGAGTGGGGGCTAGAAGAGCCCCTGAAGCTTTCTTCAGTGCAGCTGTGGCTGCACATCTGGATGTACAGCATGGACAGTCAGTCCTGACGTCCATGCTGTCTTCCCTACACCCCCGCCGGTACCAGAACGCCGGTACCGATCCGGGGATGCTGGTGAGCATCTGGGGTCACAGCTAGCGGTGACCCCAGATGTTCCGGACCATGGCCGGATCCAAGGGGGACAAAGGTAAGCAGCGGGGTCCCGCGGTGGGTCCCCGCTGGTCACATGGTCCTAAGTCCCCAGGCAGGGGGCTCCCTGGGGACTGGCTGCAGCGTGGAGCCAGGCGACCAACCTGCGCTTTCCACTACCCCCTGGGACAGCGGACCGCAGCAGAGCGGTAGCGCTGCGGCGTCCCAGGGGTTAAATGCATGCCAGGGGAACGCGCCTTCCCTGTCTCACAGCCGGCGCCTCCCCCGCTGCACACAGCCCTCTCTGCATGCTGCCGACTGGTCCTGTGGCAGCGCTCCTCCCCCAGGCCAGCCTCCTCTCTGCTCCTCGGCGGCCATCTTCTCCAGAACGCATGGTGAACGCTGCTGGAAGCGCTGGACGGAAGCATCGTGGTCTGGGTCCCCCCGCATACCTCTCCTCCGCTGTGGCTCAGGTCTGTGTATGCAGCGCTGTGTCCTACCAGGCCCTGTGTCTGTGTAGTTGAGTGATCAGCGCTGTTAGTGCAGGAATTGTTATTTCTCTGCATTGTATGTGACTGTGCTAGCGCTGCCTGTAACTTTTCTTCTCTAAACTGTCAGCTTTATTACTGTCCCTGTTCTTTCTGCTAAAGCCCTTGCGGTGCGGTGCTGCAGGGTGGTCTCTCGCCTGTTTAATACTTAATTGGTGAGAGAGGTCACATACGTGGTGCCATCATGTCTGAAAGTGAATTTCCCCTCCGGCTACAGTGTACCATGTGCAAAGTACCGTTAGCGGAGGGGGAGGGTAGCGCGGAGGGCCTTTGCCGGCAGTGTTTGTCCATGGCGCGGCCTATTACGGTTACAGCACCGGTACAGGAGCCGCCCTGGGCTTGTTTCGCTCAGGCGTTAACAGCTTTAGTGGGCCAGTTAGCTCCGCAGCCCGCGTTTACTCCGATGGGTTTGTCCCAGCAGTCTGTGGTGTCGTCACCCATGCAGGGGTTCCCACGACAATTGGTGGTACCCCACAGTCTCCCTATTTCCCCGCTCCCGGGTTCTCAGGAGCCAGGACGAGTTCTGTACAGCACTTGTCGGATGTGTTGCAAGGGGAGTCTGTGATGCGGCCTCATAAAAGGCCGGTGGCGTCTCTGTCCGCTCCTTATGAGGATGACGAAGGGACGTCTGATGATGGGGAGATTCTGGATCCTTACGATCAGGAACCTCTCCATACTAAGGACGCTGATGCTAAGTCCAAAGTATATATTCCTGGACTTATCCGGGCGGTCCGCACAGCCTTGGTGATTGAGGACGAAGTTCCCCCAGCGGCTAAATCTAAGTATGCCTTTTTCAAAGATGTGAAGGGCGATGCCACAGTCTTTCCTCTTTCGGGTCAGTTGGTGGACCATTTAGAGGAGGCGTGGAAACAACCTGGCAAAAGATACCAGCCACAGAGACGCCTGGCGGTGGCTTATCCGTTCGCGGATAATTATTTTGCTAAGTGGGAATCCCCTCCACAGGTGGATTCTCACGTGACCCGTCTTGTCCGTAGTGCCACATTGCCGATGCCATCCATGTCCTCCCTTAAGGACACTACGGACCGCAAGGTAGAAATCTGCCTGAAGTCCGCTTATTCCCTTGCAGGGGGGGCAGCACGGCCGGCTATGGCCATTTGCTGGGTTGCCAGAGCGATGGAGCGCTGGGCGGATTCATTAGAGGCTTCTTTTGAATCCGACTGTCCGGCCGAACAGGCGGAGTTGATTGGCAATCTCCGTGATTCGGCCACCTACATCAACGAGGCGGCTCTAGACATTAGTACTCTGGTGTCTAGAATTTCTTCAGCAGCGGTAGCTGCTCGTCGCACCTTGTGGCTGCGATCCTGGAAGGCGGACGCAGATTCCAAGAAAGGTCTGGAAGCGTTGCCGTTTACCGGAGAAGTTCTCTTTGGTCCGGATCTGGATAAGATTGTGGCCACGCTGGCGGCAGCCAAATCTGCTTGTCTCCCGTCGGCCGCTGCTCCTTCTGGTTCTGGACCATCGTCCTTTCGGTCATCTAGGGCCCAGGGCAGGCCCAAACCACAGTCGTTTCCTCGACAGGCTGGCCCTAAGAAATCGGTCAAGCCCCGGAAGCAGGCATGGAGTACCAGACGTCCGGCCCCCAAGCCAGATGACAAGCCTGCGGCCTGACGGTCCGGGCCTCCCTTTGGGGGATCCCAGGGTGGGAGGCCGCCTGCTACAGTTCGCCCAGTGTTGGTCGACCACTACGACAGACACTTGGGTTCTGGAGGTGGTTTCCCACGGATACGCCCTCTCCTTCCGGCACAGACCCCCGGCTCGCTTCTTCACCACGGGTCTGCCATCAGACCGGAACAAGGCTACGGAGCTGCGGAAGGTATTGCACACTATGCTCCAGGCTGGAGTTATAGTGCCTGTTCCATTCTCCCAGAGGGGCCAGGGTTTCTATTCAAATCTATTTTTGGTACAGAAACCCAATGGGTCATATCGTCCGATTCTCAACCTCAAAGCACTCAACAAGTCTTTGCGGGTCCCGAAGTTTCGGATGGAGACCCTACGGTCCATCATTCTGGCGCTGGAACCTGGGGACTACATGGTGTCATTGGACATACAGGACGCTTACCTGCATGTCCCTATTCTTTTGCGCCATCAACAGTTCCTCAGGTTTGCAATCCGCAGCGACCACTTCCAGTTTCGGGCGTTACCTTTTGGCCTGGCAACAGCACCACGTGTTTTCACCAAGGTGATGGCGGTCATGGCGGCTTCTCTGCGGCTGCAGGGAGTCCGCATGTTGCCGTATTTGGACGACTTGTTATTGGTGGCAGGATCTCCAGAGCTCCTGTTACGCCACTTGGACCTGACCATTGCACTGCTGCAACGGTACGGCTGGCTAATTAACTGGCAGAAGTCCACTCTAATCCGGTCTCGGAGGATTCTGCATCTTGGAGCCTTATTGGACTCGGGACAGCGCAAAGGATCTTCGTGACGGAGGACAAGATCTCTACTTTACAGTCAAGGGTGCGCAGTTGCCTGCACAGCCGCCGGGTGTCCTTACACTCGGCGATGAGGTTACTGGGCTCCATGGTGTCGGTGTTCGACATGGTGGAATACGCCCAGTTTCACTCCAGACCTCTGCAGCACCTGATCCTGTCCAAGTGGAACGGGCTGCCTCAGTCTCTGAAGTCCCAGACGATTGTGCTCACCCCGGAGGTTCGCCTGTCCCTTGCGTGGTGGTTACAGACGACCCACCTCAACAAGGGACGTCCGTTCTGGGTTCCAAATTGGGTCCTGTTGACAACGGACGCCAGTCTTCGGGGCTGGGGAGCAGTTTCGGGTCCACACTTGTTCCAGGGCAGGTGGACGCTGACAGAAGCGGAGCTTCCAATAAATATCTTGGAACTCCGTGCGGTCTTCAATGCTCTCCAGCAGGCACAGCGGTTTCTCCAGGGTCGCCCTGTGCAGGTCCAGTCGGACAACGCTACCACCGTGGCCTACATAAACAGGCAAGGAGGAACTCGCAGTCGGGCGGCTCTCGTAGAGGT
The DNA here is from genome assembly GCA_031769625.1 of Taudactylus pleione. Taxonomy (NCBI): domain Eukaryota; kingdom Metazoa; phylum Chordata; class Amphibia; order Anura; family Myobatrachidae; genus Taudactylus; species Taudactylus pleione. Next base: position 7,710,856 of record JAUIMM010000312.1, on the reverse strand, counting down.
CTCTCGGATCCTGGTTTGGGCGGAGCGCAATCTTCCGGCCATATCAGCGGTCTTCATCCCGGGAGTGCTAAATTGGGAGGCGGACTTTCTAAGTCGCCAGGACGTTCATCCGGGGGAATGGTCCCTGCACCCGGACGTTTTTCAACTACTGGTGGACAGATGGGGTCTTCCAGAGATCGACCTCATGGCGTCCCGGCACAACAACAAGTTGCCGGTGTACGGGTCTCGCACAAGAGACGAAGGGGCGTCTCTGGTGGATGCTCTGTCCGTCCGGTGGACGTTCCGGTTCGCATACCTGTTCCCTCCGGTCTCCCTTCTTCCACGGGTAATCCGGAAATTCAAACAGGAAGGAGGGACGCTCCTGTTGATAGCTCCCGCGTGGCCCAGACGGCACTGGTTCTCAGACCTTCGGGGTCTGTCCGTGGACAGTCCTCTGCGGTTGCCGCTACGACCGGACCTTCTGTCTCAGGGTCCTTGCCTTCACCCGGACCTGACTCGGCTGTCTTTGACGGCGTGGCTGTTGAGACGGCCATGCTGAGGTCCCGGGGGTTTTCCAGCTCTGTGGTGCGTACCATGTTACGAGCTCGGAAACCGTCTTCCGCGAGGATATGCCATCGCGTGTGGCATACGTTCTTCCAGTGGTGTCGACCGAGCGGTTATGCACCGCGGGAGTTTCGTCTGTCTCGGATTCTCGCCTTCCTGCAAGCGGGACTAGATCATGGGCTTCGCCTTGCTTCTTTGAAGGTACAGGTTTCGGCCCTATCTGTCTGGTTTCACCGTAGGATTGCTACAATCCCGGATGTGCGCACCTTTATGCAGGGTGTTCTCCGCATTCAGCCGCCCTTTGTTCCACCTGTGGCGCCTTGGGATTTGGCTGTGGTCCTGAGGGCTCTCCAAGGACCGCCGTTTGAACCACTGGGCTCAGTGGATCTTAAATGGCTAACAGCTAAGACTGTTTTCCTTCTGGCCATTGCTTCGGCCAGACGTGTTTCTGAGTTAGGGGCTCTTTCTTGTAGACCCCCTTTCTTGGTTTTTCATGGGAACAGGGCAGTGCTCCGCACTCGGCCCGAGTTTCTTCCCAAAGTTGTTTCCCAGTTTCATGTTAACGAGGAAATAGTTGTTCCGGCCGTTAACTCACCGGGTCTTTCCCTGGGTGAGGCCTCTTTGGATGTTGTGCGGGCCTTAAGGACTTATGTTGACCGCACTTCTTCGTTTAGGAAGTCGGACGCTTTGTTTGTCCTCTATGGCTTCCGTAAAAAGGGTTGGCCTGCTTCAAAGCAAACTTTGGCAGCCTGGATCCGTATGGCTATTTCTGAAGCTTATCTTCATGAAGGCCTACCGGTCCCTCCTTCTCTGAAGGCTCATTCCACTAGGTCTGTGGGTCCTTCGTGGGCAGCTCGACGTGGTGCCTCGGCAGTTCAGATCTGCAAGGCTGCTACGTGGTCCTCTGTCCATACCTTCGTGAGGTATTACAGGTTTGACACCTTCGCCTCTCAGGATGCTTCCTTCGGGCGGCGGATTCTCCTTTCTGCACAGGAGCGTCCCCACCCTTAAAGGATACAGCTTTGGGACATCCCCAAGGTATCCTGTGGATACCCTATGGACCCTGAAGTAGAAAATATGAGATATGGTAAGAACTTACCCTTGTTATCTCTATTTCTACGAAGTCCATAGGGTTCCACAGGACTCCCGCCCTGTCGCACCTGTGCTGCAGATGGGCTTTGCTCTGGTCACCGGTTTTCCGTCTCCCTCTGGTGAGAATGTGATTCTTGTATGTGTCCAGATCTTTTTTCTCTCTCTTCCTTCTCCTCCTCCGGCCTATGGCTTGATAACTAACTGAGGTGCCTTGGCTCGGGGGCGGGGTATAGGAGGGTGACCCTAGTGCATCCTGGGAGGCTGAAAAGCTTAACTCTATGGTGCCCAGCGACTGACGTCACACCTATACCCCAAGGTATCCTGTGGAACCCTATGGACTTCGTAGAAATAGAGATAACAAGGGTAAGTTCTTACCATATCTCATATTATAGTTTATATATTCCAAATTATATGTTACGTGAATTGATACAATTTTATCTCCCCACTTTTGTATATCCCCAGGTAGGCACACTGGATGTGCTGGTCGGCTTGTCTGATGAACTGGCCAAACTGGATGCGTTTGTTGAAGGGTAAATGTTATGTTTAATCACTTACATATATAAGTATTTGCAAAACCTTTAGGTACAATAATGTATTAATAATAATATCCGTTTTACGACCTAAAAAAAAGTATAGCATTTGTCTCCTATATGTATACATACATGCAATATTTAATTATGTATTGTTATCATTGTCTCTAAAACTGTTGAAGATCGCTGTGCAGGTTTAACACCGTGCGATGAACATAATGCGCCTTAGGCGCAAGCTGAGATGTCAGTCTGTACGAATGGTGTCCTATGCTGTTTATATACTTCACTTCAAACCAAAAATTAGCATGTATGTGGATGAAGTCTGTACAGGCGCCTCTGCTACTGAAATGTGTGATTGGAGAAATCAGGTGTGATGCAGGCTGGGTATTGTTTCAAGTCCTGCAGCTGGGGCCAGCAGAATTAGGTTACACCACTGACTGAAAATCTATTTCTAAAGGTGCATACACACACAACAATTATCGATAATGATATCGTTTATCGTTCAGTCGTTGAAAAAATTGTTCATCGTTTTAACTCAGAAGGTGAACGATTATCGTTCATGCGCGTTCGCGTTTGTAGTTCAGTCAGGCTGACCGACTCAACGATTTTTCAGTAAGGGACTATGCAAAAATCGTTTGTAGTTCAAAAAAATGGTTCATTATATTTAGTAAATGAATGATTTTAGTAAACGATTTTCGTTCATTTTTCCTTTGAAAAAAATGAACGAAAGTAGTTTACTAAAAACGTTCATTTACTAAATCGTTGTGTGTGTGTGTGTGTGTGTGTGTGTGTATGCAGCTTTAAAATGTTGTAGACTTCCTGTGTTCCCTAGTACCAGACAGAAATACAGAGCATTCGTATTGTCTTCCATCTACTCTGTTATTGCCTACTGCAAATGCAGCTAAATTGCAATACTTTTAAAGTCTGACTTTAACTATATATAAAAATGTAACCGAATGTGTTCTAGTTGCAGAAAATAATACATATACTGTATTGCTCCAATGAAATAGATTTGTGTCAAGGGGGTTATTTGGGTTTACCACTCATACGTGTGAGCTCTGTGCAAGTTACTTCCCGCATAACAGTGGAATTTATCGTGTACCTGGCAAAGTGGATCAATTCTACACAAGGAGTCTAGAAATATCAATTATTGAGCTAGATTTAAAGTTTTGCAATTACAGAACTTCCAGCTAACGTTTCCTTTGAGCAAAATGTATATATTTTTTACTAGTTACCATATCTCTGATCAGGAATGACTTATTCTCCACATTCTCTTACAATTTCTTTTAAAGATACAACAATGGTTTATTATGAGTGAGATCGCATCAAATGTAATTTTATGTCACGGGATGATCACTGTATTGATTTCCATAGGATTATATCTACTTCAGGGTCCATAGGGTATCCACAGGATACCTTGGGTATAGGCGATGGCGGCAGACATCGGGCACCTCAGAGTTAAAATTTTCAGCCTCCCAGGATGCATTGGGGTCCCTCTCCTATACCCCGCCCCCGAGCCAAAGCAAACCAGTTTCGTAGGTGCCTGGCTCGGAGTCGGATCACCATATTCAGAGGGGGGCTGTTGCAGCCCCTGAAGTTTTTCAACTAGCTTTGCTGCACAAGATGAGCTGTACAGCATAAACAGTCATAACAGATGTCCATGCTGTCGCTCCTTCACCCCGCCGGACTAGAACGCCGGTGCTGTTTCGGGGATGCTGGTGGGTGTCTGGGGTCGCAGCTAGCGGTGACCCCGGAATATTCCTGACTGTGACCGGATTCAAGGGGTCAGGTAAGTGACTGGGTACCTGCCAATTCAGTCATTTGGTCCTGAGGCAGGGGGCTCCCGGAGGACAGGCTGCGCGTGGAGCCAAGTACTGATCCTGCGCTTTCAACTAGACCACCAGGGACAGCGGGCTGCAGCAGTGTGGATATGCTCCAGCGTCCCAGGGGTTAATAGCATGCCAGGGGAGTGCGCCTTCCCTGTCTCACAGCCGGCGCCTCCCCCGCTGCACAGTGTCTTTCCACAGCGGTCTCTGGTGAGCTGTGTCAGTGCTCCTCCCCCAGGCCCGCCTCCTCTCAGCTTCTCGGCGGCCATTTTCTAGGAAGTGTGCAAACGCTGTTGGAGTTTGATACAGGTGGCATCGCGGTCCGGGTCCCCCTGCATACCTCTCCTCCGATAAGATCAGAGTGTGCAGCGCTGTTTTCTACCAGGCTCTGGTCTGTGTAGTTGATCACAGTGCTGGTAGTGCAGGGTTTTATTTCTGCATTGTATGTGACTTACTGCTAACGCTGTCTGACTGTACTTTCACTTCTGACTGTCAGCCATTTTACTATCCCTGTTCTTCCTCTGTTAAAGCCCTTGCGGTGCAGTGTTGCAGGGTGTTCATTACCTCACAGTAAACAAAGTGTTTGTCTGTGTGGGGAGTCACATACGCTCCGTTTACACTCATCATGTCTGGGAGTGAACGTGAATATCCTCTTCAGCTAAATGTACCACATGTAATGTACTGTTAGCGGAGGGCGATGTGGAGTGGTGGGCGGATACCTTGGAAGTGTCTCTGGACACTGACTCTTCCCCTGAACAGGTGGAGTTAGTGGGCAATCTCATCGACTATGCCACGTACATCAGTAAGGCAGCCTTAGATACTGGTCTCCTCACTTCCAGAATCTCCTCGGCAGCAGTAGCGGCTCGCCGCTCCCTGTGGTTGCGCTCTTGGAAAGCGGACGCAGATTCCAAGAAGGGATTGGAATGCTTGCCCTTTAATGGACAGGTCCTGTTTGGTCCTGACCTGGACAAAATTGTGGCCACACTGGCAGCAGCTAAATCTGCGTGTTTGCCATTGGCTACAGTCCAATCAGGGTCTGGTACTACGTCCTTTCGACATTATAGGGCCCAGGGTTAAGTCCAAGATCCAGTCCTTTCCCAGACAGTCGGGTACAGGAAATCTGCCAAGCCAAAGAAGCAGGCTTGGAGTACAAGACGTCCTACTCCCAAGTCGGACGATAAGCCTTCAGTCTGACGGGACAAGCCTCCCGTTGGGGGACCCCAGAGTGGGAGGCCGCCTGCTTCAGTTCGCCCAGTGCTGGTACATGACTACCAAGGACACTTGGGTACATGAGGTGGTCCCTCGGGGGTATGCCCTCTCCTTCCAGCAAAGGCCTCCCAGCCATTTTTTTTTTCCACAGGCCTTACGTCAGATCAGGACAAGGCCCTGGAACTCCAAAAGGTGTTGCACTCTATGCTCCTGGCTGGAGATATAGTGCCTGTTCCATTATCCCAGAGGGGCACGGGTTTCTATTCCAATCTCTTTCTGATGCAGAAACCCAATGGGTATTACCGACCCATCTTCAACCTCAAATCCCTGAACAAGTTCTTGAGGGTTCCTCTGTTCAGGATTGAGACCCTGCGTTCCATTATTCTGGCAATGGAGCCTGGGGATTTCATGGTGTCGGACATTCAGGACGCCTACCTGCATGTCCCTATTATCTTAGCACACCAGCAATTCCTCAGGTTTGCAGTGCTCGACCAACATTTCCAGTTCCAGGCATTGCCCTTTGGTCTGGCCACAGCGCCTCGAGTCTTCACCAAAGTCATGGAGGTCATGACAGCCCACCTGCGGATGCAGGTGGTCCGCTTGTTGCCATTTCTGGATGACCTTCTGCTGTTAGCAGGGTCTTCCAGCGCCATCTGCAACTGACAATATCTGTCGCTGTTGCTGAATCACGGCTGGAAGAAATCCACCCTGGTTCCCTCGCAGAGGATGCTCCATCTCGGGGACTCTCAACAACAGAGGATCTTTGTGACGGAGGAAAAGATCTCTGCATTACAGGCCAAGGTACGCAGCTGCCTTCAGAGCCGCCGAGTGTCTGTTAACTCGGCGATGAGATTACTGGGCTCCATGGTGTCAATGTTCGACATGGTGGAACTCCAGACCTCTGCAGAAATTGATCCTCTCCAGATGGAATGGGTTGCCCCATCGGATCAAGACACAGACCATGGTGCTTTCTCCGGAGGTACGTCTGTTTCTGGCCTGGTGGCTGCAGATGACTCACCTGTACAAGGGACGCCCCTTTTGGGTGGCAAACTGGGTCCTTCTGCCGTTGTCAGCAAGTGTGGACCAGTCACTGGCAGTGACTGGTCCACACTTGTTCCAGGGCAGGTGGCTTCCAATAAACATCTTGGAACTTCGGGCGGTATTAAAAGCTCTCCAGCAAGCAAAACATGTTCTCCACTAAAAACCCGTGCAGATACAATCGGACAACGCCACCACAGTGGCTTACATAAACCGCCAAGGAGAAACCCGAAGTCAGGCGGCACTGACAGAGGTATCCTGCATCCTGACTTGGGCGGAGGACAATCTCCCTGCCATCTCGGCGGTGTTCATACCGGGAGTCCTCAATTGGGAAGCAGACTTTCTCAGCCGTCAAGACGTGCATCCAGGAGAATGGTCTCTTCACCAGGAGGTGTTTCAACTAATGGTGGACAAGTGGGGCCTTCCAGAGATAGACCTCATGGCCTCCCGACACAACAACAAGCTGCCTGTGTACGGGTCGAGAACAAGAGACTCGGAGGCTCTTCTGGTGGATACTCTGTCGGTCTGGTGGACCTTCCAGTTTGCGTACCTCTTCCCTCCGTTCTCCCTTCTTCCTCGAGTGGTTCGAAAATTCAAGCAAGAAGGCGGCACGCTCCTGTTGATGGCTCCAGCGTGGCCCAGACGTCACTGGTACTCAGATCTTCGGAGTCTCTCCGTAGACACTCCGATGCTGTTGCCTCAATGTCCGGACCTGTTGTCTCAGGGTCCTTGCCATTACCTGGACCTGAGACGTCTGTCTTTGACTGTTGAGACAGCCTTCTTGAGGTCCAGGGGTTTTTCCAGCTCTGTAGTTAACACCATGCTCAGAGCTCGGAAGGAAACCTGCGCCTGCAAGAATTTACCACCGAGTATGGCATACTTTCTTTGAATGGTGTCGCCCTAGAGGCTATGATCTTCAGGTGTTCAGGATATCCAGGGTGGTGTTGGCTTTCCTACAGGCGGGCTTAGATCACGGTCTTTGCCTTGCTTCTCTGAAGGTGCAAGTTTCTGCCCTGTCAGTGTGGTTTCAGCATAGGATTGCTACTCTTCCTGATGTCCGCACCTTTCTGCAAGGTGTACTTTGTATTCAGCCTCCCTTTGTTCCACCAGTGGCTCCTTGGGATTTTGCTGTGGTCCTGAGGGCATGCGCCCGGCATCCATTCACAGTGACCGCAGCACTTGGGAGCTGCCTGGCATGCCCGTTTGTGCCGGGCACGCCCCCAGGAGTGACGAAAAAGGGACGCGTCATACAGACACACCCCCTTTTCGGGCGCGCGCGCCCCTTCGGCGCTCGCAAAAGTGCCCTAACTCTGGGTCCGGCGCCCTGCCTCCCGCCGGACCTAGAGTGAACACTAGATGTGTGTAATATTGTGGTTTGTGATATTGCAGCATGTGACCAGTGTGTGTTTGTGTGTAATTTTGTGGTGTGTGATACTGTGGTGTATTGCAGGCATGATATTGCAGTATGTAGCCAGCTTTAGACAGTTTTTGCCTTTAAAAATACAGGTGGAGTCTCCCATATCCAAATATTCCGAAATACAGAATTTTTTTAGCATGACTGAGATAGTGAAACCTTTGTTTTTTGATGGTTCAATGTACACAAACTTTGTTTAAGGCACAATAGTATTTAAAAATATTGTATAAAATGACCATCAGGCTTTGTGTATATGAAACATAAATGAAATTCATGTATGTACACAAACTTTCTTTGAGCCACAAAATTACTGAAAATATTGTATAAAATTATCTGCAGGCTGTGTGTATAAGGTGTATATGAAATATGAATGCATTCTGTGTTTAGATTTGTGTCCCATTCCCAAGATATCTCATAATTGTATGCAAATATTCCAAAATACCCCTGGCCCCAAGCATTTTGGATATAGGAGGGTCAACCTGTATTGCACTTTTGCTAAATAAGATCTTATTGCATCCCCTCCATATTTGTGTGTGATATAAAGTCTTATTTTCATTCCCCAAAATACATTTTTGCAATTGGCATTCACCACATTGTAAGAATTTGCTTCTCTCCTTGTTATATATTTTCAATAAATGTTTTTTTCTGTAACATCCGTTATCTCCTCCTTGTATATAATACCACTGTTATATTATTGCTGTCCACACACACTATATTCACTTTCATTGTAAAAAAACAAACAAAAAACACAGTAAAAGTTCTGACTGTCCGCATGTCGAGAGAGTGGGAAAATGCCACAGTAAAAACGGAGCTCAGAGGTGCGTTCTGAAGCCTCTCTGCTCAATACTTCACGTGGCTGTGGTTGCCACGTTAGTCACATGACACTGGAAAATCTGCAGCATTATCATTATTTAATAACCTCACAAAACAAGCCGTAAAAAATGGTAGTTACCCAACATTTTTTTCATCGGATTGATTGATTGATTTATTTTCCCTTTGTTTATAAAGCACTAAATATATAGTCATATTCATTTTGGATGGAAATCTCTTATCCACATTAAAGATGTAATGGGGGGTATCCACTTAGCGATTTAGCCAAGCGATTGCACGATAATGACATCGTTATCGCGCAATCGTTTGCAAATCGCGCATGCATCGGGCATGTTTTGGTCAGAAGTGACCAGAGATGCGCGTGCCTGCTGGTCACTTCTGACATCCGACATCGCCCGTACATGCAGGTCAACTCGACGATCTCGTCAGGTTCAGCATGTGCGGGGATGAGGGATGTGCCGAGACTGAACGAGTGAACGTTTAGTCTTGGCACATCATTAGCTATACAAACGAGAGCACGATTGCAATGTCAAATCTGCGTTTGTATAATGTAGCTCAACTCTAGTGTGTGTGTGTGTGTGTGTGCGTGCGTGTGCGTGCTTTCAAAATACACCAGGTGTGAGCTTGGCTCAGTAATCCGGCATAGCACAGAACTACGCCGAGCGTGTGCATTGCACTCCACTGCAAACAATTAGGCAAATAACATTTTGAAAATAAGTTGTCAGTGGGGGAGAGCCTTTAAATCAGGCATAAAGAGACCCTTTAAAACATTTATACGTTTTGTTAGGAATAATTGCTGCTCTGGATTTCTGACAATACATCTAGTAATATAAAACAAGAACCTAGCAATTGACTGTGAAGTAATGAATTCCTGCTTGTGTGCATTAAACCTACTGTTTCAGCCGCTAAAACCTGCTCTTTATTTTAATAGATTTACCATTCACGTCAGCTTGATTGCAATTTAAATTCTGAACAGTAGATTTCTTGTACACAAATGTCTGGAATCGCCTCTCCAGCCGCTGAACACAAACCACTTACAACAAGAATGTTCTGCTGATTGCCCAGCTGCCGGCGCCAAGCCACAATATTCAGCCTTTATTTATATATGCGCAGTTTGTACCAGGCTGTAAAAATTCACAATGACCGATATCACCCCAAGCCGTGACACAGCTACTGCCACCGTTTTACCACAAATAGCATATACGGTAGTTAGGCAGAGGGGATTTTGAGTGCCTTAGTATTACTATTATTAATATACACGTATATATTTTGCATTTAGCCTTTTTAATTGAATGACTTTCCCTGCGGACTACATGCTGGAATAAGTACAGCTGGACTGTTGATTTGATCGCTGCAGGACTGTATCTAAAGATGGAGTGTAGCGGCCTCAGCCATTTGTTAAAGGGGAATGCCTCCCATAAGACAGCAATGTCTTCTAGGTAGTTTACGTTTTCAGTAGCCGATATTGCCTCATGCCTGCCTTCAAAATGAGAACAAAGCCTGAAATAGATCAAATTGGTGGTAATTGTGATGAGATAAAAACTGTCATCAGCCTGTGGGTGAGGTCGTTTTGTGGCTGCGTTAAGAGGTCCCGGTGTATGACGTATGTTTGCCTGCCTGCATGTGTCGCAAAATCAGACAGGGAACCTGGTGGTCTACACTCTGTGCTAGCGGCACTTTGGCATGTGTCCAGCTGGTGCAGTTTCGGCAGCACAGATAGCATATTGTAACAGCACAGGTCTCGTTTTTATTATCCTGGATGGAACAACAGGAGTAATATGCAGGGAGAATGAAGACTTGTTTGGTTTCCCTATAATCGTATGACTCTCACCCACTTTATAATTCTGTGCGGAACTATGACGTTGGATGTATCGAGCAGTGAACCAGTGGAGAAGTTGCCCATAGCAACCAATCGAGTTTGCACGTTGAGTTCGGATTTTTCCCTCCAAAAAAACGGAACTCAGAAAGAGGCAAAACGTCATCTTGCATGGAAGAACATCATCATTCCTTGACTTTTGTCTCTCAACTCAACGTGCAAACTCGAACCTATCCGAGCCTGCACATCCCTACTTTGAAGTAGGATTTATTAAGTAAAGTCTATAAAATAATAGGTAGGAGCTGATTTGTTGCTGTGAGCAACTTCTCCACTGGTCCACCTCTCCACACTTTTCATTGCTTGATTCATAAACCCCTATATGTATAAGGGGACTTATATCTACCTGTGTTTGCCTTCCGCTGCTGTAAGATTTCTTTATGCATTGTATATGTGCCTACCTCTCCCCTATAACGGAGGGGGATAGACATCATAGGTTATTATCTTGAGAGAAAGTCCATGCTTATTCTAGAAAATGAACTGAAATAAATGGTAGTTTTTTCCTCCCCAATTAGCCCCTGGAAGAAATGTATAACTATGAATAGGAGTCCTGTATGGAAAAGTCTTGTGTAAGAACAGGAAATGACCAGACAAGTTCTGTAAAATCGCCATAGAATCTCCTCTTATTCCGGTGATGGAATTATATACCTAGACCAGTGGTTCCCAAACTTTTTTGAACCACGGCGCCCTAGAGTATCAGCAGTGTTTTTGCAGCACCCCAAAGCCATAAGTTTCGCTATTGAGAAATTCAGAATAAAATGTAGTAAAGCGAAGTAAATTGTGCTTACCTAGTGTTCACTCTAGCTCCGGCGCGAGGCAGGGGGCGTGGTCATTGAAAAGGGGGCATGTCTATAAGATGCGTCCCCTTTTCGTCACTCTTGGGGGCGTGCCGGCACTTACGGACACGCCGGGCAGCCCCCAAACCCTGCAGACAGGGAGAATAGATGCCGGGCGCATGCGCCCGCCGTCTATTCTCCGGCGGTGACCGGGTCACCGCACATTTCTTAACCCGCGGGACACTGCGACCCGCGGGTGAAGACAGTTCCCGCAGGCTGTTAGGGCAGGGCGCTTTTTGCCCTCCTTCTGGAGGGCAGGGCGCTTTTTGCCTTCCAGAAAGAGGGCAGGGCGCCGCGCCCCGCTAAAACAGCCTAGCGGGAACGCTACTTACCTATGTTCCTTAGGTTCAGATATGTGGTGGTGGACAGGTTTGCGCTTGTAGACAAACAGTAGTGGTGAATCCCTAAGCGCACCTCCAAAGATCAGCTGGTCATCACTGGCTAGGGGCTTCCCTGACCCCAATTTAGACAATATGAAATATATATGGTGTAGTGATAATAGCGCTACTGGTAAAATAGATCTCAATAAAATTATAGCAAAAAGGCAAACTGTATTTATTAGTAACGTGGTAAAAAATAACAAAAGAAAATCCACAAAGATGTATATTGTAGACAACAAACGTCAGAAAACATACGGTGGTTATATATCCAAAAGTGCATACAGTACATACGAAAATAGCAGCATATGATTGTTTTTCATAAACCTCCAGGTGTCATGGACATGGGTATATAAAGTGCACTGGGTAGCAATAAATAGAATAAAATATACAATATTTATATCCAAAGTGCTTATAGTACATACAATGATAGCAGCATCAGTGTTCTCTGCAGAAAATATTTCCAGCCGGGTGGGGCCTTCGCAATAATAAAATGTTTTAAACCCTGACCTTATAATGATTTAAACTTGAAATATGCAGTGCCCCCCCAGGCTGGCCCCATATGCCTTGCCCCCCAGACTGGCCCCATATGCAGTGCCCCCCCAGACTGGCCCCATATGCCGTGGCCCCATATGCCGTGCCTCCAGACTGGCCCCATATGCCGTGCCCCCAGACTGGCCCCATATGCCGTGCCCCCAGACTGGCCCCAGCCCAGAACTTACCTGAACATGCTCAGTTGCGGCGCTCCCACTCCCGGTGCCTTGCTGTGACTGGATCTAGCAGGCGCGCAGGGTAAGCTCTTCACGTCGCGGGTGACATCATGATGTCATCCGCGCAATGCATCACTGGGAACGCTTGCCACTGATCGGAAGCTTCTTTAGCCTCCGGTCACTTAAGAGGCCAGCGTTCCACACCAGGAGGCGGATGGTGACCGGGAATGTGGCGGGGGGAAGTGCCGGGCAGTGGGCTGTTTGCCGGGCAATGCGCCCGCAGAAAACAGCCTGGGGAGAACACTGAGCATATCAAATGTCCTTGGTACCTCTAGGCATCGAGGACATACACATATGAAGTGCACTGGGTACAAACATAAGATGCAATAAGTTCCAATTCTGAAATTGAGCGTTGTGTGCAGTATCTACTATTGACTATCCACACTTGAGCCTGTCAGTGTCCTAAACGGGGGGGCTGTCTGGACCCCCGTTGTTTACCCTGAGTGACACTCGCCTTCAGCACACAGTATGGATGACTAATTTCTACGTTTATTTTCCACACACTTTTTGGGGAGCGATTTGGACTGCTCATTTTCAGGATGGAACTTATTGCATCTTATATTTTTACCCAGAGCTCTTCATATGTGTATGTCCTCGATGTCTAGAGGTACCAAGGACATTTGATTATGCTGCTATCATTGTATGCACTATAAGCACTTTGGATATAAATATTGTATTTTTTATTCCATTTATTGCTACCCAGTGCACTTTATATACCCATGTCCATGACACCTGGAGGTCTATGAAAAACGATCATATGCTGCTATTTTCGTATATGTACTGTATGCACTTTTGGATATATAACCACCGTATGTTTTCTGACGTTTGTTGTCTACAATATACATCTTTGTGGATTTGCTTTTATTATTTTTTACCACGTTACTAATAATGACAGTTTGCCTTTTGGCTATAATTTTATTGAGATTCATTTTACCACTAGCGCTATTATCACGACACCATATATATTTCAGGTTTGAGCTTCTCTTTGTTCACATATTTACATTACATTGAACATAAATCATTTGATTTGGTGCTGGACCACCAACCTGAGGCACCCCTGCAAGTGTCCCGAGGCACCCCAGGGTGCTACAGCGCACATTTTGGGAACCACTGACCTAGGCTATAAGATCACTTTAGGGCAGTGTTGGCTAACCTTGACACTCCAGCTGTTGTGGAACTATATATCCCAGCATGCCCTGCCACAGTTTTAGCATGCCCTAATAGCAAAACTGTAGCAGTGCATGCTGGGTTACGTAGTTCCATAACAGCTGGAGTGTCAAGGTTAGCTAACACTGCTTTAGGGCAGTCACTAAGGTGCTTTTATTGTAAGACTGCAGCTTGAGGATTATAATGTGATCGGTCACTCCTGTGCGATTGAGCTGGGTATCGTGTAGGTCTACAATGTGTGAAATGTCCACAGAAATACAAACATGTGCAAAGCGTAGTATGAGAGATGCTTCATGTAAAAAATGTTTTATTTATTAACGAAAGATAAGTATTTACCATATTTGTGATTCCTTTTCTGTGTAGTAACAATAACTCCTGCAGTATTATAGATGGTGGTAAAATACAGATGCAGTACACTTTAGTATACTTACAGATAGATCTGTCCTTGTCTCTCAGGACGGTGAAGAAGGTGGCGCAGTACATGGCTGACGTGCTGGAGGACAGCCGGGATAAGGTGCAGGAAAACCTTCTGGCCAGCGGAGGTATTGTGCTATTGTGTCCATCTTATCTCAGATTATTAAATGTTCACTAAAGGCACAGTGGCTTCTATATACCGCTACTTGTACCAAACCCAATGCATAGCTATGATTTATATGCTGTAGTGATGGAGGGAGGGTTTCTCTTTTATTTTTTTCCCCCTGTCCGTAGCAGACGTCTTGTGATATGTTTTGGATGGTACAGCCTGAAAATGACTAATAACAGGTCAATAGTATGTTTGCTTAGATCACTGATTATCCATTTTCACTAAACAAAAACACATTGCAGCTGTTATTTGTAAACAGTTCAAGACTAAAGGTGCCTATCCACTAGACGATTAAAATGAGCGATTGAGCGATAACGATATCATTTGATCGTTCGATAATCGTTTGCAGATTGTTTAAAAAAATTGGTCTTTTAGACATCTATCATCGTGCAAACATGCTGGTCAACCTGACGATAACATCATGTTCAACATGTTTGCAGATGATTGATTGTGCCTACACTGAACGACTGCTCATTCAGTGTAGGCACATCACAGACTGACAAACGACTGCACGATTACAATGTCATAATCGTGCAGTCTTTTGCCTGTCTTCTAGTGGATAGGCACCTTAACATGTGGGCATAGGACCTTTTACCCAGAGTATTTGGGGTTATCTGGATAGGGGATTGTTTTACCTGAAATCTGACACCACCTTACACCCCGGCATGTTCTCATTCTTGTTACGTTGTGTAGCTCTGTATCATTACAGAGTCATTACAGTATCATTCTATTACTCTGAGATTAGTAATTAGGCTACTCTAGATATTACTGGAGGTTACTTTCACTCAAAGTTGCTCTACTTTTCACTGATGGTTACTTTACTTTGCGCTCTAGGTTACACTAGCTGTAACTGGGGGTTACTCCGCATATCACTCAGGGTTACTCCACATATCACTGAGGGATGCTTTACCTTGCTTTCTAGGTTACTCTACATATAACAGGAGGTTACTCTACCTTTCACTAAGAGTTACTTTTCCTTGAAGTCTAGGTTATTTTACCTATAACTGGTGGTCACACTACCTATCAGGGTTACTCTGCTTATCACTGAGGGATGCTTTACTTGCGCTCTAAGGGGGTCATTCAGACCCGCTCGTGAGCGGCAGTACGCTCGCAAGTGGGTCGATGTTCCCCCACTGCACATGCGCACGACGGAGGGAGCTCCGTTATGCGCATCCGCGAGACCCGGCGAGCGACGGGCTCTCCATCGCTCCGGGTCTCGCACCAAAGGGGGCGTGCTGTCGATGTTGATTGACAGCACGTGGGCGTGCCGGGGGCGTGCCTGCCAGACGGAGGCGTTCCCATGGGAACGCCTACCGTCTCAAGCCGGCCCCACTGACATCACTAGTGATGTCAGTGGGAGTGATTTTGGCTCTGATAGAGCCAAAATCACTCCAGGGCTTGCGGCAGCCTACCACAGGGTCTCCGTCGCAAGCCCGATGGTCGCGATGGTCAAGACCATCGCGACCATCATCATGGACGCTCGCTATAGCTGTGGGTGGTAACCCACAGCTATGCGAGCGTCCATGAGGACGCTCCAAAAAAAGGTAGGAGGGCCCTGATTCAGAGCGAGCGCTCTGGTCAGAGCGTTCAGCTCTGAATCAGGCCCAAAGTTAGTCTACTTATAACTGGACATTACTCAATCTGTCATTCAGGGTTCCTTTACTTATTGCTCTTGGTTACTCTACCTCTAACTGGAGGTTACTCTACTTCTCACGGAGGGTTGCTCTACTTCTTACACTTGGTCATTGTAACTATAACTGGAGGTTTCTCTATCTTTCAATATGGGTTACTCTACTTATCATGGAGTGTTAATTTACCTATGACTCAAGGTTACCTATAACTGGAGGTTACTTTCCCTATCACTAGTTGCTACACTGACTTTGTTTTGAAGGACTATTCAATACTGTAATTATGCAGCTAAGACTTTTTTTTTTTTTAATAACACGCTTATTCCCTAGTCATACTGTCTCACCATAACAATGAAGACTTCTTCCGAGCAGGGGAACCAGCATTGCCGTTGAGAGAGCAGATCTTTTAGCATTATTATTAAAGCAATCCTGTCACTTTCCTGTCTCTAACATCAAATCAGACTAACGGCTCCATGACACGTGTTACGTGTGTGCGAGTGTCTGCTTCTCATGTCTGTGTCAGGCTGTCTCTCACCGCTCTCTATTCTTCCCCCTGTTTTAGTGGACTTGGTCACGTACATCACAAGGTTCCAGTGGGACATGGCGAAGTACCCAATTAAGCAGTCCTTGAAGAACATTTCTGAAATAATTGCTAAAGTAAGAGACAAGGTCTAAATAATGTAATTTTCTGGGTTAAAGGAGGCTCTAGCCCGGGGTGAGGAAAAATACTGTAATGGAAAAGCAATGCGTTTCACTTTGTGTCTATTTCTGTCTCCTAGATTTATGTCACATTGTGTTAATTTCATGAGAGCAATCAGTTGACAGTTAGTCAAGTGTTGCACTTTTCCTGTCAGACAATTTAGGCTATTGTGCGATGCAGTCACATGATGCGTGCAGAAATAACTTGCCATATATAACCCCCATATAAAAGCTGGGTGACTACATATAGTATTGTAGACTATATATGTGGCGTTTATATGGGCTAAAGAACAGATTCTCAAACTCTGTCCTCAGGGCCCTAAACAGTGCATGTTTTCCAGGTCTCCTCACAGAATCGCGAATGAATTATTTACCTCCACTTGTGGATCTTATAAAATGTGTCGGTGAGTAATGAATACACCTGTGCACATGCTAGGTGACCTGGAAAACGGTAACTGTTTGAGAACCACTGGTCTTAGACTATTGGCTCCAGCAGGTCTGTGACTGCTGTGAATGATTCCGGATTCCCTGTCCAAAGCTGCATATTACATTTGTGCTTTGTAGATACATAATAACAATAATATTGTGTGTGTGTAGCTGGGAACAGACAAGAGTGTTTTTAGGAGTTCAATGATTTCTAAGTCAAATACGTGATATACACGGTATCGCAAAACGATGGGACACATTTTAAATGCAAGTATCTAGGACTGGAACGGGCACATTTATTAAGGACTATGTTAATGCATAACCAAGGTACATAGCACTGTTAAAGGTTGAATATGACATCCCTTAGAATGATGCTCACCACCTGGAAGAGAACAGTGTGTGTGTATGTGTGTGTGTATGTATGTGTCAACGACTAGACTAGTCAGCCAGTGGGTGAGAGCCCCTCTGCTCGGCTGTAACATTAAGGATCAATGTCCTGGAAAGGAGGCCAGCATTATCTCCCAAAGTCAGACTTTGAAATACAATACATTTTAAAGATGGGCGAGTGCCCACGCCCTTGTAAATTAAGAAAAATAAAATGTGTCCCAACGTTATGGGACACCCTGTATAAATATGGAAAAAAAAAAACGGGTGCACTCACAAGACTGTCAACAAAACGATAGGTGTATTCAGCAGATACCATATTCCAATATACAATCCACCTTTCGGTCCCAGCTTAGAACTTTGGGCCTGATTCATCACGGATTCTAACTGCAGCAGCGTACGTACATTGGCCGATGGTGCGAGCTGCGCGTGCGTGTGCACGAGTTCGCATTGCGACCGCGGAAACGCTCACCTGCATGGAACGCAAACCGGCGCATGCGCAGTGGCCATACAGGCGTTTCACAGTGACGATCATGACGCATCAAGCGTTCCGCTGTGGAGCGCAAACAGTAAGGGCATTGCTGACCGCGATGTAAGCCATATAAACAACAAATGGAGGGTATTGGTACATAAATGGACATGTTAAACAACCAAAATTGTTGATTTATTGTGCAGATATAAATGATTATAGATATAAGTAGATAATGCAAACCTAAAAGATGGGGCACGAGCTGTACAGACCTATGGTTCGCCATGCTCACACGGAATGGCCGAATGGTCTTACCATCATAAACTAGAGAGCAGATCTGAATCTGCACGACATGGTCTGACGTACAGGGTAGTCTGTAATTTATTTTCATCTTTCTTCCCGTATGTGGGTGGTGAAAATGTTCACCCACAGACCTGCTTCTGCACATAGTGTAATTTGGTACATCTGTAACATCCTTTCTTCTGGATCAGCAACCACTAAGAAGTACTCTGTATGCAACACAAATCAGGACGCATGAGTATATCTATCCTGCTCGGAACCCGTTTATATGAGAGGTCTCCCTGGCAACTGCTTCTTAAGGGTCGGGTCTGAGGCAGCAATGAGCCAGTGTTGTTTGATGGCATCACCTATAATAGGACGGGCAGAGACGTGCATGGTAGTAAAAACAAAAAGATCATCCGCCTCAGTATGTGGTCTCTTGCTGCTGTTACCATGATGATATATTGTCCGGACATTGTGCAATAACCTCATCACCGTAGCCCCGTTCCAAGAAGTCAGTACTCACCTCAAAGCGCTGAAACTCCGCCTTACAGTTATCAGCGTTTTCATGTAAAACTCTTAAAAATTGGGACACTAGAAGATTCATTTTTAACTGGAGAGGATGGTGATTGGTAAATAAAAATGTGTCTCGGTCGGTTGTTTCCTGCGCAACTTGTACCCATATCTGTGGCATAGATAGGGGAGATTATTCTATAATTAGTTTCTATGATGCAAGGTAATTAAACTGTAACATGTCCATTGTGAGATACTACATAATGTACTGTCCATAGGGTTTATTCTGCATCAGGAAACACAGTATTGTCGCTCTGCACCCGGGAACCATATATCATTTCAATCCAGCCTATACGCAGCATTGCTCCAGCTGCCTAGGTTCAGGCCTAGAAGAGACAGGGAAGGGAAACTCACACAGGTTTATATATCAGGTTGTAGCATCACATTGGAATGTAGATTTAAAGTTTATTTAAGCAGCACATTCACAAGCTAAGTTACAGTGGAAACGAAAGTTTAAACGAGTTCAGATGATCATTGTTGTTTCTGGCCGTAAGGAGTTATGTACTGTCCTTTCCTCTATAATCATACTTTAGAATGTCCATCTTAAGTAAATGTATTGTTCTAAGCTATATTGTGGTGGTGCTACTTGTTCCTGGTAACAGAGCGCTCCCCTGCATACTACTGGGATAGGTAATGCCCCTAATCCAGCACCATGATTATACAGAAGAGCTGGAGATAATGGCCTAGCGACTTCCTTCATCCTTGCTAATAGCTGCAGAACACAGTGCATGTGATAAATGTAAGGAGAGGTCATTACAGAACCCTCTGTATATGATGGGCACGTTCTCATGAGAACCATTCTGCCTCCCTGACATGAACGCTGACCCCCTGTTTCTGAGACGTTTTATATATGTGACCTTTGGTTTGTCCTCTATACTCACAGGGCGTTACACAGATTGACAATGATCTGAAAGCAAGAGCATCTGCCTACAACAATCTGAAAGGAAATCTGCAAAATCTCGAAAGAAAAAATGCGTAAGGTTACACTTTCCATGTCCTTAGATAGTAATTACTTATCCGTACAGTTGTAATTCTGTCCCTCGAGGGCTGTCCGGCCGATGGGGCTGCATTGCTCCTCTAAGGTGGCGTGTTTTTTGTTTTGTTTCATGGGTTTATTTGTTATGGGATGCACCTCAGGAATATTATGTTTACGCAACGGTCATATTTACCAATACCATGCAATACCGCATAGCAACCAATCAATCAGTCATTTGCTTTCACGAGTAACATACACCAGACCTATCAAAGCTAATGTCTGCTTGGTTGGTGCGGGCTACTGCTCATTTTCACTTTGTTAGTAAGTAATACTCAATAGCTCAGCAAGGGGCAGATGCTACTTTAATGTGACGTATAGTTATAAAGGCTTGAGATTGGTATGTTTAGTTTCTCCTTTGCCATTACCACATGATTTGCATGAACAAGTTTAATAAAGGCATTTGGAAAATGGAGTATTTGAGGAAGTCATTCAGATGGACACCACTTCCTTTACTCGCACAGATTCTTATTGTCTCATTTACTGACTATATGGATATGTAAAGAAACAAGATGGGGGAAACATAATATGCATTCAAAATACAATATCAAGCAACATGAACATTTTTTTTTTTTTTCTTACAAATCATTATCTCCTTTTCAAAATATCTATGGAGGGCAGACAAGTATGGCTGCCAGTTCCACACACAGGCTCACATCTCTCAGCATGAAGGCAGAATGGGGGAGGTGAGGATTTTACAGTACACCGAGCAGATAGGCCTCGGAGGAATATTCCAAAGTCTTTCTACACACTATATCATGTGCTATGTGTCTGTGGTTTCCATGACACTGCAGAACTATATATTGGCAACAGCAGCCTGGTAATAGTTGCATTTTGTATTTATTCATATGCAGTTAGAGTTTTTAGCTAAAGCATTATTTTCATTGCACTGTTTCCCAACAGAGGAAGTTTAATAACTAGAAGCTTAGCTGAAATTGTGAAGAAAGATGACTTTGTGCTGGATTCTGAATACCTGGTCACTCTCTTGGTCGTTGTACCAAAGTAAGTAATATATTTACTGCATGTTCTGTAACAGGCTGCTTAGCTGGGCAGACCTCTGTGATCTAAACAAGGGCGTTGTAGTGGCAACATTAAATACATACTGTATGTTAAAACTATCAAGAAGCAGCATTTCATCTATGCTTGCATGAATCCCTGCAATTTAGTTCTTTTTAGAGACCTGTTACTCCTTGTAAAACATTAATGCAATTTTTTGCACCTTGTAGGCTCTAAAAGCAGCTGCAATAATCCAATCAAAATCAGAATATTGTCCTCTAGCTGGCGGAGCATTTAATTCTTCTGTAAGGCACACTAACAGTCCAGGTTTTAAGGACAGCCATACTTGAGCACAGTTATTTTGATTTACCCATCTGTGATTAAACATGGATCTCCCTAAAACCTGCACTGCCTCTGCCTTGAGGACAGAGGTTTGGAAACACTGCCATAGATGCTTAATTAGATTAGTCTACATTTCTAACAGAATTCCTAGGGAAGCACTGTTAAATAATTCAAGGTTGCTGACAAGCCCCTTATCATTAATAATTTAGGTATTATTATTATCCTTTTATATAGTGCCACAAGTGTTCCGCAGCGCCTTACAAAGTACATAGACAAATATGTGAACAAGCAACAAGTGAATTACAGTACAGTACTATGCAGGACAAAGACATGGTTTATATACATCACTGCACAGCTTCTCAAACTCGGTCCTCAGGACCCCAAACAGTGCATGTTTTCCAGGTCTCCTCACATAATCACAAATTAAATAATTTGCTTCATCTGTGGATCTTTTAAATTGTCAGTGATTAATTAAAACACCTGTGTGCTTGCTGGGTGACCTGGAAAACATCTGTCTGGGGTCCTGAGGACCGAGTTTGAGAACCACTGCATTAGTGATCATAACACTCAAGTAAGCAACCAGATGTTAGGTGCCCGAGTGAGAAGTAGATGATTGTATAAGTAAGGAAAAGCACATGAGGGAAGAGGGCCCTGCTTCTGAGAGCTTACATTCTAAAGGGGCTGGGCATACTAACAGGTGTGTGACAGGTTGGGTAGACCGGGAGGAAGGAGCAAGTAGCATCAGGTTAGGATGAGAGCTGGAAGGAAGTAGTGGGTCTCGAGAGCCCGTTTGAAGATTTGTAGAGAGGTGGAGAGTCTGATGGGGAGAGGGAGAGAGTTCCAGAGGTAGGGAGCAGCACGGGCAAAATCTTGGAGGCGGGTTTGGGAGGAAGTAATCAGCTGGCAGGAGAGGCGGCGTGCATTTGTTGAGCAGAGAGGGCGGACGGGAGAGTGAAGGGAGATGAGGTCAGAGATGTAAATGGGAGAGCAATGGGTGTGAGGGCTTTGTAAGTGAGTGTGAGAACCTTGCATTGGGCTCTGAAGGGGAAGGGGAGCCAGTCGAGGGCTATTAGGAGAGGGAAGGCAGATGTAGAACATTTAGGTAATAAATACTTTTAAAAGTTAAATTTTTATGGACTATATTTGAGCCGCAGTATTGGGATGTGGGCCAAGTTCTACACCTATCACTTTGTGTAATGCACCCGATCACACTGAAAGCTGTCTTTACAGTATCTTCTTGAGTTGCATGGGTTAAAATGTAATCTACATATATTAAGATGCAGTCAAGTCTGTTACATTAATTTCCATTTAATTACCTTTGTTAATAGAACCAAACACCTTTTAAGGTTTATGTAATACAGGTTGAGTCTCCCATTTCCAAATATTCCGAAATACGGATTTTTTTTTTTACATGCCTGAGATAGTGAAACCTTTGCTTTTTGATGGTTCAATTTACACAGACGTTGTTTAAGGCACAAAATTATAAAAAATATTCGTATAAAATTACCGGCAAGCTGTGTGTATAAGGCGCATATAATACATAAATGCATCGTTTGTTTAGATTTGGGTCCCATTTGCATACTATATCATTATAGTATGCAAATATTCCAAAATACGGAATTTTCCCATATCCAAAATACTCCTGGTCCCAATCATTTTGGATATGGGAGACTCAACCTGTAATACTGCACATCTGACCTTAAGAGTAGTAACACATGGCAGCCAATCAGCAATTGGCTTTCATCCATGTTTTGCAAGGTAGATGATGAAAGCATGTGTCTGGTTGCTGTGGTTTAGTGCACATTTTCCTCTTTCAGCAATATTAGTAGATAATCCATACTGTTTACATTGGCTGGAGAGACTTTGTTACATGCGTATCAATGCTGTTTTCCAGGCTTAATTATAATGACTGGGTTAAACAATATGAAACCCTGGCCGAGATGGTGGTCCCACGTTCCAGCATGTAAGCGATTGTTTATGGGTCTTATGCTTGTTCCTTAAAATGTAGGTTACTGTAAGAAGTGAGTTTATTACATGGATTGCTGATTCATTGAGATTTTGTTTTTGTCACTGATTAGAGGTACAGAGTTAGGGGGAAGTGGCCCTGGGTTTCCTAAATGTACCTGGAGGGGGGATCTAAACCTAACAGGGGGAAAGACTATTAGTTTGTCTTATTATTGTGTATGTGTTGTAGGAAAGTTTATTACAATTGGAAAATAAATGACCAGTACCTCACAGGGGAAGTGACTTGTGCTGGATTGGTAAACAATAAAATAAAAAATCCACATGAACATTTTGAATTAAAAATTAAAATAATGCGCCTTTGAATAGAAGTTACCGGGGAGCATTTCTAAACCTAGTTTGCAAACTACTTAATTTGCTAATGAGAATCAGGCCTTTAAAGCAGATTGTTCAGGGACTTAGGCAAATTATAGTCTCCTCCTTTGGGAAATTTTGTGAGTCTCCCAAATTTGGTGGGAGGGTTCTCCCGACTCCCAAGCACAAAGGTAACTTCCCACCAATTGCTCCCGTGATGTGGCCGGAGGCTCTGATGATGTGATTTTATATGAATCGCAACATCGTGGCCCCTTCCCTCGTGACGCCATTCTGCGGTTCGTGACATTGTGTCACGTAGGAGGGGCGCTATATCCCCGTCTGTTACGCCATGCCCCCATACCTTTGTACTGACCCTCCATGGGCCTCCTGGAAGGATGGTGGGTTAAAGTTGGCGAGCATGAGCCAAATAGGCCTGAGCCTGAGTTTATCGGCTCTGCTGTAGCTCAACATTTTAAAAGGAGGGATTGCAATGAAAATGACCTGCCCCAAGTCGGAAAAAATGGGGATGCTGTCAGGGGGACTTTTTGAAAAATTCCCAGTGCAGAATTTTTTTATTTTTTTTTTAAAGTAGGAATTTTTTCCTGTTTTTATGTTCATCAATCTCCCACAGTGAGGATTGGGTGCTGCTCTTTATTTTCCTCTTGAAGTCGTCTGCCATTGCCCCTCCCTTATCTATATCACAAGATAATACCGTACATGATATACACACATGTTGAGTGGGGGGGCATTGCAGCCCTTTCCTCCCACTCAAGCTGACCTGCACATCGGCCACACCTGATGCCAAGTACCGTCCTGAAATACTTGGTTAAACATCATTTTTCTATACTTGTGATTCAATCAGTTGCGTTCTTCCCTGCAAGTATACAGTGTGCAATATCTTGATTAACACTTAGCTCTACAGGTCAGAGACGCTGGCTGTCCCTAAGTGACGGCTCTGCTGGACCTGCGGCGACAGACCTTCTTCTCTTTTAACAATTGTATTGTCTTTCTTGTGCACAGTGTGATATCTGAAGACCAAGACAGTTATCTGTGTAACGTAACTCTGTTCCGTAAAGCGGTGGATGACTTCCGTCACAAAGCCAGGGAGAATAAGTAAGCTATTTGGATGGTTACTGAAGCAGAGGTGCTGGCATTCCATGAATCTCACATAACCGTTCTCTTCCTTGCAGGTTTGTTGTCCGTGATTTCCAGTACAACGAGGAGGAGATGAAAGCCGATAAAGAAGAAATGAACAGACTATCCACTGATAAGAAGAAACAGTTTGTAAGAACATATTTGTATTAAAACACAGAAGGAGATATGTGTGACAGAATCACAACATGCTAATAAACCCATAATTCCTTTTTGTAATACCCAGAATCCTTTGTGGAGAACCATGCAGAAGATTGCACCTCCTGTTAATTAGTAATACAAATTGGTTTTTAAAAATGCTGAATTTAGTTGTGAATAATTGCTATAATCTTTTTTATCTATATTGTTTGCTGCCACGTTATGATCAGTCTAGTAAGTTAATTGTAAAGGGATTATATTAAATTAGCTATGTCCCCTGATTTAATGAAATAATAGCTGAAATTGTATTGTAACAAGGTAATCGCATGTTAAAGTCACTTATAACAGCTGTTGTTAAATTTATTTAAACAAACTGCAGTGATTGCGAAAAGCGAAAAAAAATGTGGGTCCCAGGGACCCCTCACTTTATAGAAATGGGGTCCTCCTCCACTCTTTGGGTCCCATCACATATTATGAGGGTTAAGGGCAAGCAGCAGTTGGGGTAGAGCTGAGGCTAAAGGCAAGGAGAAGTTGGGTTAGAGCTTGAGCCAGAGGGCAGTAAGGGCAGGCAGAACTGGGGATAGGGAGGGGTAAGTGCAGACAGTAGTTTGCGACAGTGCTGGGGTCAAGGAAGAGGTTAGAGGCAGGCAGTACGAAGGGTAGGGAGGAGGTTGGAGTAGATAGCTGGGGTAGTATTTGAGGCCAAGGAGGAGGTTAGAGACAGGCAGTGCTTGGGTAAGGTGGGGCAGTGCACACAGTTAACAGTCAGGGTAAATGGGAAATTCACACAGTTACACAGTCAGGGTTAGGGGGTCTGCATACAGTTACACAGTCAGGGTAAGGGGGTCTGAACACAGATACACAGTCACAGTTGGGGGGGGGTTGGCCACAGCTCCACAGTCAGGGAGGGTTAGGGGGGAAGCACATGGTCACACAGTCAGGATTAGGGGGTGCTGCACACAGTCAGGGTTAGAAGGAGTGCACACAATTACATTGTCAGGGTTAGGGGAGCGGCACCCAGTTACACTGTCAGGATTGAAGGGGGTGCGCACAGTTACAAAGTCAGTTAGGGGGTGGGGGTGGCCACAGTTACACAGTCAGGGAGGGTTAGGGGGATGCACATGGTCACACAGTAGGAGTCGGGGGCTCTGCACAGTGATGACTGTAAGCCGTAAGTGACTGACCTGTCTGAGGTCAGGGTCTTTTCTCTGTCACCAGCCTTCACACATCCCCTGTACATGCTGAGTCCTCCCAGCACCTCCGGACCTGAGTCCTCCTGACCGCTGTCCCTGGATGCAGAGTCAATCCATTTTCTGAAGAACGCGTGGGCACAGAGCATGGTGTCAGGCAGCAATTAAATCAGATGCTGCCGTCAGTTATTGGTTGAGGAGACGCTGCCGGCAGCTATGGGTTCAGGATAATCCACCGGCGGTGAATGGTGGCGGAGATGCTACCGGCGGTGATTGGCTGCTGCTGCAGCAGCCGGCGGTGATTGGCTGCTGCTGAGGCCGCCTGGGGTGATTGGCTGCTGCTGAGGCCTCCTGGGGTGATTGGCTGCTGCTGAGGCCGCCTGGGGTGATTGGTTGCTCTGAGGCCACCTGGGGTGATTGGCTGCTGAGGCCACCTGGGGTGATTGGCTGCTGAGGCCGCCTGGGGTGATTGGCTGCTGAGGCCGCCGGCGGTGATTGGCTGCTGAGGCCGCCGGCGGTGCTTGGCTGCTGTGGCCGCCTGAGGTGATTGGCTCCTGCAGCGCTACAGGCAGCAAACTCAGCCAGCGCGTCCTGCGGCACCTGCAGGGATTTAAAAATCGGGTCCCCGTCTTGCTGTAGTGCGTAAAAATGCGTAATGTGACATTACATGCTGCATGTAACTGCAAGCTGCCGTTCATGCATCGTCTCATCTGCTGCGCAGCACAGCAGATGGGACGTAGTGATGGACGAACCTCGTGCACATGCAATCGGAGGTGTACACACTGCACGATCCATACCATATATCATATAGTGTGTACCCAGCTTTACACGCATACAAGTATTTTGTTATTATAATGAACCAAATAGTTTGCTTCCATTTACAATCAGTGGTGTTTTATACTAATGCTCTGTTTTTAGAGCTGATAATTTATTTGAGTGATATTGGGTTTATGCTGTGGTTTTGAATATGGCTTTCAATTTGATTGTTAAAGAACAAGCGCTATAATAGTGAGCAGGGCTGGACTGGCTAGATGGCACTTCTGGCAAATGCCAGAAGGGCTGATCTGGTCTGAAAGCCGTGCCGAGCAGCTCCGCTGGGTTACTGAGAGACGGGTAGCTTGCCGTGAGGCCAGTCCCCTGTGACTCGCGACACACCCTCGTGAGATTTATCAGCGCACCCCGTGAGCCGAGGCCACGCTCCTTTTATGCGAGCGACGTAGGCACATCCAATAAGGGGAATGGCAGGGCTAATCTGGGGCTCCAGTCCGTCCCCGATAGTGAGGCAAATATACTATTGTCCATTGAATAATCATGAATGTCCTTTATAAGCCATGCTCAAAGTATAACAAAGAAATATAATGCCTTTCTTGCTCTGAGTTCACGTTAACCCTACTTTTCATATAATTAACTTATAAGAGACTTTATTTTTTTTTCTGCACACAGATTATTAACATTAATTATCAGTTACTTGTTTTGTTATATTTATTGCAGGACACAACATTATAGTTTAAAAACATAGAACTGCCAAAACTTTTGTTTTCATGACAGGTCCCCATTAGAATAACTATGTTATACGGTGCTGTCTAATCCTCTTGACCTCAACCCAAAATCATTTCTGCTGCAAGAAAAATAGGCCCAAAAAAAATGAAAATGACTTAAGTGCCTTTAATAGATTGAAATGATTTTACTTTTTGTACAACATAATAATAACATTGCTGTAAATCACATTATTTGAAGTAGCTGTCATTTGTGCTAATGTCCATGTTTGTAAACCGCTTCTGTGCTGTGCAGTAATCATTCCGGCAGATTATACAGTGATTATCTGTGTCCTCTGCAGGGTCCTCTCGTGCGATGGCTCAAAGTTAATTTCAGTGAAGCTTTTATTGCGTGGATCCATGTGAAAGCACTGCGGGTGTTTGTGGAGTCTGTTTTAAGGTAGGAAGGAACCAGCAAGTTTGTCGTTGTTATATATACTTATGATGGAGTAGACTTTATTGTAGATTTAATAGTATGCCAAAACCGTTTAGCTAATAACCTAGATGGGGATGTAGTCACCATCCCGGCGGTCGGGATGCCGGAGCCGGAATCTCGACATCAGTCGGAATCCCGGCACCAGTATCCCGACCGCCGGCATCTGGACTGTAAGTATTGGGGAACGGGGGGAGGGTTATGGTTAGGCTGCGGGCGGCAGGGTTAGGGTTAGGCTGCGGGAAAGGTGGGTTAGGGGGAGGTTTAGGATTCGGCTACTTACCTTCAGGCGTAGGGATTCTGACTGTCGAAATGCCGCTGTCTGTATTCTGACCGCCAGCATCCCGTACCCAATCCCCTGGATGTCACAGGCTTAATAAGCAAAGATCTGTTACATTATATAAGCCTAAATACAATATGTAGAAAATAGATCTGTACTTATTCCCTATCCATGGTGCCCTGACTGCTGCTATATACTCCACCTGGACATCTAGAAAACATTGTAATAGAAACGTTGCTACGTTTTCTTGCCTACAAAAGGTGTTTATCAATCTATTGAGAACCCTACTTATCTGACAGAATACCTATTGTCACATATTTCAATAAATCCGCTATTTAGATGGCAGTGTTGGACCCTGGGGAGCATTGTATAAGTAACCCTTACTCCTGTTCCTAGGTATGGGTTACCAGTGAATTTCCAAGCCATGCTGCTTCAGCCCAACAAGAAGACCATGAAGAAACTACGGGAAGTCTTGTATGATTTGTACAAGCACCTGGACAGCAGCGCGGCGTCCATTATAGATGTGAGTAACTCATAAAACCCATAGTCCACATCTAGGATAGTTGACAATATATTGTGACTTTTAAGTCCTTGTGTGCTACTTTGTACAGAAGTCAGTGTATTTATTTATTTAATAGACTTGTCTTTTTCCAGAGTTAGTATTCAGTAGGACTGGCTGTTGGAGACAGGCAATGACATTATGAATCATCATACTGATTGAAATCGGGTCTCTAATGAGGTCATGTCTGTTGTCACAATGTTGTGTTATATTTGCAGCACAAGTATAATTGTTTTATTACTTTATTGAATTATGTATTTTATACACTTTCTTTTTTTTTCTCTCACCCATAGTTTTTTCTAGCACATTAACTGCACCTTAACACTGTTTTCTATTTTCCTTTTGTGTTTGTGTAATGTATATGTTTGGATGAATATATAAAGTATCTGTTACGAGACTATACCATCGTTTCAGTTAAGACTCATCACCTATATGGAGGGAGACCATAAAGCTACATCTAGCTTAGGAACCACCTGTACTAGACTTAATTAAACCCCCCGAAAATGTTGGTTTCAATATGTTACTCGTATTATCATTTTGTTTAAATTTATATGTTACCAGCACTTCAGAAAGCCGCCTATCTCCGGTGCTGTGGCACTAAGCTAATTTTAACGTGCGTGTTACTAAACAACATATGTTCGCCATGCAACATGAGATGCGTGTAATAATTGTCCACGCTTGTTGCTAAGGGGTGTGGTATAGGAGGTAGACAGTAATTAGTTAGACAAAGTCTAGATAGACACCAGATGTTAGACAGTTAGACAGGGAAAAAAGTTAGACACATTACAGTTCGACAGGTACAAAAGGTCGACGGGTCAAAAGTTTGACACAAAAATGGTCGACAATTATAATTTTTTTGTTTTTTAACCCTAATCTTCACCCTAACCCTCCCTTTGGTGCCTAACCATCTGGGTAAGTGTCTAACCCTAACCGTGGGGCTAAGTGCCTAAACCTAACCCTCCAGTAAGTGCCTAACCCTAGCCCTAATAAAAAAAAAAAATGTGGCGACCATTTTTGTGTCGATCTTTTCATGTCGAACTTTTGACCCTGTCGATCCTTTGTACATGTCTAACTGTAATGTGTCTGACTATTGTCTGTGTCGAACTTTTATCCTTGATTAACTATTGACTGTCTAACATCTGGTGTCTATCTAGACATTGTCTAACTAATTACTGTCTGTCTGTAGTCCGGAACCTGTTGCTAAGGAGGCTACACTGATATCACTGCAGGATTCAATTAGCGATGAGTCTGTCACAAACCTTGCACGCTGCAATAACATGGCTTATCCATGCAGGATAATCTCACTGGGTTTTTAACCCACATCATAGAAGTATAAGCAAAGTTCTCCCTCCGTAATTACCTGCAATGTTCGCAGCGCGAGGTTCTGATGGAACTTAGTGCTTAAGTTGAATCTTCCCCATAGTAGAAAAAGCAGTGACCGCATCTGATGCTGTTTTTCACTTTTGGCTTTCGCATTCATTTTTGTAGGGGTTCTTATTTTGGGTCTTATTTGAAATTGGATGATTCTTTATAAGTAAAAGTTATTTGTAATATTATACCATATACAAGGGTTCAAGACTTGGTGCAATAGGGAGACAAAAAAATAGCTCTTAACCTTGTGCGAACACATGTGGAACCTGAAGATAAGAGACTTAGGGGTCTATTTACTAAGCAGTGTTAGGAGACAGAGTGAAAAGTGATAAGGTACAAGCCAATCAGCTCCTAACTGTCATGTCACAGGCTGTGTTTGAAAAATGACAGTTGGGAGCTGATTGGCTGGTACCTTATCACTTTTCACTCTGTCTCCTAACACTGCTTAGTAAATAGACCCCTAATATTTATCATAGACAGACATTCTTGGCTATTACATTTGGTCCTTTATCCGACATTTGTCTCTGCCTTCTTAGCTACTTGCTGTTTCTATTTGGCTCCTAGTATGTAATCTGACAGCGTAACTGAAACAGCTGACATCTAGGGGTATATTTACTAAAATGCAGGAGTTTTTTTTTTTAGAAATGGAGATGTTGCCCATAGCAACCAATCAGATTCTACATATTTATCTAGCACCTTCCAGAAGAAAATAGCTAGAATCTGATTGGTTGCTATGGGCAACATCTCCATTTCTAAAAAATGTACCCTCCTAGAATCAATCTCTGACAAGTCTGTGTGGCGTTTATTCACATACGATCTCCAATGACCCTCAATCTGTCATTGTTATTGACGAAATGCATTTCACTACCGATCCCGCGTGGGACAATTTTGGAGCATTGAACCATTCTGTAGTCTGAAGGACTATTTTATGCTATTATGACCTATTGAAATATTTTGGCCTCCTTTATGTACGTTTGGTATTTTGTAATCATCATAATCTGCTTTCTCTAGGCTCCCATGGATATACCTGGATTAAACCTCAGCCAGCAAGAATACTACCCCTATGTGTACTACAAGATCGATTGCAGTTTGTTGGAATTTAAGTAACATAAACCTTTTATGTGTGTACTTGGAGCAGCCATGAGTTTGAAGTACAGTGATACCCCTAACTACTTACAATGTGCATGCTTCTCATACCCCAGGGTTCCATCTGCCCAAAAGGGGTTGTTCCCCTCTTCCATAGTTGCCGTTTTGACACTGTTTTCTTTTAAAGAAAGTTCAATCGATATTGTTGCTTTTAATCAGAGGTATTTAAATGTCCACAGAGCAAATAAGAGTCTATTTATAAATACATGTATTTATGCCAGAGAGGCCACTTAGTATCCTAGAAGATTTAATTTCTCATTCGTATGGTGATCAACATTTATTCTGCTCATTACCACTGCTCGTACGTAGATCTTGTTTACAAGAGGTCATGGTGTAATGTTTTATACCATTCCATTCACTGTATTTCGTTCATAAACGTGTTTAAATGTGGAGTTGTGATGTAAAGTGTATGTACTATTTAACGTATGTGCTTTCTGTATATTTGATAAGGATCTTTAGAGCACTGTCAGCGCGCACAGGAAAAATTAAACATCCCTGTTCAAATGGTATTGTGTCCTGGCCTTTTATCTCTCCCCATTCAATGTATTGCTGAGTGTTTCTTCTCCTTGTAATTTTTAAATTGCAATGGATTAAGTAATGGACTTAATGGACATATGCTGGCAAGTCGGAGTTATTCATTGTAATATATATATTCATTTTTAGGTGCATTTGAGTTGGTAAAATGGGAGCAAATTTAGATCAACCTGAAGCCGATCAGACCATTGTGTATTTGCCAACCTGTAGCCAATTTCAGCATCTTAATGTTACTTTCATAATGTCCTTTGTCTGTATAGATAAGTTGGGATCCAATCACATTGTCAACATCTACCAAGTTGACACAGTGGCGGCACCACACATTAACAATGCCGAAATTGGAATGTTGACATTCTCAGAATGCCGACTGTTAGGTTGCAGGAGGTAGGTTACAATTAGGCTGCTGGGACCTAGGCACTAGGGGGATGGTTGGTGATTAGCAGAAAATACTCGGCCAAGCCGCCGTTCCGTCAAAGGTCTGTGCCGGAAGTGACCGTTACATGACCACCGGAACTGCTCCATCCGCCAGGACCAGGTAAATGGCCGTGCTCCAACCGGGACGTTGGGTCGATATTCTGCCATGTTGCCACCATGTCGACATTCTCATGTCGACTTGATAACTGTCAACCTTAGCAGACCACACCAAGAAAGGGAGAGATTTGTATCTGAAAGAGATCCGTAAGTGCTGACAAAGGTTTCCATTAACAAGACCTCTACTGAAGTGTAATCACTTGAGACCGTTACATCTCTCTCTAAGGTGTTTGGAGAATCTAAGTCCATTGCAGTTTAAGGTGTTTTGGGGGCTCGTCTTATCCCGACTTCCCATGGTCAAAAAAACTTTAGTAGTTACTTACATATTCCGGGATCTTGCACTAATTTCTCTGTGCTGCAAAAGCATCTATAATGGAAATTAAAATATTTTAAATAGTTGCACAAAGGTATCCTATACTGTGATAAAGTTTATGTAATCAGCTTTAATATTTATTTAAGCTTTCATTTTATTTTTAGCAACCTGACGTGATCCATAATGTGGACATGGAGGAGTACACACTAAGGCTGGGTACACATCAGACGATCCTGGATCGTGTGCGATTGGATGACCGATGTAACGATACATTAGTTGCCCTTAGACGCAGAACGATATAGCGAGCAGCCGCGTGATAAATCGTTAAGTGGCCGCGTCCAGGAGCATGCCGCCGGATTGCCACATCTGTGCAGAACAGCAGATGTGACGGCCCCGATGTCGGTGGGCGGGAGTGCACCATCATAGGTACATCAGACGATGTGTATGATAAGTCACTCCAATCTGTGGGGTCTGATGTGTACCCACCCTAACCACTTTACCCAACATTTTAACGTGGCGCATGATTCTTTTGCAGGGAGCTGTTGTAAAGCTGGGTACACACTCGATGTCGGGCCGACTTGTCGTTTCGTAACGACGAATTGCCTACATCACTCAGTGTGCACCGGCAATTGCACGCTCCCACAATATGGCTAGCGACCTGTAATAAGTTAATAAAGGAAGGAACAGTGATCATTCCGTCCGTCCTTTATCTCGTTCTAGTGTGTACGGGCAATCCCTGTTCAAGGGCATTCGTTCCAATGTCTGAACGAATGCTCATCGCTACAGTGTGTACCCAGCTTAAGGCAGCGCATGCAGTCTTAAGATGTTATGAGTTAATATTTTATGACATCAATGGCGCGAAATTGTTTTTCACATACAACACGTCGGACTTGTTCTTAAGTGGGTCTATAGTTCATCATCGCACAATCTCTGTTACTTATCTAAGCTCCATTGTGGCAATTTCAATAGAAGCCCGTTTCACTGCGTGGGTCTCTATAGTACCCAAAAATATGCAAATCAATTCTCTTTCTCCTGGTTGCTGTAGCAATTTTCTTTCGGAAGGTGAAAACTGCAGATACCTGATCTGAATTTTAAATGGCAAACAATTCCCTTGGCCATTGTGAAGCTGACCATCACTGTGTGGGTTGTGTAATTGGGCCTCATTGTGTGTTAAATGTAGCATGAG
This sequence comes from Taudactylus pleione, assembly GCA_031769625.1. NCBI lineage: Eukaryota > Metazoa > Chordata > Amphibia > Anura > Myobatrachidae > Taudactylus > Taudactylus pleione. Next base: position 7,677,254 of record JAUIMM010000312.1, on the reverse strand, counting down.
GCACCTTTCATCATGGAGGAAGAGTATGTGGGTTGTAGAGTGCGGTCTACAATTACTCTAACAATTGTTTAAAATAACACAAAGGAAATTACAAAGAAATTAAAGTTTACTTGTCATCGGGACACAGTGAGGCAGCCGTCGTTCTGTACTAAACCCATACTCATGATAATGCAACCTACCAATTTACATGGAAATTATGTCTGAGGCATGAGGCACTGATGTGTACTCTTTTATTGACACTACACCCATAGAAAAAAAAGTAGCAGAATTTATGAAGCAGTCATGTTCTCCAATGAAGCAGCAATTTATTATAATCTTAATTTTTGCATGGTCAGAATTTGTTTTAATTTTTCATAATTAGAGTCCTCTTCCACCAGCGGCTCCAGTGTACCGCTGGCGGGATGCGGGTGTACCTACTGGCGGTGGGTGGATTGCTGAACATCCTGCGACCATGAAAAAACGATTGCAGGATATACTTGCAGTTTCAAACTACTGATGCGTACACATACATCTTACTTCATAGCACGATAAACAGCCCTTCGACTCGGTAGTCTGATTAAAATGATATGCGGCATGCCTATATTCTGTTTGCGACTGCGGCTGTATCTGCGTTGGTGTCACAGCCGCTGTATCTGCATGCGAAATGCCACGTTACAGTGTCACAGCTGCTGTATCTGCATGTGAAATACTATGTTGGTGTCACAGCCTCTGTATCTGCATGTGAAATACTATTTTACAATGTCACACCGCTGTATCTGCATGCAAAATGCTACATTAGTGTCACAGCCTCTGTATCTGCATGCGAAATGCCACGTTAGTCTAACAGCCACTGTATCTGCATGCGAAATGCTATTTCTCCTTCATCCACTAGGGGACACTGGAATTCAAGACAGTGGGGTATAGACGGTGGTAGAGCAGAGCCTGGCACTTTAAATAATTCTGATGCCCCATCAGCCCCAGTTTTTAGAATGTGCCTGAGAGAGCCGGTCACATAGGGCTGAGCTCCAGCCCACTCTTAGTATTTTTTCTTTTATTTTCCTTTATTTTAATTTCTAGCTTTCACAAAGCATTGAGGACAGGCTGACAGAGTACTGCGTCTGTCAGCCTGCTACATGGAGGCATCAGGTGACCCGCCACCACTAAAAAAAAGAGTGCGTGTCGGAGTCCCAGGCACCCTGGCAGTAGCTCAGGGAGGACACGCCACAGCTTAATATAGAGGCTGTGTCCGTGCTTCCGAATGCCTAGCCGCAGCCCTGATGCCAGCAGTGGTAAGTATAGCTCTGTTCCCCTTATGGGAAACAGAGTTTAATCTGCGGCCCCTACGCCCCCTCCCAGGCTCATGTGGTATATACTGTAGTATATCCCCTCCTGGAATCCTGTAACGCCGCTAGCGTTATTACAAGGGGCGGAGCTACCGCGCATAGAGCGCGGATACCAGTACAGGGAGACTGTTCAGACAGTCTGTAACGTTGCTGCCTAGCAGCATGCCTGATCCCTGCACGATGAGCGCTGTCTTACTTTATAGAGCCTGACAGCGCTCTGTTTGCTGCTCTCACGAGAGCCGAATCCTCCCTCTGCTCTATCCCCACGAGGAGGGAGCCTGCCGCGCCCCGCTACTCCCATAAGGGAGTCTACATAGCGCACCAATTGGCGGGGCCTAGGGCTGGTCCCTGCCGCGCTGGTGCTTGTAGAAGCGCTGGCTTCTGCACACAGCCGCCGGGGAGCGAGGCTGTTATTCACAGCGCTCTCGGCTGCGGGTTGCGGCGCCGGTGCTTGTATGAAGATTGCACCGGCGCTGTCTATTTCATTCCCGCTCCCCCACTCGCATTATGCCTACAATACATTGTTTGCGCCCCGCCCGCTTATTATAGTAGGGGCAGAGTCTACTCCATGCTGGCGTGCACAGATGCCGCCATACTCCAGGAGTATTATTAGCATATGCACCTGCCTTAAAAGGAGCCGGGGCTTATTGCCAGCATCTCCTGCATCCTCACTCTGGAGTTGTGTGGGGGGTGCAACCCTTAACAGGGTTGTGGGTTTTATTCCCAGTACGGCCATAGCTGTTTGGAGTTTGTATGTTCTCCCTGTGCTTGCATATGGCCTCTACCGTCTTTTTCTTTACTTAAACCTACAGCACCTGGTCTTATTAGGTTTAACGGCACAACTGTGGAGTTTGTACTTTAACCTGCAGTCCTTATAGAGATCTGGCTCTGCCTCATCTCGGTTATATTGCAAGTAGTTCCCCTACGGAACTGGGCAGTGTACTGGTTTAATATTATATAAAAAAAAAAAGGACCCGCCGCCACTATTATAGAGTGAGTGTCCGGGTCCCAGGCACCCTGAAGCACGGGGAGGAACATGCCACAGCCTAATATAGAGGTTGTGTCCATGCCACTTTGCCCACCACATATCTATCAGCGCCTAAGGCCACACGCCCGATCTCGTCTGATCTTGGACACTAAGCAGCGCCAGGCCTGGTTAGTACTTGGATGGGAGACCGCCTGGGTATACCAGGTGCGACAGGCTTATTACATTGAACATCTGGGGCAAATATGCTTGATGTGTAACAGAATAATGCAGTGTGTTTCTTGCATCTATAGCTGCCAGAGATCACTCTGCCTAAATAGTCGGGGCCACTGTTCTGGCTGCTGCCAGAAATTACGGTTATTGCATATCTTTAACCCAAGGTTAGCACAAGGGTGCGTCCCATCCCCAGGCTTAGGCCTCACATTGGCTCGCCTAAAGAATGAGCCGTACTCTTCTCATGCACATATGTGGCTACACATGTTAAATCTCAACAGCCTTCGGTGCTTACCTTAGAAGGTATGCATCTGTGCATCTATAGGGATTTATATCTTATTTATTCCCTTATACTGTGGTTTCTCTTCAGATCGAATAAATCTTTCGCCTTTTACTAAAGATTTCCGTGGAGAGAAACAATCATGAGTTTCATGTACTTTTTTGATGCCCGGCAGCTGCTGGGCTGCACACACAAGAAGTAACGTATGGCCGTTGTAGTGGTTGGCATTGCTGTCTCACATCACTGAGGTCATCTTTTGATTTCCATCATCTGGAGCCAGAAGGGCACACCTGATAAGGCGAGTACACCGGTAACGGAAGAGTCCCAGGATCGCAATCAGTCTGGGATAGTACGTTGCTAACATTTCCTGCCCCAACACCGTAGCAGAATGACGGCCACGCGCGGCACATGAGTAGTCTCCCTGTGTGGAGGTAAGCCACATGTATGTATATACTTGTATTTTGTACTAAACCCTGCGTTTAGACCTGGGGCTCAGTTCCTACTAACTATTGCCCATGTTATATTTTTCAAATTATATCGCCACCTACTAATCTTGTATGTAGGTACGCGTAGGCATGTAGGGATTTATGTATGTGTTATGTATATATATATATATATATATGTGTGTGTGTATATACAGATGTATGTGTGTGTGTGTGTGTGTGTGTGTGTGTGTGTGTGTGTGTATGTATGTATATATATATATATATATATTACTTATCCTTACCATTAAAAGGGGTAGGATATGTTCTTATCAGTTTTATGTCTGATACCTAGCATATTTAAAGAGGATGCTGCGATGGGAGGCTGGACTCTCCTGATCTGGTAGTTTGTTCTATAACTCCGCTTTATACCATCTCTCCCTAGGGATTGGGTGGTGTGTGTATATTATGTATAGAATTATGGATATGTGTAGGTATTCCTATACTTCCACATTCATTAAGATACATCTTATTCCACGTCTGGAAAGCTGCCAGGGTTTACCAGAAGCTGTCGCTTATATCCATACATATTATATGGTGGCTCTATAGATTAGAGACCTGTTCTGCAGCTTACATAGGATAGTCAGAGACTCCTACGGCATTGCTTTTAGTATGGACTCTATACATGTCCTGGGGCCTTCCTGTATGTCCACACATGTATAATAAGGATATGTACTTACACCCGCCTCGGGTTATAGTCCTGTTTCCGTTAGTCTATATCTACAGTGTCCACTTCAGGGGACCTATTAATTACAACTACACTCTAGGGCGCACTTAGTAACAAACTTGTAAGATACTAGGAATGCAATGTGTGTATATATAGATATAGCATGCTGATCTCCTTGTGCGGGATATGTGTATGTGTGTATATGTATATATATATATATATGTAATGTAGCGTGCGGATCTCCTGGTGCAGGAGTTTGACAAGTGACTTACTATGTCGGTACTAACTCTTCCTTTCAGAGAGTTTGCCTTTTCATGCAGCTATGTTTATATGTGTGAATGTGTATATATACTGATATATTCCCGTTCCTTGTATGAATTTTCCTAATAATTGGAGAAATCTGTTTTTGCCCCTGACTGGCGTTATCACTACGGATATATCTCTTCTTTACTTGGGATAATTAACGCATTCTATGTCTATGTACAGGTACCTTTCTCGGTATCGATTCTGGTACCTTATATTATTGTCTTGTCACATATCTCACTACAATAGGTATCTGTAGGTCCCTTGGGTACATTTCCTATCAGTACATAGAGAATCCAGGATCTATTCCATCCTCATGGCTTATTTAGTTAATTTACATGAAGCCTAGGGCCACCCGCCGATATAGGCAGGGTCTGGCCTGGGTTGTATCAGATTGTGGGCGTAATACACAATTCACCATTATAAGTGTTAATGTAAGGATACACTAGCAGACCGTTTTTGGGGTATGTGTAATCTCTATATGGATACATATCCCTAATGGAACAGGCTCAGGTATAGCGTCCTGTTGTACGACCTTCTTGTCTCCATTAACAATTTGCTAGTTTCTACAGTATTTTCTTCTGCAGCATCTCCAGACTGAAGTCCGTGCTGTAGAGCATTGATCTTTGCCCACTGAGGCTACTCTCTGTACCTGACGTGGTGGTTTGCTGTGAGATGAATAAGGTCAGTGACATCCTACATAGCGTCCAGAGGGCTTCTGGTCGCTCACAGGTAAGAAGGCTTACCCCACTAATGCCTCGGCAGATGCTTTCTTTTTCATGCATCCTGACATAGCTGCTGTTCTCTCTTATGCACCCTAGTTGCTGTCCTAGCAGCCTTCCGCTCTTTTAAATCAGTTGGCTGTACACTTTAGAGCTTTCCTGGTGTGTGGGTGCATAATTGCAACATTGAGATTTGTGACCCTATTCTACTGGAATCTGTTGGGGTTATGGACTGAAGTACATCTATGGGCTAATGCACATCTTTACTATAAAGTGTGACAGTCTCTATGTTCCATACAGGGGGCCTGGTTTGTTTCCTGTTCAGTATCTGTTGATAAATTCAGCACACTGACAGGTACCTCAATGGTAACTTCATAGTTGTCCTAGTGCTTTAGCCTTGCGGATGGGATACTTCCCTATATTGGTAGCTCTCCCTGGGTGGAGGTGGCATCCGTGCTCTTTTTCTGCTAAGGGTATCCTGGGTGTTTTCATACTATGTTCAGGCCAGTTGTTGGTACTGATTACACTCTACCATCATGTAGGAAGTTGTCTGCTGTTTGACAGGATGGGTGGTACTGCCGTCTGACCCACTGGAAGGAATTGTAGTCTCAATCCTCTCGTATCCGCCTCTGCCTCATGCCCAGTTGACAACTTCTATGGTCTAAACCTTCCACTGGTTACCAACCCTTTAGTTGTTGGACCTCGAGAATGGTTCAGGGCGACTGTTAGGTCGTGATTCTTGCCTCCTTGTTTGCTTTGTTAGGAGTCTGTGGACAGGTCCAGCTCTGTCTCTGTATATTGGTCTCATTATACTTTTATCTATATGATGTCCCGCAGTGCTGGGATTCTGCTGTCTGAGACTGTTGCAGCTTCCTGTAGTTGTCGCTAATACGGTTTTCTCGAGTTTTGTTCTCATGTTACTGCCATTCTATGGATTCTAGTTGGGGTTTTCTGCTCCCAACGGTCTTGCTTGGTCTGTTTTTGGCTGAGCTTACGGTGTTCTGATGCTTTTCATCTGCGGGTACTCTCTCTAGCCGTATTCCATTGAATTTACGCTGTAAGTTGTGGAATGTCTGTGACTGTTCAGCAAGGAGCTCTGATTGTCTCCTGGCTCTACGACATGCCTCCAGTCTTGGGCTGTCCCTGTTTCGGTTGGCCGAAAGGTCGGCAGGTTCTCCACGCTTCCCACCCGGGAGGTTAGCTTTGGGACGTCCCCACTGTCTTGAACTCCAGTGTCCCCTAGTGGATGAAGGAGAAAACAGGATTTTGGTACTTACCGATAAATCCCTTTCTCCGATTCCACAGGGGACACTGGACGCCCGCCCAGCGCTGCGTTCCTGCCGTTTTGTTGGGTCCTTATCTAGTTGTGTGACTGCATGTGTTCCCTGCAGAGGGTTCCTCTGTTCTTCTTCAGTCTGTATTGTTCCGTTCTGTGGTCTTCTCCTTCTCCTCATTTTCCTATTGTCTACCGTCTCCTCTCGGGCTCAGTTCTTAAACTGGGGCTGATGGGGCATAGAGGGGGAGGAGCCAGTCACACTTCAGAATTATTTAAAGTGCCAGGCTCTGCTCTACCACCGTCTATACCCCACTGTCTTGAACTCCAGTGTCCCCTGTGGAATCGGAGAAAGGGATTTATCGGTAAGTACCAAAATCCTGTTTTTACAATGTCACAGCCGATGTATCTGCTTGCGAAATGCTACGTTAGTGTCACAGCCTCTCTATCTGCATGCAAAATGCTATGTTACAGTGTCACAGCCGATGTATCTGCTTGCGAAATGCTATTTTACAGTGTCACAGCCGCTGTATCTACTTGCGAAATGCTATGTTAGTGTCACAGCAGCTGCATCTGCATGTGAAATGCCACGTTAGTGTCACAGCCGCTGTATCTATATGTGAAATGCGATTTTATGGTGTCAGCCGCTGACAGTTGTCATGTTTTGGAAAATATTGTCTATATCTGCGTTAAAGTTTAAAAAGCAGCTTATTAAAATAATAAGGACAGAGAGAGAAATTACGAGCGCTATGTGTAATAATTATGCTCTAAATTAGTGGCACCTGTGAAACAAGATTTTTTGTTAGTAACATATGTTTATAGCTCCTCTCTGAGGAATTGGTTTGAGGTGAGTTCCGGTTCAATATCACAGTTGCCGTAGTGCTGCGAGCCCTAACTGTCCCTATCTTGTCCTTCCAGTGGACACTTAATGTGGTACGGGTCCAGGCTGTGTTGGTTACTGGGGGAGCTGGAGCCTGGCCTTGCCTCTTGTTCCACGTGTACCTCTGGCGTCTTGCTGGATGCGGGTGATGACGTCAGCGGGATGCAGCGGGCAATGTAAATGGCTTGACTGTCAGAGTGATCTTGATGCTGGATCTGACCACCTTCTGCCCCCAACGCGTTTCGTGCCTTCAGACACTTTGTCAAGGATGGCATTGGGTCCACCAAGGGTGGTTTAAATACCTAAAAAAAACCTTTATTTAATTTTGTTTAAAACCCGGAAGTTATCACCGGAAGTAGATAAAAAGAGCGCTATCCATGTGCTGGCCTCCATATTATAGAATAAAACAAAAATACTACATAAGTTATATGGTTAGGTGCCACATTGATAAAATATATATGGAAAATTAATAATAAATATAATTATGTATAAATATTAATATATTGAGTTAAAAGGAAATATATTTTTTTAAATTTATATAGTTAGACAATATTTTAAAAAGTTTCCATGGATTAAAAGGTTGAATGGTTGAAAGTTTTTCAGGAAGTTTATAAGAAAGCATTTAGTTCAATATCTATATTCAAACCAAATGGTTGTAGGGTTTTGAGATTGTAAATCCACTTTGTTTCTATTCTTTTTAAACTATTTACAATGTTTCCACCTCTCCAGTTTCTGTGGATTTTTGTATTGCTGTAAATTTTAAACCCACTGGATCTTTTTGGTGTACTTTCGCAAAGTGGTTTGAAACGCTATGAGTTTGTAGGCCTCTTTTTATGTTATAGATGTGTTTCGCCAGTCTAATCTTCATTTTTCTATTGGTCTGACCTACATACTGGAGCCCACAAGGGCATTCTAGTAGATAAATTATTCGCTCTCACAGGAAATAAAATCTTTAATTATATACTTTTTTTTCCAGTAATGTTCGATTTGAATTCTTGTAGTGGTTTTGTAGTTGTTATTTTTGAGTCTTGCATGCTGCACATTTAAGGCAGTAATGATGTCCTTTGGTCAAGAGTGAAAATTCATCATCCAAGGCAAATGAAGCTTGTTACTAGCTCCTGTTTCATTTTTCTGGCTTTAAAGTAAATCGTGTGTTTTCTGAAATTAAGGGATTTATATCTGCGTCCAGTTTCAGAATGTGCCAATGCTTGTTTATTAAACTTTCTATTGTGTTGCTATTGCTGTTAAACTGTGTTATGAATGAAAGATTCTTTCCTCATTTTTGTTTATAAGTAATTAAATCGTTTCTCTCGAGTTGTTCTATTTTTGTTAATTGAATTTCTAAATCTTAGGATTTGTATCCTTTGTTAATGAAGTTTGTCTTTAATTTTTCACTTTGTTTATGATATTCAAAATTTCCGTGCAATTGCATTTGATCTGTCTGAATTGGCCTCCAGTTATGTTTCGGATCCAATTCCTATGATGATTTACTTGATACTGGTAGGGCGTTATTTCCATTGGCTTCTTTAATGTGTGTTTTTGATTGTTCTTACTTTCTTTGATGTAAATTTCAAAGTCCAGGAATATTAAGCTTTCTTTACTTATATTAGTTGTAAAATCCAGATTGATTTCATTTCTATTGATGTAGTTAGTGAGTTCTTGTAGTTTTTCTTCTGGCCTACCCCACACAAAAAAAATTTCATCAATATATTGTTTCCAGCAGACTTTATTTTCCTTAAATTCATTATTTTCCCATATATGGTAATTTTCCCATTTTGAAACAAATTAATTTGCATAACTAGGTGCAAAAGAAGTTCCCATTGCAGTCCCTCGTTTTTGGAGATAGAATCTTCCGTCGTACCAAAAATAGTTATGTATTAAAATGAATTCAATGTTCTCCATAATTAAATTAATTTGTTCATTCTCAATCTCTGTCATTGTGGAAAGAAAATATCTGGTGCTCTCGCATTCATTTTCGTGTGAAATACATGTGTATAACGACTTTATTATTATTATTACCAGTTATTTATATAGCGCACACATATTCCGCAGCGCTTTACAGAGAAGATCTGGACATTCACATCAGTCCCTGCCCCAGTGGAGCTTACAATCTATATTCCCTACCACATGTACACACACACACACACATACACACTAGGGTAATTTGTGTTGGGAGCCAATTAACCTACCAGTATATTTTTGGAGTGTGGGAGGAAACCGGAGTACCCGGAGGAAACCCACGCAAGCACAGGGAGAATATACAAACTCCACACAGGTAGGGCCATGGTGGGAATCAAACCCATGAACTCAGTGCTGTGAGGCAGTAACGCTAACCATTACACCGTCTGTGCTGCCCATCACTTTACATCACTTGTTCCCAAAAATTAGGTTTCTTTCCAAGTTATATTTTCTAGTATTTGTAATATATTTATAGTGTCCTTAAGGTAACTTCTTTGTTGGGATACCAAGTCTTGGAGGAAAAAATCTATATATTTTGATAAATTACTTGTGATAGAATTTAAACCTGATACTATCGGGCGGCCGGGAGGATTCTGTAGGTCCTTTATGGCTTTTCGGTAGAAAATTAAAAGTCTGTATTTTTGGATCTTTTTCCCAGATATAATCAAATTATTTTTCTTTATAATTCCCATCTCTAGACCTTCATTTAAGATTGCTTCTAGTTTTATTGCAAATTTGCAGTCGGATCTTTGGGTAATAAGTCATACGTATCTATATCTCCCAACAGTCTTTCGGCTTCTTGTTTATATTTGTGTATGTCCATCAACACGATTCCCCCTCCTTTGTCGGCTGGTTTAATAATAATCGAGGTGTCTTTTTTTTTTTTTTTTTTAATGCCTTCAAGTTTTTTTTCTCTTCCTCAGATAAATTGCTTTTTACCTTTTTTGTTTTTCTGGCAGCGTGGCAATATTTTTTGCTATCAATTTTTGGAAGGTTTCAATATGGGGTCCTTTGCAGTGAGTTGGATTAAATGTCGATTGGGGTCTGAATTCCGTATGCTTATAATTTTCTTCTGTTGTTAGATATATTCCTGTCTGCATCTCTTTAGTATAGAACTTTTTTATGCAAAGTTTTATCACAAATTTTTGTACATCGATATAAAGATCTAATTTATTGATAGTGGACTGCGAAGCAAATTTTAATCCCTTTTCTAATGATGAGATTTCCAATTTGTATTCAAAAAATTTCACTCAGATTAAAGATGGTAGTTTTTGAATCTATTTGCTTCTTTTTTTTGATGTTTCCCTCCTCTTGTGCCTCGTCTTCTAATGTAGGGTTTCTTCTCACTTTTTTGTTTTGTGAGGTTTGTGCATACTCTGGGGGGTTTATTTATACCATGGGTGAAAACTAAAAAATCATCATCTTCATCATCTTCATATTCTTCATCTTCTGAGTCTTCATACAAATGTATTTTTGAAGGCTGTTTCCTTGGTTCATGAGAGGTTGTTCCTCCCTGATTTTTCTCTGATATATTGTGTATAAGGGAATTAAATTTGATCTGTTCCTCCCTTAAAGCTGTTTCTCGTCTAGATCTGTAAGAGTCCTAATTAGCTTGTATAGATTGTCTTCAAAAGAAAAGTTTCTTTTTTATATATGGTTTAGACATCCAATTAACAAAAATAGAACAACTCGAGAGAAAAGATTTAATTACTTATAAACAAAAATGAGGAAAGAATCTTTAATTCATAACACAGTGTAACAGCAATACCAACACCATAGAAAGTTTAATAAACAAGTATTGGTGTATTCTGAAAATGGACGCAGATATAAATCCCTTAATTTCAGAAAACCCACAAATTATTTACCGTAAAGCCAGAAATATAAAACAGTAGCTAGTAACAAGCTTCATTGCCTTGGATGATGAATCTTCACTCTTGACCACAGGACATCATTACTGCCTTAAATGTGCAGCATGCAAGACTCAAATAATAACTACAAAACCATTACAAGAATTCAAATCGAACATTACTGGAAAAAAGTATATAATTAAAGATTTTATTTCCTGTGAGAGCGAATAAATAATTTTCCTACTAGAATGCCCTTGTGGGCTCCAGTATGTAGGCCAGACCAAGAGAAAAATGAAGATTAGACTGGCGAAACACATCTATAAAATAAAGAGGCCTACAAACTCCTAGCGTTTCAAACCACTTTGCAGACGTACACCAAAAGAATCCAGTGGGTTTAAAATTTACAGCAATACAAAAAATCCACAGAAACTGGAGAGGTGGAAACATTGTAAATAGCTTAAAAAGAATAGAAACAAAGTGGATTTGCGATCTCAAAATCCTATATCCATTTTGTTTAAATATAGATATTGAACTAAATACTTTCTTATAAACTTTCTGAAAAACTTTCAACCTTTTAATCCATGGAAACTTTTTAAAATATTGTCTAACTATATAAATTTTAAAAATAATATATCCAGTTAACCCAATAAATTCATATTTATACATAATTATGTATTAATTTTACATATATATTTTATCAATGTGGCACCTAACCATATAACTTATGTAGTATTTTTGTGTTATTCTATAATATGGAGGCCAGCACATGGATACCGCTCTTTTTATCTACTTCCGGTGATAACTACATTAAATTTTGTTTAAAACCCAGAAGTTTTTTTTAGGTATTTAAACCACCCTCAGTGTACCCAATTCCATCCTTGACAAAGTGCCTGAAGGCACGAAACACATTGGAGGCAGAAGGTGACCAGATCCGGCATCAAGAACACTCTGGCGATCAAGCCATTTACATTGCCCGCTGACGTCATAACCCACGGCAGCATCTGGCTAGACGCCAGCGGCACAAGTGGAACAAGAGCCAAGGCCAGGCTCCAGCTCCCCCAGTTACCATCACAGCCCGGTCCCGTACCGCATTAAGCGCCCACTGGAGGGACAAGATAGGGACACTTAGGGCTCGCAGCACTACGGCAACGGTGATATTGAACCGGAACTCACCTCAAACCAATTCCTCAAAGAGGAGCCATAAACATATGTTGCTAACCAAAAAATTGTTTTCACAGGTGCCACTAATTTAGAGCATAATTATTACACACAGCGCACATAAGTTGTCCTGTTTTAACAGGAAAGAGCCTTACCGAAACTTGTCACAATGCTGGAAGGGCACAAATGTCTTTGTATACTGTAGTAATAAGATTACCCTTCACTTGAATTAAGCGGCCCATGCAAAACCATGAATAAGAGCCTCGGGCCATTTTTCCTTCTCCACCACACTTTGCGGCTGGCAGCGCACATTTATTCAGCGAGCATTCTGGTGTATACACCATAAGTGTCACTCCAGAGAACATTTCCACTACTCCAATTGTGGTGTGCTTCACATGACTCCAGCATTTTTCATTATGCATGGTGTCATAATGTTTGTGCTGGTGGGCCATGGTTGACTAGATTTTTTTTTTTTTTTAAGTGTCTGTACTCTGTCTACTGATTACTGTCACATAGAATCCTTTATAATGACAAGGGGGATAACCATCACCTGTAATAGTGACACAGTAGAATAATGAAAAAGTGTATCATATTAGGTAGATGTCCATCATAAAGACATCCATTTTACCCTTGTGTTCATGTATCTATATGTGCTTTGAGAAGACTGCAGTGTGTGGCTGTGACCACTGGATGTCAATGTTTCTCTGTCACAGGCTCACACTCTGGTAAATGGCTGGAGAGAGTCATGTATATATACAGTATATGACTTCAGTAGCAGCATGGAGTATACAGTATTGCAATACAAGATTGGGCAATCTTTGTGTCTTCTAAGCCACCACATATTATACCGGTATTTGACGTACTAATTGCCAAGTTTGTAGTTTTCTATAATTTGTGACATCATGCTAAAAAAATTACAAAATTACGTTGAAAAATTGACCCCATCATTCCCTACAAACCCCCCTGGCATTTCCCTCATTTATAATTTATTTAGAAGGGCTCCTCACATTGACAAAATAATTAAAACCTCAGTGCTCGGTTGGTAATGAAAAATGGCAATGGTTTTGCATTTCATGCTTTCCCACTTATGAGACTTAGAAATGGTTTCTGGATAAGAGATTCCATGTTTATATGAGGTAATAGTATTTGGTAACTGTGTAATGCCTAATTTACACTGCAGATGTCCCCATTAAATGTTAAATAGCAGGATATTTATTTGCTGGTCTCGCTAGCAATTACCCGAAAGTGAGATATTCTAGGAAATATAGGAAATAAGTGATTACACAATAAATGCATAGTGTATTATCAAGGAATTGAGCTACAGCACAACAAAACGTATAGCTTACAGGCAGGCAACCTGTGGCACTCCGGCTTCTGTGGAACTACATATCCCAGAATGCCCTGCCACAGTTTTGCTGTTGGGGCATGCTGGGATGTGTAGTTCCACAGCAGCTGGAGTGCCACAGGTTACCTGCCTTTCATGCTGTGTTAAGCTTTCGGTTGAAAGGGTCCTATGCATGAAGATCTGGGCAAAGTCCCATTAAAAATTTATAAAATATAGTACAGTATATGCTGGGGTCAAAGCATCACACATGAAATATTACCTCCTGACTGTGCACTACGGGAAACATTCCAGACATGTACCGTTGTCATCAACTGATGGCACTTTATAAATAGCCGACCAGCCATGTTTCACTTACTGAATCATTCACACGTGGATTAATTGAACTGAGTGGGCCAGTAATTATGCCACATACTCTCACACTTAATAATATACTGTATAACCTATTAGGGCTCTAGAGGAGAAGGTTGATTCGTGCGTGGTCTGGGGCTCCCATAATTGCTATCTGTGTTACTGCAGTATCAGAAATGAAAATTAAATACTATTTCACAGGATTAGGTCTTTTTCCGGGATTCGGTATGTAATGCCGGCAGACTAAATACCGACGCTGGAAGCCCAAACCGCCAGGATCCAGACTGGGGCAGGTAAGTACCCTTACCTCCGGGTGATGCCTCACCCTAACCCCCCCCCTTCCCATACCCTAAGCCTAACCCTCCCAGGGGGGGTGACTAACCCTAACCTCCCCCCAGTGGCCCCTAACCCCACCTACCTCTCCCCAGGGACTGCCTAAAATAAACTCTCCCTCCCTCCCGCAGCTAACAGTCCCCGCTTAGCTTCGTTCGGGATGCCGGGGGCGTCAGTATTTAGACTCCTATCTTTAGTACAGAGTTGGGCTTCCGGTATTCTGACGTCCGGCATTTCGGACGCTGGTAAATAAACTGCATCCCCTTTTCCCCCACCCTCCTATGTACGTTATGCGATTATATCAAACATCTGTGTATCAAGGAGACCTAGTTTAACCTCGTTTTATTTGCAGTGTTTCACTGTTATGTGAGGACTTTTACCTGTGTGTCCATGTCAGCGGCAAGCCCAGAGTCAGAGAATCGTTTAAGCGCAATTCCATTGGTTGGAGATTTTCTGTTTAGGGGAGAGCTGGACTCCATGACACTAAGGGGCCCGATTCCAGGCCGTATGCTCTGGGGATGTCAAGTAGGTCAGTGATATCTTTTGTTGCTGCGTGCGCGAATATCCCAAAGAACTCCTATGGCGCATGGTTACACTGTGTGAGGCGCAGTTGCCATTATGGTGCACTGTATCAGGAAATGTACTGGCAATGTGGCGGTGACTGGGAGGCGGCTAGCATTTGTCATAGGATAGTAGAACCAGAAGTTTCATCATACTTTTACCAGCAATTCGGAGAAGAACCAGCTGTCGGCCAGGAACGCAGCATTTTCAGCAATTTGGGTGGATCTACATTTAAGCAGTGTTTGCCACTGCCCCATACCCACCATATACAGGCCTGTGCTCGGCCTCAGGACCAAACTCAATCCCTGTGTCCGGTTTCATACCCACTACTGTGCCCTGCACATCATACTCATTTTCGCTATAATTCTGCACTGGGTACAGTCCCATGCCTACCGTGCATATCATATAGAAGCTAGTATCCAGCTTCATGCCTGCCACTGCCTATGGTCACCTTTTACATCTTGTGATCATACTGTCCAATGCCCTCCATATACTGTACAGTCCTGTGCTCACCCTCATGCCCGCTACTGGGCCATGTACATCATATACAACCCTGTTTCACTGCCATTGCTCTATCATCACCATTGTGTATCTATATATTTACCCTCAAATGCATCTTATACAACCCTGTGCCCAGGCTTATACCCTACACTGACATAGGTCCTGCACGTCACTTCATTTCTGCCACTGTCCTATGATGACTATTAATAGCTACAATACAGATGCCTCCAATATGATGCCCACCGCAGTCCTGTGATAACTAGTTTCAGCTCTGTGTACAACTTTTATACCCACCACAGTGCCATGCATACAACCCCCATCTGTGTTCATTTGTGGTCCCTATAGTACAGGGATTCCCAACCACGGTCCTCAAGGCACACTAACAGTCCAGGTTTCAAGGATAGCCATACTTGAGCGCAGGTGACTTAATTAGTACCTCAGTTACTTTGATTTAACCATCTGTGCTCAAGCATGGATATCACTAAAACCAGGACTGTTGGTGTGCCTTGAGGACCGAGGTTGGGATTCACTGCTATAGTAGCAGTTATTTAACTCTACTTAGGAAGACATGCATCCAATGAAATTGCTTGGTGTTTCTGTAAAAAGCGATTTAAAAAAATAAATAAATCAATACTAACTCCACCCAAACCCTTGTCAATGGAAATCAGTAGTTCACAAGGGAGGGGCTTTGACAACTCCCAACAGGACCCACTGGAGCGGGAGGGAGGACTTGCTTGACACTGAATCGAGTTTATAGGGTATATTTACTGAAGTGCGTTTTTATTTTAGAAGTGGGGTTGTTGCCCATAGCAACTAATCAGATTCTACTTTAGCACCTTCTAGATTAAGATAATACCTAGAATCTAAATGGTTGCTATGGGCAACAACTCCACTTCTAAAAACCAGCACTTTAGTAAATATACACCATATAGTGCAATATAGCCAGCTATACTTTGTGTGGTCTCCCTTACAGCAGCCCAGATGCTCCCTTGCTGCCTGCCTTCTTTCATGCTATTGGCCCCTCCTGAAGAGAACATGAGTATTTATGCCACTTGCACCCTGAATACACTAAAACTCAAGGCTGCTGGGAGATGTAGTTTTCCCAGCAGCCAATCCCTGGCAATCTTACTAGGACATCTTTGGCTCTCTGATGCAACTGTCCAGTGCTGTGCCTGTCCATTCACTTTCATCGTTGCAGGTACTTGGTAGGCATCCAAAGTTACAATAATACTATTAAATTATGCTGTGCTGAGATCATGAAAAATGACTGACACTTTGAAATCATAAATGTAACTCTTCTCTCATGTAAAATAATTGACTGTTATTTGAATTACATAAAACACAAAAGAGAGAGCATTTATGGTGTAGTCATTTCAGTGTAAAGTTAATGGATAAATAAATTATCCTCTGTACTTTTAGTAAATTAAAACAGGCTTACCT
Source organism: Taudactylus pleione (assembly GCA_031769625.1). Lineage (NCBI taxonomy): Eukaryota > Metazoa > Chordata > Amphibia > Anura > Myobatrachidae > Taudactylus > Taudactylus pleione. The sequence goes on along the minus strand of JAUIMM010000312.1, from coordinate 7,660,635 downwards.
GAGTGTCGGCAGTGATGTCGGCGGGGCTCCCTCTAGATCTGGCTCCAGCCCGTGATGATAGTAGCAAATGGAGGAAGGCCACCGATGCATTTCACATAGTTTACTTCATCAGGGGTGTGCTTGAATGTGGAGTGTAGGTAGGGAATGGTTGAACCTAATAAACAGTATGGGCTGATTAAAGATGAACAAAAAGGAACAAGTTTTCACAGAAAAATGCGTCGGAATACTTTTGTTTCTGTGGCTGTATTTTCAGTCATATGTAGCATAAGATACATGTGACAATGGCCACTACTCTTAAGCTGGGGACACACTAGACATACTGATATATAGATCTTTTGGATGATTTGTCGTTTTGAGGCAAATCTGAAAAAATCGCCCACATAGCCCAACGTGTACGCACTGTTGCGCGTCCCCATGCGTCAGTTGTTGCATCTTCAGGTCGGCCTGCAGTGCAAGCTGATCTGGAGATCTGGCAGTCGACACCATGCTTCTAGGGGGAACAATATATCAGGCAGTCATACACCAGATTGTGCATTGTGCACGGGCCACACAATATATCGTCCAGTCGCCTCTGCCATCGCTGGGTACACACAGGGCCGGCTCTAGAGGTGTTCGACCAGTGCGGTCGAAAAGGGGCGCACCCCTCCCCAACATCCCATTTTCAACGGGACAGTATTGTCCCGCTGTTCCATCCGTGGGCCGAAGTGGCCCCCCGGTGGTGAAATCGAGAGGTTGGGGACACCCCACCGCCGCAGCTGCCGCGGTGCCAGGCCCCCGAAGTGTGAATGGCTGGCAGCGCGCATGCGCGCGTCATCCATTCACAGACAGGAGAGGGCTGGCGGAAGCCCAGCCAGTGACGGAGGGCTGGGCATTACAACCCAGCCTGACATTATTTGGAGGCACACCTCCAAATTAGGGATGTGCAGGCTCGGATTTAATCGGATCTCAAAACGGCATTTTATTGGCTATCGCCTATCATGTGTTTTGGATAGCCAATATAATAAATCCAAATTTGCGGTAAAGTGGCGATAAGAACCGAGTAAATCCGAGCCTGCACATCCCTACTCCAAATAATGTCACGTAGGGGGTGTTGCCTATGGTAATGAGGCCACGCCCTCAATTTCGGTCACGCGCGCATCGTACCGGGCCGGCACAGGGTGCTCAGACACCTGGAGCCGGACCTGGGTACACATATCGTCTAGTGTGTACCCAGCTTTAGGAAAGTGACCTCTAGTTTCTGTACATGTCATACTGTGTGCAAAAAAAACAGGGATAAAGCAGCAAAAGGCATGGGTAATGGGATTCAGAATTTGTGTACACATCATAGATACGATGCCTGCACTGTATTATGAATTACTGAAAGTGCACTCTCATAAAGGCTGAAAAACACTCAGGAAAGAGCAGTGTAATCAGTTCTCATATTAGATGCTTTGTAGAGATACCTGAAAACAAGCTCTTTAACAGTCTGGGGGAGGTAAGCATGCATTATATCCGGCATATGAGAAGAGAGTATTCGTAATGACTGAATGTTGTTCAGCCACTTTGTTGCTGAATCATTGGAGTTGTGTTCAAATATAATTTAAAAAAGCCAATTATTTTCCTCTACAGAGTTCTCATCAAAAGCCGCTGTGGACTGATATTAAATAGCTTGAATCATGCAGGTAATAACCCCCCAAACATCTGTTCTGTGGATCTGAACATCTAACGCTTTATTATTTACTATTAAACATGTCCTTCAAACCTGTCAAATTTTGGCCGACCCATGGGATAAAAAATAAGAGCCTTTGCAGTCACTTTAATCTGCCCATCGGCTTGTCTCCTGTTAGTGTTTCATGATGTAAGTCCAGGACGAATGCACGTAGGACTGTCTCATAGAAACACCTTTTTAGGTATATTGGTGTATGTATATATATATATATATATATATATATACCTTTCTTCTTTTCAAATGTAATCATTATTTATAAGGTTACAAAAAATATATCCTAGGGAACATTCACAAGTCAGATGTGATTTAGATGAGTCTCCTTAACCGGCAAATCCCATTTGATACTGATCCGCTCCAAAATGTTTCCCCAAAACTGGACCACCGATGTTCTTAGATCTGCAGTCACTAGGCATCAGTGCTCCTGCAATGTCCACCCGCGGGCGATATACAGCAATGGCTTTCGTATCCTACGGATATTTATAATTAGGAAGAATCCCTAAAACTGATGTCTTGCTCCCTTTGATTAATAAGCTTGAGTTATATATTTCACGGTAGTCCCATTTTTCAGACGGAGCAAACGCAGGATATGTAAATGCAAGTTTCCAAATAATTGATTTTAGAACAGAGCAAAAAAAAATAATAATTAGTAAAATACACTTGCTGCAATAAGGCCAGGAAGCGCTGGCATTACGTTTGGCATGCATATGTTATTAGCATTCTCACTTGCATTTCATTCCTTGCAACACTTTTTATTTATTTCTCCAGCCTTACGGCTTGGCAAGAAAAAAATAATATACCCATCAGCTGCAAGGCTGGTCCCTATGGGGATTATTTATTTCACTTAGTCACTGCACTATCAGTTTTTTTTTTTTTTGTCCATGTATTATTATTATTAGTAGTATTATTATTATTATTTTTATCCTTTATTTATATGGCGCCACAAAGGATCCGCAGCACCACAGAAAGTCTAGAAACAATATGAACAAAACAATAAAACGTGACTAAAAAAAGTACTAAATATTGCAGGACATGGACACGGTTTATAAACATTTCTCTACCAGCAGTCAAAACACTCTTGCTTACTCCCCCGTAAGTCGCGGGAGGCTCCCGATTTTTCGTTTAAACCCCCCGCACCCCCAGAAGAGTAGGCGGATCTTCCACATCCTGACCACTTTCTAGTGAAATGGGCAGGATGGGGAGATTTTATGGTGAATTTGCGTTCCCATAGGGATGGGCTAAAATTACGCAAATCGCACCATTTAGCCCTGCCCCTCCGCGTGGACTCTTGAATCTCGGCCTCTTGCCGTGAAGGGGCAGAGCTTTATGATGTTGCCCCAAACCTGTCCGCAGCATCTCCTCTCCAAGCTTGCTCCCGAAGAGGAGAACTTAAAGTTGGCAAGTATGAGTCAAAACACCCAAATAAGCAGCAGGGCGGCAGAACTCAAAGGATAGTGGGGGTCATTCAGACTACAGTTGCAGAGTTTTCTTTTTTAACTACACTAAAATTGCTAAAGAATCTACCCTATGATTTGCATAATGTACCATTGACATTAAGGACATGTTCAATGAATAATTACCACCTCATTACTTTGCCTTCTTTAAGTTTATCATGGTAACCGTGGTTTCACTGTTTCCAAAGTCAAATGCAATTTGTGCAGATTCAATTAAAATTAAAATTCCAAGATCATTTGCCGATTTTACAGTCAATTATAAATCAATTAAGCACAGGGATATGGATCTGGATTCAGTCATACCCTATCCTGAACTGTATCTGATCTCATTAAGGCATATTGAAAGATACGTTTAAGAGACTTGGAGGAAGTTTGCGTAAAATATACAAATCGCCACTGCCTCTTGCATGAAAATCTATTTATACCCTATTGCCTACTGCTACTATTGTTTTAAATTCAACTTTGTTACAGTATTGTGTTGTATTCCAAAATGTATTTGTTTTATGTTGTTGGTTTGTTATATGAATATCAAATCTAAATTCTAAATAAGATAAATTAAGTTATTTAAGCGTGGAAACCAAATTTGTTATATAATTCATGTCCCATATTATGGTAGTATTGCATTAATTTGCTTATCAATTTACAGTTCAATGATCCATACAGACATTTTTGAAGTAATGTTACAGAGACCCTTAGCAGGAAATGTATTAAACCTTCTAAAGAGGACATGTAGAGGTGTTACCCTTAGCAACCAATCAGAGACTAGCTATCATTCTTTAGACTATACTAGAGAAATGATAGCTGGCATCTGATTTATGGGAAATGCCTCCACTTAAGGTTTAATAAATCTCCTCCATTGTTTCCATACTTAGGCGAAATCTCCCCCATTGTCTCCATAATTAGGCGAAAGATAATTTTAAGCAGTTGTACATAATTAAACATAGATATCAACAATTCTTGTAATGAAAGGGATATACTATTGATTAATTGCTTACTTTAAGAACCAGAGCATCCCTATGACTGATAAATGGTCAATGTGTATTTCATAATGAAAGAATAAAGTTCCTCAGGGGACATGACCAATAATATGGGGGTCGTGTATGAATTTGTTGTGCTGCATGGGTCAGGGGTGGGATTCAGGGATGTAGGCAGGAAGCCGGCGGTCAAAATGGCGACCGCCGGCTTCCCGACAGTGCAAGCCCGGCATGGGACTAATGGTAGGCATCTAAATACCAACGCCTATCATTAGCCCCATGACAAAATCCTGATGCCTAGCATACCGAACGAAGCTAATCTGGGCATCGGGAGCTCATAGCCGGGGGGGGGGGGGGGGTAGAGGGGGAGGGTTAGGTTTAGGGACTCCCGGGGGAACTTAGGGTTAGCCGCCCCCTGGGAGGGTTAGGGTTAGGCTAGGGGAAGGAGTTGGCGTCAGGCACCCCCGGGGGGAGGTTAGGGTTAGGCACCCCCCCCCCAAGAGGGTTAGGTTTAGGGTGCGGGGAGGGGGGGTTAGGTTTAGGCACTAGGGGGGAGGATAGGGTTAGGCACCCCCCTGGGAGGGTTAGGTTTAGGGTGCAGGGAGGGGGGGTTAGGTTTAGGCACCCATGGGGGAGGTTAGCGTTAGGCACTATGGGGGAGGATAGGCAAGGGAGGGTTAGGGTACTTACTTACCTTAGTTGGGATCTTCACCTGCAGGCCTTCCGGCGTCGGGATTTCATCCTCCGGGCTTAAGTCCGGCGGTAATACATACTGATTCCGTAACTCATTTTGTCTTTTTTAATACAGGAATTGTTATATTACTATTCAAGGAAATATAGCGCTAGCTGTATAGGAGCTCCCATTCCTAGTAGTAAGTAGTATAAATAAGCAGGTATTGTACATACAGTTGTCTGTGCACAATAAATCACAGCATAAATGTATGTTTTAATAGAAAGTTCATAAAAAAAATTAAAATAAACATTACATATAGGATGTACTCATGGCCGGTGCAAGGTTTCCGGGCGCACTAGGCAAAATTTCACCAACCGCCCCTGCTACCTCCAATTCATAATATGCCACGCATCAGTCTGCCCAGTTAAATAACATGCCACACAGCAGTGTCCCAAATTCAAATTCATAATATATACTATATAGAATATTACATACAGCAGAGCGCCAAAATCATAATGTACCTCATAACACTGCCGCAAATTCATAATATGCCACTCAGCTGTGCCACAAATTCATTATATGCCACTCAGCCATGAATTATGCCATTCATTTATTTTTTGTGGACTCAGCGGCGCCCTCCAGTGGCCGGCGCCCTTGCTAAGGGAGCCTAATGGTAGCATCGGCCCTGGCTGTACTGCCAAGTAGAAGCATTCTCTTTTCTCAGGTAATTCACTTGCCTTACGGTTTACAGGTACCTCACATCAAAACTGATGCTGCTGCCATCTGACAAATATGTAGTAAGCACTATTTATCTGTGAAATCCTTAATA